>VDFB02193867.1:497009674-497091315 GCA_007258455.2 Sequoia sempervirens | reverse complement strand
GATGGACAGACCGAGGTTGTGAATAGAAGTCTAGGTAACCTACTGAGATGCTTGGTAGGAGATAAACCTAAGGGATGGGACTTGATCTTACCCCAGGCAGAATTTTCTTACAACAATTCTGTCAATAGAAGTACTGGTAGATCACCATTCCAAATTGTGTATGGAGGTAGTCCCAAGACCGCTCCAGAATTGAGGAAGATGGACCAAGAGAAGAAAACTAGTGCTGAAGCCGAAGAATTTGCAGAGCACATCAAGAATATACATGAGAATGTCAGAGAACATATCAATAAGATGAATATGCCGTATAAGGCTAAGGCAGATCAGAAAAGGAGGTATAAGGAGTTTCAGATTGATGATGAAGTGATGTTCCACTTGAGGAAAGAAAGGTTTCCAGTGGGAACCTATAACAAACTAAAGATGAAGAAGTTCGGTCCCTGTAAAATTGTGAAGAGGCATGAATCAGGGAATGCATATGAGGTAGAGTTGCCAGATGGATTCAACATTTCCCTTGTGTTCAATATTTCAGATTTGACAGAGTATCATGAAGGTGCGCAGAGGAAACACCAACAATGGAACAGTTTGGCATTCCAGCACCTACTTCAGAGAAGGAGGAGATTGAAGAAATCCTAGATAGCCGTGTGGGAAGGAGTACCAGAAACAGGCAATATGAAGAGTATTTGGTAAAATGGAAAGGAAGGCCTGTGGAAGATTCTTCTTGGTTGTCTAAGGCAGAGGTTGACCGTTTGGGTTTTCCTCAACCATCTGAGACGTGACAGGGTCACTTCTCAAATTACCCTGGGTGTCTGATGCATGAGCATCCAGTGGTGTGAGGGCAATCTTGCATCACCCAAAAAAAAATGATTTCCATTTTTGTTCTCGTTTTCTTTTTGTAGATGTTTTTGTATTTCGATACCCTTTCGTCAATAAGAGTTTCCAACTTTCAGAACTACTTTTCTGATTTTTCTGCTCAACTGCTATTTTTAGCGGTTTGCATTTGAAGTCGGGAAGATAGAAATTTATGGGAAGGTTCAAGATGGAAAAATACACAGTCGGGAAAGGATCAGGTCAAGATCATTCACGACTTGAAAGTTATTCAAGTTCCAATTTCTGCTTTTTACCCTGAAAAACCTTCCGAGCTCAGTTTGAGGCACCAAACGATCCCGGATGGGCCTGAAAATTTGCGGAAACACCGAAGTAGTCCGCCAAAGGTCTACTTTGTGGAAAAACGTCTTTTTGAGAGCTTTCCGAAAAGGTATTATCATTGAAGATCCGACAGTCAGATTAAAAGTTATGGCTACCGGAAGTTGGTGCATATTTTAGAAATGTGCTAATTTTCAACTATGAATTTAACATGAATTTCAAATTGTAATTTTGGCACCAAACCGTCAAAAATCTTATCTCGAAGGTTTTTTTTGGTTCCAAACCGAAATGGGCCTATTTACGGGCTTGTTTCTGATTTTTGGGTAACTTTTTGGGGAAAGAAGTTCGCATGCTGTGAAAGGGGATCTGGGTAATTTTCTATAAGTCTGTAATTTGCATGTAATATAGAGCTTGGGGATTTGAGATCCTCTGCATGTAAGAAGTTCAATATTTATGAATAAAATATTATTCTATGTTTTGTGAGTGTATTTCTGTGTCTCGGGTTTGCTCCCTCGTCAATGACAATCCATATTGCTACCTTGGTGCTATATGGATTTTCATGGCATTCCATCACCATGAGAAAACATTTATTTGAGGCATTTTATGAAATAGTTCACTTCTTTGTCTATGCTACCACATTTTTCGTGCATTTCTACCAAAGCATTTAATCAAACAGTTGAGTGCCTTGTTGATATGTCTAAAATCCTAAAAAAGGTGCTTTAGAACAAGCTACACATGCTTGCAAAAAATCTGTCAAAGCATAATAGTAAAATTTTGAACATAGTAAACATATTAATGATAGTCCAAAAATCCAATCACATGAACTCAATCAGGTACCCCTTAAAAGGTAGTTTAATTACCCTTAAACATAGAGTAGTCATCATGATAATGGGTAGCTACCGAAGCTTTGAAGGTTATAAGTGAACAAGGAGAAGCCTATATTACTGAGATTGAGACTTTTGGACAAGAATATGAAGATACAAAAACTAAAAACTAGTGATTACTTCAGTACGTTATAGAGAGATGGTTATAACAACAATCTAGTATATGAGAAGGGGCATGAATCAATTGTGGAGAGTGATAAATACATGAAGTAGCCAAGAGATATGGTGAAGTAGAAGGTAGAGTAGACCTATGACAATGGTATGTAATGAATAGCCATCATAAGGACAAAATGGAAAAAGTTATTAAAACCTATGACAATCTATGACAGTCCCTTATGATGAAAACCATGAAAAGAGGCCATGCCTTGCTTCCTAGGGTAGTCTTATCAATGAAATTCATTATGGAAGTCAAAAGCACAAAAGTTTACTAGACAATAAAGTCAAGGATAGTATTATTGTGAAGTTGAACATAGCAAAAATAAATGCTTAATGGAGCAACAACCATAAGGACAGACATGAGAAGCACTCTTCATCATCAAAGGTGTATGGTCAATGAGATGAAAAGGGTCAATGACTATGCAATATCAAAGTATGAAAATGGAAATTCAAACCTATGATAATGTTTTTTTATGATTGTCGAAAAGGTAGTTTTTCTATAATAACAATAGTAGCAGTCAAATAATGATGTTGTCAGTCCCTACAAAGGAAGCTAGGGTATAATTTGAAAACACGTTAGGTGAGGTTTTCAAATAATGGTTAAGAGACAAAAAAATCATAATGATTGGCTCTCAAAATCAACACAAAAATCACCATTCTCAAGGACAAAAAAGGAGAAAATTAAATGTAAGCATGGGATAGTCATTCTAAAAGGATTACCACCATGATTAAGGATAATCATTTAACTATCAAAGATAACATGTAATGGGTGGTGTTGAAATCTAAATAGGAAGCAATACAAAGTCCTAATATAATACAATGGTATGAATGGATACATATTCCAATGTTCAAGAGTGAAATGATAGAGTATAAGGAAGGAGATAAGGAATAATGCAACACAAACATAAAACAATGGTTTTGAGAAGGATAATGTCATGAAGCATATATAGAGGTTTGTTATATGATAGGCATCCTTAGGGAAAATGAAATGGGGATGAGCAATCATAAGACAAAGACATATGACAGTAAAAGGGGCATGGACATCGATCAAAGCATTATATCAAATTGAATTTTATCAAAGGTTGCATTTACAAACTTTCCCTAGTAGACTGTTGGAGTAACTAGTAGGAGTGGTATTACATAAGTTATTCACTTGTGAAGCCAATTATGCAAAGGAGTAGGGCCATTTTATGATGAGTTTAAAACTGTCAAGGAACAACTAAAGGGAGTACGTTTCCACCGGTTATAGTAAGTCACGAACCAAATATAACAAAAAGTAAACCTATTATAAACTTTGCATAATGAACCTCATTTAGGATTTAAGAACAAACTTGTAAGCAATGAAAGAACAAAAAACAACTTCAAACAAACTCAATGGGCTTAAAAAAATGTAATTGATCTATATCCTTTCATTGTGACCATATACCTTTGATGCAAAATATAATGCTTTTGACATTGGTTTAGATCCTTGTAGAAGCATGAAGATCTCATAAAGAAACACCAATCATGTCTTTATGCCAAAAACCTATCCATTGAATACCTTTTAGTCACAACATCCAAATGTATTAGCCATCAAGAATAAAATGTGAATGGTGAATTTGAAATGATTACTTGTTCAATACCTCTAACCTTTTCATGAAACAACTCTATCAAACTTTTGCAACAACTATCAATATCTTTTGCAACAACACCATGTGAACAAGTAATGAATGAAAAAAAGGGCTTTGACATGAATATCAACAACCACTTTGGTTGTATATTAGAAAACGAATGAATATTATCTTTGAAACCAATCCATGACAACACAATGAAGCAACTCACTCTGCATGTAGTTGGCATCAAACACCTTTTGCATTACCAACTCCACTTACCTTTGACATCAATGAAAAACAAAATCAGTGTAGACATGTCTGAAAAATGTTGAAGTATACAAGTAGAACACAACATTGTAACTCATACGTTTGTCAGTCATAATAGCTAAGAACACTTTTGTAACACTTTTCAAGCAAGAAGAGACATATTTCAGACTTTTGTATGAACATGTTAACACTTGCAATCTATAAACACCAACTGTAAACCTCAATTGTGTCTAGGAGTTAGAAGATAATGTATGCATGAAATGAAACAAACTCACATTGAACATGAACTCTTGATATGGATGTTTCCCTTAGTCTTTGATTGCATAACCTTTATATTTCCTTGATATTGATCTTCATACACGGTATGGTGTCAATCTTGTTATGATAGATGATTCAAGTATGTTTGGGTTGTAGATAGATAATGATATGCAAGATTTAGAAATATGAATGACCTAGGTGGATCCAAATAAGAAAGGAATGTGACACATTGATGTGATACAAGGAAAGCATAAAAATGGCTTATGAAATGTATTTGATATGGGAGGAAATGATATGAAAGGCTAGATATGGAAATGAATGGAATGGAAAGGCTATGAAGTGATCATCTTTGAGTTGTATATAGAGAATGATATGCAAGATTTAGAAATATGAAATACCTACCTAGTGAATCCAAAGAAGAAAGGAATGCAATGCATTGATGTGATGCAAGCAAAGCATATAAATGGCTTATGAAATGTATTCGATATGGGAGGAAAGAATATAAAAGGTTGGATATGGAAATAAATGGAATGGAAATGCTACGAAGTGATCATTTGTTTCATCATAGAGGGGAACTAATCCACCTTTGTTATTAGTTACACTTTTTGTAATCGTCATAGGATGAACTAACTCAATACACACATAGAAGAAAGAATTATTCCTTATTCCTCACTCTCCTTCATACACAACAGGGTGTAGAGATCCTTGAGCTTCCTCAGAATGTGACAAGAAAAGAAAAGATATAAAAAGATAATGATATTGATGTTAAAAAGAGAAAAGAGGTAAGATAAAGCAAAAAATTTCATGAATGCAATATGAAAATGTTAAATATGCAAGATCATGATAGTGAAAAAATGCAAATGCTAATGCATATGATAAGGACGAGTGCATAAAATAGTTGTAGGATGGAAAACACAATGGGTTGCGACTTAGTAAAGCCCAATGTTTTAGAATGTTAAAGAGTTTATGGTTTTTTTATATGTGTTGCTCATAACAATGATGACATGATGATTAATAAGAATTTAAATGATAATGATAAACAAGATCTATTCCTTAGTCAAGCTAAAAACCAAAGGAGATATGGATGGATACGGATCAATGATATGGGTTAATCATAGGACATGTAAGGATGAAGATAGATGGATCAAGATATGGAATGTTATGGGTGGAGGGAACCAATGACAAGGGAACCCAAAAAAATTTCTCTTATATAAAGGAGAAATAGAGGACCTATGGAGGACTCCAAATATGGCATGTCAAAATAATAACATGCCCCCATGGTAAGAGGTATGACAAGCTATAATGACATGGCATGGATATGGAAGATAAACGGACATCAAAGGAAACTTGAGATGGATGACAAGTGATATGGAGGATGGAAGAAACACATGGTATAAAGCATGCATTAGACTCTTTTTCTTGTTAATTTTCCCCAATAATTTATGCAATGTCAAAGGAAGGTGGATGGATAAAGTGGATAGAATGGAATATAAATGAAGGAATATGATGGCTAAGTGAAAATAAGATACTCAATAATGTATCGTACAAATGGAAAATTCTTGCCCCCAAGTGTACAAGCAACGGTACATGGATGGATGTGAAAGCTAGTGGATATGAATGGCCATGGAAATGGAAGCTGGGGAAGGTGTATGGATATGAATGGAGGACTCAAGTGTCTCTTTGCGGAAGATAGTACCCCACTGACTAAATTTTTCTTATAGACCATGACTAACATGTTCCCACTTAAAGACGTTGATAATAAAAATGGTTAATATAATGGAATGGATAGGGGTAGGAAGAAGGGGGTTAAGGATTCATGCAAAGGATTGGATTAAAGCTATGTAATGAGGGATGAAGATTGGATGGAGGTATGGAATGGATTTGTTATGAGGGAATGTGGGAAAGAACAACATTGGCACACAACTTGAAAGGTGGTGAAAGTTAAAGGATTGAGAGTGGGTTGGGATGATAAACTAGGGAATATAAGGATGCAAAATGGATTTGGAGGAAAAATAATGGAGGAATGGATGATGGTGGAATAATGGAATCTTTTGGATTAGCATGTAGGGATACCAATTTTGATTTTTTATTTGAATGCATGGATTTTTTTACTTTCTTTGGAACCCACATTGTTTTTAATTTTCATTTTTCTTTATAGCCTTTTCATTTTTTCTTAATAGGAACCTTTCATTTTCTTGGAAGTGTTTTTCTTTTGAATTTGGAGCATATTTTTCTTTATTTTGGCATGTATTTTTTGTGAGACATGATGATATTTAGGTTTTTATGGATTCTTCGATTTATGAATTTCTTGTTTGGTATCCCAATTGCTTGGATAGGCCATATAGGGATTTTATGAAATGAGAGAATTTTGAAGTTGAAGATGTTGGAAGGAATTCAAGGGCGTGTGCCTTTTTTGTTCTTGAAAGGAAACGTAATGATATTCATTAGGAACATATGGGCCCATAATAGATGGAAGGGTTGATGGATAGGGTCCAACAATAGATGGTGAAGATGATGTAGGAGGTGGACGTATTGATCTAAAGTGAGGACTTTTGTGTTTGAAAGAGCTACCAGTGTGTTAAGAAGGAGGTATGGAACTGATGACATAAGAATTTAGATGTGTTTTAATATTTAGGTGTTCAAGTAAATGGAACTCATGAAGGTGTGTGGTATTTTAGGAGAAAAACATATTTCATAAAGGTGGATGAACCAAGCTTATATGTTTGTGGCTCATGAATGGGATCTTGCAAAAGTTTAGGATTATCATGTGATGTGATGGAAATGCTTATACCTTGGGGGTATTGAATTTATTGAATGGATGGAAATATTTTTTGAATGAATTTATACACTACGATTGTGGTATGGATTTTACAAACCTGGATAATGAGATGGTATGGCGTCATGACATGGAATGGAATGATGAGATGGACTGGGATCATGAGAGGGATTACTTTGATATTCACATAAAGGGGGGGCTATGATGTCATGATTTTGATCAATGAGGTCAAGTGTGTGACATGGTTGACTTTCTATAGGTGTTATGAAGGTGGAAAAACATGAAATGGATGAGCTGGATAAACATGGGATGGATGAGGTGAAAGTGGGTGGAACTAGAAGACTACGACTACCATTTTGTGAAATAGAATTTTTGCATTGGGTATTGTATTCCTTACATGGTGAATTTTGGTGTTTGTTTGGTGAAATATAATGGATAGATGTTGGTTCAACATGGAAGGCATTTTGGTTTCCCTTGTCAATGGAGGAAAACGATGACATGGAGGGTGACATGAGTTGGGTATAGGTTTCGATGGTAGGTTTATGGTTTTTCTCGCTTGATTAAGATTTACATCTTGAATGTACCCCATCCCACTACGGAAGATCATACACACCTCCAAGCATATAAATATTCTAATCAACAATGGTCTTCAAACGTATCGTTGGATTTTTGATAAATGTTCAAACACAGATAATCCATATGATAGTGAAATGGATTGCTACAATGAGAACTTTCTATTCTGTGCACTATAACAATATATGTAAGTCCACCTTCATAACGCAGGTTGGAAAACATAGTGAGTTGTAGGTTGTATATCATGCAGTGTTTTCCAACTTGCAATTATACATATATATTATGGTTCTAATGAAACTCCTATGTTTTTTAGACATTAAGAATTTAATGAAATTCACCTAAAAAATTTATAACAACTCTTCGATGGACTAAAATTTAGGTTTCAAAATCATGATATGATGATAAATCAAAATGTACTAAATAATTGCAGGTTGGAAAACACAGTGTGGGATGTTAGTAGATGCTTTTATGAATTTTGCATTGCCTTTTCATGGGAAACAAGTTGAGGAACACATGTATTGTGATGTTCATCTTTTGTTAACGCTTTGAGCTTGCAGATTTGTAGCCTTTTTCCTTCCTCACTTGTTATAGACAAGAAACCTCCCACTTCAAATAGGACATGTACATATAGGAGTAATGATTATCCCTTTAAAAAAAATCAAAGACCATACAATTCACCTCCTTTCCATTCACTTCAGCCAATAAGAAGACCACTTGGCTAAAAAATATCCCCTTTGCAACATCTGAATTGTTACAAACTCATGTACTACGAAATAAAAATTGCATAGTTGGTTCAATTTCATCTTCATATGCAACAAGACATAGTGGCATCCTTATGTTTCCATTGCTCAGTAATTTGGCTAGTGATTGTTGAGTTGTCAAGGAAATGGTATCAGCTTGGATTTTGTTTAAAGGGATAATCATTACTCTTGTATGTAGATGTCCTATTTGAAGTTGGAGCTTTCCTATCTGGTTTGTATCCACTACTACATTACACAAATTCCCTCCTCCACCAACCTCCAATGCATCTGTTGTTGTGGCATCTTAAACTTTTATCAGTTGTGCAACAACACCTTTAACTTTTGACCTATCAATTGTGCAACAACACCTTTGACTTTTGACTGTTATTAGTTGTGCAACAACACCTTTGACTTTTGTCCTATCAGTTGTGCAACAACACCTTCCATTGTTGTCTTTGTTTTATCAAATTCCTATCTTTCATATTGTAGCTCTCTCTGAACAACATTAAGCTCCACTTCTTTTGACCATGATAGCTTTTGCTTGTGTTTTAATTCCTTTTCTAAGTGGTTAATTTTAGTCTTCGGTTGTTTTGCTCCACTTTGATAATTTTTAACAATTTTTTTTGTAGTGTCTTTATCATTAGAGTATGTAGATGTTTCTTTTTGTAAGCTCATTAGGGAACTTGCACCATTTTGAATAAGACTTTCATGCCTCCACCCAACTAATTCTATTTTTCTACACTTAGATCTTATTTTTCCATTTCCTTATCATCCATTTCCAAGTATATTTGTTCCATGGAATTGCTAACTTCAAGAATTCTTGGCTTTACTTGTTCAAATCCACTTATGGCATTATATCTCTCTTTCTTTGCTTGCACAAATTCATATGCAATAGAAAACCTTTTGAGTTATTCTAGTTTTACATTTCCATTTCCCCGTGCACATACTACACATGCTCCTTCCTCCACTTCTCATGAGCAAGAACAACCTCTTCATTCAATACATTATCTATCTTGTTCACTTTGGTCTTCTTCTTCCCAAGTGTTTTTAGAGAAGATTCATTTTTCATTACATACTTCGCAGTATGTCCATATGTTTCTTTTAACAAGTTATTTGCAACAATTTTCTCTTTCTGATTAAATAATTCACATATTCCTCTTAACAAGTTATTTGAACAATTGTATTTATGATTACATAATTCATATGTTTCACATAAGACTTTCTTGTCTCCACCCAACTGATTCTCTTTTTCTACACTTAGATTTTGTTTTACAACAATGAATGGGTTACAGTTTTTATAACACCCTATGTTTTCCAATCTGTAGTTTTACAAAACAATATTCATTTAACTAAGACCTTTTGTTTACATAAATGTATGCAATATTTATTTATTTTCTCAAGTAATGGATGAGACAATAGTTGCAAGTAACATTTTTTCTTGTACATGCCTATAGTGCTATTTGTTACTGACGCTTTTTCCCTTTTTATTGATAGTACAACTAAAAAATGTTGAACTCAAGGATTCACATCGACCAACTTCCTCACGATGCTCAAGAAAGCAATGAAAATCCATTCACTATGGAGAGGTTGCATTCTACTTTCAAATTCAATTTCTAGATGGTGGAGGATGCGATTTGTGAGATTGATAGATTTCTGGAGCCCACCAAACCTGCACTCCCCTATATAGATGCTAATGTAGCATGCGGGTTCCTGTCAAACTCCATGGACCTACTCACAAACCATACTCTAGTTCAGATTCTATGTGAAAAATATGTGTGGAGACAGGTGGTAAATAACATACAGCTTGAGGAAGCATTCGAAAGATATGATGTTGATCACAGTGTCTAACCCATTGGTGGCATCTTCTCACGTTCATTGCTTCATTCTTCCTTGGATATGAGGTGTGTATAGGAAACATTTAGCAATAGCCTATAGCATGAGGTTCCTAATTTTTTCAACCAAGCAATGTGATTGCATGGTCATGTTGTCAAGCCACACATCGAAGAGGATATACAAGAGATGTATCATTCTCTCCGCACATTGCTATGCCACCCCACACCTGTTCCAGAAAATGATGAAAAGGTTATTCAATGGCTTGGTGCAAGATTCCCTTGCCATTCCAATCAGGGCATAAATGTAAAGACTAAAAATGTAAATAGTGAATTTGATTAGGATCTCCAGAGACTTGTTAAATGAAAAATGGAAACTTTGAATTTTATTTTGTATTACTCTTTTGAAACATTAGAGTTGAATGAATGATATTTTGTATTACTCTTTATTGTTTTTTATTACTCTTTATTACTATTTATTATTGTTTAATACATGAATACTATTTTGTAAAACTACAGATTGGAAAACATAGGGTGTTATAGAAACAACAACCCACTCGTTGTTGTATAACTAGATCTACTATTTTGAAACACTACTGTAGAATGAAAGACATTTTGTATTAATCTTTATTAGTGTTTATTACTATATTTTGTATTACTCTTATTACTTTATTACTATTTATTACTATATTTCAATATGGACATTTAAAACTCTATCCCTTTTCCTTCAAGAAATCTAATAGAATCCCAAAAATATTTGTTATGAGAATTGTATGACATGCTAGTAATAAAAAAATATGAGGACGTACTAGAAAGTATGTAATGAAAAAAGGAATCTGGTCTAAAAAGACTTGGAAAGAAGTAGACCAAAGTGAATGAAATAGATAATGCACTGACTAAAGAGGTTGTTCCTTCTCATGAGAAGTGGAGGAAGGAGAATGTGTAGTATGTGCAAGGGGAAAATGGCAATGCAGAAGTGGATTAACTTGAAAGGTTTTCTATTGCATATGAATTTGTGCAAGCAAATAAAGAGAGAGAAGATGCTATAAGTGGAGTTGAACAAATTAAGTCAAGCATTGCATGCAATTTTTATTTGAAAAGGTAGAAAAGTTCCATAACGAGCTTGCAAAAAGAAACATCTGCATACTCTAAAGATAAAGAAACTACAAAAAAAATAGTTAGAAATGCTCAAAGTGGAGTAGAACAACCAAAGAATAAAATTAACCACTTAGAAAGGGAATTAAATCACAAGAAGTTGTAATGGTGAAAAGAAGAGGAGCTTAATGTTTTTCAGAGAAAGTTGCAATCTAAAAAACATGAATTTGATAAAACAAAGACAATAATGGAAGGTGTTGTTGCACAACTGATAGGACAAAAGTCAAAGGTGTTGTTGCACAACTGATAAAGGTAAAAAATCAAAGGTTTGGTTGCATAATTGATAGGTTGAAAGTCAAAGGTGTTGTTGCACAATTTATAAAAGTTTAATATGCCATGACAATAACTGCATTAGAGGTTGGTGGAGGAGGAAATTTGTGTAATGTAGTAGTGGATATAGAATAGATAGGAAAGATCCCACTTAAAGTAGAACATCTACATACAGGAGTAATGATTATCCCTTTAAACAAAATCCAAGGCCATACCATTTCCTTGAAAAATCAATAATCACTAGCCAAATAGCTGAGCAAAGGAAATGCAAGGCTGTCACTATCTCTTATTGCATATGAAGATGAAATTGAACCAACTACGCAATTTATATTTTGTAGTGCATGAGTTTGTAGCAATTCAGATGCTGCAAAGGGGATGTTTTTTAGCCAAGTGTTCTTCCTATTGGTGCAAGTGACTAGTGAGGAGGTGAATTGTATGGGCTTGGATTTTGTTTAAAGGTATAATCATTACTCCTATATGCAGATGTACTATTTGAAGTAGGAGATTTCTTGTCTATTCCATATCCACTACCTTATTACACAAAGTCCCTCCTCCATCAACCTCTAATGCAACTATTATTGTGGCATCTCAAACTTTTAGTTGTGTGAAAAAACATTCTTTTACTTTTGACCTATCAAAATGCTTTAAAGGACGATTATAGGTAAGGTGAACATTTCTGCAACTATTTTTTGCATTTGTAGGACCATTATAGGTAAGTTGAACTATTTCAAACTTCAATACATTATTTTGTTACATTGTGCATAAGAAAGTGGTTATTGAACAAGAATTTAGAAGTGAGTCACAACTTTGTTTGTTTTCCATCATGCAACTATTATGTGCATCTTCTATTCAAAACGTATGGCGAAATTGAAATAGAATGTTTGCTGAAAGTAAGGGTTGTTATAAAAGGTGAAGGTGAACTTCAATACATTGTTTTGTTATAGCCTGCATAAAAGAAAGCACTCACTAAACAAGAATTGAGAAGTGAGTCATAACCAGTGTGTTGTGCATCATGCAACTATTATGTGCATTTTCTATTCCAAACGTATGATGAAATTGAAATGAAATGTTTTTTGAAAGTAAGGGTTGTTAAAAAATATAAAGGTGAACTTCAAAACATTGTTTTATTATAGTCTGCATAAAAGAAAGTGCTCATTGAACAAGAATTCAGAAGTGAGTCACAAATTTTTGTGTTTTCCATCCTGCAACTATTATATGCATTTTGTGTTCCAAACATTTGAAAAAATATCGAAATGGAACGTTTGTTGAAAGTAAGGGTTGTTATAAAATATGAAGGTGAACTTCAATACATTCTTTAACAAGAATTGAGAAGTGAGTCACAACCCTTTTTGTTTTCCATTTCCTACAATTTTTTTATGCATTTTCTATTCCAAATGTTCATCTGACAATATGAAAATGGAATGTTTGTTGAAAGTAAGGGTTGTTAAAAAATATGAAGGTGAAGTTCAATACATTGTTTTGTTATAATATAAATAATAGAAAGTGTTCATTGAACAATAATTTAGAAGTGAGTCGCAACCCTATGTGTTTTCCATCCTGAAACTATTATGTGCATTTTCTATTCCAAACATATGAACAGATATTGAAATGGAGTGCTTGTTGAAAGTAAGGGTTGTTAAAAAATGTGAAGGTGAAGTTCAATACATTTTTTTGTTACTCTACATAACATAATGTCCTCATTGAACAAGAACTGAGATGAGAATAAACCTTGTGAGTTTTCCATCCTGCAACTATTATGTGCATTTTGTGCTCCAAACATATGAAAAAATATT
The DNA here is from genome assembly GCA_007258455.2 of Sequoia sempervirens. NCBI lineage: Eukaryota > Viridiplantae > Streptophyta > Pinopsida > Cupressales > Cupressaceae > Sequoia > Sequoia sempervirens. Next base: position 497,077,882 of record VDFB02193867.1, on the reverse strand, counting down.
GAAATGGAGTGTTTGCTGAAAATAAGGGTTGTTATAAAATATGAAGGTGAACTTCAATACATTGTTTAACAAGAATTGAGAAGTGAGTCACAACCCTCTATGTTTTCCATTTCCTACAACCTTTTTGTGCATTTTCTATTCCAAATGTATGATGATCTTAAAATGCAATGTTTGCTGAAAGCAAGGGTTGTTTAAAAAAATGAAGGTGAAGTTCAATACATTGTTTTGTTCCATTGTGCATAATAGAAACTGCTCATTGAACAAGAATTGAGATGTGAGTCACAACCCTATGTGTTTTCCATTTCCTACAACTTTTTTCTATCTTTTTTGCTCACAAAATGTACGATGATATTGAAATGGATTTTTTACTAAAAGTAAGGGTTGTTATAAAATATGAAGGTGAACTTCAACCCATTGTATTATTATAGTTTGCATAACAAAAATTGCTCATTAAACAAGAATTGAGATTTGAATAAACCCTGGAAGTTTTCCATCCTACAACTATTATGTGCATTTTTTTTTTCAAACATATGAATAGATATTAAAATGGAATGTTTGCTGAATGTAAGGGTTGTTAAAAATTATGAACCTCAACTTCAATACATTGTTTTGTTACAGTCTGCATAACAGAAAGTCATCACTAAACAAGAATTAAGATGTGAATAAACCTTGGGAGCTTTCCATCCTGCAACCATTATGTGCATTTTTTGTTCCAAACATATGAAAATATATTGAAATGGAATGCGTGCTGAAAGTAAGGGTTGCTGAAAAATATGAAGCTCAACTTCAATAAATTGTTTTCTTACAGTCTACATAACAAAAAGTGCTCATTGAACAAGAATTGAGATGTGAGTCACAACCCTGTGTGTTTTCCATTTCCTGCAACTTTTTGTTGCATTTTCTATTCACAAAACATATGACGATATTGAAATGGAATGTTTGCTGAAAGTAAGGGTTGTTATAAAATATGAAGGTGAACTTGAAAACATTATTTTGTTATAGTTTACATAACAGAAAGTGCTCATTGAACAAGAGTTCAAAAGTGAGTCACAACCATGTGTGTTTTTCATCTTGCAAGTATTATGTGCATTTTGTGTTCTAAATATATGAACTGATATTGAAATGGAATGTTTTGTTGAAAGTAAGGGTTGTTATAAAATATCAAGGTGAACTTAAAAACATTGCTTTCTTATAGTATGCATAAAAGAAGGTGCTCATTGAACAAGAATTTAGAAGTGAGTTACAACCCTGTGTGTTTTCCATCCTACAATTATTATGTGAATTTTGAGTTCCAAACATATAAATAGATATTAAAATGGAATTTTTTCTGAAAGTAAGGGTTGTTAAAAAATATGAAGCTGAACTTCAATACATTGTTTTGTTACATTATGCATAACAAAAGGTTCTCATTGGATGTGCTTACATTTGTAAGTTTGACATAAATAAAAAGACTTGAGGTGGAATTTCCTACCATTATTTGATGGCATTTGACATTGTTTATAATGAAATTTTACATGGCAACAAAAAGTGTCATGAAATTTACAAAAACACAGTATTATATTTTTTTAATTAAGAGGGGTAAACGTTTTTGACTCAGAGCTATGAACCAGTGAGGTCACAAAAAAGGGACCTCATCCCCAATATAAATTGTCGAAAAGTACACCCCAAAGGGATTGGAGCCTTGATGGAAAGATTAAAAATACAACTTAACAATCACACCATGCCACTATTGGCATAAGACTGTAGTCTTCAAACATAGCAAAGTACTGTAATTCCACACGATAATTGATCAATAATTACATGATCAAAGATAATGTTATTCCACACCATAATAGTTCAATATTTACATTATCAAAGATAATGTAATTCCACACCATAATTGTTCAATAATTACATGATCATTTAGATAATGTAATTCCACACCACAATTGTTCAATAATTACATGATCAAAGACCAAATGGAAAATAAATATTGTTAGCCTCTCTCATCCTCTCCTATAGTTCCTTTTATGTGAAATTGAGGAGACAGTCAAATAAAATATTATAGGCTTCTTTGGATCCTTGGCATTGACGGTGGGGTGATTCCACTTGCACGAGGGTTTGGGTGAGCCTCTACTTTGACCATTGCACTTTCAACACCTTCAACTTGTAAGAAACCCATGAATAAAAATGACTACATTCAACAATTAATGTATGGATATAAGGAAAAGGAAACATCAGATCTAAGCACATAGAAAGAGAATCAATAGGGGGAGAGATGAAAGTCTTATTTGAAAACATAGACAAATTTCATAACACATTTATATATATGGAATCAAATCATTTATATGAACCAGTGGAGGAGAAATACAATTGAAAATAGATGAGAAGGAAAAGGAAAAATAAGAAAGACCAAGAAACGTCACCAATAATCAAGGCCCAATGTTTTTGCTTCTTTGACATAAATTAAAGGAAATTGAGAAATTGAGTAGGCTAGTGTCAAGAATCAATAAAATCGAGCCTCGATCTTATTTGTGATGTTTCTTCACACCCACCACTTCCTTGTTCATCCTTTCCCTATAATGTGAAGAATGTTAATGTCACATAAAATTCAAATGCATGCAACAAATTAATTCAAATTATGAAAATACACGTTCAAAAGAAGATTTCAAAATTACCCTTACACTTTCTTCCTCTGAAAGAACCAATGACAGTTTGTTTTCCAATATACTATCAAAAATAGCATATTCATAATAGAAATTAAAGTTTCTAAATGAAATCACAAAGACACTCTAAAATATGAGCAAAAAGTGACTACAACGACACAAAAGTTTTCAAGATATTGAAAAATATATCCAAGAAACATCACAAATAAGGTCAAGGCCCGAATTTTTTCGCTACCTTGTCCACCTTTAAATTTTGTTTCTTATGATATGCTTGCTTACAACAAATGGTGTAATAAATTTTGGAACTTTAACTATCGCATAAAACTTGCAAATTTTTTACATATTATAGGCAACCATAGATGCATACATTAAAAGGGTAAGTGCAAGAAAGCGGGAGTTTCCTATTTCTCAAATATTTCTACCCAGGAAAATGATCTCCTCCCCAGGGATCCTTTCTTCTTGTTGCCCTGTTGAGGCACATTTTCCTATCCCAAATGGACACTAACTTTCTTGTGCCCACCACTTCCTTTTCCATCCTTTCCCTCTAATTCTAGGAATGTAAATGTTGTATCAAATTCAAATACATAGAATCAATTCATTTAAAATATCCAAATACACATTAAAAAATAGATTTTGAAATTACCCTTTCTCCCGCTTTCTTCCACTTTCCCTTTCCAAGTATGCATCCATGATTTCATGTAATATGTAAAAATGTTGCAAGTGTCATGGGATAGTTAAAGTTCCAAAATTTATTGCATTGTCTGATGTAAGCAAGCATATAGTTTTTCAGTAATAAGAAACAAAATTTTAAGGTGGATGTCCTTACATTCTTGGTGCGTATGAAAAAAAAACTTTGTACAAGCAAATAACTGACAGGGGATAGTGTTTATTCCAACACTGCAAATAATGTGAGCATTTTTTTTGCTGCAGATAGATGAAGATAGTGAAATCCCATTTTTGTACTGTTACAAGTAGCATTTAATATGATTATTCATTTGAAAGTATCCATGATGATAAAAATAGTCAACCTCAAACGATGTAAATGTCAACCTTTTTCTCTCATTTATAAGCAAGCTAACATAAACTACCAATATATTTCATATTAACAAAAATAGAATGCACATTATAAACACATAGCCAAATGGTTATTGTTACAGTCTACATAATAGAATGTGGTCATTGAACAAGAATTGAGAAGTGAGTCACAACCCTGTGTGTTTTCTATCATGCAACTATCATGTGCATTTTTTGTTCCAAACATATGACAAAATTGAAATGAAATGTTTTTTGAAAGTAAGGGTTGTTATAAAATATGAAGGTGAAATTCAAACCATTGTTTTTTTATAGTTTGCATAACAGAAAGTGCTCATTGAACAAGAATTCATAAGTGAATCACAACCTTGTGTTTTCCATCTTGTAACTATTATGTGCATTTTTTGTTCCAAACGTATGACAATATTGAAATGGAATGTTTGTTGAAAGTAAGGGTTGCTGAATATATTCATACTATCAATATAATTGTTGGTGGGGGATACATAAAAGTATTCAAAATCAACTTAGGTGTCACCAACCAATTGGGTTCTCATTGTGTAAGTAATGAAAAAAAAATCATTACATTCATATTATCTATGTGTAATTGCAGGTTCAAAAACATTGGGTGTTATGAAACTAGCAACCCAAATACTATTTTCAAACCCTTTACAAGTAACAACCCAATTGGTTACTCACCCCTCAGGTGAATTTGGATAGTCATATATTTTTTACCTGCAACTCCCTACAAAATGAGAAAACCAAGAACATTGAGTGTTTTCCAAGAACAATACCTGTTACAACATAAAATGCATGTCTTAATCACAACAAAACCCTTCCCTCCAACGTGAACAAATAACTTATCACACAAGGAAAAAAAAAGTTGGCATAATTCAATGTGACATGAAATCTCCTCGCTTTCCTCACCGTGACGTTTCCTCCTATCTTCTGGCTTCATTAATTTTATCATTCGTCTTGGTGATACCTGCATTATGCCATCTCCTCATGTTATGTATGTTTCTATGTATGTTGTTATGTATGTTTTTATGCATTTTTGTATGTACATAGGTGCATTTTTTTGGGAGATTTTCTATGTCAATACAAGGTATTACAACATTGTGTGGGTTGAAGGTTTCATAAATCATGCACTCACATCCCACTTTGTTTTCCAACCTGCAATCATATAGAGTTTTAATGGTTGTTGGAAAACATTGGGTATTTAAAAATAGTGCCTTTCATTGCATTCCTATGGTCTAAATAAGGGTATGTGTAGGATCATGATGGGCCAAAAAGTGGTGATATGATAGGTATATGTAGGGTATGTGGCTGATAACTTTTTTTTTACCCAAAATTGATGAAACCAAAAGGGTTTTTCAAGGAGATTCTCAACATTCCACCAACATAAATTATGCTTTACTTTGAATTTAATAAATAATTATTATTCATTTTCTATTTGAATTATGACTAAAGTCCTGATTGATAGGATGATTGGAAGAAATATATAGCTTTCAAATGGTATCACATTTTTTGAATCCAAAACATGTGTCACATTCTATGCTTCGCATACTATAGGATTAAAAAAAGAAAAATTGAATTTCATGAAGTTTTGACCAAGTGAAGATGGTCATACACACAAGTTTTTATATCTTTAAAAAGTTGTAATAAAAAAATCATAATTAATTATTTACTTGGAAAAAAATTACAAAAAATATGCATCACATCAGGACATGAGTCCTCTACTTATATCTAAAATCCTATAAAAAAATATATCATTTAATTATGGTTAGGGTGATCAGACAGACACCTACTTCTTTTTTTCCCTAAAATTTAAGTACTACTGCATTGAAATTTCAAATTTTCACCAAATACATTTAAAACTAAAAATAAAAACCTAGTAGTTTAGAAATTACATTCAATTTGCTATAGATTCTATTCTTACATATTTTTGAAATAATATAGATAACTTATTCAAACTTTAACGTCAAGTTTCCTAACTCTGATTTTTCTAGATTTTTTGCCACTAAAGGGCCAAATTTTTCCATTATGATCCTGCACATACCCATAACAAAAGCTTTTCATGACAAATATTCATATTGTTGTGTAAAATTCCAAATTGCAAAACACTAGGTTTTCAAAATCTACAATCTGCACAATGTTTTAAAACCCTTTACAAGTGAAAACCCAATTGGCTACAAAGTCCTCACCTCAATTCCATTGGTTTTTCATCTCCCCCACTTGCTCTCCAACCTTTTGCTTTCAACCTATACAATGAGAAAACCCACAACATAGAGTGTTTTCCAATAACAGTACTTCTTACATATTAAAACACATGTCTTAATGGGAGAAGCTAACTCGTAGACAAAATGCACCTATGTATGTAACATGATATCATACCCCCCATCCCCCACCCCATGCACTAGACAAAATGTACCAATGGAAAGACTTGATAGACAGTTAATTGCATTCTATCACATGTCCATCGTTGGAAAAAGACGTGTGGCCCCAGTGGGAAAGTCAAAAATCTATACAAAACGTACCTAAACATCACCATTTTTGACATTTTCATTTTGCAGTTTGCTAGGTGGGGAGGGACGTGCGAGCTACATAATAGAGTTCTAGGTAGTTGAACCAGAGTAAAATATTTTCATTTTTTTATGTACATAGGTGTGTTTTTTCCACATTTTTGTCGTGTTCAAAGATTTAAAAGTCACCATTTGTGACATTTCATTTTTTAATTTGGTGGGGAACACATGTGACATAATGGAGGCCGAACGAGATAAACGCATTCAACAAGCGTTGTGGTTAACCAACAAGTATGTATATCTACCATTGTATATGCCATTTTTCCATTCTATAGGAACTATGAAGCACGACTCTTAAATGGGTTTATGTGAAGCATTCAACAACAGTTAAATGGGTTTTCTGCAAAGCATTGAATGACTATTGGTTAAAGAAAAAGGGTTTTCATTGATGGAAAAATTAAAAAAAATTATTTGCTTGTAGGGTTTTCATATCAAATGCATAATTGTTTATGTTTCTTTTTTAATTTTAAGGGCTCTCAAATTTCACTGTGAAGAATTGAATGGCTATTGTTTGGGAAGAAGGGTTTCTATGAAGGATGAATGAGAGCCAAGGTTCTACAGTACCTAAACAAATTTGATAGGCATGGCGGCTAACTAGTAGGTATATAAATCTTCCATTTCTATATCTACCATGTTCATTAAGAAAATGTGTTTTCATTGACAAGAAAATAAAGGGTTTTCCTTGTGTAAAGGGTTTTCATTTGAAATGCAGAGCTCTTTATATGTGTTTTTGTGTAAAGGGATAATTAAAAGGATGCAGTATAATCGTTCACTGTTGTTTTGAGCATTTCCCATGTAACACTCACACTTCAAGGATGAAACATCCTTCATGAAAATTTTTGGGATATAATAGGCACACAATAATGTAACATTTTTTTTTAAATTCAACTAGGAATTCTTTGCATTTACCATAGTAAGCATCTCATCTATAAAAATATCGTAACTTCTTAATTCAGAATAAATTTTGGAAGTTTAACTCACTAGTACACTTGCAATTCAAGCTATGATAGCTAGAATCACTTTTATTTAGTGGAAAAGCTTCACGTCTCCTAAAGCATCCTTCTAAATCCACCTGCCCTTGTTTTCTTCAATTTTTATTCCTCAAATATATCATCCATCTGGAAGAAAGACAAGTGTTATTGATAGATTAAATTGGAAAATTAAAGACATTTGGTGCTACAAAGAATTTTTTTATTCCAAATTTCACCAATATACAATTATATGTTGTGGTGAGTAAAAAATGCTAGCTTGTACAGACAATAAACAAACATATTAAACTATACAATGGGAATTTAATTTCCAATTTAACCTATCGCTAACACTAGTAATATATATCAACAATTATATCTACCATTTTTCCATTCCGTGGGAACTATGAAGCACTGAACATTCATTAGAATATATAAAAAAAACATCTCTCCTAACATATGAAAGAGGCCATAACTTGAAATAATCAATAAGGGCATAGAAGATAGACAAGAAGGATACCATGTAGCACTATGAGGCTTCTAGTTATATCCCATGTCTCTCAATGAACATGTAAATGACATATCGGTATCGTAACCATTATTCAATGGTATTGCTAATTGAACCATTACTTGTATAGACAACTGAAAAAATATAGATCATTGCAAGAACAAAGGTTAACAAGTCAAAAAAATCCTTGCTAGTCACCTTGATTGACCAAAAAATAGCAGCTAATCTACTGACAAAACACACCTATGTACATACAAAAATGAATAAAAATGAATACAAAAACATACATAGAAACATACATAACATGAAAAGAAGGAAAAATAGGATGTCAATGCAAGAAAGAGAATTAGTTGGATGGAGACATGAGACTCCTATGTGAAAAGGTAGACAAAATTTGTAAACAACCTATTAAAAACAAAACATATATGCATTGTCTAATCATATAGATACTCTCAAAGCTGAGAACAATATTTGGGTTGCAAGTTTCATAGCACCTACTGTTTTCCAACACGCAAGTATATATAGATAGCATGCTTCTAATGAAAAACTTAAAGTTTGTAGATATAAGAATGTACTAAAGTTCATTCACCTTCACAATTTATAGCAACTCTTACTTACACAAGAAAATTGAAATTCAATTTCATCATATGATTTAAAAATAAATGCATAGAAGAATTTGTAGGTTGGAAAACACAATGCAGTTTGCCATTTATTTCATTCTACACAGTCAAAGTTATGTGGTTGAGAGCACAAGAAGGAATTTATTGAAAAGCTTTTGTTAATTAGGAAGTAGGAATGCAATGAAAGGCAATGTTTTATAAAAACCCACTATTTTTCAACAACCATTAAAAGTCGTGCTTCATTCAAAGTTGTGCTTCATAGTTCATTGCTTCACAGAAATCCATTTAATAGTCGTGCTTTATAGTCCCTACATAATGGAAAAATGGCATATACAATGGTAGATACATACCTGTTGGAATTGCAAATGTTGAATGTGTTTGATGCGATTTTATTGGTTTGGCCACCTGCAACTCCATTTTCCTCACTAGCACGTCCCTCCCCACCCAACAAACTACAAAATGAAAATGTGGAAAATGGCGATGTTTAGGTACATTTTTTCTATCTTTTTTACTTTCTTGCTTGGCCACATGTCCTTTCTAGTGAGGACACCTAACGGCACGTGACTAACCATCTGTCAATTCTTTCCATCGGTGCCTTTTGTCCACCATGTGGCATGGGGTATAGGGGGTATGATATCATGTTACATACATAGGTGTGTTTTGTCTAGGAGTTAGCTTTATCCTATTGATTTAATCTCATATATCATGTTTATGATTTGTACGTTCTCACACACCTATTCTTAGCTCACCTTTATGTTTTCACATCAATTTCTATTAATTGTATTCATGTATCAATATATTTACTTATGCACATATTTCTAGTAGGTCAATAGTCAATTAAGTATACATTTTTTCATTTAACATTGTTTCTTTGTATAATAACATTTAGTACATTCATTTAGCCATTCAATATTTGAGAGGAATATTAAATTATAACTTACTTGAAAAAATGCATTAGTACACTAAAATGAATCTAGTATACACAACATGTTAGGAGTATATGCATGAAAGAGGATTCTTGCTTTTAACTATTCAGACACATTTCTATGTGTTGATCTAGGATAATATACTCCCTTGCAACATACTACCATTCCCTAAAAGGTACTCATAAAATCCATAGACTTATTCATAAATGGTATCAATAAAATATCATGCTAGTCTAGCACAATAACAGCTTCTAGGACTATTTGAAGCATTTTTTTATGTTTCCCTTCCTAGTTAATGTCTTATACTTATTAACATTTATCTATATCTAGATTTTAAGTCAAGAAATTAGTTGATAATATTCTCTAGACTTATTTTCCAAGTGAATATTTTAGGCACTCTACTTTACTTTAGCTACTAGGTGTAGATTATTTATAGATTTAAAACTAATACACCCAAGAGGCATGGTCCTATTCATTAACTCTAATTTATTTAACTTATCAATTTTATAATTTATTAGTTAAAATTACCAAGGGATCTGTATGTGAGAATCCTATAAAAATGATACATGATTAAAGTTATTTCTACTTTTAATAGGGCATGTCCAAATCATCCTTTTAGGGATATGCATCATATTAAGATTAATATTGAGAGAGATATTAAATATCGAGTATCATTTCAAATAATCATTAGGTATTGATACATTAAAAGCTAAGTTGAGATCTTCTAGACTTCACCTATAAATGAAATAATATAATTAACTCTAACATACTTGAGTTATAAGGTCTATATTTCACAAGTTAATTATATTTGATTACTTTCATGAAAGAAAAATTTATAAATTCTACTTGACTTGTTTAATTTATTATTAATATAATGATTTTATCTTAGCAAGGGTTAAAAAAATGTTCATCACCCTATATGTTTACATATTCTAACATTGGGTTTAGGGTATATCACAAGCTCCTTCTTAGAATTGATGTAAACACAATATTTTTCTTTGGAAAACATAACCTAGATTCAATTCTAGATGAGAAAATTGAATTCATGTTGAATTCCCATGTTATTCTAGAGTATACATGTGATATTCTCTAACTAGTCTAACATAATAATCATTTTAGGTCATTAATGAAAAGTTATTTAAAGACATGAATCTTGTTAGATTTGAAACATCATATTGCATCTAACTTAATCCAATTTTAATCCTGGATTAAACAAGTGATATATATATATATATATATATATATTGATTGAGACTCATATATCAATTATTGATTGCCGCAAGTCAATCAATGTTAAGATATTTGAACCTAATAGATGAACTGATGAAAAATTCATCCATGATTAACTATTGGCCTCAAGAATTTTACTACATGGTAGAGTTCACAAAGATGGAAGGTACATAGTTTTTAGGTACATTCATAACACAATTATTCATGGAGAGGAATTTATAAGGATATTTTGGCTTTCACAAACATTTCAAGTTACCTCAATGCCATTCAAGCTTGCAAATCCTTGAAAGTCACTAGCATAGCTTAGGTTTTCTAATTATCGCCTCTAATGGCCTTTGTTAATGTTTTCATTAGTATATTTTTATTAGGATGTATAGAGATATTGCTTTATTATTTTTAACAATATGGTGAAATTTGTTGACTACTAGGGAGAATATAAACAACATACATTGAGGAATTAGCTTGGAAACATTATTTAATAGCACATGAGATTTCAAGGTTTTTATTATAGTTCTTATATCCATTCAAATTTTTTCATAGACTTTATACTCTTTAAATTTTTAGAAATTAAACATAATAAATATTTTTACTAGTTTATTACACATGAGAATTATGCTATAAATTATGTTATGATTAAGTACTATGTTACTTTATCAAAAGATTCATATGATCTTGATTTTTTTTAAATGATTTAGGTGGCTCTAACCCTTGGAAATTGCAATAATCTTAATCATTCTTTTAGGATTTTACACTAGTATTTTACATAAAAGAGTTATGAATTTTATCTCCCAACATATTTGATGTATTATTTTAGACCATATAGAATAAAATTATTAAAAAATAATTATCCTAAACATATTTATCCTTAAATAATAATCTATAGATCATTTTTCCTCCATCAAAGAACTTGTGTTCTTGATACACACTTATTTGGATTATTAGGCTTAGTCTTATGTTTTAGCTATCCACCATCCCTACAAGCATACTTCCAACTTTATATAGTGTAATTATTAAAAAAATCATCAACATAATCAACATTATGTTTATGAGTCTTATATATATTTTCAAAACTATTTTGAAACAAAAAAAATAGATATCATGTATTTCTATTAAGAGAACACAATTTACATTGATTTAGAGACTAACCCAAGTACTAGTTTCCACTTCTATTGATTCATTATTTTAGTGATGTATTTTACCATTTTTAGGTCTTTTCTTAACTACCTAGTGTATATCTTTTTACAAAGACAGTTGTCGTTGCACCAAAATATCGAAATATTAATGCTCAATATAATCGTCAGAGTTAATGAATCCATGGGAGGTGGTTAACCCATGTCATAAACCCAAGCGTTGCACAGTATAACCCAAGGAGACCAGGGGTGCAAACCTTGCAACAATCCCCCAAGTGCAAGTGAGGGGTTCAAACCTGTGACCCAGGCTCTAATATAAATTATTGCAAAGATGGAACTATTGTTGCACCAAAAGATTGACCTATTAATGCTCGATACAATCTCCAGAGTTAATGAATCCACTAGAGGCGGTTAAACCTTGTCACAAACCTGAGAGTTGCACAGCATGGCACAAGGAGACTAAGGCCAACCACCTTGCAGCATATCTATAACCAATCAAATATTTGATCTCTTAGATTCCCATTCTTATGAATTTTATACAAAAAATTAAAGTATTTTATATTAATATTATAACTTTCTTCCTTATTTTAGGTTAAAACTACATATATATGTTCTTGGTACATCTTCTTGGCCCTTGGTTATGCTATATTCAACATATTATTCCATATTGGAGGATTTAATCTCCTTACTTTCACTCTTCTTGTGTCATAGATAGCTAGTGGAACTATAGGAATTACCCACTCATATAATACTTGACCATTTATAATAATTTAATAATATATTTTATTATTATCACTAGCACAATCTTAGTAACTAAATTTAACTCCATGAGATCAAATTCTATGTAGGCCATAGAATTAATCCATGAACCTTTTCTTAGCACATATATAACAATATTACATTGGATAAGAAATAGTATTTTTATTCCTCTAAATTCAATTTAATTAGCCAATAGGCTATTTGTGTGAACTTTGGTTGGAATTTTCGTCAACCTCCCCATTTTTCAGACTTCCAGCAGTCGGAAAAAAGTTGGCGGATGGGTTATAACTTTGGTCAGAATTTTTGTTAGCCTCCTGGTCTTTTAGCCTTCTGATGGACATGAAAAAGGCGGTAGAGGTGGTTTTTGGCTGCCTTGGGAATGGGGTGGTGTTATTCCCACCACGTGCATATAGAAGGCTACCAAAATTAAACTCTGGTTTGCATCAACATTAATTTTTGTATGCTTGTGTGTGCTGGTGATGGTCGTAATAATAGTTGTCATTTAACACCTCAGGGAATAAAACTAATGTTTGGGAAATTTTCAATAAGGCATTCTTTGGCGTCGTTCTCTTGCTATACCTACTATGAGAGTCATGAGCGAGGAGGGTAAGCTTTTGGGAGGGTGCAAGCTCAATCAAGCTTTGTGCAGCTTCTGCGAAGGTGGGAGGAGGTTATTTTGTGTTTTTTGCATGGGAGGATGGTTGCAAAAGAAAAAGAAAAGTGTTGCTTGTGATAATATTTTTCCCATTTTTTTGTAGGAAAGCTAGCGGGAAGAGGTGTGTTTGAAGCAAGTGGGAAGAGGTGTATGTTGAAAAAACCATTAGTGATATTGTTTGATTTGTGGTTCACGGTCTGTGCTAGGCTATATTGTTTGATTTGTGATAAGGTGTTATTGACTATTTCAAATTTTGATAAGTTGTTGTTAAGAAAATACAATATAGTTTCTAAAAATGAAATATTTTCTCATTTATGGTTCAAATTTTTTGTGTATGGTTTTGCATGGATTTGATACTATGATTTTTTGTGGGTTTTTGTTTATGGTTTCCATTTTTTGGCTATGTTTGCAAGCTTGGAAAAACAAGGAAGCTTGGAGAAAGCTACCGGAAAGAGGTCTGTTTGAAGCAAACGGGAAGAGGTGCATATCGAAAAAACTGTGTCATATTGTTTCATTTGTGGTTCACCATTTTTGGCAGGCTATATTGTTTTATCTATGATAAGGTACTATTGATTGCTTCTAATTTTGATAAGGTGTTGTTGAGAAAAGACTATATTGTTTGTGAAAACAACTATTGTTTGGTTTTAAGGTTTGTGTTTTGTGTCTATGATTTTGCATGGGTTCCTAACTGTGATTTTTTGTGTTTTTGGGTTTCTCTATCTGGGTCAGTGTTCAAACCAATATTGTTTGATTTATGGCTTATGTTTTGTGGTTATGGTTGCAACATAATAAAATAGTTAATCTTATACACTTTGTGTTAGGTTCCATTTGGAATTGTTGATTATAGTTCTCTTTCTTAATCTATATTGTTTCATTTTTGAGAAGGTGTTGTTGAGAAGGCTGTATTGTTTCAATTTCTTATGAGGTTCTATTGAGAGAAGAGTGTTTTTTTGTATGCGTTTGTTACTATCAATTTTCATCAAGTTTCTCTTCAATGTTTGTGTTTTGTGGGTATGTTTGCAACAAAATAAAATTGTTGATGTTATTGTATTTTTGTCGATTGTTATTGTATAGCTCAAACTATATTGTCTCATTTTTTATAAGGTTATGCTCAAAAGGCTATATTGTTTCAATTTTTGATAGGGTGTTGTTGAGGAAATACTATATTGCTTGTTAAAAGAAATATTTTTTTGTTTATGGTTTCATTATGTGGCTATCAATTTTCATGGGTTTTGTGGGTTTCTATGTCTGGGTCGCTGTTGAAACTAATTTTGGTTGATTTGTGGCTTCCGTTTTGTGGTTATGGGTGGAAAGAAATGAAATAGTTAATGTTGTACACTTCATGTTTGGTTACATTAGGTATTGTTGATTATTGTTCTCTGTATTAGGCTATATTGTATCATTTTCGATAGGGTATTGTTGAAAAGGTTGTATTGTTTCAATTTTTTATAAGGTTCTATTCAGAAAGGAGTATATTTTTTGATGGGTTTGTCACTATTAATTTTTGAGAGGGTCCTTTTGAGAAGGCTATATTGTTTCTACTTGTGATAATATTTTGTTGAGAAATGAGTATATTTTTACTTGGGTTGGTTACTGTGAATCTTTGTGTGTTTCTCTTTATGGCTTCGCTTTTGTGGCTATGTTTGGAACAAAATAAAATTGTTAACCATATGCAGTTTTTGTTGGTTGTTGTTGTGTATCCTAGGCTATATTGTTTCATTCTTGACAAGGTGTTGTTGAGAAGTGTTTGAATTCTGGTTAAGGCACTCTTGGGAAAAGAATATGGTAGCTTGGGTTATATTTTTGCATTGCAAGTTACTATGACCCATTTTTTTGTGCTTTGTGCAATCAACAATGGGTTGATGTTATACAATTTATGTTTGTTTCCATTATGCATTGCTAATTACTATTCTCCGGCTTAAGCTATGTTGTTTTATTTTTGATAGCCTATCCTACTGAAGAGGCTATATTATTTCAATTTTTGATAGCGTTTAGTTGAAAAGGCTAGATTCTCTTAATTTTTGATAAGGTTCCATTAAGGAAAGAGTATATTTTAATATTAATATATATGTCTATATAAACATGAATATATATGTATATATATACATATATTTATGTATATGTAAATTTCCTGTTGGTTTCTCTTTATGGCTTGCAATTTGTGGCTATGTTGGCAATGGAATAAAATTGTTGACGTTATCCAGTTTTTGTCGATTATTGTTGTCTAGCTCGGGCTATATTGTCTCATTTTTTATAAAGTTCTATTCAAAAGGCTATATTGTTTTATTATTCAATAAGGTGTTGTTGAGAAAAGACTATATTATTTGTTGAAAGAAATATTATTTCGTTTATGGTTGCGTTATGTGGCTATTGTTTTGCATGGGTTTTATGGCTACAGTTTTGTGGGTTTGTCCAACTGGGTTGTTGTTGAAACTAGTGTTGCTTGATTTATGGCTTTTGTTTTGTGGTTATGTTTGAAACATAATAGAATAGTTAATGTTGTACACTTTATGTTTCATTACATTGTTTATTGTTGATTATTGTTCTCTATCTTAGGCTATATTGTTTCATTTTTGATAAGGTGCTATTGAAAAGGCTATAGTGATCCTATTTTTGATAAGGATCTGTTAAAAAAGGAGTATTTTTTTGGATGGCTTTGTCACTATTAATTTTTGAGAAGGTGATGTTGAGAAGGCTATATTGTTTTAATTTTTTGATAGGGTTTTGTTGAGGAATGAGTATATTTTAACCTCGGTTTGTTTCCATGAATCTTTGTGGGTTTCTATTTATGGATTTTATTTTGTGGCTATGTTTGGAACAAAATAAAATTGTTGATGTTATGCAATTTTTTTTGGTTGTTGTTGTGTATCTTGGGCTATATTGTTTCATCCTCAAAAAGGGTGTTGTTGAGAAGTCTTCCAATTCTCATTAAGGTGTTGTATTTTTTGTCAATTGTTGTTGGCTAGCTTGGGTTGTTTTTTTGCATTAGTTTGTTACTGTGTAGTTTTTTTGTGCTTTGCAACAATCAACAATACCCTTTGGAAAACAACATAGATTGTTTTAGAGATACTCAAGGAATGGTTTTTTCAATATGCACCTTTTCCCTCACCTCTCCCCACTCGATTTGGCTATGCCTCTTCCTATTTTCTTTATCTATGCTTTGTACTTTCTACACTACCTACAAAAAAATGGGCACAAAATTATCTCACCCGAGACTTTTATACTTCTTTTGTAGTCATCGATCCATGCAAAAGACAAAATAATATGCAACCACCTTCATAGAAATCCCACAGCTGATGATTTCATTTGCACCTTCACAGAAGCTTTCCCTCTCCACTCACAACTATTATATATATGTAAATATATATATATATATATATGTATATATGTATATCTATATATATATATAGATGTATATATATGTGTGTGTGTATGTATATATATATATATGTATATATATATGTATGTATATGTATATATATATGTATGTATATGTATGTATATATATGTATATGTATATATTTATGGCTCTCATTTTGTGGTGATGGTTGGTATGGAATAAGATTGTTAATGTTGTACACTTTATGTTTCGTTACATTAGGTATTGTTGATTATTGTTTTCTATCTTATGCTATATTTTTTCACTTTACGATATGCTTTTGTTCAAGGAGTCTCCTTTTGGATGGGTTTGTTACTATTAATTTCCAAGGAGTTGCTATTGGGAATGCTATATTGTTTCATTTTTTCAAAAGGTTTTGTTGAGAAATGAGTATATTTTTGCTTCGGTTTGTTATTGTGAATCTTTGTGGGTTTCTCTTTATGGCTTGCATTTTGTGGCTATGTTTGGAACACAATAAAATTGTTAATGTTATGTATTTTTTGTTGGTTGTTGTTGTCTATCTTGGGCTATATTGTTTCATTATCCAAAAAGGTATTGTTGAGAAGTCTTCCAATTCTAGTTAAGGTGTTGTGGTTTTTGCAATTGTTGTTTGTTGGCTTGGCTTGTATTTTTGCATTGGTTTGTTACTGTGGATTTTTTTGTGCTTTGTGCAAAGAACAATGCGTATATGTGTACATCTAAATCTAGATATACAATAGCACCTTATAAAAAAAAAAAGAATATACCCTATCAAAGATTGAATTAATATAACATCTTCAACAACACCTTTCCAAATATAAAACCATATAGCCAAAGCTAGATTTCAATTTCTCATATAGTGTTGTTGAGAAGGCTAGATTATTTTGAATTTTGATAAGATTTTGTCTAGAAAAGAGTATATTTTTTGCATGGGTTTGTTACTGTGATTTTTTGTGGGCTTCTATTAATGGCTTCCATTTTTTTCTTATGTTTGCAACATAATAAAATTTTAAAGATGATGCACATTTTGTTGATTGTTGTTGGGTGGCTTGGGTTATATTTCTACATTGATTTGTTACTCTACATTTTTCCCAGCTTTGTGCAATGAACAATGTGTATATATGTGCATTTAACTTCAGATATATATATGTATATTTATATATATGTATATAGATGTATATATATGCATATATATATGTATGTATGTATGTATGTATGCATGTATGTATGTATGTATGTATGTATATGTATATGTATATATAATGTCCATAACATTGACTATTTTGTTGTGTTGCAACCATTGACGGTAAATGGAAGCCACAAATGAAATAATATAGCCTAAGGTGGACATCAACAAGCAAAAATGCATTTATGCAAAACAACATGAACTGCTTAACATTAACTATTTTATTCCATTGCAGCCATTGCCATAGAATGCTGAAAATAATGATTACAGTCCTATGCAAAACATTTGCCGCAAAGGATGGTCCATATATAGCTTATGTGTATACATATATATGTATATATATTTATATGTATATATGTATATATGTATATATGTATATATATATGTGTGTGTGTGTGTGTATATATGTATATATATAAATGTATATATATATATGTATATATATGTATATATGTGTATATATATGTATTTATATGTGTATGTATATATAATGTCCATAACATTGGCTATTTTGTTGCATTGCAACCATTGATGGTAAATGGAAGCCACAAATGAAACAATATAGCCTAAGGTGGACATCAATAGACAACAATGTATTATGCAAAACAACATGAACTACATAACATTAACTATTTTATTCCATTGCAGCCATTGCCAGAGAATGCTGAAAATCACAGTTACAGGCCCATGCAAAACCTTTGCTGCAAAGGTTGGACCATATACAACTTATGTGTATACATATATATGTATATATATATTTGTATGGATATATGTATATATGTATATATATGTATGTTTATATGTATCTATATATGTACATATGTATATATATGTATATGTGTATATACATTGTAGCCACCTTGGTTAGAATTTTTGGCAACCTCCTTGTTTTACAGACTTTCGACAGTTGGGGATAAGGTGGCGGATGGGTTATAACTTTGGTCATAATTTTTTTCATCCTCTCAACTTTTTACCTTTTTGATGGCCGTGGAGAAGGTGGCAGAGGTGGTTGTTGGATACCTTAGGAGTAGGGTGGCATATTTCCCACCACGTGAATAAATAAGGCTACCAAAATTAAATGTTGGTTTGCATCAACATCAATTGTTGTATGCTTTACGTGTACTAGCAATGGTTGTAATAATACCTATTGTTCAGTGCCTTGGGGAACAAAATGAATGTCTAGGAAATTTTCAATAAGGCATTGTTTGGTGTCATTCTATTGATATACCTATTATCAAAGTCATGAGCGAAGAGGGTAAGCTTCTGTGAGGGTACAGCTCGATCAAGCTTTGTGTAGATTCTACAAAGGTAGATGGAGGTTATTTTGTTTTTTCTGCATGGGGAAATGGTTGCAAAAGGAAAAGAAAAGTGTCACTTGTTATAATATTTTTCCCATATTTATGTAGGAAAGCTAGCAAGAAGAGGTGTGTTTGAAGCAAGTGGGAAGAGGTGCATGTCGAAAAAACCCTTAGTGATATTGTTTGCTTCGTGGCTCACAGATAGCTTTTTATTCCAATAGCGATTACTAATTGTTGTTGCCTTCCTTGATCTACATTGTTTCATTTTTTATAGGGTGCTATTGAGAAGCCTATATTGTTACAAGTTGCAATAAAGTGGTGTTGAGAAAATATTAATTTTTTGAATGGATTTTTAACTCTGAAACCAGTATTGTTTAATTTATGGTTTATGTTTAGTCGTTATGGTTGAAATGCAATGAAACAACCATTGTTATATAGTCTATGTTGAATGTTGTCCCCTATATTGTTAGCCGATAGGCTACTTGTGTGTACTTTGGTTAGAATTCCTGTGAGCCTTCCCAATTTTTGAGCTTTCTGACAGACGTGGAAAAGGCGGCGGATGGTTTTTTGTTTAAAAAAACTTTGGCCATAATTTTCATCAACCTCCCAGTTTTTTAGCCTTACGATGGTCATGGGAAGGGTTGCAGAGGCAGTTTTTGGCTGCCTTGGGGATAGGGTGGCATTTTTTCCACTGCGTGGATAGAGAAGGCCACTAACATTAAACACTGCCTCACACCAACATTGATTGTTGTATGCATTTCGTGTCCTAGCGATGGTTCTAATAGCACATGTCATTTATTTATTTGTGGCTTCCATTTAGCGGTGATGGTTGCAATGTGGCCAAATAGTTAATCCTACGTAACTTATGTTGTTTTCCATAAGGAATTGTTACGGTCCCTTGTCTAGCATTGGCTAGGCTATTTCTTTTTTGTTTGCATAGCCCTGGAAAAAGTATTTGAATTGTCCCTTTAATAGCTTCAAAAAGGTGTTGAGCACATGTATGTGGCAACCAGTGCTCTTTACTATGTTTAATATAAAGCCTATTGTTATAAGAATTCCTTTTTGAGAATGAAAGAAATAACAAATTTGTGTCAAAATAAATAACTATCTTCTCAAATCAGTAAATTTGAATGTTTTTTTCCCTTTTTAAATAATTCTTTGTTTAATATATAATTCTTATTAAAATGAGTTACAGGAATGCTTCATATGGTGCTTAATTAGGATAAAAAGGTGTTGAGAGGGAAATATTTTCCTATCAAACCTTAGAATAAACACCTTAAGGGTCAATCAAGAGCACACACATATAGCCATATATATATATATATATGTATGTATGTATGTATGTATGTATGTATGTATGTATGTATGTATGTATGCATGTATGTATGTATGTATATGTATGTGCACATGTAAATATATATTTATGTAGAGATTTCTATATCTAAATAGATCTGTATACCATATTTTTTGCCTCGCTATGCAACTGGCTCGTTCAAAATTATAAAGAGAGAAAACATCCATACTGAATTTTCACTCATTTGCTTGAATAGAAAGGCTATGAATTCAAATATTTTGTTTCCTATAATATATTCCCTAGTTTGAAGCAAGACATTATTATAGCCAGCAAAAGGTTTGAATTTGTAGCCTTCTCAACTAGTCAATTGAGGGAAAATATTATGTGGATGTTTGCTCTCTTGAATGTTGGATGGTATCAACATTAGCTGTTGTATGGTTTGCATGTGCTAGCAATGGTTGTGATGATAGTTGTCATTTATTCAATTGTGTCTTCTATTTTGTAGTTATGGTTGTAGCGATTGTTGATTGCACAAAGCACACAAAAATTTTGAGTGACAAACCAATGGATAAAACTAACCCAAGCTAGTGAGCAACAAGCCACAAAATAAAACTAGATTATGTGAAGAAATTTATTCCATTGCAAACATAGCCAGAAAATGGAGGCCATAGAAAGAAGTCCACAAAAAAATTCACATTGATAAACCCACGCAAACCACTATCTTTTCTACAAAAAAGGATTGGAAAAAATTATCATAGGTAACACTTTCCTTTTTCTTTTGCAAACATCATCCCCTACAAAAAACAAAAAATAGCCTCTAACCATCTATACAGAAGTGTTTGTTATATAGATATATCCATAAGTGGTATTTAAACAATAAAATATTGTGTGCATCTAATGCCAACAACACACAGGCCTGCAGATAGGAAATATAAAGTCAAACAAAAAAATGTGGCCTGCTAGATCAGCCCTATCATATTGGGTCATTGAGTATGATGGGCTCTCACCAAACCCCTGAGAAAGAACATACATTGTTCACCACTTTGATCAATGGTCAAATCAATATTTCTATGACACTTAATATACAGTCTATCATTCTAACAACTCCTTTTTTGAGGCTCAAAGAAATAATAACTAAGAAGGTGTATTTAATGCATGCAATACATATATATGCATTCCTGATTGTAGTGTACCAAAGATAGATCAGAGACACACCATAAAATTGATGAAAAATACACAAGATCTTAGTAACAAACTAACACACAAAAAAGAAATATTCCCTCCCACCCATTGCAGGTAGCTTAATACCAAAGACCAAACAATATAGGCCAAGCTACAGTAGAAGAATCAATAGTGACCTTTGGAAAATAACATGAAGTGTTTTTGAAAGACTCAAGTAAGAGTTTTTCCTGATATACACCACTTCCCACACCTCTTCCCATCCAGTCCAAATTCCCCTATTGCTTCCTGCTTTCTCTCTACTCACTTCTTTCTCCACTTCCTGCAAAAAAGGGGAAAACAATTATCGCAACCGACACTTTTGTGCTACTTTGCAACCACTGCCCCATGGATCCAACAAAACACAAAACAACCTCCAACCACCTTGATAGAAATTCCACAGCTTATCATTGTACTTGTACCTTTAGAGAAGCTTTCCCTCCTTATTGAAAACTATCTTGAACAACAAGATAAACCTAGAGAATGTCACCCAACAATTCCTTATCAAAAATTGAAACAATATAGCCTTTTTCCCAACAAATCCTTTCAGAAACAAACCAATATAGCCATAGGTCAATGCCCTTTCAAACATTGTGCAGGCATTTGCTATGTTCTCGAATGCTTGACAGGCTAGCTATTTCTTATATCCATTTCCACTACATGGAACCATACAACAACTAATGTTGATGACATTTCATTGGCCTTCTCTATTGATGCAGCAAATGCTTTTAATTTTAAAAAAAAAAAAAAATCTGCCACCTTCCTTTCCTAGCCACACTAAATGGAGGCAAGAAATGACACAATATAGCCTAGTGTAGACAACAACAGTGAATAGTGCATTGTGCAAAAGAATATCAACTGCATAACATTCACTATTTTAGTGCATTGTAGCCATTTCCAAAAAACAAAAGCCATAAATGAAACAATATTGGTATCAACCATTAGCCATATGGTGAATCCCGCACAACACTGAAAAACACAGTAACAAACCCATGCAAAACCAACACTGCAAAAGCTAAACCATGAAACAAACAATATTTGTTTGAATAAACTATATAGTCTTTTTCCTAATAAAACCTTACCAAAAAGGAAACAATATACCCTAAGGCAGAGAACAACAATCAACACTGTCTTACAAAAAAAAATGCAACTTGTATAACATTAACTATTTCATTGCATTGCAACCATGGCCAAAAAAATATTACTTCCAACAATGACCCAAATGGAACACCCACAAAATACAAAAACCTTGCAGTAATAGACTAATTCAAAGCCTTCACCACAAAACGTGAACCATAAATGAATCAATATTGGTTTCAACAACCCAAATAGAAAAAATCACAAAAAACACATGAGATTAACTATTTTCCAACCTTTGGCACAAAAAAAAGCCATAAATGAAACAATGTTTGCAAATATATATATGCTTGTAGCAAGGTATATTGTTTGATTTCCCGACAATTCCTTATTGAAAATTGAGTAGACATTCACTGTATTTTTTGAGGGATTTAAGGGAAAGTGTTCCTTGCAACCATCGGCGCTACATGGAAACCATACAACAATTAATGGTCATGCCATTTCTCTGGCCTTCTCGTTCGGTGCACCAAACACTTTTAATTTCAAAATCAAAGAACAATGTACCCTTGGTTCTGGATGGGTTTGTTGCTGCGAATTTTTGTGTTGTTCAGGTGTCCCATCTAATGTAGTGCTTCATTATACTTTTCTTGTGTGCACATATGTATGTATATAAAATTAGAAGTAGACAACATTCATATATACTCAGGTTTATGGTAAGCACAAGAAGAATCAATTTTCCTATGTACAATGTGTTGAAAAGCTCTTAGAAGTTATTCAATGAAGAATTTCTATAGAGATGGTGGCATCAATGTTTGATATAGCAGTAGAAATATGGTTTACAGTTCCAACAATGTTTTAGCTAGTGTCACTATTGTTTGTAGTTGCTATGACATACATCCAAATCTACACATGCCATAGTTCATCAATTTTTCCCATGCAACCATTCACACCACATATCGAGAAAAAATGCTCTATGGAAATTGGCACAAAATGTATATCATTATATTGCCATATCTACTTTTTGTGTTTACATATATATGTGAATATATTGCTACAAATGTAGTGATGGAAAGCAATTATTGTGTGATGCTAAAAAACACATAATAGGTTGCATCCATCTTCACATAAATTCCAAAATAGATAATTGGAGTTCTATGTTCACATTCGTTTGTCCTCCTCACTCGCACCTCTGATAGAAGGTGAAGCCACACAACCAAACCCAACAATTCCTTGTTGAAAATTGTAAAGACATTTGCTATGTTTTCTGAGGATTTTAATGGAAGATGTTACTTACAGCCATTCCCACTAGACAGAATCCATACAACAATGAGAATCTACAATTCACAGTAACAATGCAACATAGAAACAAATAATATTGTTTCCCATCCACTTCAGCTACATGGAGACTATAAGTGAAACAATATTCCTTAAGCTAGACAACAAGAATCAACAATGGCCTATTGGAGATAACATAGATTGTTTCCCAAATTATATTGATTTCAATAGTTGTCCAAATGAGAAAACATGCAAGACACAACAATTCACTCTAACAATTCAATGCAAAAAAACAAATAGTATTGCCTTGTAACCATTGCAGTTATACTAAGTTGATAAATGGAACAATATACCCTAACCTAGAAAACTACAATGAACAATGACCTATGGAAAATAACATTAACTACTCGTGATACTATGATTCTTTAAACAATGGCCCAAATTGAAAATCCTACAAAAGAAAAGAATTCATAGTAGCAATGCAACGTAGAAAAAAAACAATGTTGCCTTCTAATCATCGTGGTTGCACGAAGAACACAAATGAAACAATATAATGTATACTAGACAACAACAATGAACAAATGCCTATGGAAAATAACATGAATTTTCCTCACAATACTCTAGAAACGGTTTTCCCAATATGCACCTCCACCCACACCTCTACTCGCTTGCTTCCAATGCAGTTGTCCCTACTTTCCATAACTAGTACAATAGCCTAGGTAATGGCACTATCAATAGGAGTGATGGACAATGTTTTTAAATCCCTATGGAGAGATATGTATGTATGTCATAGCAGATGTAAACAACATTGATTCCATAGGACATTGATGATTGTTGTCATTTAGATTAGGATCTATTGTTTCTTTCTTGACAAGATGTTGTTGAATATGCTATACTATTTTACTTTTTAAAAGGTTCTCTAGCAAGAAGCAAACAAAATTAGATTTTTCTACCAAACAAGAAAAGGTGTAGGGCAGATAAATAGCTCAAATATTCATAACTTCTACACATAACCTCAAAGATACATATAGAAAATGCATAAACAGACATAGAGAATCAATCCTTAAATAAAACAATATTAGTTTCGACAGCAACCTTGTAAACTCTATTTCTCAATAGAATCTTATTGGAAATGAAACAATATAGCCACATCTATAGACCAACAGCCGAAAATGCCTTATGGATAACATCATAAATTCTATACCATTCCCTATTGGATTCCAAATCAAATATGGAAGGATATTGCAAGAGTTGAAGACACAAAATAGTTTATGCTATTCTCCTAACTTCCAAGAGCTTTTTAGCACATTGAATGTGGGAAGCAATCTTTCTTATTATGCTTGATATGAAGCCTATTATTGAAAAAATTCACCTTGAGGACAAAACAAATTAGAACTATCCTAGAAAAGCAATATAAAAGGGGTCGAGTTTATATGAATGTTGTCTACATCTTACTTTGCACACATACATATGTGCACAAAGGAAAATAACAATTAAACACAACAAAATAAACCCATACTTTAGTTTTTGTCTAGACACGTACAAATTTATTACAAACACATTTGCTTACACAAAATTGTATGAAGATGTTGTGTGCACTAGCAACATTGAATTGCATGCATAGATGTTTTTGTATATGTATATGCAGATATATACGTGCATAGGACCATGTCCACAAGTATATATAAGAACAGTTGGAAATGTTAATGGTTTTTCCAAATTCCTCTTCCTCCTTGGTTCAAGTGTACCTCTTCCTGCTTGCTATCTCTTTGCTTCTTGCTTTCTTCATGTCTGCAAAAAATGTACAATAAATTATCATTTCCAACACTTTTGTAATGCTTTTTCCAACTATCGCCTAATGTAGCAAAATGCAAAAAAAACCTATTGCTACCTTCACAATAGCTTCACATGGCATGATCAAAGTTGCACGCTTATACAACTTTGCTCCCCTTGCTTGCACTTGCAATAGCTGATAAAGCCACAAAATGATAGTCAACAATGGTTGGTTCAAAAATGTATAGACATTTGATCGCATTGATGGACAATGTGTTCCACCTATTTGAGGGAATGTATGTAACTGATAGTGGATGAAAAGAACATTGATATATAGTAATCCCTAACTTTATTTTGTTGGGACATCTTTGGAATCGTATGATTTGTTTTTCACTATTTTATAATAATGTTTTCTGCATACAATATCATATATGTATATTTTTGTGGATAGTCGAAATGATATAAGTTCCCATGATAGTCAAGAATGCCTTCTAGATAACAATATAAACTCTATAATATTAACTATTTTATTATGCATTGCAAATGAGAGAATATAGCCAAAGCTAGAGAAAAAAAATTAGCATTACATTATGGAAAACAACATGGACTATTTTAATATATTGCAACCATTTCCACATAACAGAAGCCATAAATGAGACAATATTAAATTTCCCTATGTGTAGATTTGTATGTATGTCAAAGTGGATGTGAGCAATGTACATACATACTCTTCCCAATGTTTATTATTTTCTGAAAATACTTATTTGTTTGAAACTTGACAGGGCATACTTCAAATGATAAACTTTATATTAACTATTATATACAACATTGAAGGATTTTCCTAATTATTTCATTTCCTTCGTATTCTTGGTGTCTCCAGGAACAAAAAGGAGGGATTTTAAAAATGAAATAGTAAAATAGGAATAATAAATTGTATGTTAAGTATTATTTGAATCATTGAAGCCCTTATTTTTGTTAATCATTTCCTGTCATATTCTTAATTCCTGTGCAAAAAAATTTAG
Organism: Sequoia sempervirens; assembly: GCA_007258455.2. Lineage (NCBI taxonomy): Eukaryota > Viridiplantae > Streptophyta > Pinopsida > Cupressales > Cupressaceae > Sequoia > Sequoia sempervirens. Next base: position 497,051,329 of record VDFB02193867.1, on the reverse strand, counting down.
AGCCCATGTTGTGTTTTGAAGTCATAGACCTTTTAGTTAGCCACCGATGTTGCAACTCTCAGTTTTTAAAGGAGTAGCCCGAACAATTTCGGTGGCCTCTAGGTCTATCAAGGCTAGCGAACAATCCTCGAGCACTAGTCCTGTAAGTCTATTTCTTGTTTAGTTTTTTGCTGCTACCAATTATATTAACATTTTTCAAGTGCACCAAACAAACTGAGAATATGATTCATTTGAATTAACAATTGCTATGATATATGTTCTAATTCATTTATATTTGAACTCTTTTTCTTTGCTTTCCCTTTCAATTTTTTGGCCATTTGGGAGTGACTTATGTGTTAGAGGGGAAAATGTCATAGTTTCCAAATGTGTCAATATTACTGTTTTATTTTAGAGTTGAGTCAATCATAAATATCTCATTGCTACCACTATGCTGAGTTTAATTTCCTTGTAGGCTACAAATGTGAATCCAACCTTAACAACACATGCAATACGATCTATAGATGTTGGAGATGCTATCCCATCTCCAATCCTCCAGCTAATGTCTTTCCAAAAATAGGAGGTGATCAAAGCTCGGTTGATTGGTACAAAGTCATCCTCTATGATGGAACACACATGTAGATAGGAATTTTTCCTACAAAATACAATGACCTTTTATTTACAGGGGCATTGAAAATAGGTTTGATTTTGTGCTTGACAAGATATCTATGTAGAAAGCTTTGGGAATCAAGGTTAGATATAGTTCTACCTTGTACTTATAGTTTTCTGATTCCTTTTTTGTGGGGACTACCTTTTAAAGTATTTAATGTTTGCTTCATTCTAGGGCGATTATCATACTATCCCTAGATGTCAAAATGTCATATTGCCAGCTAATTGGAAAACCTAGATATTTTTTTATAGAGATCAAGAAGAACAAATAGTTGGATACAACTCGCCCTCCCCATCCAAACAAGCCTCAACATTTTGAATTAATACATCCCCAAGGCAACATGATTCTCTTGCAAATATCATCCATGTTAAAAGGATGAATGTTTACCAAACCAAATGGACAATAAAAGGATGAGTAACAACAAAAAGGGATATGCACCATTATAGTAGATAGGGGCACAAGGGCCAATTATTCAGCTTTGATATTATTGACAATGAGGGAACAAAAATATGCATCACGTGCTTTAATGAAATAGAAAAATTTCATTATGATAGGGTTGAGGTGGGTCATACTTATTATGTGTCAAAGGGCTCAGTGAGATGGGCAGATAGGAAATTTAATAAGTTAAACAACTAGATGTAAATCATTTTGGATCAAAACTCATTGTTAAAATGTTGTGACGATGAGGCATTTGTGCCAAAGAAAGTATTTAAATTCATACCATTAAATGAAATTGCAAATTGCACTAATAATAGTTTGATTGATGTTATTTGCACTGTGGTGCATGTAGGAATAGTATCGACTATACAAAGAAAATATCAATCCCAAACAATTCAAGGGATTTTTAAGCTTAATGATTTTTCATCCTTTTCAATTGATGTTAATTTTTGGGGCTCAAATTGGGAAGCAAAGGGTGATGAGTTGGATAGGTTGAACACCCCTGGTTTAGCACTCATCCTTGTTAAAAATGCATGTGTTGGGTACTTCAATGGAGTAGTTCTGAACATAGCCATAGGGACTCTTCTATATATAAATCCTAACATACCAAAAGCACAACCATTGATCCAACGAGGACATATTGATCCACCTATTGTTGAGCCCCCTAGATAGTGCCTCGAAAGGTTGCTTTGGGAAATGGGAGAAACACTATTGCAAATATCTTAGATCGTTGCCTTGGCTTGCTAGAAACTTTGCAAGCTACTATCAAGGCAATAGTAAAATATATAAAAACTGATGCATTTTGTTACACTGCATGTCCATTGCAGGAAAATGGTAGGAAATGCAAGAAAAGTGTGAACAATCTAAGAAAAATACATGGTTTTTCCCTAAATTCCAAACAATAGCTGACTATGTCTTTTGATATTTATTGCAGCTAAAGATGGAAGACCACACAAGCAATATTTGGGCAACTGCTTTTGATGAGGCTGCAACAAGCCTATTGCAAATGTTAGAAAAACAACTTTACATGTTGCAATATGAGTCTACAACTGTAATAACTGCTAAGTTTGTTATCAATGCTATCACCTACACCTCATTTATTTTCACTATTCTTATTAAGACTCATGCTTATAATTCAAAAACAAGACTCAAAACAACAATAGTGAAGTTGCAAGGATTAACTTTGAAGCTGAGTGCAAGCTATTACTATTAGATTTGTTTGCTATTTCCCTTGTTGTGTAAGAGTCTCTAGAGATATTTATCTTACTTCCTTGAACACCAAAACAACCATGCCTAATTATAACTTTGGGGTGATCCCACAATACTGGTTTACAATTTTTGGCCAAATTGGACACTGAACTAATTTTTTCTAACTAAATCTTCACTTTCAAGCACCTATAGCGGCTAAATTGTGAGGAATTTGAAGATGATGAAAACTAGTGATTTGTGACATTTAGTCTATAGATTCTAAATATATTTTTTCAAAATTTTTGGAATCAAATTGCACTTCTTTTTCCATCTCCTTCAAAACCTAGTTTTTTTAGTAAACACCATTTTTAAGGAGTGACGCTCACTGTATAACACAAATTTTTTTTTTCATGAAGGATAATTTATTTTTTTTCTAATTTAGATTTGTAGCTACAATATATAGTGCTTCCAATTGGTTTCATAGTGTTTTATTGAATATTTTTTCCTTAATCAAGTTTCGAAGTCAAACCAATTACAATTCAGAAATAGGCAGAATGTATAGTTCACATAAACTTTTTTTTATGTATCGAAATTAATTTTATCTTTTTTGTTGGATCAAGGACTTCAATATCTAGTGCAATCATATTTTTGATTTTTTTTTTGATAATATTCTATTTTTCCACATGTGCATAACATAGAGCTTAATTTTTCAGTGAAAAACATATATTCACAAGAAATAAAAAATAAATATAATATTAAAATTAAATTTATTTAAAATTATACTTTTTGGGAAGCTTATAATAAGGACTACATACTTATAGAAAATAATTTTTAAATCAATTCATTTGATCCCCAAAAAGGTACAAATCAAAAGTAATTTTTTATCAGCATTTTGATAGGTGTAAAGGAGACTCCATTATAGGTATGGTTTAAAACTAGTAGGGTTCTATCCAAGTGGGTTTGATATAAGGTAGTTTGATCAAAAAATATTCAATTGGAATGCTTTAAATGAAAATTTTTAAGGGTTAAATCATTATATTTTCTAAAAATATGTGATTTCAGTAAAAATCAGAATCTCCCAGAAATTGTAAACCAGCTTTATGGGATCACCCTTTTCATATTTCTTATAGTTCATGTTGACTAGAAATTTACTTTGTTTTCTTCCCTCACAATGCTTGTCACATGAAAGAGACCTTTCCTTTCTATTGCTATTCCTTTTTTGTTCATTTGACTGGTTATATATTAAGACAATGAAGTACAACTTATAATGTTTAAGAAAACAAGATACACTTGTTCTCTTTTATATTATTTATGTTTCTTATAGTTTTGTTTTGTTTTAAGTGTATATTTTTATGTTGTTTATTTATATAGAGTTGTTGTCCTTTTTAAGAGATGTATCAGTCTCTACAAATGTTCGTATATATACTTTTGGACATGGTTTTATGTATGTGTACATTTTTGTATGCATATAGATAAATATGCATGCATGCAATTCAAATTGCCCAGTGCATACAACTTTCTGGTACAGATGTGTGTAAATATATGTGTATGTAATGGATATCTATGTGCATATGCATGCACAATTCAATATTTAGAGGTATCTATGAGTTGTTTTAAATAGAATGGTGTTCTCATCTTGTTTTCAATGTTCTTAGTGCATACAATATCTTGACATAGTTATGTGTAGATATATGTGTCTATGATGTTTTTTCCTATGTAAGTATCTATGTCTGCACATATGCATCTAATGCTTCTCAAATGTTCTTGCTACTACTTTGCAATCTCTAATGATAGTGCCATGCTAGAAATGGATGTCATATGGTTCTTGCCTATAATGTTTGTTACATATGTTGTGAAGCTCAATCCACAAACCAACACTAAACAATGCCTTATTGAAAATACCATAAACTTCTCAATTACTTTGGTAATTTTTAAATGCAGGGTATTATTGCAACCATCACCAATATATGTAGCACATACATGAGACAATGTTGCCTTGGCAAGCTATGAGAAGTGATGCTTCTTTCCTCTGCACAAGCAACATAGACATATATGTGCATTTAAATTTATCTATATTTCTTTCACATGTATTGACAACTTTGGGTGTGCATATGTATATATGTCATTTGTAGAAACAATCATCACTATGGTGGGACAAAATTTTGATAGTAGCTAAAGCTACAAAACAATAGTCAAAAATGCCCTATGGAAAGTAACATAAATTGTTCAATTGCTTTGGTAACTTTAGAACTCTAAATATTATTTTGCCCATTTCCAGTCTATGGAATGTATATATGAAACATTGTTGTTATTGGTCTATTTTTATTGCTTTGCAATGATCGCCCCTATATGGAAATGATAAATGGAATAGTCTTTATTGCTTTACAACAATTGCCTCTATATGGAAACTTTTACCCGATAGGCTATATACATGTGAACTTTAGATGGAATTTTTGTCAACCTTACTAATTTTAAAGTTGTCGAACAACAATCACCAATGCAGATATATTTTCATCTGTGTCTACATCCATATATATCAGTGTACATTTTTGTTTTCCACCTGCATCTTTATAAATTTCATTCATCCAATGCATAGACAGGAATCTGGTGCTTCAAAATAACTTGCCATTAAAAAGTATGTAGTTCTTTTGTTGCATATCATTTTCCTCTATATGTATGCATATATGTATGTATGTCAAATTAATTGTAAGAAACATATACTTCCCCTTTTGTTTACTAGTTGTAATAACACCTATGGTTTAAAACATCAGGAAACACAACGAATAGCTATAGAGTTTTCAATCAGGCATTGTTGGCTCTAGTACTGTTGTTATATGTCAGTGATATCTTTTGTGTTTTGTGGGATTTTTCATCTAGGTCACTATTGCAACCAATGTTGTTTTATTTATGGCCTCAATTTTGTGATGGGTTGCAATGCAGTAGTGGTGATGGTTGTAAGTAACGCTTGCTTGTAAAATCCTCTAAAAGCATAGTGAATGTCTGTGCAATATTTGATAGTGCATTGTTGGGTTTCATTCTCTAGGTTTCCCTTGTTCCCCAACAAAGCTATCAGTAAGGAGGGAAAGCTTCTGTGAAGGTGTAGCTGTGATCATCAACTGTGGAATTTCTATGCTGGTGGTTGGAGGTTATTTTGTGCTTTTTGCATCAAGTGATGGTTGTAAAAGCATTACAAAAGTGTGTTGGCCATAAATGAAATAGTGTAGCTTAAGCTAAGGAATTACAATAATGACTACATAATGAAAGGAATAGATGAAACAACATTGGTATCAACACTTATGCAGATGGGGAAAGAGACAAAGATAATGTCATGCCCATCTTTTCTAGTTTGCAACCAGTATTCACCGTTTCTTGTAGATATGTATGATTGTAAGCTCAGATGCAGATAAAATTCATAAATACTCCTTATTTTTATTCTTTACATAAGGTAGTTGTCTACTTCTTTTTTATCTCTATAGTTAAACTTCTACACAAAAATTTATTGCTGCTTCCTATCATGTAGCCTTTTGTCTACTGGTTGAGAGTTTTCATCACATGTAGCAAAATAATGGGTACCTATGTTTCAATTGATAGTTGCAATTTTTTTGTTTGAGACCCACATCATGCATTTATTGAAAATTCTTTTCTCAACTGAAACATGCGGTACTTGTTCTTCTATAAATTAATTGCCCCAGTCTTAGGATTTTTAAGTTCTTTTTTGCCAAGGAAAAGGGGCAGGGCATAATCCACAACATGTTTCAAATCATATTTTCCTAGATATGTTCAAAACATCGGGAAACATAGTGAGCGTTTGTGAAATTCTTGAAGGGTCCAAGCTCGAGCTAGCATTCTTTAGCTTCTACGAAAAATACTTGGAGGTTATTTTGTGTCTTTTGCATGGGGTGATTCTTGCAAAAAAAAATGAAAAGTGCCACCTGTGATATTTTTTTCCTTGCCTATTTTGCATAGAAGTTGGCAAGGAGATATGAGTTTGAAGCAAGTGACAAGGGGAGTATATCAAAAAAATCCTTTGCAATATTTTTTCATTTGGGATTTGTGCAGAAATTCACTATGTTTTCCAAGGCTTTAAAAGTAGCTATTACTTAGAACCATGACAACTACATAGAAATCATACAACAATTAATCCTAAGATACAAATCTGAGCAAGCGTTTCTTAGCTTCTGTGAAGTTGGTTAGATGTTACTTTGTGTTCTTTGCATGAGGTGATGGTTGCAAAAACTCTACAAAATTTTTGGTTGTGATAATTTTTTCCCATTTCTTGCAGGCATGAATCTTGTATATAACACTTGAAAATAAAATTTATCATTCCAAGAATGTCCCATAAAGTAGACATAGGGAATAGTATGTATCAATGGTATTTACATCTGCTATGACATGCATACATACCTCTACATAGGGCAGATACATTTTCCACCATTCTAAACAATCACGAAATCAATATTACTTCATATGTTTGAAGACAACATATGGGTATATTTGTGTAACAACCTATGATGCTCCATGGGAAAAAAATTTATAGTGGGCAAGAGCCTCAAAAAAGAAATTATTTGAATGATAGACTATATATGAAGTCCAATAAGGAACATTTATTTCACCATTCATCATAGTGGTGGCCACTCAATATTAGAGAGTAGGCCTCATTTTGTTCTGTTCCATTTTATATTTGCTATGTTTACAACTAAATTCCTCACTTGAACTGGGTTTTTTGTGATAACGTGTTGATCTGCCTTTGTATTTTTCTAGATAGTACAAGATACATACTAACAATTAGAGTGAACTATAAATTAAACAAGTTGATCATCTCCAATAATACTTTTCATTTCCATCATCATCAAAAGTTGCATATATAATCTACACCATCTCTAAATTCACTTCCTTATCATTTTTTATATGTGACATGTAATTGTGGTATTACATATATTTCGCTTATAGATTATAGAACCCTTTAAATTTTTTAATTTAGATATTGCTTACCAATAAAACATGTTCACACCTCCAAAGTTCACATTTCCCTTTTGTGTAGGTATATTCCACTTAAACCATTTTAGATTGCAGCTACATTCTATTCATATACAAGATGTACAGATCTCCAAAATGCTAAATAGCTTTACGATTCCACATTTGTATGTTGTATGGACTTCACCTACATTCCATCGGTATACAAAGAGAACCTATATATCTTTTTTTGCATTTCTCATTTCACAACTCCATGTCAATTTATTAAAAATGTATAGTGTTGATTTCCACTGAACATATTTTCTTAAGTGCCAACGCATTTCCTTCACCTTTGATCAGAGTGGTGGTCAATTAACATTTCTCCTCGAGGGTTTAGTGAGAGCCCATGAGGCTCCATGACCGAATATGGTAGGGTGGAGAGCAGGCATCCTTTTTTGTGTCCAGACTCCAATCCATTATGTGCACAAGGTATGCCTAGATTTTATTTACTTACTGTGTTCTACTACAACTCCATTGCATATTATTTGTTATTAATTGTACAAGTATTTATATCTTTTGATTTATTTATTGTCTACCAATGGTACATGTTTATTACACTAAACTTTAGATAATCCTTCCATGTTTGCAGCTAGACACAACCCAAACAATCATCCTTTGTAGGAATTTTGATGCCATTAGATCTTGTATTAAGTAAACAATGGCTGAAACATTACTTTCACCATTGATCACAATGGTGGACAATTTATTTTCTTGCTCAAGGGTTTGGTGAGAGTGCACGATGTTGCATGAGCCAATATGGTAGGGTGGACATCGAGCCTTATTTTCTTGTGTTCATACTACATTCTTCCATGTGCACCAGGTATGGCTAAATTATAATTACTTCATTCCCCCCATTAAAAGTACAAAGAAAATTATGTATTATAAAATATAGAACTTTGATATCTCCTGATTTACATATTATCTATGAATTAGACATGACCGTTGCACTAAAATTCACACTTTTTATAGACGTAAGTTGTATATGGTCTAGCCTTTATGGCAAAGGTTTTGCATAGGATTGTAGTTGTTATTTTTAGCATTCTGTGGCGATGGATGTAATGGAATAAAATATTTAATGTTATGTAGTTCATTCTATTTTCCATAATCACCACTCTAAAATTCACACTTTTTTTCTATTCTTGCAGACCATACTACCCATAATGCAAAATTTGATGAACTAATGTGTTACAAACAACCTTTCACAATAATGATAGTGACTGCAAAATTAGTAACAATGGTAAAATAGACAATTAGATCCTAATGTACTCTATATTGATTGTAATAAGCAATATTCATTTCACCATTGATCAGAGTGGTGGGAAATGTATATTCTTGCTTGGGGGTTTGGTGAGAGTCCATGAGGCTCCACGACCCAATATGGTAGGGTGGAGAGAAGGTCTCATTTTGTTGTGTTTTATTTTATACTTTTTATGTACAAACCTCCATGTTTCTAACATAAGATTAAGACAAAATTCATATGTTTTAGCTTATGGTTGCAATGGAATAAAATAGTTAATCTTATACACTTTATGTTAGATTCCATTAGGCATTGTTGATCATTGTTCTCTTGCTTAAGCTATATTGTTCCATTTTTGAGAAGGTACTATTGAAAAGGCTATATTGTTTCAATTTTTGATAAGGTTGAGTTGAGAAAAGAGTATATTTTTGTATGGATTTGTTATTGTCAATTTCCCTTGGGTCTCTCTTTATGGCTTGCATTTTGTGGGTATGTTTGCAACGGAATAGAATTGCTGATGTTATGCATATTTTGTCAATTGTTATTGTCTAGCTCGGGCTACATTGTCTCATTTTTTATAATCTTTTGTTCAAAAGTCTATATTGTTTCAATTTTCCATAGGGTGTTGTTGAGAAAAGACTATATTGTTTGTTAAGAGAAATATTGTTTTGTTTATGGTTGTGCTATCTGGCTACCATTTTGTATAGGTTTTGCGGCTATGTTTTTTTGGGTTTTTCTATCTCGGTCATTGTTCAAACCAATGTTAGTTGATTTATCACCTCCATTTCATGGTTATGGTTAGAACATAATAAAATAGTTAATGTTCTACACTTTATGTTTGATATAATATTAAAGATTTGTTTGAACATTGATTACATTCATGCAACAAACCCTAATTTGAAATCTTGCACTGAAAAAGTTTGCATATAATGTTTTGAGAGATATTTCAATCACATGTAAATTCAATCTCGCTAACAAAATTAAAAAATAAAATTCACAATCAATATCAACAGAAACAAATGAATGCTATTATTTTTTTCTTGTTTTTTTGTTGTCCATGATTTGTGCTAATATATACCTATTAAGAAATCGTATCTCCTACAACAAATCAATGATATAATAACCTTTCAGATAATTTTATTATGTGTTCCATTAGCATCCATACAAATCTATACATAGGGGTAATAAAATATAGCATCAGAAAATCATTGTTCCAACTAGAACTTATAATATATACTACCATTTTCTATGTTGACATTTCCAAGAACTCTTTGTTGTCTCTGAGATTGCACTCTACCCATTAGTACTTTGTGCCACCTATCGGATCATCGATGCATGTCACTACACGCAACTGCTAGTATTTGTTGTCTTGTAATGATCGTTTATTCTCTTAAAGCATTGTAACATTAATTACTCTAGTATAAAAATAAGTCAATATAGAAAGTATAGCTCTATAATATGAGAGGACATATGTGTTAAATTAATATAGTTATAAGGAAATAAATATAAAACTAATATGCTAGAGCATAGTTATTTATATAGGGAAAACACTTTCAAGTTTAAAATCATACATTGCAAAGAAATTCAATGTATTAAATAGTAATAAACAATTGCAATAAACTTAAGAATCCAAGACTTTATATATTTATAATCAATAAGATATCTAGATTAATTCTAGTAGCATAGTAGTGCCTACAAAACTCACTCTCAAAACCATTATCTCAAGCACACATTCATTATGAGAAGAAATTCATGAAGTTGTGATCCAAAATAACCCAATATATAGTAGTTAACTCCTTAGTTAAAAATATAGTGTGAATCCCATGTTGATTCCACAAGCTAAACATAATGAAAATTTGTAATAATCTACTCACCAACATTGGATGGACCCTTTGTATTCATTTAAAAGTGTATTATGATATTTTTAAAATCACATCAAAAATCTTGAAATAGTATAAACTCTCTCTTATTATAGATAGATGCTCTTATATTTCTAATGTTGGAATCACAAGTTCTAAAGGCCGCAAAATTTAATTTTAGAAGAAGATTGATCCCCTATAGTTTTAATTATTTATTATGAAAGGGTGCATTTCACAAAAATAATGCATTTTATTCTTACCTATAAAAGAATATTTTTGATATCAAAAGTGATTTTTGTAGCCTAGAATTTGACTTTCTTTGTTTAGCTCAAAATTTATAATTTTTTTGTTCTTAAAATTAGGATGCAAGGTTGGGACACCATTCCTAATATAAAAAAATATTAGGATAGTTTGTATGCCATCATATTTTATATTGAAATTCTAACTAAGAGGTATAGATATTATATTCTTCAAAATCAAACCATGTTTATATTATCCATTCAACTATAAGAATGCATCTCGTGATAATTATTAATTGAGATTAAAATTTATTTTTAATAAATTTTCTCTAATGGTTGGATTATTAATACTATTTCAAGGCATTGGTTAAGTTATTTATAATTTTAATATAAATATTTTTTTTAAGTCCAACAATATTTTTATAGAAAAAGAGATTCAAAAGATAATTTGATCAATGTTTAGGTGATTATATATTTACAACCTCCATCATAGATTATTTAATTTAGTATTAACACAAAGGAATGTATTAATTTAAAAGAACTTATTAGATAATAAATCATTATGAAATTATGTAAAAATAAAATTCTAATTCCATTAGAATTACATATATTACAAGTCCATTTAAATCATAGACTTGCATAAAGACATTACACTAGTAAGAAAAAATATTCACTATATATAAATTAAATTTTAATAATATTTTTAGTATGCTGAACTCTAATTAGAAAGAATTCATTGGTATTACATTTTATTGAAATATATGTGATCTAAACCTTTGTCTTTTTAAGATAGTTAACATAGATTTTTTCATTCAAATTTGATGGATAAGAGATCACTTTTGGATAAAAAAATCTACTTCCAATTTAAAACTCCTTAAATCTTAAAAGAATTAAATTTATATAATACTTAATATAATTACTCCCGATGGTATTTTTCATTTTGTTGGCATCCCATTTTAATTATGTCTTTTTTAGCTAAGTAATGCCCCTTATGACTTTTTTCCATGCTTATCCTATCACAATCAATGAATATAAGATACTTCCAAATTAGTCTTTCTTGGTCAAGGTTTGCATAATTGTTGTTATCTATAATCCCCATGTGCCTAAAATAGTGTTTGATATTGCAAAAGTCCCATAAAGTATCTAACTAAAGAGGTTGCATTCTAAAATTCCTATGTCTTGTCTTTTTAGTGTTTGTCTAAGTTGTGTTTTTAGGTTCCCTTTGATGTCATGCATTTCATCTATTTCCCAAAAACCCTATCTATTTTTCTTACAAAAATTTCATTGTTGAGCTATTAGACTTCGTCCTCCACCAAAAATACTCCCATTGCATCCCAATTGATAATTTCTAATCATTTACACTATAATAATCAAGTTCTCTTTTTCCTTTCAAGTCCTCAATTTTCTCTTCATTAAAGTAATGCATTCATCCTTTCATCACCATCCTCATATTTTCTATCAAAAAATCATGTGCTTTAGATTTTTGACTCCATTCATAGCCACCTTGACCCTCTAAATTTTTCAATCCCTTTGCATTCCCCTCTGGAGTTATATTTTTTAACATCCCTCCACCTTTATGCCTCCCACTAAGATTTTGGCATTCATTTATATTTGTTTTTATGCTAGAATTTTCCTTACCAAAGTACACTTCCCCTCTTAGGTACTGTTGACAATTATGCTCCTTGCAATAGAAGTGTGGATAAAATACCCACAGGAAAATTGCAAAGAACTTATCTTTACTTGAAAGAATGAACCAGGGCAACCTAAGATGTCTGTATTATAGGAAAAGGTTGACTTAGCTTAATCCCAAGGCTCCGGTAGTTAGATCTTGACCATACTAGGTTCACTTCAAGGTATGATGTGATATTGCTATTAATCTCAAAGGAAATATGGTTGTCTTCAATTTCATTAAGAATCATAAACATCAAATATAGGATTTCTAGTTCAATCATAGAATAATCTCATGAAAATAGAAGATTTTCAATAATATTTCATGAACATCAAACAATTTTTCTATCACTTAAGTAGATTTAGCTTTAAGCATTTAACAATTTCAGAATAAATGAAATATTTTCAATAATTTCTATTCATTCATCCATTTTTTGAAAAAAAATCATGAATTTAAACATCTAATCTAAAATAAAGCATAAAAATAGTGAAACATAAAATTTCTCCCAATTATTTTCCACGCATGCCCCAAGAGTTAATCAAATTAAAGAAAATTGCTTTATACTTCACCAGATTGATTCATAACTACATACAAAATTGTGCAAGCTTTTAAAGAAGGGTGTTTTAGTTTGGACACTGAGTAGGTTTTGTATGGACCCTTAAATGGCGTAGCATACAGTCTTGTTCGGCTAAACTAACAAAAATAGCTACAAAGATTCATGACATAGGTAGCTATCAAATTGGCTTCTATATTGATGAAATTATATGTGCATACAAGTTTTTAGTATGAAATGATTTAGAAAATAGGAAAAAAGAACAAAACTTAAAGAAATTTAGGCTCTTCTGACATCCACAAATTTTGAACTTAACTTAAAAAACGGTATCCCCTGGCCTTTTATAGAAGTAAGAGACTGGTAGGATAAGAAAAATACATGAGAGGAAATCCAAGGGATGAATCACATCAAGGCACATGGAATGTCGTGACTGGTAAGAGAATTGCAAATGAAGTCAACAAAGGTCAACATCCATCTATACATTGAAGAACTTTGGGTTTTTTATCTTCTTATTATCATGATGATAATAACTTGAATCGAGATAGTGTGTAGGAGCTTCCCATATATTCAAAATGATTAATTCATCATCCTATTCCTACACTTTTGTTCTGCCTGAGTCTTTCTACTCTTAAGAATAGGCTTCCTCAAAGGTTGGCGCTTTCTATCGCCATATGTGAAATACTAGGATCCCTAGTATTGTGGTGGATTCAATACCCTCTACATATGACTTCTTGGAATATGCAGTCTAATATGGATATGATTCTATCCATAATTCAAATTTTCCTAACCGTCCATACCCGAAGTCTGCATCACAATCTGCTTCTCCTACAATCACAGATTCCACTCATTAAATCCCTTTAAATTTTTTTTTATAAAAGTCTTGTCTAAATAAAACCATCATTAAATTTTTTATCATATTAATTTCTCATAAATAACATGCTTTCTGAAAAGCACAAATTCTCACGTAGTTATCTTTTATATACCGGATTACTAGACTACTGGACTTCTTGGATAACCTTAATATTTTAAAACTTTACTTTGCATCATTACTTGGTACCCAGTACCCAGTATTCAACTTTACCCATGAATTTTCCCAGACTTAGGTTTTACCAAAACTCCCATCTTTACCTGATCTCGACTATCGAACTAGAACACTTTGCTCAATATTTATATTACCTTTTTCCTTTCTCACATTCTCAGTTCCCAGTATCTAGTACCTAGAACACTACATTACAAAGAACTCTTTCTTTAAATATTTCTCTTTTCTCTTTACTTCCAGTGATCTTTTCAACTAGCCAATACTTGCCATAAGCGCTAATTTTCACTTAGGTCCCCAATTCTTATAGTCTTGGGGCATGTTGTGAGAACACACAACTTGCAACCAATAAAACCAAATTTAAACCAAAACTTGAGATTAAATCACGAGTTGTAAATTATAATATATGCATATTTTAAAATAATAACTCACTACCTTTACCTAGATTCTTACATAAAAATAGTAAAACTCCTCTAGAAATATCCATGTGAGATTTGATTAATTCTAGTTTTTGGAACTTAGTGAAAAAAATCAATTGATTGGCATTGAACTACATAATATGGTAATCCTCCAAAGCCAACTAGGGATAGATCCTTGCTACTAGTCAAGTGTCCATAGCCCTAACAAGGTTATCTTTGTAATTCCCCCAAACATAGCTCTACTACTAGCCAAGAATCTATAACCCTGGTAGAGTTATATGGATAGCCTAAAGAGTTGATATATATATCACAAAAAAATGTATAGTTGACATTTTCATGCTCACTTGAGTCTCTCTTTTGGACTTTGTTTTGATTTTTCCTAGGTCTAATGTTGTAATGTGGTCAACACATTCGCATTAGGTCTTGAATCTTCATGAACCATTAAGACTTATAAGTTGTCTTGTAAAGGTGTTGTGAAGTGTTGTAACCCACTTTGAAACTTTTCTAGGACCCTTTCATCATAATTCACCTAAATAACTCCTTTTTATTACTTACCAAATCTTATGTCAAAGTGTTGTAAAGTTTTGTAACCCACTTTCACACTTTTGTAGACTTTTCATCACTAATTCAACCCTTTCTAATGTATCAATGACTCATTAATACACTTTTCAACCATTTTAAAGTGTGTTCTTAATTTTCGTAAGTGGGACTAAGTCATAAGTAGGGGTGACTTAGTCCTTTATGGCACAAAACATAAAGTAATTTTAAATTTCTAGTAGGATTTTGTCCTCTAACCCTTGAGGTCGGCCTGTGATGCATTATTTTCAGGAAATTTTAGTAAAATCAAGTATAAATAAAGGTTTTTCTCCTCATTTTACATCTCCTACAATCTCTTAGTGCATCAAGCATTCAAGCAATCATAATTCTCAAGAAATTAAGTAATCAAGCATTACCAAGTCATCCATTGGAGCACTTCATTGCATATCTTCAGATTTCTACATCAAGGGATTGGTACGTTTGTGACAATGCATGTTGTTCATTTATCATTCTCTTTCCATTTCATTTCATTTTATAGGGTTTGATTACAAAAGTTGGGTTTGACCAGGGAAAACCCCTATACTCTAACCCTCAACCTTTTTTCCCCCTTTGCATGTGTGTTTGCGGACTTAATATGTAGATTTGTTAATAAAATAGGTGTTAAAAATTGGTCAGGAAGTCTTCAAATTCAATCAAGTCATCACAACCCTAATTCAAGCTTGGAGATACTTTTTACGCCATTTTCTATATAATTAGGTGCGGACACCTATCAAGAAAGCAAGTGCATACTTGAGGCTACAAGATTTTGTCCCAAAACTCATGAGATTTGGAGGACTAAGTTGCCATTACTGGCAATTTAGTCCCATTTTTGGGCTTGAAAAGTGATTTTGACATTTTTGGACACCCATTTGGTAGATTCTTGTTCCGACAAAGTTTCCTAAAACTGGGACTAAGACACCCAACCTAGCGTAAGTGTTACAATTTGCATTTTCAGCTAATTTTTTAGGATTCTAGAATATCCCAATATCAAATTCCATATTCTTGGTGCACCTCTTTCATTTTATTTTGTTATTTCATCATTTACTTGTATTTTTAGGCATTTCTCAATATCACATTGTGTTTTCCAGCACTTCACATTTCTTAGGTTTTGCATCATTAGATCATTTCATTTTCAAATCAGAGCATTAGAGAACCTTAATTAGACATTATAACTCTCATACACATTAAATTTGAGTGTAGAAATTTCCCATTTTGGCCCATTTCTTTCTCCTTTTAGGTGAAAAACCGTAGAAGTTTAAGAAAGCATTTGGGTACAAAAATCATTGTCCACATTTTGGTGAACCCAACTTTTGAACATTTTTGCTTCTAATTTTAAGTGCATCCTAAGTTTCATTTGCATTGCATTAGGTATTAAATTGTTTAAATTGAATCTTAGAGTTTTCAAAATTGCATTATTGAAAAGCTTCAATAATTTGCATTTTTCATCAATTTTGCATTGATAGCTCATTTTTCTCTTTTGATATTTCATTGATAGCTCATTTCAAATTTCAAGCAATGAAGCCCACTATTAGGTTGGGAGTTATAGTGGTAGCAAAGGTTACCTTTTGACTTTTCATTCAATGTAAATTCCTTCATCATTTCACTATTTCCCAAAAACTCATGTAATAATTTCTTGTTGGTGTGTATTCCTAGCTAAACTTTACCACCTTTATGCCAAATTCTAGCTAACTACAACTCGCTATGTGTTACAAAGTATGCATAAATTAAAATTTAGTAGCAAATAATTTAATCAACAAATTTAAATCTAAATTTAGTACCATTAGTTACCACCCTCCTGATCAAATTTTATGGCAACTACTAAATACTTGGCTAGAACTTCTAATATGATGGTGTTGCACCACATTAATGGATCAAAAATGTCATGATGATAGTCAATCACATTATTTTGCATTAAATTCACACGCCTCAATGCAAATGTATCATTTCTTTCAAATTTCCCAGGTGATGACATGTGTTGCCTTACCAGCTTAATTCTCCTCTTTTTTTTTGCACACATAAGGACCTCCATGATTAATACGGCTTAATTAAACACAATAAAATGACCACCATTAATTTCAAAATCTTTAACCTGCTTGATTCGCAATCTTTGTACTAGCCAAATTTGAAGCAAATTGTCACCAATTGTGTGTAAAAATTAATTTGATTTAACATTATGTTCTAAATAAATTCATCTAGTTTCCACCTTGTTTATGGTTTCCAATACTTCACTCAAGGAAACTGTGTATCACAACCTCCTCACTACTTTCTATAAACTCTGCACTTCTCTCGAATTTTTCATACTTTTTCTTAGCTTTCTTGTTATTTTGCATTTTCTTGCTCTACTTGTGCTTGCTTGCATCTAGGTCATGGATACTCCAATTTTCCAAACCATCTCTCATTACCAGAATGTTTTCTTAGGTCGTATTACACCTCAAAGGCTTGAAAAGGTTTTCTTCATTCAAACTACTAGTTTCAGTGTACCAAACTTCTACTTCTTCCTTGGGGAACAATATGTGGAATCCAACCACTACTACCGGTTCTATTTGTGAGTGCCTTTTGAAATCTGCAAACACTAACTTCAAACAAGGGTTAGTACCTACAAATCTCTCAAGAACACTCCTATGAAATACATTGTGAATTCTTCCAAATGCAATACAAATGACAATAGAAAATTAAAGCATTATGAAAGCAATAACAAGTTACCTATTCCATAGTGGATTGGTGTCACATGTGCAAGTGACCCTTTCCCAATCCTTGATAAAATATTAAGATGATGCAAATGCAAATAGGATGAAGAGCAAGATGAGTTCTCAAATCAAGAGAGTAACCTTGCATAAAAGTTGTGGATCCATTGATGAGGATTAAGGCCTTCTTTTATAGATTTTCTTGACGAGAGATTGGCCAAATGGGTGAATGTGGGACTAAAGATCCATCAATGAGAAGAGGCCACTTGTCAAGTGGTGATAGGCCAATGGATGTGCAAGATTTGGGAAGTGTGGCCATGAGAGGGAGAATTTGAATTCAAATTTGGGCAATAAATTTTGAGAGGGGGACAAGAAAAACAACAATAAATGCAATTTTGGAGGGACAAATCAACTTGTCATGTTTTTCAAACTTGAGGGCTATGTTGAGTGAAAATGAGAGTTTTAATAAATCAATAAATTGATTTATTTGTGCAAGTGGCTAAATCTAGAGAATGCAAGTGGGTGGGTTAGGTTAGGCTAATTAGGATTAGGTTAGCTTAATGATGATTAGGTGAGTTTGACTTTCATGATTTAAATATTTGATTTATTTAAATCAGAAAAGGATGAAATATGGATTGGATTTAATTAAATAAATGTTTGATTTATTTAATTAAATGGATGATGATAGGATCAAGTTTGATTTATTTGATTTAAGCTAATGACTTTAGGAGATGAGATTACCTAATGAATGGATGAAGGTGATGAATGGACCTAATGTGAAATCTAGTTAATGAATTAACCCGATCGAATGCACAATGTTAATTTTGCATGTCTACATTTTTCCTCAATTTGAAGTAATGTACTTGTTGCATTGGTTCAAAGAATAATCTTACCGTGATCAAAATTCAAAAAATTTATGATTCTTCAGATGCCCCAGCGGAAAGAAGTACACTAGTACATTGCCCCCTCGAGAGATCGAGTGAAAAGATTCAATTTGAGGGTTGATCTCACGATAAAGAGGTTCAAAATGGGTGGTTATGGATGATGATGCAAATGCGATGATTTTAAGATCATGCTTAGAATAACAAATCTATATTATCCTAAACAACTTAAATGATGATATGATATGAGATGGATGAGATTGATGATGTGATATGTTGTGATTATGTAATGGAAGATTTATGAGATGCTTAGACTAACAGATCTATATTATGATGATGATATGAATGCACGATGGATGGATGATGGATGAATGATGGACGTAATGGTGATGATGATTAACTATTCATGCTGTGATGTTAGTGCGAAAGATGAAGAAATTAGATGATGACAAGAGGATCTAACAAGCCAACATTATGAGAGATGATGATGAGAAATGATGGTAAGAAATGATGATGATAAATGGATGATTTGCTTATCAAGGATTGGGATTTTAAAAGGGTCACTTACTTTATGTTTGATAACACACCTAAGCACGATGCATCAAGGTATAAAGGACCAGGATGGCATTGTACTTAGTGTGATGGACTTTGACTCGACAAATAGATAGGAGTATTCTTGTTTACACCTGACATACGGAAACCTTGCTAGGATGCACTTTATAAATTTCAAACATCTTGGACCAAACATGGAAAGGTATAACCAATCAATGCAATAGTCAACAAGCTGTCCAAAAAAATCCTCTATACATATCTAACAAAGAAAGTATTCGCCAAGTTATTTTACAAGAACATCCAACAAGCACAGCAAACAAAAGAATAATGATCGTTGTCCCATTCCTATCTCTCTAAATCCTTCATTCGGATATCATCGAGAGGTCCTTGGACTAAGCACAATAAGATAAGTCAAAAGAAAAAGATAAAGCACACAAACAATTTGATGTTCTTCAATACCACTAACCAAAGGGGAATGTGTTTTTAAGGATAATAACCGAAACTTATTGCCAAAAGATAATGCCCATTGTAGGACGGATACATCCTAGGACACGTTAGTGGATGGTGGCATGTCAATTCGTTTATCCAAAGTGATCTTTTTGATAAATAATGCCCCTTGTAGGAAGGATTCATCCTTGTACATGATGTTATCAGATGATTGATATGGGACTATTTGGATGATGGACTATCGACACAAAGACTTGACCAACTTGTTTACGTACTGACTTAGACTTGAGACTTGATGCTTTTGAGTTTTTTACATTTAACCTGCTAGACTAAGATATGAGGTGGATGTTTATTTTCAAATATTTGGATGTTTTTGGAGTTTTGTAATGTTTTGAGGTTGTTTTTGGTATTTTTTCAAGATTTTCAAATGTTTTGATTTTTTGATTTTCCAATTTTTTTGGGATTTTCTGAGATTTTGACTAAGATGCTAAACTAAAGACCTATCCTAGGGGCCTTGGGGGCTGATCAACATATTAGCCTTGCCTACGTTATACACGCAGAGACCACGTAGTTCGACAGATGACTTAACTGATTTACAGATGAAGATATACATGATGAATTGTCAGTTTATTATGACGGACTCCTAAAGGACTGACGTAAATGTCTCGGGGGAATGTCAAAGATCAACCTTGCCTACATTCAAGCTTAGAGATGACGTAGTTCGACAAGACAACCCTATTTTTGGCTTTTCTGATATTTTGATGTTTTTGGATTTTCTAATTTTGAGGATTTTAAGACCATACATGAATCCGATCTGATGAGAAGGTGCCCCCAGCATGATGAAATAGACTACTCCGATAAAGGTAGGATGAACTAACCTTGAGGATGGGCTGAGTAGTACTAGGAGGGATCATGATACGAACACAGGGCCAAGCTATGGTGTGGATATGAGTGGAAAAGTGATGGATGGAGATATGGATGCGATAGATGATGGAAGCAAAATGGATGGATGATGATGTAGATCAAGCCATAAAGGTCCTAGTGATGGAAAGTGCTTATTTACGCAAGGCGCCTGTTTGTCAGGTTTTCACCAAGGTACTTGCCCAAAGTGCCACCAATGTGGTTTTCACTAGAGGATGATTTTTTCATCCTTTTTTTGATTTTTTTGAATTTTTTGATCTTTTTATTTTTGTGTTGTCACCAAGATGCCTGTTTTCCAGGTTTTCGCCAAAGTAACCATTTTTTTAGGACTTTTTTGATTTTTTTGGTTTTTTTGGTTCTATACCTTAAAAGAATTAGGCATAATTTTTTTTGAGATGGGAGCTATTTATTGGCTCCTACAAAGGTTCCCCTTCGGGTGTTGATAGCTGATATGCCCCTGATTTGTAACTTGATGTTATGATGAAAGGTCCTAACCAATTAGGTTTTAACTTGCCTTTGCTGCTGGGGTTTGGGAAATTCTTCTGATTTTCTTTTAAGACCAATTCTTCGACTTGTAAAGTCCTACTTCTAATCCTCTTGTTGTACCTCCATTTGAGTCTATTCTGATAGACTTGTAAGTGATTCAAAGCATCGATCATTCTCTCATCTAGTAGCTCCAACTCGTTTAATCTTGACACCCAGTAGTCTTCATCAGTGATGAGGTTTTGCAATGATATTTTGAGGGATGGGAGCTCGATCTCAATGGGGAATACGGCTTCTAATCTGTAGACCAAGGAGAATGGGGTGGCGCTAGTGGGTGTGTGGATGCTAGTTCGATAAGCCCACAGGGTGGGATTAAGCTGCAAGTGCCAGTCACGACTTGCATCATTGACTATTTTCTTAACGATTTTTAGGATGGTTTTGTTTGTGGTTTCTACTTGGCCATTGCCTTGGGGATAGTACGAGGTGGAGAAGCGATGCTGGATTTTGAATTTCTCGCACAAGTCATGAACCTCCCGATTCTTGAATGGTGTCCCATTATCTGAGATAATAGCTTGTGGAACACCATAACGACAGATGAGATAGTTCAGGATGAATTTTGAGATTTGCTTCCCAATGATATATGTCATGGGTATGGCTTCCACCCACTTTGTGAAGTACTCAGTTGTAGTGATAATAAATTTATGGCCATTGGATGAGAAGGGAGTGATTTTTCCAATGAGATCAAGGCCCCATTGTGAAAAAGGCCATGGTGTAACGATCGGGTGAAGCTCTTGAGCTGGAGCATGGATGAGGTCCCCATGCTGCTGACATTGTAAACACCTTTTAGCATGATCATGCACTTCTCTTTCCATTATGGGCCAATAATACCCCATCCTCAGTAGTTTCTTGGTGATGGTCATTCCACTCGAGTGTGAGCCACAGATACTGTTATGAACCTCAGTTAGAGCAGTTAATGCCTCCTCAGCATTTAAATAGCACAGTAAGGTACCTTCTATGCTTCTATCGTATAAGGTATCACTTAGGATGACAAATCTGGATGCCTTTTTAATAAAGGTTCATTTTAGGCTTGATGGTAGGTCAGCGGGATGACTCCTATGCGAAGATATGTGTAGATGTCATGGTACCAAGGATCATCAGGACCAAAAATTTCACACATATTCCAATTCTGGTACCTCAAATGTGGGGATGAGAAGCTACTTGATCAGAAATTCATATTTCGGCACGCTATGAGGGATGTCTAATAAAGACCCAATTGTAGCCATAACATCAGCTGCTCTGTTGTTGGTTCTTGGAATCTGCTCAAATGTTATGTCAATGAAGGATTCCTTGAGAGTCTCCACCAATTTCTTGTATGGAGTTAGCTTGTCATGCTTAGTCTGATATTCATTATTGACCTAATTTATGATCAACTGAGAGTCTCCATAAACCTTGAGAGCTATGATGTTTCATTGCACTGCTATCCTGAGACCTATAGTCAAAGCCTCATATTCCGCAATGTTGTTAGTGCAAGGGAATGCTAGTTTGTATGACCTTGGTATGTAGTCCACCTGTGGGGTGATGAATAAGACACTAGCTCCTAATCCATGTTGGGTATATGAACCATCGAAGTATAATTTCCAATGGCCAGTTACATTGATGTTAAAGATGGATTCATCTAGGAATTCTTAAACAAGAGGGTTCTCAGAATAAATGGGTGCTTCTGCTAGTTGATCTGCAATAACTTGACCCTTAATGGCTTTCCTCTCTACATACTTCATATCATACTCTCATAGTATCATTACCCATTTTTCCATTCTGCCTGTGAGCATTGCCTTTGATAGGAGATACTTGAGGGGATCAATTTTTGCAATGAGCTTTATCTTATGTGCCAACATGTAATGTCTGAATTTTTGGGATGCAAACACTACTGCAAGGCAAGCTTTTTTGATGAAGGAGTAATTTAGCTTGTGACCGACCATTGTCCTACTAATATAGTAGATGGCCCTCTCTATTCCATTTTCATCATGTTGAGCTAGAAGAGCTCCTAGAGCTGCTGTTGTTGCTGATACATATAAGATTAATGGCTTTCATGGGATAGGTGGCATCAAAACTGGTGGTGTCAGTAGATATTCCTTGATCTTTTTGAATACCTCTTCGCATTTTGTATCCCATTTATATGCTACCCCCTTGTGGAGTAGGTGAGAATATGGATTCTACTTGTCTGCCAGTTGTACTATAAATCATCGGATGGATTGAAGTCAGCCTTGGAGGCCTCTCAATTGTTTTAATGTCTTTGGTGCTTTCATCTCAAGGATTTCCTTCACTTTTGCTGGATCCACCTCAATACCCCTCATGGAGACTATGTATCCTAGCAATTTACCTGATTGTATGCCGAAGACGCACTTCTTGGGATTTAGTCTAACTTTGTATTCCTCCAGTCTGTCAAAGATAGCACTTAGGGTTGCTATAAGATCTTGTCTCTTTCTTGACTTAGCTAGAATATCATTGACATAGTCTTCAACTATTTTGTAGATCATGACATGGAATATTAATGTCATGGCCCTTTGATAGGTTGCTCCTGCGTTCTTTAGGCTGAGTGGCATCATGTTCCAGTAGTAGGTCCCCCATGGACAAGTAAAAGTCATATTATGTTGATCTTCTTTTGCTATCATGATCTGGTTATACCCTGAAAATCTATCCATTAGTGATAGCATCTCATGCCCTGCTGTCATGTCTACTATCATGTCAATATTGAGAAGTGGGAAATCATCCTTGGGACATGCTTTGTTCAAATCTCTAAAATTTGTACAAATTATAATGGCTCCATCAGGCTTTGAAATAGGTACCAAGTTTGATACCCATTCTGGATAGTCTATTGGTTAGATAAATCTTGTATCTAACAAATTTTTGAGCTCCATTTTGACTAGCAGAGCAATTTGAGGATGCATTTTTTTGATTTTTTGTTTAACAGGTTTTGCATTTGGATACACTGCTAAGTGATGAACCACAGTCTCTGGATCTAGCTCTGGCATGTCAGCATAACTCCATGTGAAGTTTATTTTCCTTTCATTTAGGAATGCCACTAGGAGTTCTTGCTCTTCTATTAATAGTGATTTCGCATAAAATGTGATATGCGGGGCCTTCTCTATTCCTATGTTGACCGGATTGCATTTTTCAGCCAAGACTGTTGATTTCTCTTGATGAATAGCTCTTAAGGGAAGATTGAATCCTTCATCCTTGGGTGCCTCAAGGAGGTTTTCACCATTGGATACGTCCTTTCTTTTTACTATTTTCTTGTCAGAGAATGCCACAGTGTGGTTTTCACTCAAGGACTTTGATATGATTCTTAGTTTCTCACTTTTGTGACTGAAGGATTCAATCATTTCCCCATAATAGGCATGTGTGTCCAACTCTATTATAAAGCCTGCCTTGTGATCTCCATCTAGAATGTTATCCCTCAATCCCATGAATTCTGAGAGTGCTTCATCATTTTTGAATTGGTGGTCCTCGTTGGTCATAGTCGATCAGTTGGGGGTACACTAAACGGATCTCATGATTTTGACTATCTGGTTTGAAGGATATGGTACTAATCATACATAGGGTGGTATCTTTGAATAACCTAGGTAGATTGGTAAAGGTATCTTCGTCATCGCTACTAATCTAGGCTTAGTTATGAAGTTATGTGTGTGCTTGCTTGTGACCATTGGTGAGTGTAGTTGTACAGGCACTGGCTGAGGAGAGACATTAACCGTTCTAACTAGAGGACTTCAGATTTGTATGGTTATTCTTGGAGTGGCACATCCAAGACCAAGATTTGTTATGGGTTGCGTCTCTAGCATGATAGATATTATGATCCCATTGCCATTTTGTCCCAGTCTTTAATTTCTGTCGTAACCCATTGCAAGCATCATGTGTAAGCCCTTGCTTCTTTCGTCCATTGGTAAATTAGTTGCCATTCTTTCATCTTGATACATGTGTGATGGATCTACTTCAATAACCTCATGGCCAAGGTCTCCCCAGCTTGTGAATTCGGGATAATCTTTAGGAGATGTTTGTGATGTGGAAGCTTGATTTTCTTGTGGGCCTCCCTGTGATCTAGGAGATCTTGGTAATTCTCCTATCATGAAAGAATTGTTAGGGAGCTTGTAGCTTCCACAACCATCATCCTCGATGGTGAGCTTGATGTCAGAGATGGTGGGAATGGCAGGAATGGCGGGTGTCTCTGTCGCAAAAGTGGACGTGAGAGTGGTGGGGTCAATGTATGATGTGGATGGGCCTTCATCATTATTTGGCACTTGGGGGATTTTGTAATACTTGGCCTCAAGATTCTTGCAATATGAAAATGGCTCAGGATCTCCATGGACGGTAACCTCTTGTCCATTATGTGTGAATTTCACACATTGGTGGAAGGTTGATGCTACGACTTTCATCGCATGAATCCATGGGCGTCCTAGGAGGATATTGTATGGAAATTTGAGGTACAAGACCTGACATGTGGTTTCCATGAGCATTGGCCCTCCTTGGATAGGGAGCTTAATTGTGCCCTGAGACACTCTTTCTTGGTCATCATATGCTCTGATTGTGATGCCCTTACCTTTGTCGATGTAATATTCTACTATTTTCAACTGCTTGATGAGGCTAAGAGAACAGATGTTCAAACCTGCACCTCCATCCACCAAGACCCTTTTGATTTTGCTCTTGTTTACAATTTATTCCAAGTGAAGTGCACAGTTGTGAGATGGTTGGTTGGGAAATCTTGGTTAGAGAATGTAAGGAGATTAGGTGTTATGATATTTTTGACCATAGCTTGGAATTGCTCTGCATCGAGGTCTGCGGGGACAGTGGATGAGGCTAATGCTTCCTCAAGGATCTTTTTATGTGCTGATGAGATTTTAACAAATCTATGATGGAGATGTGTGTTGGCATTATTTTGATTTGATCTACAACATTGTAGCTATATGGAATGACTCTTGATGTAGGGACTCTATTTGGTTGGGATGATCCTACAATTGTGACTTTGTCGCCTCTTGTGGTGACTCCACAATCTTCGACATGGGTGCCCTTGATAGTGATGACCATGCAGTCTTCATTTAACAAGGCCACGATAGATTCATAGACATAATTTACATTTCCTTTCCCTTTATCACCTCTATTTCCTTTGTCTCCATGATTTGGCATCGGATTCATGTAGATTTTAAAGTCCAAATTTCCCGTAGGTTGTTCCACATTTATGATTTTCTTGTCAATGAGATCTTGGATGATGTTTTTGAGTCTCATGCAATTGTTTGTGGTGTGACCTTTTATTTTGTAAAATTCACAAAGTTTATTCTCGTTGTACCAAGGGGGTTTGACATCGGGTTCTTGGTAATTTTTGAATGTAGGTGGTTGGATGAGTTTTTCATCTATCAACTTTTTCATTATGTCCTCCAATGGTTCCCCCAAAATAGCGTATTTTCATTTTGGGTAAGTTTTGCATTGGGGTTGTCCTCTTTGGTCATTTAGATTATTGATGGTGGGATTATTGGGTTGGTATGTTGTGTGATGAGTGTTTTGGCGTTGTGGTTGGATTTGTGGTGTAGGTGTATTTTGGCGTGGACCACTAATGACCACCTTGGCATCAACGACACCATCATTAGTAACATTCTTGTTTCTTGCCCATGTTTGAGGTTTATCATTGTAATTTGATGGTGGGCGATTGTTTTGTTGTTCATGATATGACGTCGATTCAGCGGGTTGAGTCACAAGGGCTCTTTCGATGCTAAGCGCCTTGGAGATCAATTGCTCATATGTGGTGATTCCCCGAACCTTGAGATGAAATGACAGGCAGCTTTCAAGGTTGGCTATGATTGTGCAGACTTGTTCTTCTGGCATGGTCTACTTGCTCTGATTGGCCTTGGATCGTCATCATTGAAGGAATTAGGCGAAAGACTCATTCTTTCCTTGATTCAGAGTTGATAGTTCTTCGAGACTAACATCCATTGCAATGTTACATGCGTAATTCCTAATGAGTGCGTCTCTAATTTCTTTGAATGTTCTAATGCTTGAAGGTAAGTGAGAGAACCATTCTATAGTGAGACCTGCCAAGCTCCTAGGGAATAGCTTCATTAGATAAGTATCGTCATATGCGACCTCCATACAATGAACCTAGAATTCCCTGATATGATCCTCAAGATTTCCCATCCCTTGATACTTGTGAAATTTGGGGATTTCAAATCCCTTAGGGAATGGTTTCATGTCTAGGCTCCTATCAAATGGATAGGGACACAAGTTGCTTTGCATTTTGGTTGTTCACCCTGATTGAAGGTTGAGCACTTGTTACAAGAGCAACCTGAGTTGTGTCGTCACATCATTTTGGGGATCGAGAGGTGGGATGAAAGTGTTCTGAGGTGTTTGAATCATGGTTTGGATGGATGGTTTGGTCAGTATGTTGTGGCAGGTGAAGTAGGCTTCTACTTGCTTTTGGATGAATAATGCTTGTTGTTGATCTTGTTGTTGTTGCGCTTGTTACTGCTCTAACAACTCTTGTTGTTGTGCTTGTTTTTGTTCCCACAATGCTTGTTGTTGGGCTGCCAATTCTACCACTTCTTGTTGTTCTTGGTATTGCTTTAGTGCTTGTTGGTATGCTTGCACTTGTCCTGCGTGTGCAAGAAGTTGTGCTTGAACTTGTGCTTGTTGTGCTTGATATTGAGCTTGTGCTTGAGCTTGTGCTTGGGCTTGCACTACTTGTGCTTGTGTGGCTTGTTGTTGCAATAATAGTTGTGCTTGAGTGACCCTTTGTGCTTGCAATGCTTGCATAGATTGGGTGGCTTGTTGTGCTTGTTGCGCTTGTATTGCGGCTTGTGCAGCTTTGGCAGCTTGTGCAGCTTGAGCAGCTTGTTGCACGGTTTTTTGTTTTTGAACTTGTTGGTATCCTCTTTGAAAAGTAGCTTGCAATGCTGCATCATATTGGATTGATATGGTGAACGTTGGTGGTAGTGGGGGTGGTGGTGGATTTGGAATGGTGGTAGATGATGATGTTGTGTTGATTTTTTTCCTGTTGGATAATGGTATTGATGTGATGGGTCCTTCAGAGACCATTTTTTGTGATGTGAGAGGTGTGTTTGATGATGTTGCCATTGCTTGTGTGTTTATCATTTGTTGTTGCAATATCAATGACAAATTTTGAGTGTTTGGTGTAATGATTTGATTGATGGTTGGGATGTATGTTTGATTGATACTTGGTAGCGGAGGAAGCCCTAGACCAAGGAGTGGTGTGGATGATAATGGCAATGACGGAAGAGGTGGAAATGTGAGTTGTGAAAATGTCGTGGTGTCGAATATGCTCCTTGGTCCAAACATATCTCCCTCTTCTTGTGACTTTGTGAGAAGAGGTGTTTGTGGTGTTGTGTGAAAGAATGTTGATGATGGATCATGATGGAATGTGAGAGGAGCATTTTTGTGTAATGGGTTTTTGGGTATATTTTGTTCCAATATGGTGCTTGCGTCCAAACTTTGATTATTAACAAGGGGGTGTGATTGAAGAGCATTGAGAAATGTGTTTCCCTTGTTGACATTTGGTTGAGTTGGAGCAATTGATGTCATGATTTGTGGAATGTTTTGTGTGATATTTTGGGATGGAGGTGTGGATGAGATGGGGATGGTGGATGAGATTGGTGGAAATGATGTCTCCACTATGGTGCTCACATCAAATTCTGAAGGAAACTTGGCCCCTTGTTTTGCTAATTCAAGCATGTATAACGAAGGGTTGAGTCTCATCATGATGTTGATGATTCAATGGTTATCTGAATTTTGGATTATTTCCATCATTTCCTCACGAGACATTCCAAAAGTAGGGTCCTCTCCTTGGTTTTCTTCTTGTGGGTTTTGCGATGATGTTGGAAGGCTAATTGTGAGATTTCCATCCCCAATGGGATTCATTTCAGGAGTGGTTTGGCTAAGATCACTTGAAGCAGGTGTTTCTTTGTTGGCTTCCATACTCTTCTTGTATTGAGATCTAGTTAGAACCATAAAATGTGGATCAATCTTTGAGAATATGGGAGATGAATCTCTAGGTTCTTTGGATTAATCTCTATTTTATGTCCCAAAGTGAAATTTTTTAGGATGCTTTTTTTTTTGGGATCAAAGGTGATGATATGATGATGAATGATATGAATGTTTTGGCTTTTGATAAATCTTGAATGAGACACTAGGCTTTAGGACTTGGATTTGATTGGATTTGGGATTTGGGATTTTGTCCTTGATTTTGATTTTGATTTTGTTTTGGATTTTGAACAAAAGGACCCTAAGATGTTTGATAATGATCTAAGAGATAGTTTTGTTCAAAGGATGATGATTTGGATATGTTTGAGGAGAAGGATGCATCTACCCACACCTATCCAAATAAGATGATAGTTTCACTAAGTATATGAAGAAGGATTCATCCACATACACTAAGTTACACAAGATGATTTTGATAACTTTGACTAAGTATATGCAAAAGGATGCATCTACACATGCCTAGCCAAAGGTGTTTTGATAAATGTTTTCAAGGAATTGGTCACAATTTTTTTGGATGATTTTGATTTTTTTTTTTCCACAAAGCCTAGTATCAAAGATGATTTCAAGATTTTCCAAAATATGATTTGTGAGATGGATTTGAGTTTGATGTTTTGAAGGATGGACAAAAATGATTTTGATTTGATTTGATCCCTAGATGAACCTAAAAAAAACCACTTTGTTTTCCTAGATCTAGGTATTGAAGACCATGCAAATGCTTCCTAAAAACCTTTGTAACCAAGGATTGATTTCTTTTGAACATTCATTTTCAATGATTTTTTGCTTTGGGAATTGTGGTGTCTTCAACACATATGAAAGTTCATTTTGTTTAGCTTTGCTTAATGTCTTTATTTTACCAAAAACACTCTCTTTGATTAAAGTTTCAAACTAATATGTCCAATGTCTTAATTTCTTCAAACCCCACAAGATATGTTATGTGGAAATTTAATGAGCTTAAGACAAGGGTTTTCCTATTGTTTACTCAAGGAGATGAATCGAGATGTAACCCAATGTTTAGAAACCTCTAAGGACATGAGTCCCAAGGGAAAGCAATAACATATGGATTGAGTCAATGATATTTGTCTCCAAGAGGGTTTGAAATTTGGATCATGTTAAGTGTTTGTTTTTTATTTGTTTTTGATCAAGCAATGTATTTTCAAACTGACTCACAAGCAATGCAACATCCTAGCTTAATGGGTATGTTTTTCTTGGTGGGCTTGCCTCATGCCCTTCGTAGAAGAGATGATTTTACATGCAACCAAGGAAACAATATAAAGGTATGTTAAGAATGAAGTCTTAACCTCTATATTTCAACCAAGATCGGACATGGCAAGTAACTTCTTGGAATCTAAGTTCCAATGCACCACTTTGATAAACTCGCTCAATGGATCAATAGGCCACTACAAAACAAGGGTTCTAGTTCAGACTTTATGTTCGTAGGAGTTGACCCAACATGGCAAGAGTCCCCTTTTGGATCCATCTTGTCGGAGTCAACCACGTGATATTGGTGTTTCTTCCAATATCCACATTTATATCTCAGCTAGAAATACTCTTGGCTTTAGAGTGTTACCAGTTGAGTCGTTCCCTTGGGTGAGTACTTTTTCCCCAAGGTAGGCCCTCTAGGATAAACAAAAGCAAGCAAAGAAAAAATTTGTAACTCGATCAATCTTTGACAACTCAAAGAAAGAGAATATACACGATGATGCTCTACTCACACTTGCACAAGATGTTCAATTTTAAACCCAAATCAAAGTGTGTATGGGAAATTATTTATGCAACTTAATGTCACCAAAAGCATTTTGATTCTCAAGATTGTCGTGAGGCATGAGAGAAGCGCATACATTTTTTGATGATATTACTTTGTGTAAATAATTACAAAATAATAAAGGCACACATTCATTTTATCCTTCAAAGAAATGATTTGATTCATTTTTTAGAGCACCAAATAAAGTGTGAGGAATTTCTTTGTTCAATTTGTTAATCCCAAACAAAATCTAGTAGGTTGTGATCCTAAAGTTCATTTTAGCCTTTGCAAGAAGAATTTGAAAATTCTTTTTAAACCCAAACAAAAATTAGTGTCTTAAAACTAAAAGATAAACAATTTCATGAAGAAGTGTTAAACAAACACTTAAAGCGTTTAAAAACACTTTGACTTTTTTCAAATATCCTCCTCATTTCTCCCCCTTTCATTTTCCTTCGTTAGCCTTCTCCTTGCTTTCTTTCATTTTCCTTCGTACCTTCTTTGATTTCCTTGTTTTTGTTGTACCTTTATTGATTTTCACCTTTGTACCCTTTCCTTTTGCTTTTCCTATCAAACACAAAAAGACAATCATGTGAGGATCAAAGTATTAAATTTGTTTTAAACAATAGCATGATCTCAATTGAAAGGATGAATGATTCAAATGATTATGATAGAAAGAGACATTCATAATTAAATCACACTTTCCTTAGGCTTCAAAACAATTTTTAGTCAGAATTTAGATAGTTTGCTAAATAAAAGCTTCTCTTGCCACAATTTAATCTTAACAAAATAAGATTTTGCATGAAAAGTTTCCTTAAAGACATAAATCACCAAAAATTTTAGCCTCCCTCCAAAATAAAGATAAAAGCATTCTTCAACAACATCTACATCTTGATATAAATGTGCCCCATCCCTTGATTGACATCTTTTTGTCATGAAGCTACAAAACTACAAAGATTGTGTGATAGTCAAGAATAATAAATGCATAGCATTTGCTATTAAGATGCCAACACCAGATCACTAGACTCTTGCGCAACTTTCAGTAAATTTCTTTCTGCATTTCTAAAAACAACTTTGTTGATCAGCTTAAAATACAGTGGTGTCAAATTTCATCAATAAATCATTTGAATAAATGCATATCCAACTTGTTATATCCATTCACTTGACAACATAAGAATTTAGAGATGCCAGTCTTTTCCTGGTTTGTGTCCAATCTGCAATCTTCAAATTTAGTGAATGGTGCGCTAGTGGGTAGAGTCAATAACAACAGTTTCAAAGATAACAGTAAATTCAAAGATAAAAGCAATAAAATAACAGATCAAAAGCTAACAGCAATAAGATTCGCACAAAATGAATTTGTTGACTAGGCTTTAGAAAATTTTCAAGCAAATGACATTGATAGGTGTAATGTGAAATGCAGATAAGGCATGTGAACTGTTTGACAGAATGCTTCAAATTACTACAGTCTCATCGAATGCCATGGTTGCAGCATAAACAGAAAACTAATCCCATAATGCCAAAGCAAAGGCAAGCACGGTGTTCATAAAATCATATCTATGTATTAATGAGTTATCCTAGAGCCAAATAAACTGAGAACTTAAACAAATGATTTCATAAAATCCATTTCCTAAAGTATTACTATGCCATTCTCAAAGGCTATAGAAATATAAAAACAATACACTGTTATACAACCGATGTCTTCATGTTGCTCATAGTATATCATTATGTTATCATCCAAATCAATCGAAAGAAAATGAATTAGGTTTGGCATTCAAAAGGTGATCAGTAGACACATAGGTAGAACAATGTTACCAAAATAAGTGTTGATATCAGCATGTATAAAAAGAATACAGATTACTTCTCTTTGCAAACCGAGCTTAATGGAAAAACTTTCAAGATTCTCAAACTGAAGCTTTAGAAAATTTCAAGTCAAAGCCATTGGCAGGTGTAGAGACAGGCTCTCAGAAGCTTTAAAAACCTTCAAGAATATGCATTTGGTATGTGTAAAAAATGAATCAATAAGCTTCAGAAACTTTCAATAAAAAGGAAAGTTGTGAAAGCACAGACAAGACACGTGAACTGTTTAAAAGTCTAGAAGCATAGACAAAGCGCGTGAACTATTTGACAGTCTATAGACAATGCATATGAAATTTACTAGTAGGAAGACAAGAAATTTTGTGTGAGATAAATGCGTCGATCATATGCCACCAATGAACTCCCCTCTTTTGGACGCGTTGTAATAACTTCCAAATTAAATGCCACTGGCAAGCGCAAGGCTTAAAAGGAATGCGTTTGGTAGGTGTAAAGCTGACTTGTTGACCTTTACTAGCATCCTTACTATCTGTACCAAAGATAGGACCTGGAAGTCTATAAAAAATGTAAATTTTGTTGCTTTGGCAGACATATACGTAGAAAGGACAATGCGTAGGTGTATGGACTATTTTCTAATAAAATATGGAAGCATAGACAAGGTGCTCAGACTGTGCTTTCTACAACCTTTCTAGCATCCTCCCTGCCTATGTGCAAATGGGAGCATAGAGCAGTATGCAAACCACACAATGCCAAACATGATCTTACGAGCAGCAAAAAAAAATGTGACTGGCAAGGCGTTAAAAAGAGAGGATGCGATTAAAAACTTTTACAAACTTTCCATTAAATGAACTTTGTCAGTGTACACCAGAAAAAGCGAATAATCTATTTTGAAAAGATTCAAACAAATGCGTTTGACAGGTATAAAGACAAATCCCTCAGCATTGACAAGCCTCCCTGTGTTAAGAATGACGTTTTTGTAAGAGGGTACAGACATACATCAAAAAACAGATAAGAGAATGCTTGCAAATGTTGTAGTTGTGACTTCCCTCGTAAACAAGCGAGTAAATGCTATTCCCAGGTTTAGACTTGAATTCCACAACCATTGGAAATGTATTAGACTGGAAGCATGATCATGTATTATCCTTGTACAAGCACTTGAAGATCTAAAAGATACTCTTAGCAATGCAGAATATTAGGCAGCATCAACACTAAATCAGTATGCCAGTTATCAATCCGTTCAATATTAAAATAAATGAATGATATTGATTTCTCATATAAAACATGACATAGATAAGATTATTAAGAGTATCAACATGATAAAATTTTCAATGACAGGAAAAATTAAATAGTCAAATTATGAAAACTTTTCTCTATCATTATTGCCCTTCTTCTAGTGCCAAACTGTGAGTGCCTTTTAAAATTTGCAAACACTAACTTCAAACAAGGGTTAGTACCTACAAATCTCTCAAGAACACTCCTATGAAATACATTGTGAATGCTTCTAAATGCAATAGAAATGACAATAGAAAATTAAAGCATTATGAAAGCAATAACAAGTTACCTATTCCATAGTGGATTGGTGTCACATGTGCAAGTGACCCTTTCCCAATCCTTGATCAAAGATTAAGATGATGCAAATGCAAATAGGATGAACAGCAAGATGAGTTCTCAAATCAAGAGAGTAACCTTGCATAAAATTTGTGGATCCATTGATGAGGATTAAGGCCTTCTTTTATAGATTTTCTTGATGAGAGATTGGCCAAATAGGTGAATGTGGGACTAAAGATCCACCAATGAGAAGAGGTCACTTGTCAATTGGTGATAGGACAATGGATGCAAGATTTAGGAGGTGTCCTATGAGGGGAGAATTTGAATTCAAATTTGGGCAATAAATTTTGAGAGGGGGACAAGAAAAACAATAATAAATGCAATGTTGGAGGGACAAATCAACTTGTCATGTTTTTCAAACTTGAGGGCTATGTTGAGTGAAAATGAGAGTTTTAATAAATCAATAAATTGATTTATTTGTGCAAGTGGCTAAATCTTGAGAATGCAAGTGGGTGGGTTAGGTTAGGCTAATTAGGATTAGGTTAGCTTAATGATGATTCGGTGAGTTTAACTTTCATGATTTAAATATTTGATTTATTTAAATCAGAAAAGGATGAAATATGGATTGGATCTAATTAAATAAATG
Source organism: Sequoia sempervirens (assembly GCA_007258455.2). NCBI lineage: Eukaryota > Viridiplantae > Streptophyta > Pinopsida > Cupressales > Cupressaceae > Sequoia > Sequoia sempervirens. The sequence continues at coordinate 497,016,707 of VDFB02193867.1, read as the reverse complement.
TTTGATTTATTTAATTAAAGGGATGATGAAAGGACCAAGTTTGATTTATTTGATTTAAGCTAATGACTTTAAGAGATGAGATTACCTAATGAATGGATGAAGGTGATGAATGGACCTAATGTGAAATCTAGTTAATGAATTAACCCGATCGAATGCACAATGTTAATTTTGCATGTCTACACTATTCTAACTTTGCTTCTCACTTTGTAGCATCACTCCTGGATATTGGGATTTATGTTGAAGATGTTCACTCAACTATGGGATGGATAATGTGGCCTGAATACTTGGAGAATTTGGATAGTATTCTATCTATTGCACACCCAACCCTTGGAATCCCTTCCATGGATGATATTCCTTGGCGTTTGGAACACGAGGAAGTGGTTCCACTCCAGCCTTTCCTCACTGACCTTCATACTCCCAACTTTGAAGTTCACTGGGAAATTGCCTAAATACAGTATTCATCCCTAATGGATGAGGCATCCCAATTTGACTAAACGAATACTCCTATCTACAACTCAACTCCCTCTTTTTTCTTTTTTTTAATCTTTTCCAACAAGAATTTTGATATTTTGATGTATATACATGGTATATGCATATATATATGTAGCTTGGTTGTACATTTTAAAGCATGTATTTACTATGTATGGTTTCATCATTTTATATTTCACAACACAATGTTACAAATGTTTGAATTAACTCTTATGTGCATGATAAGTGAAGAAGAATTTGCTAATGCAAAGGGCCAAACAAAAAAGAAAGAAAGAAAAAGAAAAGTGAAAGAAAAGAACAAACAAACCCTGCAAAAGAAAACTAACCCTAACTAACCAAAACACTAATCTAACAAATAGCTAACCCTAATAAAATAATTTATTCTAATTTCAGTGACTATTTCCATTGTTGTTTTAGTACAAATTACAACAAGTTTATCCTTGAACTCATTTAATCAAATTTCAAATGTCCTACTATAACGATGAATTCTATTAACTTTTTTGCATTTAACAAACATAAATTCAAATGTGTACTTACCAATGGCTTGGCTCATATGTATGAAAACAACCTCATTAAAGGTCAACCACGGACACTTCTTTTGATTAAGCAATACTCTACCTTCATCCAACCTTGGTTCATGGTTTCCCTCTTTACTTTGTTCAATTCAATGAATGGTTGTGTCCATTTCTTTATTTTCTTCTCCTCCAAAAATTTTCATGTCTTCAGTTCTGTCTTCACTTTGAACTTTGTTAGACCAAGTAATATCACAATTTATATTGTTATCAGAGAGAGAAAAAGTAAAAATTTGATACTCTATGCCTTGCATAAAATTAGGAAAATTTCCTTTTTTAGCTTATGACTTTTCAATTTGGAATGGAAAACACATGTCTCCCACTCCTTCTCCTCACTTGCGCTTTCCACATATAAAGAGAATGACAAATCATAGATGTTGTTTCCTCATTTTTGATGCAATGTTTCTGAATCTTAGAATTTTCACCTATCTTCTTGTAAAACTTCAAGATTTTCTTTATAATAATTGTAGTTATCAGACCATTTTGATATATCAGTTAATTTTTTAACATTTTCAATTCTACTAGGGTTATTCTCTTTTCTCATTAACAATCCCTTTCTTTTAGCAATTAAAACTTCTTCTATTAATAGAATCGCCTTATGCAAAGCCAAACTTACCCTAGTCAAAAAAATTCACAATCAAGCTCACCGTGATCAGTTATATCATGAATTCTACATTCGATGACTCTACTAATGGTGAATAAACTCAAAGGATATAATTTCTAGTTAAGAATTTTCTAGAGTTTTTCAACTTCCATTTTGAAGTATCGGCATGCACTAGACTTTTGCCTTACAAACTATCTCTTAAACTCAGAACTAACATAAATTCTATGCTACCCTCCTAGCACCAGTTCTTGTTGATGATGATGTTACTCATGGTAACAGTGCAGATAAAATACTCATAGGAAAACTGCGAAGAACCTATCTTTACTTGAAATACTGAACCTTGGCAACCTAAGGTGTTTGTGTTATAGGAAAAGGTTGACTTAGCTTAATCCCAAGGCTTTGGTAGTCAATTCTCGACCATACTGGTTTCACTTATGGGTATGATGTGATATTGTTGTTAAACTCAAGGGGAATATGACTATTTTCAATTTCATTAAGAATCATAAACATCAAATATAGGATTTCTAGTTCAATCATAGAATAATCTCATGAAAATAAAATATTTGCAATAATATTTCATGAACATCAAATAATTTTTCTATCACTTAAGTATATTTAGCTTCAAGCATTCAGTAGTTTCATAAGAAATGAAACATTTTCAATAATTTCCATTCATTCATCTATTTTTTGAAACATTTTCAAGAATTTAAACATCTAATCTAAACTAAAAACATAAAAATATTGAAAAATAAATTTTCTCCCAGTTATTCTTGATGCATGCCCCAAGAGTTAATCAGATCAAATAAAACTGCTTTATACTTCCCCAGATTTCTTCATAGCTACATACAAAATAGTGTGAGCTTTTAAAGAAGGGTGTTTTGGTTTGGACACCGAGTAGGTTTTGTATGCACCCTTAAATGGTTCAACATACTATCTTGTTAAATTGAACTAACAAAACCAACTACAAAGATTCATGAGATAGGTAGCTATCAAATTGGCTTTGAAATTGATTAAATTCTATGTGCATACAAGTTTTTAGTCCCAAATGATTCAGGAAATAGGAAAAAGAACAAAACTTAACATAGTTTTAGCTCTTCTAACATCCATAAATATTGAAATTAACTTAAAAAAGGGTACTACACTTTTATAGAAGTAAGACAGGTAGGATAATAGAAATACTTGAGAGGAAATCCAAATGACGAATCACATCAAGGTACGTGAAATATGGTTACTAGTAAGATAATTGCAAACAAAGTCAATGAAGGTCAACCTACATCTACACGTTGAAGCACTTCAAGTGTTTTATCTTCTTATTATCGCCACGATAATAACATGAATTGAGATAGTGTGTAGGAGCTTACCATACATTTAGAATAATTAGTTCCTCATCATGTTCCTACATTTTTGTTCTACCTTGGGCTTTCTATTCTCAAGAATAGGTTTCCTCAAAGGTTGGCACTTTTTGTTGCCATATGTGAAATACCAGGATCCCTGGTATTCTGGTGGATTGAAACCCCTCTGCATATGACTTCCTAGAATATGTAGCTCAATCTGGATATGATTCTATCCATGATTCAAATTTTCCTAACCGTCCATGCCTGAACTCTGCATCGTAATCTACTTCTCCTACAATCACAAATTCCACTCATTAAATCCCTTTAAAAAAACATTTAGAAAAGTCTCATCTAAATAAAACCATCAATAATTTTTTTATCATATTAATTTCTGATAAATAACATGCTTTTTGAAAATCACAAATTCTCATGTAGTTATCTTTTATATACCGGATTACCTAACTACCAGACTTCTTGGATAAACTTAATATTTTAAAACTTACTTTGCATCATTTTTGAAAAGGAAAAAATAGGTTTTACAGGGACCTGAAACCACAGAGTTAAAATAAACAAAGATAGAGCAAAAAAAGTTCGAACAAACAGACAGTTGTCCCAAAAAAGGAAACGACAGCAAAGAGAGACAACAGGGTCCAAAAAAGGACCGCCAAAAAGCCATAAACAACTACAGCAACACTACTCCAAGGTGTTCATCAATTCCTCGACTTCCTTTTCAACTTCACTCATATCCTATAACCCCTGCTTGAGGATTTGAACTGTGTATGGAGAAGCATGGGCCTTCCTCTTCGTATTAGCCCGGATGCGAGTCGAAACCCCTTCAACAGCAGCTCTGCTACAACCTCTGTCCGCGTCCAAGTCCACGACCAATGAGCCCTTTTGATTTTTTTCCAACTTTTCCACCATAGCATTGATAATAATGGTGTTGTGCCTAGCAATTTTATAATTATTCGCCATAGTGGCCCTGATATTTTGGCCAATCTTGGACATATTGCTCTCCAGCTTTGTCAATCTTTCCTCCTGCAACTATTGTCTTTTCCCCGGTAAGGAGGTGTCTTGTCCATCATTCTCATTGCAACTCCAGCAAACCTTTTGCTCCAAATCCCTGACTCTATTGCTGAGATCCCTATTACGATCATTCAAATCACAAACTTCCTTCTAGGCCCACTTAAGAACAGTTAAAAAACCATCAGTACTTTTTTCCGCCACACCCATTATGTCCTCAGGCCTAAGGATATTCAAGGTAGAATTGATTTCACCCTAATTAGGGGAAATTTTAGGGGCCTTCACAAATCTTCCAGACATAGAAGCACTAGGGGCTGACTCTTTACTGACCATAGGTTTATCAGAATGAATTTCCAGAGAATTCCTAGAGTACGAAACCAATTTCGTAACCGAGGTACCTTTAAAACTAGAGACCAAACCTGGGGTAGAGCAACTAGGAGACGGCTGGGGATTAAGACAAGATGGCGAAGTAAAACCCGGGATGGGGCCACCAAGCGAAGACTACAGACTAGGACAAAAAGGTGGAGCAGATCCCATAAGAACATTCTGACAAGAAAGGGACTGGGGAACAATGGTTTTAGACCAACAAGGGCAAAAGCAGGAGGGGCCAGGGGATCTTTCTCCCTGCTACTTTCTGTATCCTCATCTTCCAATTCCTCAATAACAACATTTTTAGGCAAAGCAGGTAAATTTTGAAAATGCTCATAGATGAGCCTGACAAGACCAGGGTGAATAATAGAAGTCCACCTAGGGTTTCTTTCAACTTCATCAAGGCAATTCTTCAGAGAAGAGAATAAATAAAAAGGCAAAGAGATACGAACCTTGTGACGGAAGTGGTTCAAAATGGAAAAGTGATAACCATACGCCCTGGTGAAGCGCCCATCCACTGTGATGTACTCCATAATGACTCTCAAAACTTTCCTCCAGATTGATTTAATGGACTCCACATCAAAGTAGCTATTGGCAACCTTAACCAACTTAGCCTTCTCCTTATCTTTTTTAGGAAATCTGATAACCGCTTCATCAGAGAATCGACGGTCCCAATAAAATTTCACACCCTCAGTCGAAAGACCGGTGATCTCACCAACGATTTGCTCATTCACTAACACCCCGCCAAACAACACAATCTCACCATTTTCTAGTTTTTGGTGAAATAGTCTAGCACCATCTCGTCAGAACCATGGAGTTTTTCCAAAAATGGGACTAAACCTCCCTTTTCAATTTTTTCCCAAGCTTTAGCATTCTGTCTGTGCTCTTGAAAGCTACTCGGCTCAACACGTTTTCTCTCTCCCCCCATCTTCAAAGCTCTATTATACCATACCCTACAGTTGCTTTGGGTCCCATTTAATCATATTTTCCCAGACACCCAGAAAGTGTGCCAGAAACTCTTCTTGAAAAGGAAAATGACGTCGGTCCCATCAAATCTAATGAGATCGATGTACCTAATCTTTATCCGCTTCATTATGGCATAGAAAAGCTTCTCTACCATGCATAGAATCATAATAAATTAGAGCTTTCACCTCATAATGGAGGTAATCATTCTTCCTCCACGTGTTTTCCCCGCCCTTCTTGACCCCTTCATTGGCAAAGTAATCTGCCACCTTATTGGCTTCTCTATAGGCATGGGAAACATTCACTTTGTCAAATTTACTTAATAAGGCAATTGTATCTTCGATCCACTTTTTAATGGTCCACGAAGGAGGGGTAATCCCCAGAATGTAGTTTATTATATTCTTAGAGTCACCCTCCAACCAAAGACATTTTGTATTCATGTTGAAAGCCAAGTTAATTGCTGATAAGCTCTAGACTTAGGTTTTACCAAAACATCCATTTTACTTGATCCTCACTCATCAAACTAGAACACTTTGGTCAATATTTATATTACCTCTTCCTTTCTCACATTCTCGGCCTCTACATCCTGGATACCTAAAACACTACACATTACAAAGCACTCTCTTTCTTTAAAGATTTCCTTTGCTCTTTACTTTGTAGTGCCCCTCCTCACCTGTTCTGGACTTTTGTGTGTGTATTTGTGTGTGCTTCATTGATTACTGTGTTATTTGATTGTGTGAAAATATCATATGTTAGTAGTCATGTTTAAATAATTAATTAAATCATAAGTGATTTGCAAGGTTATTTAAAATATAATTAGAAATTAAAATAATAATCAATTAAATTAAATCAAATGATTTAGAACAAATGATCAAATTAAACTAATTCGTTAAAAGTAAAAGTGATATTATTAGATAAATGGATTTAAATAGTTGTGTTAAATTAAAGTTAATAATAATTATGAACAAAATAATCTTGAAAAGATAATTATTATAATAAGAAATTTAAATGGATAAGGAGATAGGAAGCTGAAGTGTTTTAAAACAAGAAAAGCTGGAAGGAAACTACACCTACAGAGCATTTTGGAAGTCGAAGAGAACTGTAGAATATGATAAATAAATAATAGCTACATTTAGCTTATGGAAGGGGGAGAAAAGGAGGATTCACCCATTTTCTGTCATTGGCATTCTATTTTTATGATTCTGGAGAAATTGTGCATACATCTTTCTGTTATTTTCTTTATGTTATTCTGGAGAATTTTATTAAAGAAGAAGGTTCAGTCTGAGGGAGGATTCGGGTCTATTGCTGGAAACAATCGGCAGTGAAGGATTAGCGCTGCAAAAGGATAAGCTTCCATAGATCTTCTACAGGCACAAGACACTAGGTTCTTTTTCTCATTTTTAATTATTTACTTTCTGTAGCATCAAATGAAATAAAAATTGTTTCTCTGTGTATGAAATTTCCTTCTAGGGTTTGAAATCAAATGTGTGTGGAAAGAAAATCTTTGAGGTTTTTAGAAATGTATTGGACTATTGTTTAATCAAAGGAAATTTAACTGGGAATCGGGATCGTTGTTTATTAAGATGGAATTTTTGTTGGGTTCTGGACTGTTATTTATTAAAATGGAATTCTGGTTGAATTCTGGAAATGAACAGTATTACTGTAGTTTTGTTTTAAAAATA
>VDFB02193867.1:496958724-497009574 GCA_007258455.2 Sequoia sempervirens | reverse complement strand
AAATAGTTTGATATTTAGATTTGATTGATTAATCTTGATGATTTGATATTGATTTTGATTTGCCATGATGATGTTGCAACAGGAGAGATTGGGTGTTTTGCAGTTAAAGGAGACATTCCCGAGTACATGGACATTGATTCCACATCTATTACAGTCAGATCGGGATGTGATCAAGGCATGTGGATTGACTTCGTTGCTTGACATGCCTGAGGTGCGCCTCAACAGAGCTCTATTGATAGCACTTGCAGAGTGGTGGCATAGTGATACCAACACATTTCATTTACCGACCAGAGAGATTATAGTGACCCCTGAGGACGTATATCGCATCTTGAGGATCCCAGTGATGGGAGAGATAGTGGTCTTTGATAGCCGAGAGGCTGGAGGCACTGATGCTTTGAGGAGGATTTTCAAAGATGATTATATTGCTGGATACTTCATCCCATGGGGCAAGATGGCAGATTCATAACCACCTTTACCATCAGTACTTGCAAGTTTCATTGGAGGTGTTTTGTGCCCCAACCATAGGTCGAAGGGGTTCACAGTAGGATGGGGTCAGGTTCTGGAGAGTATGGTGATGCAGGGGACACAGTATGCATGGGGGACATGCATGCTTGCTCACTTATATGATGAGTTACATCATATTGTATATGGTAGAGGCCGGAGTTTCGTTGCTGGTTGCTCGTTACTACGGATATGGGCATGGGAGCACTTTTCCATTTTGCGACCATTGACTCATGGACGACAACTCGTCGGTCGATCATACAAATGGGGATATGCCAATATTATTGCTCAGCCGAGATTGGGCAAACTAGATCATTGGCAGCATCTCTTAGATGGTCTTGATACAGTATGTTGGCGGCCATATGTAGAGTGTGAGGCATGGCCAAAGGATGCGAGGGAGATTCCCTATGTCTGTACGTTCAGATATCTTATTGGCCATACTTCATGGATTATTGAGAGATTTCTTGTTGGATGGGTATGTCGGCAGTTTGGTCAGATTCAGGATATGCCTATGGGTTCTGCCATTTATGCATGACGATAGCCAGAGCTTGCAGTATGGGGTCCATGGATTTCGTATGAGGCAGTGGTGGCAGAGTTCACCAATTTAGGAGTGGTGATGTGGGATTACCGAGTTGATGTCCTTGACACAGGGACGATGCCAGAGTATATCCAGTATGTGCTAGAGCATCCTGCACCATGTATGTTCGATCCTGATGAGCCTATTGGACTAGTTCCTGTACAGAGACCATAGAGAGGCAGTCAGAGATGATAGAGAGAGGAAGCTTCAGAGGGTGATGATTTGGAGGGAGATGATGATGATGAGAGTGGAGGAGATGATGATTCAAAGGGAGATGGTGATGATGAGGAGGGTGGAGGTAGGGGTGGTGATGGTGGGAGAGGTGATAGAGGTGGTAGGAGAGGTGGTAGAGGTGTACTGAAGATGAGACATACAGATCCATCACCTTCAGTAGATCCAGTGGTGTCAGGTCAGATATCTTCTTTACAGAGTATAGTGCAGAGCTTACAGAGTCAGCTAGCACAAGCATAGACCTTGATTACACAGCTTCAGGGTCAGTTGACTTCAGTTACTGCTGAGAGGGATACAGCCAGACAGCGGGGTGAGCAGGCCATTGCTTTGGCGGATAGTCTACAAAGAGTGGCAGCGATTACCTTGCCTGGTGACATGAAGAGAGGTGTGACCAAAGCCACTCAGGAGGCCAAGTTTTACAGGACCAGATATCATGATGTTGTTCCACCTGAGCGGAGGGAGAGTTATACACAGTCTCAATCTACTCATAGTCGCTCTCGGACTACCAGTCGGGGTGTGACACAGCCATTACCTCCAGGAGGACCATCAGGGACAGGTGGAGTAGGTCCATCAAGTGCAGGTGGTACAAATCCCAGACCAGCACCATCAAAGGATAGCACTTCCTAGTGCATTCTAGATGATGTTTTTATGATACTCTGTTTAGACATTTGTATACACCTTGAGATGATCTCATTTTTGATGATGTTATATCATATATGATTGACATCTTTGTATATTTTGACATTCATTTTTGAAATAAATGAAATGCAGCGATGATTTATGATGAGTGGATAGATTTTCTATATATGCATGATGTGTTATGATATGATAGTTTCTCAATTTTTATGCTTATGATGTATATATATGCATGAGTGAAATCTATTGATAAATGATTATATGAATATGATGAATGCTTATAAATGTTTTGATTATGATGTACACTTTGTTTTTATGATTTTCTGATGCAAATATGTACATGAAAAATGTATGAAATGATGTTTTTATGAATGTCAAAATATACTCAGTCATGTAAAAAGATATGAAACACTTGATATTTTTCCAGCTTTTGGGAAAATCTATAAATGCAAAATGCAGATCCTAACATGAATGCAATCTATACTAACCATGTAGGATATTCATACAATATTGCCATTTGGAGAGCTTATTTGTGCTTTTTGTATCATCATAGAGCATTGAAATGTTGAAAGTTAATACAAGCATCAAAGGGTATGTTAGCACCAGTGATGACCTGAGTATTGCTTTCATAATTTTGATATAGCAACATAATACAAGCATCTAGGTATAATTAAACCGAGATGACCTGAGTATTGCTTGCATAAATAGACAAGAGTTAACCCATTTCCCACAAATTGAAATGGGTAAAGCACAAAGTTGTGTCACACCTTTAACCTATTAGCACAACTGAATTTAAGTATTTCTAACTAAAATCAATTTTGGTCAAACATATGATCTAGTAAGATTCATTCTAGATAAGATATGCTTCCACAACTTTTTCAACTAAAATTGTTGGCTAAAAATGTATGGAGCATCACTTTGAGTCCAATTTACCAAAAAAAATAAATTATTTGAAAAACTTGAAGTTTCAATAACTCTTGCTAATGTAAACAACATTTTTTTAAAAATATAAAAATACCCTTTTGTAGATCCATAAGTGTAGTTTTCAAAAATATATTTATTTTAATAGTTTAATTAATTTTTATATTTTATATTTTATTTTTACTAAAAGTAGGTTTTCAACACAAAATATGAGGTTGATTACTATGCCAAGGAAAAATACTAAAACTTATTAAAAAAATTTGAAAAAAATATGTTGCACTAGATAAAAGAATCTATTTTAAGATGGTATAATTTTGTTTCCATTTTAGATAAATATTTAATATGAAAGTTGACGTCCGATGAAAACAGTTGTTTTTTATTCACGCACATTTTAATATTTATTTAAAAATATATATTTATCAAAATTGGAAAAAAATATATCCATGCACAAAAATTTCAAGTTATAAGTACACGAAAAATTTGAAAGAAAAAAAAAATTACTATAAAAGGTTTGACGTCCCATGCAACTTCATTTTTCAGCATTTTATCAACAACTAAATTATAATTTAAATTTATTAAAAACTAGCTTAAAATATTTTTTTATATTTTTTAAAAAATACAAACATAAAATATACTAAAAAATACATATTTTACTATTTTACATCATTTCAAAATTCAAAACATATATGCCACTTTTTAGTGATTCAAGTTTAAAAATTGGATCAACGTTGGTCGTTTCCTTTATAAAGTGTGACATAGCTTTGTGCTTTTACCCAAATTTTATCAATGATACTTAGTAGAGCATGTCTCGCGACCAATTTGCATAGTACTAATGATTTACTTGCAAACAACAGACAAAGAAAAATCATACTCCTTCCTTGCTTTTCTAGTTCAGTACATCATTGAATTACTCCAAAGATATGATAGAAAATCAAACAACCATTCAGATCTTGCTTAAAATATTCCAAACATTATTCATATTAAGATCATCCAACTTTGGTTATCATCATTGATGTTTTTGTTTTGATGTTTGTTTGGATCATGTTGTCTTGATTTCAATTGGCATTGAACAAGCATGTTGTGATTGATTTGATATGGCAATGTTTGTTGCATTTTGACAAACCATCTTGTGTCTGTTTATGATGTTCGAAAAGCTTGTTGCCCTCCTTGCTTGTTCAGTCTATATTGTTGCCCCCAATGTAAACACAACTTAAAGATTAAGGATATGTACAAATTTCATCAAGCCATGATGAAACATAAAGATTCCTGCCATATGATGTGGATATGTATAGTTGATAAATATGAACAGATGATGGGGAAAGTGAATGCAAGACATAAGCTAATAGATGGAGGAGCCCATTTTGATTACAAGTAGCGCCTGTTTGTCAGGTTTTCACCACTTGTTTTTATTGCACTTTTTAAGGATTTTTTTGATGTTTTTGGATTTTTATTTTTATTTTTATTTTTTTAGGACTTTTTATGATTTTTGGATTTTTTCAGGACTTGACGATTTAGACATAGAATTTCTTCAAATGAATGTTGTTGATCGGCTCTTCAAACAAGTCCCCTTTTGATGTGGATAACTGATATGCCCTAGAACCGTATGTTGCAATGATGACAAATGGACCAAGCCAGTTTGGTTCAAATTTTCCTTTCTTTTCCCTGTCTTGCTGATTATGTGGATTTTCCCTCAAGACTAAGTCACCTACTTGAAATGTATGTGGTTTAACTATGTGATTATAGCTACGAGACATAACTTGTCAATAACCCTTCAAATGGTTAGCTGCATGTTGACGTCTTTCATCTAATAGTTCTAACTCTTGCAAGCGAGATACTCTGTAGTCTTCATCATTTATCAGCCCCTTGAGCAAGACCCTAAGTGAAGGTACTTCAACCTCTAGTGGTAAGATTGCTTCTGCTCCATAGACCAAGGCATATGGGGTAGCTCCTGTTGGTATGCGAATGCTGGTTTTGTATGCCCACAAAACTAGATTTAATTGGACATGCCAATTACGACCAACATCATTTACTATCTTCTTTAAGATCTTCAAAATTGTTTTGTTGGAAGCTTCTGCTTGACCATTACCTTGTGGATAGTAAGGTGTAGAGAACCTGTGTTGGATGTGAAATCTTTCACAAAGTTCATCAACATCCTGATTCTTGAAAGGCCTCCCATTATCAGTAATGATAGAATTAGGAATTCCATATCGGTAGATGATGTAATTCAGAATGAATGAAGAGATTTGTTTACCAGTCATGGTCATCAAAGGAACAGCTTCAATCCATTTTGTAAAATACTTCGTAGTTGTGATAATGAATTTATGCCCATTTGATGATGAAGGATAAATTTTTCCAACAAGATCTAGTCCCCACTGAGAAAAAGGCCATGTTGGAGTGAAAGGTTGCAGCTCCTATGCAGGTGCATGAATAAGATTCTCATGGATCTGACATTTAGAACATTTCTTGACAAAAGTAAAAGAATCTTTCTCCATGGTAGGCCAATAATATCCCATTCTAACAAGTTTATTGGCTAAAGTCAAACCACTTGAATGAGTTCCACAAATACCACCATGAACCTCTTGTAAGGATTTTTCAGATTCGTCACGTTCAAGACATCGAAGGAGTGTACCATCAAGACCACATTGGTAAAGGATGTCGGTGATCAAGGTATAACAGGATGATTGGCATATGAAATTCCTTTTTTGGTTGCGGGATAAATCTGGAGGTAAGATGTTATATTTTAAATAGGTATAAGTCTTTCCATATAAAGGTGAGTCAGAACCGGTTAAATGATATATGACTTGGGTCTCTGGATTATCATAGGCAAGAGAAAACAATTGTTCCACCAAAAATTCATACCATTTTTTACCTTCTGACAATTGTAACAAGGAAGCAATTGTAGCCATTGCATCTGCAACTTTATTATCAATCCTTGAGATTTGTGAAAACTTGATTGAGACAAAATACTTTTTAAAATCATCCACCATGTTCTTGTAAGGTAGCAACTTATCATCTTTAGTCTGATAATCATCATTGATTTGATTGATGACAAGTTGTGAATCACCATAGACTTGCAGCTCTGTAATTCGCCATTCCAAGGCTATTTTTATCCCTATAAGCAATGCCTTATATTCAGCTATATTAATTGTACAAGGAAACATCAATCGATATGATTTTGGTATGTTATCTCCTTCAGGTGTGACAAAAAGAATTCCTACCCTCGAGCCTTGTTGCGTGTAGGATCCATCAAAGTACAATGTCCATGATTTTTGAATTGTTGCTGTGAAGACATCTGCATCAGGAAACTCAATGTGCATTGGATTTTCTTCTTGTAAAAGTGCTTCAGCCAACTGATATGCAATGACCTGTCCTTTAATAGCTTTTCGATCTACATAGTGAATATCAAACTCACTTAAGATCATTACCCATTTTTCAAATCTCCCTGTTAAAGTAGCCCTGCTTAAAAGATATTTTAGTGGATCAATCTTGGTTATCAGCTTAACTGTATGAGCCAACATATAGTGTCACAAATTTTGAGAAGCAAACACTACTGCGAAGCAAGCTTTTTCTATGAAAGTGTAGTTTAACTTGTGACTTGTTAAAGTTCTACTGATATAGTATATGGCCCTTTCTTTACCTGTAGAATCCTCTTGTTATAGTAATGCTGCCAAGGATACTTCTATTGCTGAAATATAGAGTATGAGTGGCTTTCCTTGAATGGGTGGAATTAAAACTGGTGGGTTCATAAGATATTGCTTGATCTAATTGAATGCTACTTCACATTTATCTTCCCATTTGAATGGGACATTTTTATGCAATAAATGTGTAAATGGTAAGCTTTTGTCTGCCAGTTGAGCTATAAACCTTCTGATGGACTGTAGTCATCCTTGCAATGATCGAAGCTGACTAATATTTCGTGGTGGTGGCATGTCCATTATAGCTTATACTTTTTATGGATCAACCTCTATGCCCTTTTCTAAAACAATGTATCCTAGGAGTTTACCAAATGTAACGCCGAAGACACATTTCTTTGGATTAAGTCAAACATTGAACTTCTCCATTTTGGTAAAAAAATTTGACAAGATTTCTAGATGTCCTTCTCTTGTATGAGATTTGGCAAGGAGATCATCAACGTAATCTTCCATGAATGTATGCATCATATCATGAAAAATGGTTGTCATTTCTCTTTGATAAGTAGCTCCGGCATTCTTTAACCCAAATGGCATTACGTTCTAGCAATAGGTACCCCAAGGGCATGTGAACGCTGTTTTATCTTGATCCTTTGGTGCAATTTTTATCTGGTTGTATCCTGAAAATCTATCCATTAATGAATACATTGCATGGCCAGTAGTTAAATCAACAATCATATCTATGTTGGGCAAAGGAAAGTCATCTTTGGGACAAGCTTTGTTTAAATCTCTGAAATCTGTACAAACTCTAATCCTTCCATTTGGCTTTAAAATAGGTACAATATTGGAAATCCATTCTGCATAGTCAATAGTCTGAATGAACCCAACATCCAAAAGCTTCTTTAATTCTTCTTTGACCAATAATGCAACATGTGGATGTATTTTTCTAAGTTTTTGCTTCACAGGTTTTGCCCCTGCGTTTATAGATAAATGATGCATTATCAGATTAGGATCTAACCTTGGCATATCAGCATATGACCAAGCAAAATTGATTTGATTCTCCTTCAAGAATTCCATGAATTTTAGGACTTCTTCAACTGTTAATGACACTACAAGTTGCAAAACTTTTGGCTACTCTATTGTACTTATGTTGATTGATTATGTTGGTTCGATCAAAATAGAAGATCTTTCATGATAATGCTTGGGAAGAGTGTCAAGTTTCTCATCCTTCAGTGCCTCAGAAAGGTTTTCACTGTCAGATTCGCTCTTTATTTTTCTCTTGTTGTGATCTACCACTGCCATTTTTTGGTTTTCACCAATAGATCCATCTTTTATTTCATTTATTTTGCAGCTAAGAGACTTGACACCCTCCCTATCAAAATCATAAGTATGAAATTCTTGGATGAAACAATTGTTTTCCTCTTTAGAGGAACAAAGGAAATTTATAATGTCCTCATCATCATGAAATGTAGGGAAATGGATAGGTGCATCATTGTCCCAATCAATAAGTTCTGGATAAACTAAAGGCATAGGATCATTAGGTTGGGTAAGGTCTTGAGCTGTCAAAGTCATGATGTGGTTATCATCTTCATGGTAGGCAAGGTCTATGATGGTATTCTCCTGTTGATCGTCAATCTCATTAAAATCTGAATCGTCCTCACTTGAGTCATGATTGCTTTGTAAAACATAATCAAGTGGAGGGCTTGAACCTTCTCCTTGTATGAGAACGAGTGCATATTTGTGTATGGTATCAACTTGTTTGTCTCTCCAAAATTCATCATTATAAATGGTGTCCCATTCATATTCATTAGAATCAGTATCTGAACTATTCTGCAATTGGAAAACTAATTCATGAGGTTTATCTGACGTTGATCCTCCTTCATGAGTTGGTTGTGCTTGCTGTGAAGTAGAGTCTTCTGTATCTTTACCATATCCAAGTCCTGTTTTATCATTTGGATGTATTGAAATAGGTTGAATTAGTTCCATGATTCCTTCTCTTCTCTTTCCTATAGGACCATTTCCTTCATAGCCCATTTTCTGCATGATAGCGTACCCCTTATCATATTGTTCTATAGGTAACTTAATGTGCAAGAGAGACTAATCTTCATCTTTGTATAGCCAACTTAGGATGTTCCTATCTTCAACTTCTTCTTCAGTGGTGTTGGCTTTAATGAATTTTCTGTCAGACTTTGTGATTGGCACAGAAGCTTGGGATGTAGAGGTTGTTGCAATCTTTTGATTTGATAAGGTTGGATGACCATGTGACCTTAGAGAACGAGGTAAGGTAGAAAGAGATAGTGAATATTCACCTACCCCTTTGTCTTTAAAATTTAGCTTAGTGTCAAGATTCTTTGTCAATTCTTGCAATTGGACTTGTAGATTAGGAGAAGAAACAACAAGAGCTTCCCTATTATGTGGCACAAAGGTGTCTTGAGTTGCTCAGAGATTTGAACAAGTTTGTGTGCTATTGTAATCAGCTTGTATGGTTATTTCTTGTCCATCATATGGAAACTTGAGGCATTGATGATACGTTGATGGTACTGCTTGCATATCATGAATCCATGGATGACCCAAGAGTATGTTATAAGAAAGATCACGATCTAGAACTTGACAAAAGGTATTTTTCACAACAAGTCCCACTCTGATAGGTAGCATTATTAATCCTTTAGAAGCTCTTTCTTCATCATCATATGCCTTGATAGTTATTTTCCTTCGTGGATCAATAGAATTTTCTGATATTCCCAAGGCATGTATTAACTTTAAAGTACAAATGTTTAAACCAGCTCCTCCATCTATTAAGACATGTCTGATTCGGTGTTTATGGATCATGACTTCAAGCTAAAGTGTTGAATTATGTAGATGTGCCATGGAAGCATCATCTTTTTTGGAAAATGAAAGACAAGTGGGGGAAGAAAAATGTCCCACCATAGCTTGAAATTTGTTTACATCTAGATCAATGTCAACAATTGTGTTTACAAGAGCCTCTTCTAAAATATTCTTGTGTATGGGGGATATTTTGAGAAGTTCAAGGATGGAGATTTGAGCTGATGTTTTTCTCAATTGATCAACTAGATTATAATGACTTGGAGGAGAAATAGTTGCCTTAGATGAACTTCCTTTTAGGACAACTTTTGCTTGTCCTCTCATGGTCACATTAACCTGTTGATATTCTTGTTTTCCCTTGATTTTGATAACATTAACCCATTGATCATCAGCATAGATATGACGGATTATATTGTCTTCAACATTATGTATGCTTTTTTCTTTTGCATCTAATGTTTCCCCCTTTTGATAGTTCGGTAAAGGATCTTTGAAAGCTTGATGATCGTCATTGGTATGATGTCCTTCAATTGTAATGGTGCCATTGTCAATTAAATCTTGTACAAGATTTCGCAAAGCTTGACAATTATTTGTTCTATGACCTTTACATTGATGATAATTGCAATAATACGAGTCATTCCATGATGGCGGTTTAACTCGTGGCTCATAATCTCTTTGTGGTGGTAAGGTGATAACCTTATTATCAAGAAGCTCCTTGAGAGCAGACTCAAGAGATTGACCCAAAGTGGTAAAATTCTGTCGATTTCAAAAGAATGAAGGTCGAGACGGATTTAATGTTTGGGTATTGCCCAGGTTGTTATTGAAATTACCACGATTATCCTTGGTGTTTTGATTGGTCATGCTTTCTTGCTTGAAGTTTTGTCCTTTTTGATTGTTGCTTCCTTGTTGGTTGGTATTTCCTTGTTGGTTGGTACTTCCTTATTGATTGTTTCATAGAGCACTTGATAGATTAAAGATAGATGGTCTTGTTCGTAGATTATTTGCATCTACTATACCATCATTGACAACATTTTTATTTCTGTTCCAAAACCTTGTTTTATCGTTGTTGTTTTGGTTGGATGTACTTGGATTATCAAGTTTTATCACTCCTCATTTAACCAAGGCCCCTTCAATGGTGATTGCGTTTTCAATCAATTTTTCAAAGTTATGAGGACAATGAAGGTTAAGCCTATAGCTTAATTCTTTATCTAGGCTATTGATGAAGATATCCATCTTTTCCTTTTTAGGAATATCGTGCGAATAACCTTCTCCATCTTTGCAAGAACGTAGTGAAGGATTCTCCTACTTTTTGTTTCACTTTACAAAGATCAAGCATTGTTATTTGGTGTTGAATGTTATATGAGTATTGTGATATAAATTGATTTATTAACTCCTCAAAGGTTTTGATGGGGGGAGTGATCTTAGAAAGCCACTCCATGGATTGTGCACCTAGACTTCATGGAAATAATTGCATTAAGTAGGTATCGTCATAAGCGAATTCTAGACTCATATTTCAGAAATCCCTCACATGTTCAATGGGATCAGTTTTTCCATTATACCTATCAAATTTAGGGATTTCACAATGTTTTGGAAAAGGGATCATTTGAAGACTCCTATCAAATGGGTAAGGAGATATGTCTTCCAAAACATACTTCTTTGTTGTACCCCCTTGCATCTCCTTTATTTGCCCTTGTAATTCTTTTATCTGTTGAGTAAGAGCACTAAAGTCATTAGGAGGAGTTTTAGGATTCTGTTTAATCCCTTCTATATCGAAATTGTGAGGTAACTTAGCTCCTTGATTAGCTAATGAAAGAAAATATCTTTCTTTGTTTCATTCTAAAATCCTTTCCATAAGAGTATGGAATTGGGGATCTTGCTCTGCTTCTTGAAGCTTTTCCTCTATTAATTCATCAACATTAAATGTATCCTCTTCTTTCTCATTATGGTCACCCATTTTGCTTGTAGTAGTTTCTCCTTCATCTTTTTCCATGTGTTTTTGAGATCTCGTGAAGACAAGCATAAGTTTTGTTCCAAATTCTACTCACTTGTGATCAAAAGAATGAAATAGTGTAATTTTGTGATAGATATGAAAGTCAGGATAGAATGAAAATTCTATGACTTGAAAGATTTCTAACCTTTAGCTTGTGTTGTTCCCTAATTGAAAGGATGAAAATCCTGTTGGTGGGAATTTAAGCAAAAGATCAAGAAAAAGATGATTTTGCACTAGCTATAAAGTTTGATCCTAGTTTCGTAAAAGGATGGATTTGTGAGAAATGCCTATTGTGATTGAGTTCTCTATTGCAAAATTTGATTTGGACGAGTAGAATATTCAATTGCAGGTTGGGGAATATAACAGAAATGAATACGTTGACTATGGTTATGCCTTTGAGAAAGGGCTCTTCTTTGAAAGAAAGCTTGTGAGTACAAAGGTTCTATAGCATAATCATCAGTGAAACCTCTAACACAGTCATGATATTGATGAAGAAAGGTTCTATATTTGAGTAAATTTTTTCAACTTTGATACAAGAATCATCATTTCTTCAATAGTTTCTTGTAGCTAAGGGGTTTCTTTGGCTTTTTGATTCTTTTGAGAACGGACTTCTTAACAAAAGTTGTGGATTTCCAATTTCGTAACATGAGAGTAATCAATGTGATCGCGAGTGTTGGATGATCTTAACTGAATTAATGTATTGAAAACACATCAAACAATTTGTAGAATAGTTGTTTTAAGTACTATGCTAAACATCAAGTGTATGATCAAAATGTTTTTCAAAAAATTGTTTTAACAGGTTTTACACATGATAAGCATTTCAAACAGACTCACTCTTAGTTCTCAAGTAGGTCATCATAGTAATCAACAGCCCACATCTTAAAACTGCGTCGACTCACACAGCCATGTCACCCCCAAAAGGGCGCCCATGTTTTTGTCTTTTCCAGGTGCGTACTCAGAGTGACGGAAGTGGATACCAGATCCCCTGAGCAAATAGTCCTTGGCAGTTATATGGTGAGTATCTTGCGGGTAGATTCTTCCCTCCCCTGCACTGTGATTATTATGACGTTCAAAAACTGACTCGGTAGGATACTACACTAAGTTCATAGTAAGGGTTTCCGTTCAGTGCGGCAAATGATAGAATCCCTCGAGAGACCTCCCTACCTTTAGAACAAAGGCTTTGGGGATGGTTATCAATGCGCACTACCGTCAAAAGAGGGTTTCCCAATTTTTCTTTAAATTTTAGAGTGGGGTGGAATAGCCTGGCTTTGGCTTGAACCCACTTGAGTTATTCCTCTTGGGTGAGTACTTTTTCCCACAAGAGTAGGCTCTCTAAAAGATTTTAATAAAATTGGAAATTGCATAAAGAGAAATAGATGAGTTTGGCATTTTGATCACCTAATTAAGGGGAGAGCATAGGCCTATCACCATTTAAGCAAAAAATCAAAGACTCAGTTTTAAGCCTAAAATAAAAATTTACTATGCTAGGTGAAGATGTTGCTTCACAAAAACATGAAATTATTTTTAGCCCAAAATTAAAAGTTAAGTGACTATCCTATGATTGCTTAATTTTATTTATGTGACTACCCTAGGATTGCTTAATTCCATTTATGTGACTACCCTAGGATTGCTTAATTCTATTTATAGTTTGTTACTATCTACGGTCATGTCAGATTCAGTCAAGCTGTATTCAAATTATAATTTATAGTTTGCAAGTTTTTCAAAAATGCGCTACAACAGACATTATGGGCGCTGCAGGAATCATCATGGGCACTGCATGAATCATCATGGGCGCTACAGGAATCATTAAGGGTGTTGCAATAATATTCAAGGGCGCTGCAATATGCCTTATGGGTGTTGCAATAATCTTCAAGGGCGCTGCAAGATGCCTTATGGGCGCTACAGGATGGATTATGGGTGCTGAACTGGGTGTAAACTGTGCTGAAGCGTGTTTCTTGTGCTAATCCGTTGTTTTTTACCATAACCTGTCAGAAAAACCTGCAAAAAGATGTGAGAATTGGGGGCAAGAGCCCCATGGTGGGCGCCAAAAATGTGTATGTTAAATATGTATGATCAAATTGAAATAAACAAAACACAAATAATGGAACTTTAAACTGAAGGAAAGCTAATTAAATTGATTTCAAAAGAAATAAATGAAGCTTCTTCAGAGGCGTTCCATCTTCCTCTATCTCCAGAGATTTGTTAGAAGCTGCTACTCTCAGATTGTGTAAGCTTGGCTTCTTCAAATGGCAATCTACAGAATGAGTATGCAAAGTGATAGAACTTCTCTATGCTATATGCTGGTGGAGAGAAGATACTGATACGGATATGCATAGGGGCTGTGGATTATGCACAGGGGCTGTGAATTGGGGATACTATGAAATGAAATAGATATGCCATGATATGCTATGCTACTATGCTATGCTATGATGCTTGAATTATAAAAGACTTATGCTATTGCAATTTGGCTATAGTTATTCTATTGAAAGCTTCTCTGTAATTGCAAAGACCCGGCAGTCCTTTTTATAGCTTTTTGTAGGCAAAATTCTGGTTGGCAAAGATCAATGGCTATGAGGTTGTCTGGTAAGTTTGAATGGTGAGAGATGGAGAGGTTAAGAGGAAGATGGAAGAGGTTGAGAGGTTGGAGAGAAGAATGGAAGCCTGTCTTCAACCCATGGGAATAAGCTTGCACAGAAACAGAGGAATTTAAGTTTTTTGTTTTGGCAGTTTGTTTCATGGTTGTTGAAGATAATGCTAATTAAATAAATAAATAAATTTAATTTCATGTGAATTTGAAGAAATTAAATATTTTTGAAATATTTAATTTTAGAACTATAGAAGACTTCAATTAAATATTTAGAATATTTAATTTGCAAATAGACTTTAGAAGAATTAATTAAATATTTTAGAATATTTAATTGTAATGTGACTTTAGAAAGGAATTAATTAAATATTTGGAATATTTAATTGTAAATGGAATTTAGAAGAAAAGAATACCTAATATTTATTTGAATAAAATATTCAAGCCAAGATTATTGATAATTAATACAAATAAATCATAATGTTTATTTAATTAATTAAGAAATGAATACGAAAAGATGATTAAATAAAACTTATTTATTTAATCGAAATGAAATAATGAACAATATAAATAAATTATTTAAATTTATTTATACGCAGATGGAATTCAGAGATTTAATTAAATATTAAAAATATTTAATTAATTACCAAACTATGTGATGTGACCATTTTTAGGTGTATACAATTCTCAATAGCCTTCCAGGTCTTGAAACCAAGAGAGATAATATATCCTCTCATTTGTCCCTTCCAATCATTGTAGTTAGTTGTATCAAACATAAGGATAGCTAACTTGTGTGCCATTGGATCTTCCTTAAGCGGTTAAGCTCTATATAAGGAACCAAAAGCCCTAATAACAATTGTTAAATAGGCATAGGAGAACTGAGAGGGGGGGTGAATCAGTTGTCACACAACTTCAAACTTGAAAAATTTATCACTTATCAATTCTTCGACCACACTATTATGTTATTAAATATGAGCATGAAACACAAATAACAAAAAGTAAATCAACACAATAAACACCAAAATTTTATGTGGAAAACCCAATAAGGGAAAAACCATGGTGAGGGTTAACTCACAGTATAAAGATTATAAACAAAGTACAAAGGCTCACTACCCAAAAGAGGACTCACTATCCAAATACAAAGGCTCACTGCCTACAAAGGACTCACTGTCCAATAGGGAGGCTCATTGCCTATAGATACAAAAGAGAACAAAATATCCACCACTGCAATTAAAACACATTCGGAGGATTACAAAAACCTTCAGCTCACTACCTTTAACACACTAAAAATTGCTATCACAACTCACTCACACACACTTCTACTCTTATGATTTGTGGCTCACTTTCGCTACTTTGCATCACACTATCATACAACTCTTCACAATTCAACTTGTTTTTATACCATTCTCAACCTTAGAAGCATTTACCAAGGTCGGCCACAAAATAACCCATTTCATAAATTCAAATTAGGTTGGCAACTCAAAGTTCCTATGGTGGAAAGGAATAAGAGTGGACCAATAAAATTATTTTCTTGAATCTTCTACATGCTTTCTCAATTAAATGTTATTCTTTGAATGAAGTGTAAACACCAGGTTGGCCAAACCTAACACAAAAGAACATTTATGCACACACTTCTCAACAAGAAGATGACACACAAACACCTCAAACACTTCATTATTCATGAGACTTCATCTTAGACTTCTTCAGATACATCCACAGCAAAACAATATACTTCATACACTGAATACCTTTCACCAGATCATCTGAACTATGCAAACTTGTACTGGAATATAGAAACATGACTTCCAAATTACCAAACTTCAACCTTCTTCACCAAAGCATAGAAAAGACCTTCACAAAACATATTCTAGATCTGCAAGATCTAAAGTGAAACAGTGGAGGATTGTGAAGAAAAATTATTTCTCCCAATCCATAAAAGATCAATTATGTCAGTAGAACACACATGCCGATGGACACAACTTTCACGTACTATCTCACCAAAAATTAAAACTCAGAATATATCACCATCAGATCACTGTAATAAAAATTCCAGAGCCGCACAAGCATAGGATCAACACAACAAAAACACAGAGTACAATCTAAACACATTCATCCGTCTCACTTCTCTTCTTTATTCATTTTCTCAAAAGTGCTTGGAAACTCATCATCACAACACATTTGCAGCCATATAAGATAGCTCCATGTACTCACAACATCTCAGTAGCATCTCAACTATACATGTATAATCTGCAACATACTAAACAATGTTGACATCAATGACAACATCAATGACAACACCACCAGACTAGCCCATACTTGCAACATATGTAAGTAAAAAACTTTCCCATTGTCAATAGACAAATTTGGCTAACTAATTGTAAAAATTATTGATTATTTTTAGCTTCACATAGTATATATTAATTTTACCCATATACTCACTCACTTTTTATTGTTCTTTTTTTATTTTGCTTGCTTGTGCACTAACATACCCTTGTATTTCATTTGCAGGAACTAGGTTTAAGCATGCAAAAGGATTTGAAAACTAGGATACCTTTTTCCCTTAAAGTTGCCACATTAAAGAAAAAACAATAATATTAGATATTATATATGAAAACATCAGAGTTTCCCCAAGTTTTTTTATTGTGTAGTGTATAATGAAACTCCATGAAATCTCCTGTGGGCATTTCATCCTTTTTTTGCTTAGGGATTTGGTAGCTAGAGTCCATGGGGCTTCATGATGCCAATATGGGAGGGAGGAAAACAAGCCTGGGTTTTGTAGTTTTACTTTTAACACCATATATTTTTTGTTACATAGATACATGTGTACACAAATCCTTGTATAAATTTAGCTTCGACAAACATACTCTATAATAAAACATTTTCCATGTCATAGCAAGTTGTAAGGAAGCAAAAATATGTTTTTCATGTCATACTCTATAATAAGGTGTTTCTCATGTTGCCTCAAACAAGGCGTACCTTCTAATTCAATTATTCTAATAATGCAAAATATGTGTATTGTATCATCGCATTCTTCTTCTAACCCATAAATCGTAAGCACAAAAATGGTTTTATTCCCAAAATTATGTAGTAGATACTACTTATAACATCTTTCTTTTTTGAAAAAGTCATTTTTGATGACCATTATAACTAATATTCAAATAAAAAATGACTTTTTTAAAGAATACATTTTTATTCAATGTTAGTAATAAAAGACATGACTATACTAATGGAATGACTTTTTTTAAAGAATATTTTTAATTCAATGTTAGTAATAAAAGACATGTCTAATAAGTCTTTAAAAAAGGAGAATCATTTAATGTTCCATACTTTTCTTAGATATTGTTTAATCCACAACTTTAAATCTGCCATGTATTTGTATGGATATGTATCTTAAGATAATTAAATAATAAGTAATCAATTCATTAATTAACCTATGCAAAAAGGTCAAATATAGATGTGCATCTAGGTCTAGTAAAGGTAAAACTAAGACATAGCTAAAATTATATTATGCCTGAAATTTTGAACAGATTATTATTATTTAAGAAATTAATTATTAAAAATTTAAATTTTATTTAGTTTTTCAATTCTCTTTTTATAAGGAAAAAATTATTTTCATACCTAAAATTATTTATTCAAGTGAATTTTAAACAACTATTCTACCTAAAATTATTAAATATTACATATTAATAAAAAAAAGTTATGATTAATTACCTCAAATTAAAATTAATGGATAGATTGCAAACAATAACATTCGTTCAACATGACGTATAGTTTTATTCTAAAATTTCATAACCAATTTTCAACTGATAAATTTCCATTCCAAAACACAAAGACCCATTTTCCCATTGTATGCAAATGGTTTTTAATTTCACATTATAAGAATGGACAAGTGGACTTTAACATCAGGTTTATAATGCTTCAAGTTAGACTATTCAAATTTAACTTTAAATTCTATGTAAAGTCCAAATTCATAAGATCCGCCATGTATGAGACTGCTAGTATTATTATGCTAGTAATTCTTTCTGGTTGCAAGTCGAACAATGCCATGGCCACATACTTTTCATTGTTTCTGTGGTACGAAAAAAATTTTAAAAGTATTTGGAAACTGTGTAAGCTCTGTAGATACGCGGACTTGACTTACAAGTTCCGGCGGCTACGGCTGAAGCATAACAATGGCGGTTTGATACGCAAGTTGATAAAAATGTCAATGGAGGAAAAGTCAGAAAGACAGAATTTTCTGAACGGCCTTAATAGCACAAAGCATCACATAAACCAAGCCAAACAAACAAACAAAAGGAATGCTCAAGGTAAGTTCTGCAAGTAGCCCAAAAAAATATAACTCCCAGAGGAATTTCTTCCTTAGTTCCTTGGGTGATTTGAGATTTGACACCATACTTTATTTCAAGAAGTAAATAATACGTATTTAAAAATATTTCATCTTACAAACGAAAGATATTTCCTCCAACTGTGAAATTCTCTGTACAATAACTGAATGATATTACATTATTGTGCAGGCATGCGGATTTTCATCGCTGAATAAATCTGAGAATTTATCGTCTACAACTGTAGAGTAGGGCGGCTTTTGATAATAACCGTGGCTGCTACCATTGTACCCGTGCTTTTTGTAATTGTAACTCGAACCAAATGTTTGTTTCTCATAATAACGATCAGTATATGGCGTATACTCAGTATGATATGGGTAAGGCCACAGCTCTGCCTTTTTCCCACATCTTCTCACTGTCTTGATAACCTTTTGTCGATCGATATACCCACTTACTCTAACTTTCTGGATTGCCATGTCGATCTCCACGTTGTCTACCCCTGTTTTTTGAAAAACCCAACAAAATATTCAGAATTTATAACAATAGATGATTGTGATTTTAATGGTTGAAAGTATTATAAATTTATCTACCTTTGAGTTGAGAGAGAGCCTTGCGAATTTTCCTTTCGCAGCCACTGCACTCCATATTTACTTGCATCTCCACAATCTGCAATGCCTGCAAGTAAGATATTCTATTTCATTAGGTTAAAACGGATGAATTTATTGCTAGTAGATCCGTCTTCAAGTATTTCAGAAACACTTATAAGTTTTCAACAAATTCCCCAGATAGATGGAAGGAAAGTAAATCTAACCGTCATTGTATAGCCTCAAGATTGTTGCTTATCAATTTACTTATCTCTTGAATACAAATAGAAGGAAGCAATCCAGTTAATTTCAGAAGTCTGAGACTTAGATTTTCTTTTATAAGCGAATGGTGAGAGAGGAAGATGAAAGTGCGAGGAAGTGAGAATACGCCGCATTATTAAACTTGTTCCCCAAGTATAAAAAATTCCACACGCGGTGCTATAAAGTCTGAACAATTCCTTTAACCAAAAAAGGAAAGCACCAAGGAAAGAAAGATCTAAGATTCCAATTACAACACACTAAATGTTCGCCCTATATTGTATATTATTTTATAGTACTCTTTTTTATGAAATAAATATTGAATTAAAATATTTTTAAATTTAAAATATAAATGCTTTTTTTTAATATTTTTTAATTTTTAAAATATGAAGTTTTTGTTTTACATGTAATATTTGTCTTTACTCATTTTGTATGCATATACAAATATTAACATTATTTTATTTGAAAATTATCTACAAAATAAATTTCTCATATTATATTAAAGTTTTTTATCTCATAAGATAATAAGTGTTTGCATTTATTCTTAATAGACATTAAATTCTTCAATATATTTATTAAAGGATTTTAGAGTATAAGATATTAAGTATTTGTATTTATTCTTATTTGTTCTCTTCTATGAAGCTAGCACTCTTGAAACAAATCTAATTTGCTAATTAAAATATATCGTTAGAAAACTTACAATTCCTATTGGATTGGTTCACACCAACAGGAAAGACTTAGCCAACCGAGCTAGGGCCCCCGCCCATAATTATGACCTTGATTATTAGATACTAATTCTATTTTTTCTTTAGTTTTAGAACTTATTACACAATCATCATCATGAGAAAATACCTTACAAAATCATCATCATAGTTGTTATAAAATTAGAATTATATTTTGATATATTACATGCAATAATAAGAATATATTTAAATAAACCTAAATAAAATAATGCAAATTGAAATGAATTATATGAGATATGAAGAAAAGTTCCTACCTTAGGTATTATTTTTTCAACTTATATTTAATGCATTACTTTTGTGTATCTAAATTTGAAAAACAATAAGAAAGAACAGTTCCATTATTTTATTAAAGTTAATTTTAATTTTAAATATAAAAATTATATATTGAAGGTTTAGTTTAGAATTTTTTTTAGTATATTGATATTTTTAAGAATTATACATCTTATTTCAAATTATTTATGATTTTGATATGCATAAAAAATAGATTTTGAAGGGTTCCTTAAATCCTATAAGGGACATCATTTATGCTTGTCATACTTGTCATTATTCATGAGTTTCCTTTTAAAATTCTCAATTGTAGCTTCAAGGCTAGTAATCTTCTAAGTCTTTCCTCATAGTAACTTTAACCTCATACTAAAAGATATAATAGATAATTGATTTTTATACTATATTGATAAAACATAATTATTATTTTTATATTGATAAAACATAATTAATTTTTTAGTATTTTGAAAGAATAATTAGTCATGCTAGTGAAGCCAAAAGCACAAAAAAAATAGGCTTTGTTGTATCTTTGATTGCCAAATTTTTCAAAATATATAATAAAATTAGTGTTTTTAACAAGAAATGGCTAAAAAATATAGGGTATCTTAAATAATAATTGATATGCATATCACTTGAAAAGTTAAATTAAGGTTTCTATTAATGAGGCAATCTCCAAGATGATTTTGAAAAGGAATTTAATTAAGGAAGTTAATTCAAGTTAATTCTTATGATAAAAATTAAGCTTCTTTTCAAAGAATATACTAAATTTCATTTTTTGTCGAATGTGATATGATTTTAATATTGAAATAATAAAAAAAAAATTGAATATTCAACATATGCGACATTATATGGTCTTCTAAAATGTTATTATTGTGATATTATATTACATTTTTTTTCTTGCTTTGAGTCAATGTTATTATTTGTGATACTATAGGTCACAAGTCAATGTTATTATTTGTGATCCTATAGGTCACCAGTGAGGTCATAAACAAGGGACCTCATCCCCAATTTAAACAATCAACAATTACACCCAATAGGGTTTGAATCTTGATGGCAAGAAAAATACCACAACTTAACCACCATACTATACCATTATATTACATTTCAATTTTATATGTTTTCATGTATTATGTTATGGTATTTCCTTGCTATTAAATAAAATATAAAGCATATTAAATTTCCATCCCTAATAATTATACATTACCTTACATTCAAGCTCCAACAATTTTAGGTTTCTAAATTCAAAAGAAAATAATTAAAAGAGAATATTTTTACAAAATCATATGTTGTAAAATCCATATTCGATACATCACAAAATATGAATTTTCAATCAAATGTAACATGTAAAATGAATATCGATACTTATTTTTTGTCAACATTTATCATGAATTATTATTGTGGGTAAAATTAATATTCAAATATTTTTTGGTGATTTGAAAATTATAAAATTAGAGTCTATAAAATTTATATGAATAATGACAACATAAATTTTTAAAATAAAATTTCTCAAATTGTACACTTAACTTGAATAGTGAAACATTTAATATTGTGATCATAAAATAGAAGTTGACAAAAAAATATTAAGAACTAATAATTAACTTTTAAATGAAAAGATCACAATATGAAATATTTATTAATGCATAGAGACTAAACTATTAAAAAGTAACATAAATATATGATATTTACTAATTTTTTAAAGTAAAAAGTAACATAAATATATGATATTTACTACATTTTTTGAAGTAAAAAGTAACATAAATATATGATATTTACTACATTTTTTAAAGTAAAAAGTAACATAAATATATATGATATCCGTTACTTTTTACTTTAAAAAATGTAGTAAATATCATATATTTTTAAGTAAAAAGAAAACAAAATAATGACCTTGACTTTCCAAAAATAACATTAAAAGTTATATATAAAACTAAAATAAATATTTTATTAAAAAAATAACTCTTCATATATTCTAAAATTGAAATTAAATTTTACATATTCATAATAAAGAAAATAAAGCAAAATAATTGATCGTTTAAAATATAAGATATCTATATTAATTATTTTCATACCAATGAGATTGAGAGTAACCTCATGTTTGTTGCCTCTCATTTCGATTATGTCTTGAATACAAATATAAGGAAATAATCGACTTAATTTCAGAAGTATGAGATTCAGAATATTTTTGTAACAGAAAACTGCGAGGGGACCATGAAAGTAGTGAAAGTGCGATGAAGCAAGAAAACGCGGAACTATTAAAAAGTAGGCGAAACTTGGCTTTCTCACAAAGCTTGCCAATTCCATAGCGGCGCTAAAAAAATTGTGAACGATTCCTTTACGATTGAAAATATTTTTGGGAAAAAAAAGGAGAAAAGGATTCGTAGTATCGAAGCCTCCAATTACAACACTCTAAATTCCCTTGGAAACTTTTATTCTTTTCCTGGAACAGATTGTAGACTATTGAGCCATCTTCTAGAAGATAGGATTTACAACTTTTTTTTTTCACTAAACAGCTATTGCGCGTAGATGAATCTTCTGGTAGAATATTTTAAAACTTTTTCCAAACAGGCTTTGATTTATGAGAGCTTTCTTCCTAGAAGTTCTCATTTTTTCTTGTGTTGTTTTCTTAATTAAAAAATCAAGCTCGGTGTGGAAAAAAACATATTATCAGTAGTTCACAATTTTGTGGGAATCTCTAACATCATGAATTGGACTATTTCATGTAATTGAAAATTCAACATCTGATAAATTTCCACTCTAAAGATCTAACTGATTGAACTGTATGGCTCTACGAAAATTCACCACTGGAAAATTCACCTTCATGACAAATTCACCTCAAGGAAAATTCCCCACCACCAATTCAACTGCAGCAGAAAATTTATGGCATTAAGAGTTTGTGATTAATTTTCCATGGCAGTGAATTGTTGGTGGTGAATTTTCCTTGAGGTGAATTTATCATGACGGTGAATTTTCCCGCCTAAATTGTTGGCCGTGACTTTTCCATGGTGAATTTGCCCAAAATATATATATATATATATATAATTTCCATTCATTTCTAAACTATTTATATGAGCTCTCTACAATTTAAATGAAAGAACAACAAAACTTTGCTCATCAGGCGAATATTTCACAACGAACTTGCTTTCTCTAATTAAAAAAGAACAAAAGAAAGATTAGATCAGGAACGCATAAAACAGTTAGGCAGAAGAAGATTCATGACAGATTCATCTTCGCTGGCATTTAGAGGGTTCTAATTGGAAGCTTAGATCATAAGACTCCCTTTTTCTTTACTTATTGTTTTACTTTTGTTTTAAGAGAATTGTTCAGCCTTAATATCACCGCTATATCATTGCCAAACTTGGTAAGCACGCCAACCTACACCTTCTTCTTTCTGTGCAAGTAACCAGTTCCCCGTTTTCTTGACTCATCTCACCTTCGTCGTCCCTTCCCACTATTCGCTTATAAAAAACTCTGAATCTCAGACTACTGAAATTAACTCGATTATATCTTTTAATTTGTATTCAAGAGAAACAAAATCAGAAGCAACAATCCTGAGGCTACACAATGACGGTTAGACCTATTTTCCTTCCATCTGAATTGGGATTTTGTTTAAAAATTAGAAGCGTTTCTGAAATTCTTGAAGATAGATTTATTAGCAATAAGTTCATGTGTTTTTATCTGGGTCACTAATGAAACAGAAAAGCTATATTGCAGGCATTGCAGATTGTAGAGATGCAAGTAAATATGGATTGCGGTGGCTGCGAAAGAAAAATTCGCAAGGCTCTCTCTAAACTCAAAGGTAGATAAATTTATCATGCCTTCAGCTATTAGAAACACAATAATCGATTGTTATAAATTCTCAATACTATTTTGTTGGGTTTTTCGAGAACAGGGATAGATAACGTGGAGATCGACATGGCAATGCAGAAAGTTACCGTAAGTGGTTATATCGATTGTAAAAAGGTTATGAAGGCTGTGAGAAGATGTGGGAAAAAGGCAGAACTATGGCCATATCCTTATAATGCCGAGTATAATTCTTATACCGATCGTTATTATGAAAACCAAACGTTTAGTTCGAGTTATAATTACTATAAGCACGGATACAACGGTAGCAGCCACGTTTATTATCAAAAGCCTCCCTACTCTACAGTTGACGATAAATTGGCAGATGCTTTCAGCGATGAAAATCCGCACGCCTGCAGAATAATGTAATGCCATTTACTTATTGTACAAAGAATTTCCCAGTTTGGGGGAAAGTTTTCTATTTGCATGTTGTTTTCTTTATCACGAAAGAACTCAGCAAATGCATCGTTTGAAACAAAATGTAAGAATGGATAAGCTAAATCACACGTCATCCAAGGAGCCAAGAGAATGCAATAGTTTTTACTGAAAGAAATCGTTAGGAAGTGTAACAATGTTATTTTTTCTTGAAAGAAATCTAGTCCTAAGTCGTAAACGGTTCAAGGAAAGAATTTGTTAAGAAGTGTAAAAATTTTTTAATCGAATTCTATATGAAATCAAAGAAATTAATATTATTTGATTTATTTTTTTATAAATAAGATATACAAATGTGTAGTGTGAAATTATGACTATTTATAATTGTTATGTAAATATTTTTTCTTTTTCTATATGGTAGCGGTTTTCATATGGTATCATTGAAAAGTAATTGAAGATCTAAGATTACAGCCTGATCTTTAATTTTGTTATCATTATCATCTAGTACATTTTATTGAATAGCAATGATGAAAGAGTCCAAACAACCTCTAATATTACAACTAGTCCAAAATTTGTCACAATTTCCATGGGAGGCCCAATTGAGATTAAGTTTTGCATAATTATTTCAAAGAGGGAATCATTTATTTTAATTCCTAAAATCCTCTAAAGGACCCCTTGAGATCCTATTAACAATTTTTCTTCTTTACAATGTTGGTTATATTTTATTATAGAACAATCTATGACTGGTTATATCTTTTATATTTATATTTAGAAAATTTATGTATATATATCAAAAACTATTTCAAGAACGTAGGATATTCACTTAGTAAACTTGTCCCATATCACATAAAATCATGGAATCTTAAATGATAGCCCTAGTTTTATTTATACCCTTGTATTTTGTAATTTTGTAACTCATAGTAGTACACAAATCCTATTAAAACATCTCATTTAAGATATATACATATACACCCATGTGTGTGTTTGTATCTATATGTATATGTATATATTTATGTGGTTATATATGTGTGTGCATACACATACATACATATGTACATACACACATCATACATATCTTAGGTACCTATTTTCTTAATGATCATTTTTATTTATACCCCTCATATGTCCAATTGAAAATTTTGTTTCCAAAACTATCAAAACTACTTCTAAAGGAAAAAATATCAAATGAACTACATTGGAAATTATGAAAATAAAATATATTTAATTTAGCATAGGAAATTATACTCCCTTGTACATGATAGTACAATTTCATGCTTAATTTTGACCAATTTTAGTGACCTCACATTTATGAATTTTCACCCTTCCTAAATA
The DNA here is from genome assembly GCA_007258455.2 of Sequoia sempervirens. Classification (NCBI taxonomy): domain Eukaryota; kingdom Viridiplantae; phylum Streptophyta; class Pinopsida; order Cupressales; family Cupressaceae; genus Sequoia; species Sequoia sempervirens. Next base: position 496,983,973 of record VDFB02193867.1, on the reverse strand, counting down.
GGCCCCAATTCCCTTTATTATGCATCCCAAAGCCTTAGTTTTCTCATTTTCTGAAAGGAGAACCAACATTAATTTGATGATATCAATAATTAAAACATTATGGTATAAGCATGTCCTGGTTTTATGATCCACGACCCATTCGCCCAAGGGTCAAAGGTTCCTATTTAAGTCCTAGGAACCAATATAAAACATGCTTTTCATGGTATTTTATTGATTCAAATCTAATATGCAATTGTCCACTATTGGGATCTAATATTCAAGAAATTAGAGAAGAAGCCTATAAAACCTAGTCTTTTCACCATTTCAAACTAGAGATGTTTTTGAAGAGAAAGAAAGCAAGAAAATTTGAAGCCTTGGAGAAAATTTGTTTGTATTTATAAATCTTCAAGCTCAATTGTCAAGATTTGATCAAGCATTGTTCATGATTGAATGTTGATTCCAATGTTGGAACATGATGGTTTCTAGATTTTGGAGGTGCATTTGGCCATTTTTCATACCTTAATGACTTGTTTTCTAATATTCCCATCTTCAAGATTCATTCTACTAGCAACCTATAGCAAGGTATTTGTACTTCAAATTTATTTTAGGTATTTTGGCCTCTCCCTAAGTCAATCTTGTCATTATCATATAAGAATCATACTCTAACACACTTAAGTAGGATTTCTTTGCATGTTAGCTCATAACAACATTAAATGCACTTAAGGTTAGGGCTTACATACTGTCATTCATTATATCATTGTCATTTATCAAGGTTTAATTAACAAAATTAGGGTTTGACCAATGTAGACCCCCATACAAACAAACAAACATTTTTTGTTTGGAAATGTATTGTAGGTCAAGATTTGAAAATGAAGATTTGCAGGTACAAGAGCAGAGTGCAAGCAGAGGGCTACAACTTTAGTTTTTATAGTTTTGGAAAGGACTACCAAGACCCATTTTCCCTAGGGAAAACCTATCCTTCAACATATCCCAAAACCTACTTTTGGTGACAAGTACATGTATCATAACCCTTCTCAAATCTGCGTGCAAAGTGTGAAATCAATTTTTGTACTTTTGGGAATTTGTATTTCATGTTCTAGGTCTAATTGTTCATTTAGTTTAAGCATTGTATATCATTTAAATTTGGTTTTGGATCTATCCCACTACTCTACTATCCTAAGGAACTAAGATTCAGGTATGATTGACTCACCTTTGAGGTTTAAAGTCAATCTCTACTTCTTGTGATCTATTTCCTAATGAAATGCCCCTAGGGAAAGAAACCTATTATGGATCCTTAAAATATTATGTATGTTACATTGGTGGTTGTCATTGCACCAAAAGATCAACTTATTAATGCTTGATACAACTACCAGATTTATACAAGCTCCACAAGAGGCGGTTAACCCATGTCATGAACCCAAGCATTGTGTTGCATAAAGGAGACCAAGGGACACACCAAATCCCCCAATTGATGCAAGTCAGGGGTTCAAACCTGTGACCTCGAATTTGATACCAATTGTTACATTGATGGTTGTCGTTGCACCAAAAGGTCGACTTGTTAATGCCTGATACAACTACCATACTTATACAAGATCCATAGGAGGCAGTTAAGCCATGTCACTAACCCAAGCACCATGCTACACAGAGGAGACCAAGGGACACACCATCTTGCAACAATTTAGTGTTCCTCTTTCCCACCATTTCATTTTGGTGAACCTAATATTGTACATCATACCTTTTCTAATTTGGATATCTTTGAAACCCTAGATCTAGGTGTTGCATCATCTTATCTTGCATTGAATTTAGGGCTACATATTGCATATTTTCATCATGTAAACTCATAAAAATCCAAAAATATTACATATATTCTGCATATTAGATTGCATTAAAGTGTGTTTTAGTCATTTAGATCAATATTTCAATCAAAATTGCATTAAAAAAGTTATCTTTTTGTTTATACATTGTCATAAACTGCATTTACATTTTATCAAAATTATAAAAAATATTGTCCCTATAGTAACAAATTGCAACTAGAAACAAAAAACATAAATAGTAATATAGGCAATCAACTTTTCATTTTCCAGAACCCTGGACAAGGACTCATTCACCCTGGGTCAAATTTTTCCTCATACAAGTGTCCTAACAAGTTTTTGTTTGCATTTTTGTGTCTATGTCTGCTTTCTATTTTTGTTGGTAAATCTATGTTTTGGATTTCTAGAATAGTGTTTTGGCATATTAAAGAAACTTGCCCTTTTACTTGCATTCTGAATTTTTTTTTTTTACTTTTCAATATTAGATAGGGGTAAGTGTAAGAAGTTGGGTCCACATTCAAGAGAAGTGAACCATTTTTCAACATTAAAATAGGTATCCATTTATTTTTTAGAATAGTTACACATTTTAAAGTGAGTACTCATTCCAAAATGTTTGAAACTCATAATACATGTTTTTCATTTGGATTTAGGTTCAGAAAAGGCATGGTAACCCAACCCTTAGCCTTGGACCTACAAGTACAAGGTCATGTCAACAATGTCAAGAGAAAAAACTAACTTTCAGAATATGATTGATGAAGGCTTTTTCAAATTTGTTTTATGAAATTAAAACTTATTATATATGACAATGTCTAGTTTTCAAATATGTAATTTTTGTATGGTTAGAATATTTTTTAATTGATTTATGAGGAAACTGGTCCATAAACTTGAAATGTCAAGTTTTCATATTTTTTTAATAACTTTTAATTTGTTAATTTTCTTGTTAAAATAATTATATGGCATCACTATATAAAAAATTATTTATACAATAAAAAAATAAAATTAAAAAATGATAAGTTTAGATCAAGTTATGGTGTCTGTACATGAGAGTTTTAAAAACCAACAATTACAGCTAGTAAAAAATTAATAAATAAAAAATATTAACAAAAGATATAAAAAAATATCCTCGTCAATATTCTTTATAATACACATATTTCCCCAAAAGTAATTATAAAAATAATTTTATTTAGGTCAAATTATGGTGTTCGTACACATGCATGGTATGGTCCCAAAAAGTGACTTTTAAAAAGTGGTTCAATACATGCCTATTAAAAAATATTTTATATCATCTGGGTATTAGAATAAATTACATATTTGAAAACTAGACTCAAAATACTAAATTTCATATTCCTAAAAAAAATAAAAATTCAATTTGTAAGTGCTTCAAATTCTTAATCCAACTGTGACAATTCTGAAAAATCAAGAAAAACCATAGACCATCCTAAAACATTTAACAAGGGAACATTAAATGATTAACCTTGGAGGAAGCATAGTCATCTGATCATGTCAAATCTCTTTCTACAAGTTCGCTTATCCCTCAATCCCTTTAGCAGTGATAAATTTGACATGTTAGATGAATCCCTTGAGGATTTCATCTCACCAAGAACATCCACTAAGGCTTGTAATACCAAAACACAACAAAGAGAAATTAATGCAATCACACCACAACTTATCAATTGCCCACCTTCACAACAACCAAAAAACTAAACCAAACATGTGCTCATCATAGGACCACCTCAACACAAACCAAAACCTCTAGGACATATCTTAAATTTTACAAGGCAACTCACTAGTAACAATGTTTCACAACAATAAAGTAGGCATCAAGATTTGGAGACACATGGTGCATGAAAGAGTAAGGATCAGGATTTGGAGACACATGGTGCATGAAAGAGTAGGCATCAAGATAATAAACACCTAATTTCAAAATGGAGGATCAATTTTTTGGCGTATGAACACTATTTGCAAGGATGGGTGATCCCATAATAGACTACCCTAACTATGAGATCAGACAAAATAATGAGCCTAGGATGCCAAAAACTATAAAATCCATTTGAATGAAGGACCTTAAACTACATTCATAGTGTTGGAGAAGCCAAGATCTTAAAGCAACATCAATATATCCTTCAACTACTGAAACAATGAAAATAAAATCCTAGTATTTGCTAAGATTGAAATGGAGTAATATCATCGAGGTGGAACTTTAGGGTGACATTGACATGTAATCTTTATTTGAAGGGAAAGGAAAAGGCTAGGGATTGTTTGTAAAGTGTACTAATGAAGTGGACACCAAAGTGAACCCCATATAAAGCATGAAATTGTGCTTTCACCTTTAGGGAGCACAATTTACAATGCTCTAGTTTATAGAGTTAAAATAGTTCTAACTAAGTTGATTGAGTGTGTCATCTATCTTTAGTGAATTTAATTCTTAGATAGGGTTGTGTTTGCTATGATTCAAATAATTTTCTAGATCTTAGAAACACATGGGGTGACATGAGTCGACCATATATGTGATTTGATTTAATTAATTGAGTCTTAGTTGAATTAATAGTGCAAGGAAATTGTTGGGTTATTTTCTCTAATTGTATTCTAGGATATCAACTCTATAACTTAGGATTTAATTTTATTTACTTTTTAGGCATTGTAAATATTTTAAGAAAGTGCTTCTATGCAAAGCCTCTTACTAAACTAAGTGTCCCCGCATATTTATAATGCATTTCTAAGAATTAGTATCTATCTTTGATGCTAGATTTTCTATTTTGTTTGATGTATATGATTAATTTATATTTTTAGAGATTGTACATATTCAAGGGTTATTTTACTATAGTATATGTGATACATGTGTTCTCCCATGAATTATTCAAGTATTGTTTGTTTTCTATGATTATGGTAGATTCAACAATGTACTTATATGAATATATAATTAGGCTTATAGTAAGTAAAATGAACCTCTAGTTCTTAATTTAGTCTACATTTATATCATTCTAATACGATCAATATTTATGTATGTATATCAAAGAATAGATCTTGACTCTGCCACCTCAAGGATCAATGCACTAGTCTTTGATTACTATTTCTTTCGCCACACCTAAAATCATTTTGAAAAGTCATTTCCTTTCTCATTAGTTTGATCTTACTTGTCCTAGCATTTGTGCATAACCTATTTTATTTAAAATTAGGCAACACCTTATGAAATCTAATGTCAAAAACATTATTAGAGGGTAGTGTATTGATATCTTCAAGACAATTATGTATAGAGGATAATTTGGAGTTCCATATAACTTTGGTGAAAGAATTATATTTAATTCTCTAGTTTTTTATATGGTTTTATATATCTTATTAATGCAGGTCCTTTTGTCTTGTATTAGTAAGCCAATTTAGCTAATTTATAAAAAATCTTTGGAAAATTCCTACATCTTGGGTATAGTTTTCTAAGAGATCAGTTGTTGTGTTTCTCTTTAGTTATCATATTTAAAACTTGAAGAATACCCTCTAAAATCTCGCAAAGTCTAAATTGAAGAAGATATGCCCTTTCTTGATAATTGGTCCGTAATTGACAATAGTGTACATTGATTTTAATTTCTTTACTCTCTAGTTCTATGACTAATCTATAGGAATTTTGGAGAATTTATTTTATTATAAATAATCTTGGAGCATAAATTTGGAAACTACCTAGAACCACAAGTAATTGTATAGAGAAGATATGAGGTGGCAAGTTCATTATTCTTCATGTATTGTTGTGGTTAGTTTAGTGGGTTATCTGACTTAAAGGTGATTATTAATTTTGTGATCTACTATAGTCAAACTATCTTCCTTAGAAGCTAGTAGTGAGGCATCAACCTTTGACTTTAAAGACATTACTTGTGTGATAAAAATATTATGATCAAAGGAATTGGCATTAAAAATAGATGTTAGGAAGGTTGATATAAGTGAATTTTGTAGAAACTATAAACCACTCACGTAAATCTTACAATATTCCTTAATGTTTGAGGTTAGATCTACCTCCATGCACACATCCATATAGGGTTAAGTTAGGAGAGACATTTCAAGATCACAATATACATGTCAACCAAGACATTGAATAATCTATTTGATGAAGGCTCACATGAGAACCAATATCTTAGAAGTTTCGTCCAATTGTGAAATTTAAGGAAGTCAAACTTTAAGACTTTGAAATTTGAAGTCTAGTGAGATTACATCAGCATGATATTTCTTATGAACCAAAAAGCAAACTATATAAGAAATATATTGACCTATTAAAATTTATTAAATGAAGCCAAAAAAAAATTAAAAAATTAAAAAAAATTCTCAAGCCAAATAAATTTAATACCGTGCAACTCCTAACCCCAAAGAAACAATCTAATTAATCAAGAGAATATAACCAACGTAATAAGCTATAAAGTTGTAACTTTTATTCCAATAACAAATAAATTTAACAGCATAACCTAGAAAAACAATTTTAAGCTCTAAAGTATTACCTCTATCATATACTTCGAGGACAAATTTATAAGCACGCTGGGGAGCCATCTCACTGCCACATGCAACAATTGTAGGGGCACGATACTAACCATTTATAAGCCCTAAGCTACTTTTGACAAAATATATGCATAGAACTTCGAAATAATCCTGGTAAAGCAACATGGAGGGATGGAAGGGCGCGAATTACAAACAATAAATTCACACAATCCGATCAGAGCTCTCTCGAGCACATTCTCAGCACATTTTTTATTTACCTTGCAACAATTTAATTGAAATTGCCTACCAAAAGGCAAGCGTCCCTTCCAGGAGTAACATGATCCAATTAGCAAGATTATGAAAAACAGTATAAGTCCTGGGCCTTTGCCAAAGACATTACAGATTTCCCCAAATAATAAACTTATGTACATGGCCATATGATACAATAGTAGCTCCATTACATTACAGTGCATGCATTTGGATTATCATCGCTAAACATGTGTGACGATTTGTCATCTATAATTGTTGAATGAGAAGCTGTTGGAAAGTAACCGTGGGTGCTCCCATTGTACCCATGCTTGTAGTAATTGTAATTGGAACTATACGTCGTCCTCTTATAGTATTGCTCTGTGTAAGGATGATATTCGCTGTCATAAGGATATGGCCACAATTCTGCCTTTTTCCCACTTCTCCTCACAGCCTTGAGAACCTTCTTCGCTTCAGCGTACCCACTGACTGTGACCTTCTGCATTGACAGGTCAATGTCTATACTGTCTACCCCTGCGAAAGGATAAACCCACCAAAATTCAGGTCTTCCTAGACATCATAAACTAATATTTCTATGGATCTTAAACAGCTGGTAGCATGTGCCTTGTGATAAAGGCACCAGCTGTAATCATTAGATGTAGACATCATAAACTAGTATTTCTATGGATCTTAAACAGCTGATGGCAAGTGTCTTGTGGTCAAGGCGCGAGCTGTAATCACTAGTTGTAGACATTATAAACTAGTATTTTTATATAGATCTTGTGGTCAAGGTGTGAGCTCTAATTGTTAGATATAGACGGTAAGATTTAAACAGCACACTCTAAGTTTTGATCTATTCAGGAAATCACATTGGTTTCTCCTATCTATTAGTGTGGTTTGTTCACGTAAACAAATCGAAACATAATTTGTGCATACTGATATAACAAGGGTGTATTATGATCAACACCCACTGGATCCTGATATAAACAGTTAGTACTTGGATTATAACTTTCTTTTGAATTATGTCTTCTAACTATCCTGTACCTTTGAGATTAGAGAGAGCTTTGCGAACCTTCCTTTCGCAACCACTGCAGTCCATGTTTACTTGGAGCTCCACAATCTGTAATCATATTTTCAAATCAATAAGAGCAAACAAATATTGATGAATGAATCTTAAATTTGAAATATTTCTCACACTTATCATTGAATAGAAAATAGTAGTAAGGAAAGGATGTCTAACCGTCATCGTGCCCGAAAAACTATGATGATTTCTGCGCTCTTTTGAGAAAAATGTGAACGGAATGAAAAAATAAGCTCAAAGACTTCAACTTGGTGAGATTGGGAGTAGTTAGAAGATCTTTTATAGGTTAAGGGTGGGTGAAATTGCTAGGAAACTTAGCGAGAATGGAATGTAAGATTCAATCATAGAATGAGTATAATTCGGAATGTTGCAGAAGGCGCTCGCGGTGGCGCCGCTATTTGCAGGTGGCTCGTTAGCTTATGAATTTAACTTTACTCAAAAAAATGATTTAATTATGCACTTTAAATGCAAAATCACATGGGAAACATTATTCGTGGCGTAATACCTGCCACTAAGCAATCCAATTTCTAGCGCTCAAAACGCATCGTTGTCTTCGGTTATTTGGTCGGTGACACTCATTTAAACTGCAATGAAGATGATAACCTGTCAATACTCATTGGGTGGATAATTGAAACAATTCGGACTCCAATCATGATAGCTTATCAATGGGACGCCATAATCGGGTCTGATATATCACGAATTCGAATTTGCCACAAGCAATTTAGGATCTCTTATTAGTATGTACCGTTGGTAGATATTATTGTAACCAAAATCAGATAATTGATATCATGGTGGAAGAGTGCATCGTAAGAGAACTTAGGTCTTAGTTTTATTTGTGTTTTTTTTAATGATATATTGTTTTTTTCAAGAGTAGTAATTTGTATTGTTTTTTAATATTTATTATAGGGGATCTTTTCTTGTTATATCTTTTGGTGTTATTATTATCATTTAAATAGCCTCAAACTTTATTGATCTAACAATTCTTGCTTATGTTGAAGATTTGACAATACATGAGGATGGCTCTACCATCAAAAAAACTCAAAAAGTTCATTTTCAAATTCTTTCATGAGATATGTCTTCTAAAATGCCTTTGGATGTGATTCTTCCCATTCTAAAATTCAATAGTGTTATCTATTGGCTTGAAAACTTTATCTTATTTGGTAATTTTGTTGGGAGGGTTTCCCTTGAAATCATGCTCAAAGAGTGGGTGGCCAAGACATAGATTAAACATGGTGTCTATCTTGATGTTATCAAAAACCTCATGAAAGATTTTTTTTTTCACTTTGCTAAACCCAATCATGCAAAGGCCATCCTCAAATGTGACCTTTGGTTTGTCTACATGTCTCTACTTGCTTTCACATCTTGGAATTGAGACTTTGTCATTTCAAAAGAGAGAGCTCACTATGTCCCTTTCTAAGTAGAGTTTATTGGGTTTCTTTTTCCATGCTAGAACTTCCTATGAAAACTAGCAAGCTCACTATGCAATGTTATTTGTGTTGAATTGGATTTTTCAACTGGCCTACAAAAATGTGTTTATTTTAAAATTGATCTCTCCAAGGACCTAAAGGAGATTATTGAAATGTTCAGATTTGATAAATGAGGCATACATAATAAATTATTTATATCAACTTGTCTACCAATTTTTTTGGTCAATCTTACTCCTCTCAATAATCTCACTCTTTTTCTTGTTAATGATAGTCCTCCTAGGAAAGAAAAGGAATGGTAAATAGTTGTGGGTTGTAAAAATTATCATAATTTTTGAAATGGTAGGTGAAATGGTGGGAAAGGGAAACCTTTTTAGTTTTCACCTTAGGTTTTGACACCTTCCCTTAATTTCATGTAGATCTTATGTGTAAGGATGGAAATGCAAACATGGAATGGGGGTTTGATGGATTTGGACAAGGTATGAGATTGACTTACAGCTTGAAATGTGAGTCAACCATCCCTTAACCAAATTTGGAAATGTCCTAATAGTGAAAGACAATGATCTAATTGTCCTAATGAAAATACACAAAATATGAGAAGTCACTGGCGAAATCAAACAACAAAAATAGAAAAGATAAGATTTTATGCACCTGCGATATAAATTTCAGCCTGATTTGTCAGGATGTTGATGTCGGGGGCGTCACTGTCCTACTAGGCATTTTTCATATATGTTTTCATAGTCCTCTGATTTCGGATTTGCACTTCCATTTTTTATCTGCAAATTTATTGAATCATTGTCAGATATTTCTATAATTGAGTTTACGTGAGTTGTCAAGGCCTGTGGTTTTGAATGCATTGATGAATAAAGTGTCTTCAAGCTTTCTTTCAATCCTCTTCAACTTAAGATCTGCACATTCACAAAGAGAAGAAATGTTGGGCCATTTTAGGGGCTTGCCTCAATCAAACCCCATGTAAATGTTTCCACTTCCATAAATCAATGATAAATGGATAAATTAAAGGAATGATGAAATCACAAAGTGCTAAAACTTACCACCCTTCAATGCATTCCTTGAAGGATTGAAGTCATACATATTACCGCAAGGATCTTAGATCTTCCTTGGTTGATTTACTTGAATCCTTGAATGCTTTGGAGACCTACAACAAGGGTTAGCCTTCACAAAACAATGAACACATGAACTCGCATACACTTTGACATGGTGTTGGATCTTGAATTATTGTAATAAAGTTTAATGGCCAATCTTGACTTGCTTTTGAATGCTCTTGATAATTTCTTGATCATAAGCTCTCCTCAATTATTTCTAGATGATTTTAATGATGCAATAACTAGGTATTTATAGGCTATTATTCTAATTTATCAAAAATTAAATCCCAACAATTGACTTTAAATATTTGAATTTCAAATAATAAAATGTTGACACCGACATATTTGAATTTGTATCCAAAATAGGGGGACATATGTGTCCTAGGAACTAGTGTCCCAACCCTATTTTTGGGGGTTTAAAGTGTTGGGGACAAAGAATTAAATGAGAGAATTTGTTTTATGCTTGCAAATTATCGAAAAATATTTAAAATAAGTTGTGCAATCCATAATTTTGGAAATTGGGAGCTTAATTAGGTCCAATAACTTAAAGGAGAGAAAAACATAGTGTGAAATTGTCAAGGGTGACAATTTACGATGCTACAATAGGATACCACTAAAACCTCAACCAATAATGGTGTTCAATGATCTAAACCTCAAGATGGTATTGTAAAACCTTGGGACATGAGGAAAATGTTGTTCCCTCACATGTGAGTCATCTAATAAGGAAAATGATTCAAGTTCACAAAAATGCTACTTTTAGCATCTATGTTACTTCTTAGATATAACCCATTATTTTTTCCCCAATCTATATCTTTGTAGTTGTTTGATGTCATTCTCATAATCTATATAGGCATTTGGAAAAAGAAAAGTGTAAGCTATTAGTTTGAAAAAAAAATAGGAAGCACATGCAAATTGAAAGTTCCTAATAAAAGAAAAGAAAATATCAAATAGATCATACAATGAAATTCAAAACAAGGCAATAAAATAAATAATCAAAGAAACATTACCAAAAAATTATAGTTAATTTTGATTTACTCCAATAATTAAATTGGGGTACCTATTCTGATAACATATACTTAACAAAGATAAATGGATGAGAATGTGCCTCAATTTATGGATTTTTGGGAGAGGCAATGGCTAATGGAGATGTGATGGAAATATCAATGGTGAAGGATGAATGAGAGGACTTCCCTAGGATTGAAGAAAGAATGGAGGGTTATGATAGAGGTTGTTAGAATGTGAAGGACTAAGATGCACTTACCAAAAATAATAATTTGTTGCAACCATGAGGGATGTGGGGGACAAGTGTACTTAGGACCTCTTTATTCAATGGATTTTGGTGGATAAAATATAGCATAATTAAATAATATGATTTAATATTATTTTTATTTTAGTGATGTGGGGTAGAAAATAAGTATAAATAATATAATAAAATTATTTAATTATCTGAAGTAGAAAAGTAGCATTAATAATAGTAGTATTTTGGACATTAGGTGAATGGGGAATTTTACTAGGTGATGTAATTATATGGTCAATTGGAACAAGGGTGTACTAGGGAAATATTAGGTGTCTACATTTTGCCTCTTTGATACAATATTTCAACTAAGTGGAATTGTGTCAAAGAAGAATTAAAATTAGGATGGGATTAAAATTTGGAACTTTGGTTGCAAGTTTTCTCGGTTGTTCAAGGATGATAATGGAAGTGATAGAAGAGATGCCCCCTCAAGATTTTTTTTTGGAAAAATGGAGCCTAAGAGGTCTCTTGAAAAGATAAAGCATGAGAAAAATATGTGCCATGATAGATAAAAGATGACTTGAGATAAATCATGTTGAGATGATTTGTACGTTCCATGGATGTAGAAATGATGATGGACAAGGATTGGACATATTGATTAATGTTTCTTAGATGATTAGATGAGAATATTCAAGATTGCAGGGGTATAAATGATTGATGACATGATATCTCAAAGGGATATAATGCACCTATAATGGTACATGATTTGATAAAAAGAAGATGGATGAATGATGGTAAGATAGAATTTATGGTAAAAATAGATGAAGGATAAATGGTTTCAAAGGAACCTCATGTGCAAAGAGCCCTATTTTAATTGTTGTAGAATTAGCATTATGCACCATGATATAGTGGATCATGATGATGATACATGTCATGTGTGTATGGCCTAACATATAAACATAGAAAATACAAATATCATAGTCATCCAAGAGACACGTTGTCAAGGAACACCATTATATGTCTGATGAGGGTGACCTTGAAGGTTTTATGGATGGAGCACTAGGACTATAAGAAATATGAACTCACACATGTAAAAGAAAATAAGTTACAATTAGCATAGTGATCCAAAGCACATTATTAGGGCACACCATCATATAAAATATGAAGGAAGTTGTGACAATGTAATGTATGAGGATTAGGACCATAGTAAGAAAACACAAACACAAACACATAAAGATAATCAATAAACAATTTGTAGAAAACAAGAGATGGTATCCAATCAAATTTTGAAGCCAAGGGGCATGTAATGATAAGTGGGATGGAAGGATAGGGTAATGAAGGGTGGGTAGGAAAGATTCCAAAAAATGACAAAATCATGGTGTGAGGAATATGACAATAGATGGAGGTGAAAAGTTCATGTCATAGTGGGTATATATGTGGTAACCATTCCCTAGGAAATGTTAGCAAGGGGTTGCTCCTATTTGAGTGCAAAATCAAGGAAAGGGTGTGGAGTGAATAAGGATAAGAATGAAAGAGATGGTGGGAGTTAAATGAATGGATGGGGATAAGTGGGAAGGGATGAAAATGAGGTGAAGCATTGGTAGGTGAGAAATATAATGAAATAATATGGCAAGAAAAGGTAATGTATGTGGATGTGATAATGAAAAAATATGGTATGACTAATGGAAGACAGAAAAAAAAAAAAAAAAAAAAAAAGATGATTAAGGAATTTGAATGAATGATTTGAGGTAAAGAGAATGAAGAGATGAGTGGGATGTGATTATGGAGGTTTTCATGCTCATATAATAAAGTGGTTTCTTGCTAAAAATGACTCTTATTTGTTATTTTTTCATTGTGGTACTTTCCCAAGGAATCAAAAGGAGTGGTTTTCACCATTGGATGAATTTATTTCTCTTTACCTAGATTTTTTTTTTTGGATTTTTTCATTGATTTTGTTTTTGTAATGGTGTGAATTTTCACCCTAGGTAAATTCCCCATTTATTTTACCTTTACTTTAGAAACTATAAGTTGGATGATGCAAACTCATCATCGTCAACTTTTTCCTTCCACATGGCCTTGTATTTTTGTGTTGGTGGAGGAATTTCTATTAGGGACGCATGCACATTGTGTGGATGTCTGTGTGTTGTGGTTACATCCTAACAGGATTCTTGCCTCTGAAATCCATAGAACCATTATGTCTTCGATTGGCTGCTAGGGTAACATCTTTTGTCCTCCCTTGACCAATGAAAATTGACCTTTTACCTTCATTTTACCAATTCAAACTCACTTCTTCACTCCATACAATTCTCTCATATGAGTTCTTGCAACTTAATCATTCTTTCACTCTCTCACTCTCTCAAGCTCGAATTTGCTTTCTTCTTGGTGATTCTTGCTCTCTACTTAGCTTCTACAACATATTATTTTTGCAACATATTTGCAGGTTGACAAAGCTCCATTCTCTCAATGTGGTGTCATCTTCTCCTCTCAGCCTTAAGTGCTAGAGGGAGGAAAGGTCATGATGTTGCTCTTGTTATTTAATTTGCATCATTATGTCTTGTAGAGTAGCATTCAAGTTGTCTTTGCATTCTATTTGATAGTGTCTTTCCTTTGTCTTCTTTATCAATTTTTCTAGCTCATTGCATATTTGGTTGTTCATGGAGGTGGGAACACCAAAGCAGGGGTCTAACTATGGCAGACCTCAAAACACAACCCAACATTTTTTTGTTTCTGTGTGTAGGTATTAGTTCATCCTTTTGAAGTTGAAGTCGAAGAATCAAAGCGTGGGTGGAGTGGTACCTTTTCCTTATCTCTCTTTGTCATTTTTGTATTAGAGTAGTTTCCTGTATTCTTCTTGTTGTACTTTCTATTTCCTACATTCTCTCTGTCAATTTGAAAAACTCTGTTAGTCAAGTCATAAGTAGGCCCTTTGTGTTTTCTATCTATTTTCCAAACCTTTGTCCGTACAAGATGCCAACGTGTCCCTAAGACACTAGTGCATCATTCTAGAGTCCAATTCTTGCACTGTCATCCTCAAATAGTCTAGTCCGCAATCTGAAACCTTTATGGCCGACTCATCTAATTTTTAAAATACTCGTCAAAAAACCTTAGGTAGTTTAGGGTAGTTCCTTCCTTGGGGCTCTCCCATGACCTGGAGCCCCGAGGGTGATGAATCCCCCTTCTCTACATTTTTGGTGAACCCGACATGAAATTTTTGTTTTCATTTCTTAGTGTAAAATATCTTTCTCTCGTACCTTGGGTGTGTTGTGGGCTTGCATGTTGTGAAGATTTATATGATCGTTATGACTCAATTGAAAACCTATAGGCACATTGTTAGAAGGAGCATACGACATATAGAGATGGATTCTAAGGTCACTATCATTCCTACCTTTGAAGAATTAGTTTCAAGAACAAATACAAGCTTCTCTAGTCCTTTTGGGGAAGCTTCTCATATTCCTACCCCTCTCGCTTCCCCTTCTGCTTCATATGTGGATGAAGACGATGCTCTTGAGGTTACTGCAAAGCAACTTCTTTTCCTAGATAGAAGACTTCTAGAGTTTGGGAAGTATCTGGAGAAAGAAATAATTAGTACTTGGGATGCTAAGGTTATTAACGACTTAAGAACTATGTCAGACAATGACCAGGTAGGGCTAGAATTTCTTTGGGGCCTTGCGGAAATAGTAGAAACTCATGTCTTGTTGTATAATCCTAGGTTTAGCATTGCCTGATACCTTTAGTTTGAGATCGCTAAAAGATAGATAGAAGTCTCAATTCCTAGTGTACCAGTATGCATGGCTAAGACTAGACCTTTCGTTAACACTACTTTTTTTCCTCAACTACCCCCATCTTTAAAGTAAACAAGGTGCCTTTGGGTTGTGGTTCCTCTATTTGTTATATTCCTGGTGGCATTTCTAGAGCCCATGTTGGTCTTGGTGGTGGGGTCTCTACTAGTATGGAGGATGGTGGCTCTGGTGGTTCTAGTGGAGGTTCCATTGGTCCTATTTCATCTTCTAACCCTGTCTTAAACACCTTGTTGTAGATCATGGGTCAAATGCAGAACCAACTAGCGAACTTATCTATTGCTATTTCAAACACTCCTATCCCTCAAGGGATGGATATTTTGAAATTTGAAAAATATGGTGGTCATGGAGACCCTTAAATACATGTTTTGACATTTAATACTATGTGCATTGATTTCTTCCACCATGATTCTCTAATGGCTAAGCTCTTTCCTAGACCCCTTAAGGAAACTTCCCTTGCGTGGTATTGTTCCTTACCGGATAACTCTATCTTTTTGTTTGATTAGTTGGTAAACCAGTTCCTCTAGTAGTTCTAGGCTAACATCAAGCTAAAGATGACCTTTTCAAATGTCATATAATGTAAGCATCTGGACCAAGAAAAGGTGACTAATTTTATCGCTCGATATCAATCATTTTTCTGTCAAATTTATTATCTATTATTGAACTCAAATGTGTAGAAGGTTTTCATTGGAAACTTACAAAATTCATGGTGACAAAAGTTTCCCTTAATGAAATATTCTTCTTTCACACACCTATGTGTCGCATTGTGTGAGTACCAACAGATGGTGGCATAGTTTGAGGGTTCATCTTCGTGCTCCCATTCTGATAATTGGTCTGTAGTGTTAATTTGTGGAAAAAACAAAGCTATTGCAAACATGGTATCTACCTCTAAGGATAAGAGCCTAGGGCACAATAGGAATTTCACAAAATTATCTAGGTCTTATATCGTTGTTTTGAAGAAATTATTAAAAGATAAAGTTTTGAAATTTCCATAACCTCAAAATCTAAATGATTCATATCCTGAGTGGTATGACGAGCATAAATTTTTTCAATTCCACTAAGTACACGAGCATGATACCGAGGGATACATGTATGCCTACATCATGAGATTCGGGACTGCATCAATGACGGGACTATCCTTCTCAATGGGAAGAAACAAAATTCTAATAAATTTATGGCCAAAGCTAATAGTGAATTGTAAATTTATACTAATTTGTTTCCCTCTCATTCCATCAATTTGGTAACAAAATCTTCTACATCATTAGAGTTAGTTCCATCTAAGTACGTGAACATGGTTTCATTCACAAGTATCCCTCCTCTTGAAAAATGTGAGTGTTATATCTAACATAACATTCACCTCGCATGATGAGCCTCTTAATAAGGATCTCTCCCCTTTATACATCCCTATTCAAATCAACGGAAATATCATAAATAGAATCGTAGTTGATCCAACGAGTCAGGTTAATGTGATAATCTAGAGGAGACTTTGTTCATAAACAACTTACATAGGGAGAGGTACAAATATTTGGATACCACCCTCCATACGCATGATGGACTCTTTGTCACCCCTATGGGCTCTATTTCTTTTTCAATCTTGGTAGGACCCAATGTTGTTGATTCTTCATTCGTTATCTTTTCAAAGTTTTACCTATTCCGAGTTAGGCTAGGCATCCCCTGGTTGACCTCTATGAATGGTGTCACCTTTGTGGTTCATAGATGTTTAAAATTCCCTCATGAAGGTTATGTCCATGTAGTCCATGATACTGGCTATAAGTCGTTAGTGTCGTGGGGGTTTCTCATTGGATCACTTTTAGCCTACCTTAGTCAAACCTCTCCCTCCTAGGGGATATTTTTTAAATAAGGCTTATATTAAATATAATACTGGGGGATTATTATCAAAGATTAGTTATCTAGTGTCCCCTATGCAATATCTATGAAGGCTTCCATGATTGCGCAGTAGCAAGCTACTTCTTCTTCCTAGCAAAAGGGGAAGGGGAATCTTTCTCATGCTCAAGGGCCTTCTCCTTCCATGTCATCTACTCTTTCTTCTACTTTTTGTCTTATTGTGGTGCCTTCAACTCCCACTCCCATGCCTCGTATAAGAAGTGTGATGGTGCCCGTAGGGAGAAAAGTGAAGTGGCAGGCCTTTGAGCTTCTTCTTTTTTATGATTCCTAGACACCTTGTCTATGGCAAGGGAAAGGGTCCTCGTGGGGTTGCTCCTATGTCTTAGCCTTTGTGGCCTGCTATAGTTCCTCTACCTACCCTTAAGGTAGAGAATGGGAAGAGGCCTATTGTCAAGGCACCTATTTCTATTTATATTCCTATAGTTGTTTTTTCCCCTATGCTTCCTCCTCCTACTCCTGACTAGAAGACTACCCTTTCACTAGTGACAGTTGTGAAGGATACTCCTATGGCTGAGTAGTAGCCTTTGGCCTCTTCTCATGCTACATCTTCTAGTGCCTGTAGTCAACTTTAGGAGAAAGGCTCTCATCGTTAAACATGCACCCTTGTCAAAATAGAGGAGGAGTCAGTGGCTCCTTTTTTGTATCGTCTTCTATTGTTTTATCTTCTTCTATTTTGCTTGTATCTGTTCTGACTGCCTCTATTCTAATTTCAGCTCCCTCAGTGGGTCCTAATGATTTCCACTCCAAAGGGGTGAAGGTTTTCATCGACCCCTCCATGGATCCCCCTCTTTTGAAGTCCCTCCCAGACATCCCTCCCTTTTCTCAACCCATAGACATGTTGAACACCACGGTCGTCTCTATTGCAAATTTGTTCTCTTCCTCCTCAACTTCTACTTCTTCTATGGGGATTTGGTATGGACTCTATAGAAGGGAAAGCTAGAGGATGACCTTGCTACAATAGGAGGTCAAAATAAGGGTTCACCTTCTTCGAAAATGGGTTTTGTCTTGGCCTGCATCATCCTCATGATGGAGGCAGCCCCTACATCCTCTAAGTTTGTCACTGCCCCTCTCAATGAGGCTAGTAGTGGATCTTGAGTTCCTCCTTCTTCTCCCACCCTATTGACACATGGTACTCTGGTGAAGTGCATGTTTAATTTGGTGGATGATATCCTGACATTTTCCTCAATCTTTGTAAGGTTGATGAATTTTACCTTACATGAGCTCAATGAAGAATAACTTGAGGGGCCTTCTTCCTTGGCCCTTGTTGTATGTGAGTCATAGGGTACTACCCTTGCTATCCTACCCTTGTAGGCCCATCTTCTCTCCCCCTAAAATGATCTAGATTAGGAGTAGAACGACCTACTGGTCGATGAGGAGTAGGGTGGTACATCTTTATTTGTAGATTAGATTTGTTTGTGTGTTTTTGTTCCCCTGTTCTTGTCTTTTTATGTTTGTGATCCTACTTAGAGGACCCTTACTGCCCTTGTAGGTGCTTGGACATAGGCATAAAAAAAAATTCATGAACTTCTTCTATGTGTATCATCATTCTTCTATATGTTGTGAAATTTGTTTTCGATATTTGGGATGATGTAAAGTGTTGGGGGCATTTAGGCCCTCTTCCATGTTGACCCAATGTTTTATTTTTATTTTGTCTTCATGTGCTCTTCTTCATGATTTGAGTGCTTTGGGGATTGATGACCATTCATTCATACCGTGTATTATATCTATTTGTATCTATGAACAGATTTGACCACAAACTCTCATATCCCTTTGTCTCTATTGATTTCTTTGTTGTTGTCTACCTCTTGAAGTTGTGGTTCTTATTTGTTGTCCCTCATGTGTGTGTGACAACATACCATGAAATACTTCTTGTTATATGCTATGGGCCACAACATCTCTACCTCTCCTTTCTCTCCTTAGGATGTCATGTGCTCCTTTGAGTAGCACACACCATCCTAAGGGAGGGCTACCCTGTTCTAATTTTCAGTAAGAGAATTATTTCAAAATGATTCCTTGGTGTAAAAATATCTTTAAAATGAATTCCTTGAAGAAATAATCCCTTGTTGAAATCCTACTTTTTCCAAAATATTGTATTCTCTCAAGACTTCTAGATGAAATTTTATTTTAAAAAGGATCTCATATATGAAAGGATC
Source organism: Sequoia sempervirens (assembly GCA_007258455.2). Taxonomy (NCBI): domain Eukaryota; kingdom Viridiplantae; phylum Streptophyta; class Pinopsida; order Cupressales; family Cupressaceae; genus Sequoia; species Sequoia sempervirens. The sequence goes on along the minus strand of VDFB02193867.1, from coordinate 496,964,788 downwards.
TAAAACCTTTCCTTTGAAAAAGGAGCACTTTTTCTAAAATAAATGAGTCTAAAAACTTTCCTTTGAGAAGGAGCATTCTTTCCAATGGATTCCTTGACAAAAGGATATTTCAAAAGGATTCCTTGATAATAGAATAACATGAAGAAAATGTGGTGTCTTTCAATCAGAGCATTCCTTTGAATGGACCTCTTGGTGTCCCAAAGGGTTTCCTGCTAACGGAACCCCATTTAAAAACTTCTCCTTCAATTGAATTATTTGATGTCTTGCAATTGAGTGTTTTTTATTTGATATCTAACGTCACTATGTCTTGGTGTCAGACATCATATATCCTCACGTCTATCTTGGGGGCAGCCCGACTAGACTCATCTTTTCTATGACTTCCCTACAACAAAGTTTGTAGCACCCACAGGATTATGTGACTAGTGTATCTAATTAGGCTATTTCTTATCATGTCATCTTGTGTGTCTTACAAATGCATGTCTTATGATTTTTTTTTCCTAACATGTTTTGTCTCCATCCTAACATTTTTTTGGTGAGAAAATAGCTTGCTTTATAGGATCAAGAACCTATGGATCCTCCTCTCTTTCATAGCTTTGTAGGACCGAGAACCTGTTGAGACTTTTCTCCTTTCTTCACATCCAGGTGCACCAAATAGAATATCTGCATCCTTGACTCTATTGGTATATTCTTTTCAATCTCTTTCTACTTTAGCTTGCACTCACATTGACACATATGCTCACTAAAGTGGGGGAAAAATGTAATGGTGTGAATTTGCACCCTATGCAAATTCCCCATTTATTTTACCTTTACTTTAGAAACTATAAGTCAGATTATGAAAACCTACTGCCATCCGCTTATTCCTTCTACTTGGCCTTCTCTTTATGTGTTGGTGGATGATTTTTTGTTAGGGACGTGTGCGCCCTCCAGATGTCCGCACTTACATCTTGATAGGATTCCTAACTCTATAATTTGTAGAACCGTTATGTATTTGATTAGCTACGAGGGTAACATCTTTTTTCCTCCCTTGACCAAAGAAAATCAACCTTTTACCTCCATTTTGGAAAATCAAACTCACTTGTTCACTCCATGCAATTCTCATTCTCTCATGTGAATTCTTTCAACTTCTTGATAATTCTTTCACTCTCTCACTCTCTCAAGCTCACTCTTGCTCTCTTCTTGGTGAATCTTTCTCTCTACTTGGATTCTACACCATATTCTTGTTGCAACTCCACCATCTTTACAGGTTGAAGAAGCTCCATTCTCTCATTGTGGTGTCATCTTCTCCTCTTGGCCTTGAGTGCTAGCAAGAGGAAACGTGATATTGCTCTTTTTATTTTATTTGCATCATTGTGTCTTGGAGAGTAGCATTCAAGATATCTTTGCACTCTATTTGATAGTTTCTTTCCTTTCTCTTCTTTATCAATTTCTCTATCTCATTGCATATCTAGTTGTCTATGGAGGTGGGAACACCAAAGTGGGGGTCTGACTAAGGAAAACCTCAAAACGTAGCCCAACATTTTTTTTGTTTCTGTGTGTGTAGGTGTTGTTTCATCCTTTTGAAATTAAATTTGAAGAATTGAAGCATGGGTGGAGTGGTACCTTTTCCTTATCTCTCTTTATCATTTTTTTGCATTAGAGTAGTTTCTAGTATTCTTCTTGTTATACTTTCTATTTCCTATATTCTCTCTATCAATTTGAAAAACTATATCATTCATGTCGTAAGTAGGTCCTTTGTGTTTTCTTTTTTTTGTTAGACCATTTTCTGTACAAGACACTGGCACATCCTTGAGATACCAACACACCATGTTGGAGTCTAGTTCTCATGCTGTCGTCCTCAAACAATGAACTATCTAGTCCACAGTCTGAAACCTCTATGGCCATCTCACCTAATTTCTGATATGCCCATCAAAAAACCTGAGGTAGTTTATGGAAATTCATTCCTTGGGGATCTCCCATGACCTAGAGCCTCAGGGCTGATGAATCCCCCTTCTCTACAATTTTATATATATTTTTATTTTTGGAGGACTAGTGCTAATAGTTTAAGAATATAAGCGCTTCAGATGGATAATGTTCATGGTCTCATCTAGTTTGTGGCCTTCAGAGGTAGTTAGTTTGTATGTTCCTATAATGGTGTGAATTTTCACCTATAGGAAAATTCCACATTTACGCTACCTCCTTCCTTAGAAAATTGAGTCTAATAATACAATCCATTTTTATGCCACCTTTCCCTATCCACTTGGCAGTTGTTTTGTGTCTCAATAAGGGATATTCTTTCTTAGACACTAGTTTGGCGCATGGATGTGTATGCGGCAAGTTTCCATCCTCGCAAGATTCTTGCCTCTAGAATCTGCAAAGGCGTTACACTCCTCCATTGGACACAAAGTGTAATTCTTACTACTCCCTTGATCAACTTTCAACAACTCTTTTTCCTCCATTTTCACCTTTCAAATAGCTATCTCATTCATCCTTTCATCCTTCTTGATCATCTTCACACTTTGGGAAATTCTCTTCACTCTCTTCACTCCTTTTTAGCATTTTCAAGCTCCACCACCTCCATTAAAGCTGCAAGTTAGTGTTTTGTTGGTTCACTCTCCTTGTTGTGGAAATGTTTGTCTTTGAAGGCTTGTACGCTTGCTCCTTCCTTCATTTTCCTTGAGATCACTTGGTTGAGAAGATGAAATCCTTCCACTTCCTATTCATTGTGCATTATCGCATTTGATATTATAGCATATTGTTGTTTACGTATTGCTTGGTATTTCGATTTCCATAGCTTTCTTTATCATCTTTCTACAATCATTGTTATCTGGTTATCCGTGGAGGTGGAAACACCAAAGAGGGGGATTGACTAAGGCAGTCCTCTAAATAGAGCCCCAACATTTTCCTATCCTATGTGTGCAGGCTCTCCTTGAGGTCAAGATCTTGAAGATATCAACTCGTGGGTAGGAAGTTGCACTTTCCTCACCCTTCTTTGTCAATTCATAGAATAGGTTAAGTTAAAGTATTCTTCTTGTTATTCTATCATTCTATTATTTTCTATTTTTGTTATTGCAGTAAACTTCATCAGTTAGGTCGTTAGTCAATTTTTTGTAATTTCAAACTGTACCTTTCACTTTATGTCCATACGAATTCCAGCGCACCACTAAGATGCCAATGTGTCGCATTGGAGTCCATGTCCTATGTTGTAGTTCTTTAGCAGTAAGCATCTAAGTTGCAACTCAGAATCTGAAAATCTACTCACCTAACTCCTTGAAACATCTGGACCTATAGAAGGACAACACCAACCAGGTTGCTCTTCCATTTTTATCTTTTAAACTTTCAACTCTCTTGAAACATTCCACTAGCTTGATGTAGATTGGGGAAACCTATTGTTCTCGACTCTCCCATGACCTACAGTCCTAAGCAACTTGTTCCCCTCCTCTACAATTCCAGATCTAAACATAGAAATGATGGCATAGACCTACCCAACCAATTTGGCTCAAACTTCCCTTTCTTCTCTATCTTGATTAGTGTTCTTATTATTTTATTGAAGGACAAGATCTCCAAACTCAATCTCTCTAGTACGGATGCATTTTTATAGCCATGGTGTAACCTATCCTATAATAATTCTTTAAGGTGACTAGGAGTAGATAGATAATTCTCCTTGAAAGAAGTTCTAGCTCATATAATTGTTCTACTCAATAATCCCCCTCTAAGATGAAGTTACATAAATAGACACACAAAAAGGGTAGTTTGACCTCTATTTGAAAGATTATTTTTGTACCATAAACAAGAGAATATGGAGTGGCACCTATGAGAGTGTGAATACTGGTGTGATAGGCCCAAATGATGGGATCGAGTTGAAGTTTTCAATCAAAACATCATTGATAATTTTCTTGAGGATTTTTATTATGCTTTTCTTGGATGCCTTGACTTGGCCATTACATTATAGCTAACATGGGGTGGACCACTTATTCTTGATATGAAATTTACCTCATAGGTATTACACTTCATGGTTTTTTGAAATATTTTTCATTGTCCATAATGATGGTGGATGAAATTCCAAATTGATAAATAAGATGGTTGAGGATGAATTTGGATATTTTAATTCTAATGGTAAAAGTGAGTTGAATTACTTCTACCCACTTGGTGAAATATTCGGTAGTTAGTGTTCATTTATGGTCATTGGAGGAGGTGGGATTAATCTTTACCATGAGATTTAAGGCCCATGTAGAGAAGGGTCATGGAGTGGTAATAGGTATGAGGGCTTGTAATGGTGCATGAATGAGGTCCCCATGTTTATAAAAAGAAAGAAATTTTTTATGTATTAATAAGAATCTAATTCCATGGTAGGCCAATAATATCTTGTGCGAAGTATTTTCTTGGATAGGATCATGCCATTTGTATCAACAAAAAAAATTATATTATGGACGTGTTGAAGTGTTGGATTAGCCTCATCTAAATTTAGACATTTAGCTAAAGTGCCATTGTATCCCCTATTATAGAGTTTGTTGTGAAGGAGGGTGTAATGAAATGTATATTAAATAAGGGATTTACATTTGGTAGATTACATGTCTACAGAAATGGTTTGGCTATGGAGATAGGAATAGACTTCACTATACTTAGGAGTTTCAGGACCAAAAATAACACATACAATTTTAGAGTCTAGGAGATCATAAGAAGATATGAGGATTTTTTCTACAAGAAATTTATCTACACATGAGCTTCATTAAGGATATCTAGAAGATATTTTATAGTAGCCATTACATTAGAAACATTTTTTTAATGTGACTTGAACTTGGTCAAAATATATATCCAAGGAATACTACTTAAAACTATCCACCATGCATTTATAAGGCACAAGTTTGTCATCCTTAGTAAGTAAGTCATCATTGGGATATTTGACTACCAATTGCTAAACATTGAAGACCTATAAGTGTTTTATGTTCCATTATACTACTACTTCTAGACTTGATATCAATGCCTCGTATTTTTCTATGTTGTTGGTACAAGGAAATCCAATCCAAAATTATTTTGGGATATTTAATAACCTTGGGAGTGATGAAAATGATACCATAACACAATCCATGTGAGGTAAATGATCCATGTGAAAGTATACTTTCCATGGTTGGTAATCTTCAATATGAAAGATAGATTCATCTAGAAATTATGTGGTCAAAGGATGATAGTCATGAATGAGAGCCTTTGCTAACTGATCCACTATAACTTGCCCCTTGATTTCTTTTTTATCATTGACATAATCAATATAAAAATTACTATGGATCATGAGCCATTTTTATATTCTATTAGTAATTTTTTATTTGGACAATAAGTATTTCAATGGTTCAAATTTGGATATATGATGGGTTGTAGAATTAAGCATGTCAAACTTTCTATGAGGAAAACACTACTACAAGATAATATTTGTCCATGGATGAGTAATTTATTTCACATCCCACTAATTCCCTACTAAAGAAATAGATGGAATTGTCCTTTATCATCATGTTGAGCTAAGAGGGTGCCTAAGGCATAATGTGTAACTAAGATGTAGAGCAACAGAGGCCTTTTTGGAGTGGGTGCCACTAGGATTGGAGGATTGGATAGGTATTTTTTAATATGGTCAATTTCTATTTGTCATGACTGATTCCACTTAAATCTAATATTCTTTTGGAGTCGATGTGAAAAAGGATGCCACTTATCTACTAGGTAATGAACCACCTAATAGCCTAGAATTTTCCCTAAAAGTTGCATAGTTGTTTAAGGTTCCTAGGAGGTAGAATTTATTTTATTGCATTTGCATTATCTATATCTACTTCAACAAAATTTCTAAAAATAATGAATCCTAACAACTTTACTAATGTATCTCCAAAAATGCATTTCTTGGGATTTAATCTAATCTCATACTCTCTAAGCCTCTAGAATATATGACACAAGATGGCTAGGTGATGTATTTTAAGTTTTGATTTACCTAGGACATCATCCACATAATATTCAACAATATAATGTAGCATATTATGGAATATGACAATCATGGCTCTTTGATATGTGGAACCAACATTTTTGAGCCCAAATGGCATGACTTTGTAAC
>VDFB02193867.1:496547219-496958624 GCA_007258455.2 Sequoia sempervirens | reverse complement strand
GAAATGATGTTCCCTAAGAAGAGACCTTACATAAACTAAGCAAAATCCCTTTCAAAGAACCTTACACTATTTTTCACTTACAATATTTGTTATATGGCCACCTTGCATAACACACTTTTCTTTCCTGTGGATCCATCTTGTTTGTTCATGAGTTCAAGAATACAAATCTTTTCTTGCCTTATGAAGCTTGAAGTTCATTGTTGTGTGGTGCCTTGTCAAAGTTATCAGGAGGTATAGCTTTGGTATGGTTGTACGTATGGGAGCCAAACTTAGGCGTGACTTTCCCATAGCCACTTGCTTATGTGTATGAACATATATAGGCCACATGCATATGTGTCTCACCTCTCCGGGGGCTCACCTAGTGGATGGCCTAAGATTCCACTATCCCTTGTGAGAGTGCATTTGGTTTACATAGTGGACATCGTGTTCGACTTGTAAGTCACCATTTTTGGATACTCAACCAACAGACAACCTGAAGTTTCATTTCCTTAGAGTGAGTGTACAATTTTGGAAAAACAACTTAAAACTGATCCACAACTTGTGGGACAAATAGTCGAAGCTCGATCCACCTTTTCTTCCTTTTTCTTTTGTCTTTATGTCTTTAACATTGCATGTTTGCGTATCTTGTTTTGCTGCATATCATACATCTTGTGTGTGTCCCTTTTTGCTTATGTTGGTTTGATGTAGGATCTTAGATCTTGGGGGCTTGACCACCCCCTTGATCTTTTTCATCCTAGACCATCCACATTGGTACACTTGGATCCCTCTTGAATGTCTACTTTAGTGTGAGTTTGAAGCAAGTTCCTCCTCTCACTAAAGTGGGGGCTGAATAAAGTGTAGAAAATGTCATCCTTTACATTTTCACACCTAATTTGGGGATGATTAACATTAAAATGAACCTAATGTTTCCTTGATCTAGTGTTGTAATGTGTTTTACACATTCACATTAGGTTTAGGGCCCTTTTAAGCTAAATATACCTAATTTTTCGTTAGTTTAATGTTGTAAAGTGTATTTATTTACTCCTTCATATTAAGTTTTGGGCCCTCTTGTATTTATGACCTTCATATCATCATTAATAGGCCCTTAATACCCTTTATTATGAATCTTGAGGCATACTTCAATCGAGATCCCAACATAATCAATAAATACACTTAATTTTCTAACCACTTGACATTTCCTCTACCTAAAAAGGCCCGGTGGGATCGATACGCCACCTTGGAGGGAGTCCCATTTGCAAAACCCACCTTTAACAATAAATTTTTTTTTCTCTCTCTCTACATGTGTGATTGCAGATCTAGGTGCTTTGGAGCTTGAAGGATCTTCAAAGACTAAGTGGTAAGATTTAAGAAAGTTGTCAGAGTTGTCTCCTTACTTGTAAGATCACAAAAAGTCACCTATAGGTTGCAAATCAGGGTTTCCGACTCGAATATTTAACATGAAGGAAGCTACATGAAATCACCAGATAATACCATAATTTTAGCCAAACCCTAATATTAGGACTAAATCACCACTTGTGGAGTATGAGTCCTAGTACTACCTTTTTCTATATTTCAAGAGATTTAGATTAGTTACTGACAGATTCCAGTTTCTGCCTAGAAACCCTAGTCTGGGACTAAATCACCCAAACAAGCATATGAGTCCTAGTGAGCATTGAAAGTTATAATTTTAGGGTTTTGGAGCTTGTTTTAATCACATATTTCTTCTAGGTACCCCTTTGATCAGTCTCAATTTTTTATTCTTGTATTTCAGTTTCATTTCCTAGGTCATTGAGTTAGGTTTTGCATGTCACTTCCATTTCTTGTCTTTTGAAGCCTTTGCTTGACGGTGAACCTTCTTTTAGTCTTAAATCACACCCTAGGACACCCTTCTAGCAGATATCTTTCTCTCATTTCATCCTTTGATTGAGAGCTCTAGGGTTTCCTTGAATGAAACTTGGAGCAAATTAGTCGTTCTATGTCCTAAAACATAGGATGACAATTTTTGATGTTTTAGATTCGAATGAGCCAATATCATGCAACTTGAAGTATAAATGATTTCACATTTTCCCTAATGTTCCTCAATTAATGCACCTTGTAAATGTTAGGTAAGCAACTACCAGAGTTCTCTATGAGTTTACAAGGATGCACATTTATTTCACAAACCTTCACAAACAAAGGTTTTTCTCTAGAAAATTGATCTACATATCCCATCTTACTCATCAATCATTTCTTTAGACTATTTCATTCAGATCACCTTTTATTTTGTAATGATCAACATCTTACTCTCTTCAGGGGGTAGAGAAAATTTATAGAAGATAGCTCCCCTTGAGATAATGTTCTATCTCAATCAAGCATGAAATCTTGTGTACAATGCACAAGTGTTGCGTCATTCCTCACTTCAATATCTTGCTCTTCTTTCTTTCTCCAAATCTTTGTAACTTCCTTCTTTTCCTCTATCTTCTTATGCTGAGCATGCGGCTTCATAGAACCAATTTTGTAGAATCTTGATTTATGCCCAAAGTTATTGCACTTATAGAAAACAACATTATATTAAGGGGCTACACCATTTCTTCTTATTTTAGTTTTACAATCATCAACCCTATGACTAGCTCATTACATGCATAGTAGGAGCCATAAAAGGAATGAGAAACTACAACATTATGTCTTGGATGCACAAAAGAGTTTTTCCTCATATAATCATTACTTCTTTCCTTAGTTCTACAATCATTAGCCTTATGACCAAAATTATTACAGGAATAAAAATAACCATGAAAGGATTGAGAGAACTTGGACGCAACAACCTATTTAGGAGATCTCTTGAAGCTTTTCTTTTGGTTGGACCTCAAGTTTTATTGAATGATTTGGTCCATTATAAACAAGGACCTAAGGAAAAAGTGACTAATTTTATAGGATGATACCAAACTCTTTATTCACAAATTTCATATTCCCTCTTAGATGTCGATATACAAAGAGTCTTTATTGGAAAATTGAAACCTAACATTCAAGATAAGATTTTGTTAATGAAATATCAGATCCTTCATTCACATATTTATACACAACTCTTTCCAATTACCAAATTTTAATTTTCTAATATGAAGGTACACCTTCATTGGATCCTAATAGTAAATCCGAAGTCATTCCTCAATCTAACTACCAATCATTTAAAAAGGAAAAAAAAATTCATCAAAATAAACATTCCATCTTCCAACAATATTCAAACATAAGTTGTAGCTACATCTACAACACCATATCAACTTAAGACAAGAGAGACAATTTTCACAATTTCCCAATTCTCTCCATGCTATTATGTTATAATTACTTAAAAATAACATGATCCAAGTTCCTCCCATTCATCCTATTAATACCACCAAACCATTACCTCCTAACTTTAATGCAAAAGCCTTTTGTCAATATCATCATACACATGTACATGATACAAAATGATGTATGTGTCTTAAGAACCAAGTGCAAGACCTTATCAATTCTAAAGTCATCCAGTTGGTTGGTGTGAATGATAAAGGGAAAAAAATTAGTTGTGCCAACTAATCAAAATTTACATATATTTACCAATCCATTACCAAGTCATTCAACTAACCTTTTCAAACAAACTAATGATGAATTTGATATTGATAACATACCTAATATAGTCAACATGTGAAGTACCAAAGTCAACCTAATCTCTTACCTGATATCACTTTTACACATATTGACGCTTCTATAGATGCATCTGATGGTCCTCTTTATATCAGATTGATAGAATTAATAAACCCACAAGGGGAGTACTCATTGATCTAGTATGTTTAATAAATGTGATCACTAAAGAATTTTGTATGTGCATGAACTATAGAAGGATAATTATTAACAATTGAAAGTATCACTAAAAGCTCATGATGGTCTTATTCACCCTAGATGATTGGTTCTTTAACCCTCTTAATTCAAGTTGGACCTAAAAAGTTGAATGTTTTATTTATCACTATCCCAATATTAGATCAATTTCATGTAAAGTTAGGTTGTCCATGGTTTACCTCCATGAATGTAGTCCCCTATGTTATTCATAAATTTCTTAAATTCCAATTTTTGAAGAAAAAAACACACTATTTATCATAGTCAATTTAAACCTTTTTCCCTTCATGGAATTTTTCACTTGATTACTTTTGGCCTCGACTAGCCCAACCTACTCAACCTCATGAATATTTTCCATTTTATCATATAAAAAGTTCAAAGATAAGCATATAGCCCAATTATCCCTTACCAATATTCTACTAGAGGCTCCTTAGTATCCAATGGCTACAATCATTGTTCCTCCTACTCAATGGGTAGTGAATGAATCTAGGTCTAAACCGAGTGTTCTTCCTTAGCTCCAATCATTTGAAATATATGCCATAGTTTCCCCTCTACTATCCTATCAAGGAACATGAGACAACCATTTAGCGAGGCCTTTAGGGATTCATTTTTTGCATCCTATAGAAAACAATATTTTATACAAAATCTAAAACACCTATGGTTTCCCAACCTTTGATAGTTCCTTCGGTTCCTCCTACAAAGGAAGAAAAGGGACCAATATTGGAAAAAACCTCAATTCCCCCTTCACAAGTTGAAGCTCATGTAAGATAAAGTCAAAGTGCAAAGGAATGCAAACAAAGAAATCATGCTAGGGTTCATTAGCTTGCTAAAGATAGTAAATCCTTATCTAATGATCCTCCACCCATACAACAAAATTCCAATGAGATACCTCTCACCCATCCATCTGAAAACTCACTTGAATCCACTCCACCTCCTTCACAAAATCATGAAGTCGAAACTTATCTTTCTTAACCAAGCCAATGACTAAAAACCTCACTCCCCTCCCCGTCATCCACTACAAGGATACTCACATTGATAATAGTTCTTGCAATCATGCCAATAACAGTTGTATGCAACCCATTATGATATACTCAAATAATGATTTAGAAGATAAAATGAAAGAAAAAAAGATCATAATGAATTATCTTGCGTTTGAAAAATCAATGAATTTAGATGGGGGTAACCATGATGATCCTCCTAATGTGAGTGACCTACCATGTGTTAAACTTGGTACCTCTCCATGTAATATACTTGCGGTGGTTCCTTTAGCTTATTGTCCACCTTCTATTTATGACGAGCAAGATTAGGATGCAAATGATTTACTATAGATCGACTCACACATATAGTAATTTTTGTGTTTTTGTGTTTTTCCGTGCACATAAAGTGATCTCTCCATAATGTGCTACTTGGAGTGTATTTTTTTTTAGTTTTCTTTGAATAACCCTTGTTGTTCCTACTAATAGAAGAATACAAAGAGAACAATTTTTTTGTGATATTCCTCTATTTGTATCTCCATTCCTCTCTAAGTTGTAAATATCTTTTCTTTGTTCCTTTTGGGAATGATGAAAAGTTTTGAGACATTTAGGTCTCTTCCATGTTGAACCAAAAGCTATTATGTCATTTTTATGTACCATTCCTCTCTTGTGTTCTTATTTTCACAATTATTTGGGGAATGATTCCAATTCATAGCATGATCATATTGTTACAAGTATGAAGGTGTTGTCATTGATGTCAGCAGGATGTATACATACTGGTGTTGTCATTGATGTCAACTATGTGTTGACTTGAAGGTTGTTACATGATGAAGATGTTGAGGATATTGAGAAAATTGTGAAAAAGAGGAGAACAATTTGTTGCAAGTTGTGCATGCGTAGTTGAGATATTGAGGAAGTGTTGTGAGTACATGGAGCTACCTTTGTGTTTCAATTTTTGGAGATGTGTAATGTGCAAAGATGATGTCTCTAGTACTTGGTTTCCAAGTACTTTTGAGAAAATTTGATAAATAGAGAAAATAATGTTGTGCAAGTGTTTAGAACGTGCTCCAGGATGTGCTTTGAATTTATTTTGTGTTGATTCTATGCCTATGTAGATTTTATATGTTGTTCAAGGCTATTAGAGGTTGCTATATTCAGAATTTGGGTTTATGGATTGTTGTACAAAGTGAGATATTTTCACTAGTGTGTGAACTAGTTTTTCAGTGTTATTTTCTATGGCTTGGGAGAAATGTATTTGCTCCACATTTCTTTTCTATTTGGATTCAAGTTTTAAATATTTGGGAAGTTGCTTATAATGTTTGTATCTTTCAATATTCAAGGTTTCACTTGATTTGGTATAATATAGTGTGTGTTTCATGTGTTAGTGTGTGAATAAGGTTTATCAAATGTTCTCGATTGAAGTATTTCTAAGTTGCAAGTTTGGATGAAGCCTTTGTTGAATCTCAAGTGGTTTGAGGTTTATTTTATATTGTGTTCAAGTGAATTTTGTTGTCTAAAAGTTTTGGGTTGATTTAAGGAAGTGTGTACTTAATGTTTATATTGTTTAGCACGAGTATTGGCTGACCTTGTGTTTAACACTACATGTGAAGCTTATGAAGCATGTTGATATGTGTTGGGATATATTTGGGTCCTAATTAAGAATTTATTTGGGTCACCTTCATTCCTATCCACTGCGGGAATGTTTTGGTGCCGACCTAATTTGAATTTGTAAGTGTAATGGATAGTTGCCGACCTTGGAGAAGGTTTTCAAGGATGAGCTTGATATAAATAAGAATAAAGTTGTTGTGAGATGCAAGAAAGAAGCAAGATAGTTGTGAGATTGATGCAAGTGATGTGTGTGATACGAATTTGAGTAGAGTAGTGAAAATTTTAAGTGTTAAGGTTCATGAAGGCAATGAGCTAAAGGTATCAAAAATATTTTATGCAAGGCTATGAAAGTGTGCAAGAAATTGTGGTGGATTCCTTGTTGCATTGAGAAGTATTCTTTGTGTAACATTTCTCATATATCTTCTTGTGTTTTTTTTGTGGCAGTGATCCCTAGCTGTGAGCATTTTTGGATAGTGTGTCCTATTCTGGCAGTGCGCCCTTGTATCAATTTTTTAATTACTTATATTGTGAGCTAATCCTCAATGTGGTTTTTCCCTCATTGGGTTTTCCATGTAAATCCAGTGTTCTTTTGTGTATGGTGTTGTTATTTTAGTTTTTGTTATCTACATTTCATGATTAACTACTTTAACAAAATAAGGGTTTATTGAATGCATGTGGCTCTGATTACTGTTGAGGGTTTTGATGTTTTAATTTGCTACAACTAATTCACCCCTACTCTTAGTTGTCTTGTTCATTCAACACATATTACACATTATCTCTTGTCTATACTAACCCTAAATCTATGGATCCCTCATGTTCCATTTTGTCTTGTTAATTGTATATGGATTTTCTTTGGGGGAAACCCCTTGTCATGGGTCAACTTTTTGGGAACATATCACTTGGAATAATATTTTACAACAAGCTCTCATGGACTATTATTTTACAAATGTAATTTATTCTACCTTAAAGGATATTTCTCCTAGGTGGTGTAAGCAATTAATTTAAGGTGGGGGAATACATTCCATTATGTGCTTCACTTTGTTCACACATTATGAACTTAGTGATTCTTTCATGGCATATGGATTATTTTTGTAGCGCTTTATCAGAGTTATCTTGTAAATAGTGAGATTTTACTTACAATTCTTGGTATATATGGCATGGTAACTCACCTAGTGAATATCAAACTTCACTAATCCTTGTGTGTTTTTATTTGCTACCCTTTGCAGGAATTCACCTAGTGAATATCAAATTTCACTAGCTTGTGTTGTTTCTTATCAAGATCACCTAGTGAATACTAGACTTCACAAGTTTGTAATGCCTTTATCTATTCATAGATCACCTAGAAAATATCAAACTTTTCTACCTTGTGATTTATGGATATCTTGGGTGTGGATCCTAGTAGGGATCTATGGATCTTTCTAGTCCATGATGCCATACCACCTTTTTCATGTTTATTGTGTTTGGATTGTATTTTCATAGTGTTTGTCTTATTTTTGCATGAAATCATAATTGTTTTCCATATAATTTATTGTATTTTTTCTTTGTTCCTTCATTATATATGTTCTATGTTTGATTCTCATGTCTCTTTTTTTGTATTGCGTCTCATGCATACGTTTATCTTTACATTATTTTTTAGTAGGATCTTGAGCCTGGGGGCTAACACATTCTCTAGATTTAGTGTCATCTTACTTCTCCAATTACATTTTGATGAAAGAACCCTTCCTAGCTCTTCCTTAATTTAGTGTGAGCATGAACGTAAGTTCATACTATCACTAAAGTGGGGGCTAAAAGTATGATCATAAATTTTCACCCCTAACAATTTCACATTATGTTTAGCTCCCCCTTATGTGTTTGGACCTAATTATGCTTATTATTTGTGCATTTTATTGCCATTTTCAAAAATAAAGATAAAATTGGGAATTGAATTGAATTAATTATTTAATGACATTTAATATTCAAAATAGGCCTCCTCAAGGGAGCCCTTGCCCTTGACTACCATATTTTGGCCCAATTTTTAATATTTTATTGTTGGCATTAATATTTTTGCAAAATTAAATACATTTGTCGAATTTTAAAATAATTATTATAGAAAATGAAGAAATGCATATAAATATAAGTCTTTTTCACCATTTGAACACCTAGGAAATATGATGAAACTTTTGATTGATTGAGCATCCTAAAAAATCACTTAAGGAAATTCAAGAGTAGAATAAACAATATTTTATAAAACTTTCATTAGTTAAGATTCATGTTTGCAATGCATCATCAAATTCATGTCAAATCATAAGTAATATTTTTCTTGTTTATGTTCATTATCTTTTTAAGTACTAACACATGCAAGATCTTCAATCAAGCATCAAGTTCTCCTTGTATGAGATGTACATCATGACTTTAGTCCATCAAGGAATGCAGTTTTGAATGGTAAGTTGCAACAATTGGATTTATCATTTGTTTTTATCTATTTTCCTTTTCCCCACATAGTGTAAGCACTCTTTATTTTAACATTATCATTTTCATTGTGGAGGTGGAAACACCAAAATGATATTTGAATTAAGAAAGCCCCTATATGACACAAAATTTTCTCTCCTCTCTTTCTTGTAGGTGTCATATTTGAAGTGTATTTGGAGAAGATTGAAAACTAGCATCAAGATCAAGTATTCTAGAATATTCATTTATCAAATTAGGGAAAGATAAATTATTTTTTGACATACATAAAGTTTCAAAGTTGATTTTGATAGAGAAGCACCTATAGATTGTGACATACCTATTCTTGTTCTAAGATTCCAAAAACCCTAATTCTCCATCTAGGGTGCCCATGCCCTTGAACAATAAATTTGATATCAAATTTAAATGACAAGTTCCTCTATCTCTACTCTCTACTCTCTTGTTCTCTATTTATATGTATTAGTTTTAAGTTTGTCTAAATTAGTGATAGTTTGTTGTAGTTTCATAGTTGACCTAGTTTTAATTCAAAAAATCACACGCATCACATCCATTCATATCAATTCAACTCCTAATCCAATCCAAAGGAGACCAAAACCTTGATCAACCATTTTGACTCTTCCTTGAGGATAGTATCCAAGTGGTCTTTTATTATTATTTTTGTGTCCCCTAAATTTCAACATGTAGAAAAGTGTGATTTAACTTCACATTTGTCCTAAATTTTCTTTTTTACACCACACTAGTTATCTAAACTAGTTTGATCTTGTATACTATTTTAAAGGGGTATTTATTTTATCTTCTAAAATTTTAATGAACCATGGAAAACTCATTCCAACTATCCTCTAAAATTGTCAAATTTTCACTTTGCTATCATATATATTTTAGTATAATGGGCATGTTATCTTCCCAACCTCTCTTATATAATTTCTCTTTTACATTAATATAATTTAATAGGTGTATCACACCTTTACCAAAATAAATACATAAATTTATTTTTTCATGAATAAAACTATTTATTAATAATAATATTGTTATCTAATACTTAATTATTATTATCACTTTCAATTATCATTATTATGATTATCACTATTTAATATTAAATTTTTTCTTATTAATTTAATAAATACTTTCCTTTAATTAATTATTATTATCAAATAATAATTTTTACTAGCATAATAAGGTTTTATTTTATCAAGGAGAGGGTTATGACAATATAACACTTCTCAAGGTCATAATTATGAACAAAGGAGACCTAATTTTTTTAGAGGGAGAGGAAAATATGGTTAAGGGAAAATATATTCTCCTTTTTTTAAATTATTTTCAAATGGCTCACAAAGCCTTTGAGTGTCCCTAGACACAATCTAGAAGGTATGATAGAAATGAAACTAACATTAATATTGTGGAAGTTGAAAAAGGATTATTTGATTCAATAGAAATGATAGAATAACAAGAGACTGAAGAGGTTCTCATGATGAAGAAGGTTTTTTTGAAACCACAAATGGAGAAAAATGATCCTATGAAAATAAGTCTCCTTTATATCTTTTAAAAATTTAAGGGAAATTACTAAGGTTATTGTTGATAACTTCATATAAATGATAAATTAGTTTTTATGTAAATGATAGGCAATCTAGGATTAAAGAGAGCATCACATTTGAAACTCTACAAAGTTTCATGACTATAGAAGGATAATTAAATGGTGGTAAAAGAATAATGTCTTTTGAGTTTCTAGACTAGATGTTATAAATATTGGGTTTGGTATAACATGATGTCTATAGATGTGTCTCATGTATTATTAAGTAGATTGTGCTAGTTTAATAAAGAAGCTATGCATTATGGTAGGACTAATACATGTATAGAATTTTATACAAACTAAGTCTAATGAAATAATCCATTAAAAATGATAGGGATTCCATGGTTATTATTATCATAGGGATGGAGTTTCTTAATGTTTTGAAAACTTATGAGATGGGGTATGCACTCATAGCCAAGCCCACTTTATATGATGCAATAGAGAAGGAAAATTAGTGAGCTATTAGAAATAAAATGTTATCTTTTGAAGAAGAGATTGTATAATGATTGGATTTTTTTATTCAATTGAGGATAAGTGGGGATGTGATTACCCCATAGAAGGATAAATATTCATGATTATAGCATAAGATATTAATATAAAAATAGTAGCTGTATAGGAAATAAAAAATCAAAAAATTCAAAGGACAAAATAGACAAAACACTAGATTTAATGTGAGAAAAATTAAATAGAAAAATTCTTCCAATGGAGAACATCACTCTTATTATTTTTCATAGTAAAATAATACAACACAGTAAAGAAATATCCCATACTCTCAAAGAGATATTCAATTAGCATGCATTGGAGTAATTTTAGTAGCATCCTTTTCAACCCATCCCAAGTGAACCATAAATAGATAAATGGTAAAAATGAACCTTTCTTACTAAGTTTATTAATTAATAGAACCAACTGGGATTTCACATAGTCAATACTCAACATTGATAACAATTTTGGAAATTAACCTTAATGATTTTGTACTTTGGATGACATGTCTTCATGTGACCCACCTATATACATTAAATGGGTTTTTATAAATTTTGCATAAAACATATCCCTAGAAAACTATTAAGCAACCCAAAGTGTGGTGTCACAACCCAAGATGAATCACAAATTTTATAAAATATTTATGTAAGGTGTACAATACAATTGCCAACAATGATAGATGATAGAAAGGTGGTTTTTGTTGACCCCAAAGAAGAAGCAGTGGAAATATGTCCTTTGAAGGACATGAATGTGTAAGTGAATATAGATGATGAGGTCCATGAAAGGACCTCTCAAGCGAAGAAGACAATAATATTGTAGTAGAGGAA
Source organism: Sequoia sempervirens (assembly GCA_007258455.2). Classification (NCBI taxonomy): domain Eukaryota; kingdom Viridiplantae; phylum Streptophyta; class Pinopsida; order Cupressales; family Cupressaceae; genus Sequoia; species Sequoia sempervirens. The sequence goes on along the minus strand of VDFB02193867.1, from coordinate 496,946,901 downwards.
GAGAAAAAATTGAGTAAAGAAGAGGAGGATGAAGAGTTAAAAAATGGGTGGAAGAATTGTGTAGAAATTTTTTGAGTCTATGTTTAGTTCTAGTAGTGTTAGCACCAATGAAAAGTAAATAGATAGAGAATAAAAAATACACAAGTTGATCAAAAAAAGGGTGAAAATAAAATAAGGTGATTAACCTAATTCACAATGTAGAGTAAAGGAGATCAAAACATGTGAAATAACATAGAGAATGTGAGGAAGAATAGAACTAGGTGGAGGTAGATAGTGACAAGTAGAAAAAAATCACACAAGAATGAAATGAGAGAAATCAAGATATGTGGAGAGAACAATTGATTTGGTTAAGTATTAATAAAATAAGAAGAATTAGAGTGACAAGATTCAAGGATGTTTGACATTGTATAAGAGCATGTTGTGGCCTACTTAGTGGGTTAAAAGGATGGTTATTCCATCTAAATCTAGTTTGTGATCATTATGTGCACAAAATCTTACACAAGGTTTTTTTATGAAAGAAAATCTTATGATTTGAGTGATCACCATAAAAATGACAAATTTATGAGTTTTGATATTTGTGTTTTTTGTCATGTGTTGTAGGGATGAAGAAAAATTTCATATTTTTCATATTTTTAACATGAAAGAGAGCATATAAAATTATGTTATGTATAAAGAGTTTCAAAATATTGAATTCACTTGTTTTAATTATATTATTTGGTTCAAAATTGTAAAATTTTAAATGTAGACATTCTATCAAACATTTGGTACTCTAATCCCATGGTTTGAGTGATTCAAAAGGAACTTGCCACATCTAAAGACTCATGGATGATGGGTTTATTGAATTTATCCTTGGATTTGAGTAAACAACTTTCTATTTGCTTAAATTTTTCTTTGATAGAAGTTTGCAATAACTCCATGAGAATATGGTTATTGGAGAAATTATAGTAAAATTTAAAGTATTATAAATAAAAAGGAAAAATAATTTGGTATAATATTGGAAGAATGAGCATAGGATCCAAAAAAATTTATTGTAGAAATTTCATTCATGGAAATTTAGCTTATTTGGATAGAATTTATATAGGATTTTTGGGGTCTCTAATGGAGTGGCAAGCTCATTGGAGCAACTAGGAATGCTTCTAGCAAAACCAAACATAGATTCCTAATTATATACTTGAAATGAGATTTTCTAGTTGAGAAAGAATCATCCTTCATGGATCTCTCATTAATTTGGTATTTTTTTATTTTATGACTCTAAATTTTTTCTCAAATATTTGGTAAAATTCTCAATCATGTAAAAGTTGTGATTTACTAATTTTTTAATTCTCAAGAGTGAAATTGATAAATTGAACACTCTAGTCCTTGTACCATCTCATTTAGATGAAATTTGAACTTAATCATATGCCCTATTTCCTTTCTTGATCTAGTTTTGAAGCTCCAGTGAGATTTCTTTTAAATTTTCCTTTACGAGTTGAAAAATGTTTTTTAGAGAATCAAGTTTTTAATAAAAATCAATTAAAGCTTTTCCTAACCATAAATATGAATTTAGTAATGTTGTGGGGTGTGTTCATTTTTTAGTTACAAGGTGGGGTAGTATGATAAAACCCCCTTATCTTAAGGGTATTAGTATTATAAGGAGTTGATTGAAAATTCAGCATAATTCCATATAAGACAATGTAATTACCCATGGAACTAGGCCTAAATATTTCCATATTAAATGAATAAGTAATGGAAAATGACATATTATATAGGCAATTGATATTTGATATCTAATTTATCTCATAGACACTAGACTAGACCTAGGATATTCAATGAACTATTTCAAGGTTCGTGATAATATCAAGATTTTCACGTTGGGAAGTGCCTAAGAGGGTGTCAAGAAAAGCTCATCGTACTCTAAATTATGACATAAAAAATGAAGAGTATTAATTTTCATGTGTTTAGGTGCATGAATGTAGGTAGTGAAAATTCTATTAGTGATAAAAAAACAATATCTCAATGTGTAATTTACATGACCTAGGGACCTATCTTATGAGTAAACATAAATAATTGATAGCTATGATTTTATTTACAGAGAGACAAAGCACAAAGCAATACAAAAAGATATGTGTGAAACAACATATCTTATTATAATCCTAAATGATATCGTCATTCTATCACATTTACCAATAATTTTATTTTTGAAAATCATAATTAAAAAAAGATAAAAAATCTAATTATACAAAAAAATATGATAAAAAATCAAATCTAGATAAAATTCTCGCTCAACTATATTTAAATAATTATTTATTTATTTATTTTATATTTTTTATAAAATATATATGTACATATATAATAAATACAACGTATCCCTAAAAGATGGATAGAGAAAAGACATCACATCCCAAAGACACACAAACCAGCAGAGCTAGAAATGATTCCATTTGAATGTGTGACTTATTAAAAAATGTCACATCGTGTAAGGTAGAAGCATTATGATTTCTTAATAGTATAACATCTATTTAAGAATCTCCATTAAGCAAGTGACAAATGGTTTGACCTAATTGGCTACGAAATTTAAGCCAAATGATGGGTACGAGGCCTTTGCTTACATATTGGTATTCTCCACATTATCAAATCATATTCTCCATAGTTTTCTATAGCTTGTTGCCTTATGAAGCATATTACGAGAGAAATGTAGGCGACATAACTGACCCTTTTGGCCAAATAGTTTTTTCCCATGTACTTGCAAACAGCGTAGCCTATGGGAGCGGAAGCATCTTAACACCTCCTGCATTGTTTATGTCTGCAGCTCAGATGAATCATTCCTATTATATTGTATTTTGTTCCTTATCTGCTTCCAGGAGGCTTCATGCATCCATTTCAGTCTTTTTCCCCCTATAAAATGAACTCAAAACTCTTCCCACTATAATACCAGTGAATGTGACTGTTCAAGCTTAGTATTTAATATTTTCATTTCATTCATATTATTTTCTGGAAGGAGATCAACAAGGAGCTCGGAAATCATTATAGTTTTTCTGCTACAATGACGGTTAGCCTTTTTTCTTGTTACTTTTTCTCAGATTTATAAACATGGATTGCAGTGGCTGTGAGAGCAAGATTCGCAAGGCTCTGTCAAAACTCAAAGGCACGTGGAATAGTTAATTACAATTTCTTAAAAATCTAGTAGTTTATAAACTACATTCAATTTGCTACAAATTCTATTTTTACATATTTTTGAAATAATATAGATAATTTATTCAAATTTTACATCAAGTTACCTAACTCTGATTTTTCTAAATTTTTTGCCACTTAAGGGCCGATTTTTTCCATGATGATCCTACACATACCCCTAATTCAAGATTTATTTCTCCAGAGGAATATCTTCTCAAGAATGTATATTTTTTTTGTAACCAAAAATATTTGTTATATAATCCTTAAGGGGGGATCCCTTGGCAAGGAAAATTCTAAGATTTCAGGGATACATTTGTAAGAACAATGTAATAAGGGGGGGGGAATGTTAGCATAACATTATTTATTTATTACATTTTTCAACTATTTGGGAAATGGCTATTTAGGTTAGGTTGTTTACAATTGCAATATAGTTAAGATAACTATAACATCTCTCCTGGTATAAATCTGCTCCTACCTTTCAATAATATCTATCTAGTATTTACCCTCTTCACCAACTAACCTTGTCCTAGGGCTTGGAAATCCCCTCCCTCTTTTGGTCATTCTAAAAATAAACCAATTTATCTCCCTTCTTGAGGAAATTCTGAATAACATATTTGTACGAATATCTATGACTTCTTTTAACCTTTCTCCCTTGGAAACTAATACTAGTACCCTAAACTATCATTTCCTCAGTCATGGTGAAATCCACTCCACCAACTTTGACTTCCCTAAGAATCAAGGAGTCTATGAACTTATTTAAGTGAATCACATCATGACCCTACATGGCCATGAAGTAATTGCTGACCCCTCCATCTTTGAAAAATACTCCACATGTCTTTGTTATTATTTAATAGCTCATAAGTGGAAGGTTCAAATACAATATTTCATGCTCCCATATGTTTCTATCCTTTTTGCACTCACAGTTATTTTGGAAAGAGATAGTCTTTTCCAACAAAAGAAGAAAAAATGATATATTATATTTTACTTTCTTTTGAGTTTTGTTAAAACTTCCATAGGAATAGATTCATTGAAAGAAAAGATGGCCTTTTGGGATAGTAAATGTTTGCAACCTTGTAACTTTAATAATTTAATAGCATCCCACATTAAAAAATATATTTGTAGAAGTGCTACCTATACTTTTATGCCAACTTAGCATATTGGTCATTTCAAAGGAAATGAGAATCTACACTTCATATTTTCTTTCAAATTTCATCATTATTATTTTTTATCATTTTGAATCTCATTTTTAATAGACAAATGTAACTATCTAAATGCAAACCAAGTGCTCCTTCCAACAACTATAAACTCAAAATTAGATGTGTCCACTAATTTGTTGCCTTTTGTGTAACTATGCTTTATTTGAATTTATTAAAAATTCCTTATGCCTTTTCTAATTTATGTAATATGACCCATAAGTCCCCATGGAGGGACCCTACTACCTTTAATGAGGTTGATGAAAAATTCAAAGTCACCTTTCAAATGATTTTTTTTCATTTTCTCATGGAGATCTTGTTTAACTCCCCATTAGGTTGTAAACCTTTCAACTTCATTATTTGTTTTCTTTCCTACCTGAGTTGTGAAGCTTTCCACTAATTCACCATGATCATTTATCAAAATTCCCCCTACCACAACCACTCTTGGGTTACCTTTAGTAGCACTGTTGAAGTTTAGTTTCATCCACCCTTGCTTGAACTCTTCCACCCAACAAGTAATATCTTGGAATTGAAATAACTGGCTCTAAGATATGCATTCTAGGAGATATCCCAATAAATTAAGATATCTTACTCTATTATATTACTAGATCCTTTACTTAAATTTATAATTATAACTCTCCTCAAATTAACAAAGATTGATTTTATTATTATTAAATTGAGTTATATTGTCTTTAGCTTCTTGTCCAAAAACAATATTTTACTTCTTTCCTTTTATAAGCTCCAAAAAACATGTTGGATGATAAAATTCTATAATTCTTTCACCAACATGCATTTTTAAGGAGGAGACCAACTTAAGAGTAAACCCTTAAGATCTTGAGGGGTTAACCAAGCAATCCTAAGATGATCCAATATTAAGCCCCAAATCGAGGCAAACAACAAGCAATGCAGGAGAAAGTGGGTAATGCTTTCTACACAAATTTTATATAGTATTAATTTATTGGGGAATTGAAAACTAAACCAACAATTTTGGTGTGGTTCTATGGACGTCTCTTGCACTCTTAGGATATTTCACCTAAAAGGAGAGAGATAGAACCCAAAAATTGAAGTGGTTCACTGAAATAAAGGATTGTTTGATGTGACTAAGACTAAATGTAATGTTGTAAATGCAACTAAATGATGTAATTGATTGATTATTGATGCAAAACTAATGTAATATGTGACGTTTGAAAACACAATGTGATATGCAGAAAATGCAATAAAGTTGAAAACTAATGCAAACAAAATTGAACAAGGTCAAACAGAGTGCACTTGGGAATTGGATGATGAATCTGGAATGTTCTAAAATTTTGCATACATCAATGTAAATCACCAGTGGGATTCATTCACCATTGATGGCGAAATAGTCCTAATACTGACAAAAACACTTAAAACTGCTTTCTGACTATCGGGAATTGGAACCTGATAAAATCACCTTTTCCAGCCTTAAGGTGGGACTCATTCACCACCGATGCATGAATTCAGGGCCCTCCTCTAAAATTTCGTGGAAATCAAAGGTCAATCTTGTAGCTCCAAATCTGCACTTGTCTCCTTGTTGGGTTGACAGAGCCAAATCTATAGAAAATGAACTGTAGGTTGTCTCCAAGCTTGAAATAGGGTTTAGTTGACTTGAAACACTTTTTTCACTTGTTGAACACCTTTCAACACCTAATTTCTTTGGACAAATCAGACATACAAAAAAGTCTACAAACACACATGCAAAGGGGAAAAATGGTTAAGGGTTAGGTATAGGATTTGCCTTGGTCAAACTCCACATTGGTAATTAAACCCTTTAATGAAGAAATGAAACAAATAAACAAGGAATGATGAATAAACAACATGCAAATGTCCTTAAACTCTCACCACAACCTTGTTGAAGAAATCTAAAAGATATGTCAATGACTCCATTCCAAAATGCTTGATGAATGCCGACAGTCGATGTAAAGTGCTTGAATGCTAATCTTCGATGTTGAATGAGTGAACATAATTGAATGGGGGATGTAAAATTAGGAGAAACACTTATTTATAAACAATTCTTCCCTAATTTCTTGAGAATACCTCATCACAGGCCGACATAAGGTATTTTTAAATAAAAACCTAAAAGGAAATTTGAATTATTTTGAATTTGGAGCTAAGAGGGACTCATTCGCCACCGATGGTGAATGGGTCTCACCTTGGGCTTGTAAGTGAGTATTAAGAATTATGTTGCATTTAATGTTGTTTTTCAGGTTTAAATTAAAAAATACACTTAATTAAGTCATGTGAGTGCATAAAGGGGTCAAACAAAGCATAAGAATGGTGTAAATAGTGAAAGTAAGCCTAGAAAAGCATGAAATCTATTTACAAGACTTTACAACACTTTAGAATAGGACTTAATAAGTGATGAAAATGAGATTTTAGATGAATTGTAATTAATAGAGTCTACAAAAGTGTATAAATGTTTTACACCACTTCACAACACCTTCGCAAGACACCACAATTTGCATTTTAAGGACCCAATGTGAATGTTTAACTCACATTACAATATTAAATCAAAGAAAAGATAGCATCTCAAGCATCACAAAGACAAAGACCTAAAAGAGATCCATGAAAATGTCAATGATCCATTTTTTCTATGGTACATAGCCCCCACTTTAGTGAGAGGATGAACTTTGAAGATCAACCCACACTAAAGCAAAGCCACATATCAAGAGGGATCCAAATGCACTTATGCTAGAAAGATGGAATGACAACAATCAAGAGGGATGATCAAGCCCCTAGCATGAAGATCCCATGGCAAACTAAACATAAAGAACAAAGGGACGCCGCTGTAAAAAAGAAGGAGAGGGTAGCAACTCGTGATCAAGATCAATCATTTATTGAGATTAGTTGTGACTAGATCTAGGCCGCTTGTCCCAAAAGAAATGTGTACTCACTGTGGGTGATGGAACTTGTGGTGGTTCATCTAGTGAGAAGGCCCAAAAAGGTGAAATACACATGCTAGTTGGCATGCACTCACAAAACACATAGGTGGCTATGGGGAAATTTGTTGCATTGAATGGGCTTCCCCGCCAACCATACTCAAAAGTTATACCTCTTGATAACTCTTTTAATAAGGTACCATAAAGCGAAAAGTTTTGGTTCGCGGCTTCATGGAGATACAAAAGCTTGCATGCTTAGGAACTCATGAACAAAGAGGATAAACATAGGAATGCAAGTTATGTTATGCAAGGTGGCCATGCAAAATGTAATATGCAAAAATGTAAAATGCAAAGGGGTGTTCAAAAGAGTCTTGTTTAGTTCATGCAAATTCTATAACTTAGGGAACATTGTGTTTAATGTCTCCAAGAGAGGACCAATCAAAGAATAGATTATTCACAACTTAGGGGATGCAGTATGTCACATCAGGCCACCTCCTCAAGAGAAATGCAATATTCTAAGATAGATCACACTTATGAAGGGAATCATATCCAATATCATCCACAAAGTGGCGAACACATTGTATGAAGTGACAAGGTTGCACTAAGAACCAATAATTCAAATGAAATTATGCCAATGTATTCCCCCCACTTTAAAGGAATTGCTACACATCTCTTTATGAGTATTTACTTTAAAGTAGTGAAGGAAAATGCAAAAGGGAAACAAGACATGAGAGCCAAATTGGAAAGCCCTATGCCAAGTCACATGTTTCGAAGTCAAGTAAGGCTGGATTCATGTAAATGAAAAAAGAAACAAAAGAAAGGAGTTTCCCTAGAAAGGAAGAAACCAAACACATAAGGGATCTATGGTTTTGGGGTCAATATGTTGATTTCTGCAATGTTTTGATTAAAGAGCTCAAAACTATCATCATTCTATGAAGCACATAGAACTAGAAGAATGACACAAGGAGAGCAAAAAAAAAAGAAAAAAAATGTCTATTTTAGGTCAACATGGAAGAGACATTGTGATCTCATCACTTTGCATCATCCCCAAAAGGAAAAACAAGCAAAACAAAATGAAAAGGAAAATGAAAAGAAAAGATTTTGGGTCAACATGAAGGAGACATTGCCAATGCCTTGTGTCATCCCCAAAAGGAAAAAAAAATGAAAATGATAAAGTAAAAAAGGAAAAGAGACTATTTGGGTCAACATGGAAGAGACATCTAGGGCATCTCAACACTTTGCATCATCCCCAAAAGGAAAATACAAAAGAAAAGTGAAAAAGAAAATGTAAAATGTATGACATATAGAAGGAATAGAGGTACAAATAGAGGAAGTGCACAAAGAGAGAGAACATCAAACAAAAATTACGGGGGAACACGATACACACATAAAATCACACCAAAGAAAAGAAAAGGGAAAATGTAAAAAGGCTAGCAAGGTGAATGAAAGTCAATCATATAACAAGTCATCCACCTCCCAATCATGTTCAGTATATTGCGTGGGTGGTTGGTTGTCCAAAGGAATGATTGCAAGTGTCAAATTAGGAGATGTGCCAGGTTCTTCACTTGGTGTAGTATATTTATCATTTAAGCTCATGGTAGATGAAAATAAATAGTTTAGATAGTTATGTACTTATTCATCTATTATTGTCATATCCTCATCATCATCATCATCAAGATTGATTACAATGGGAGGACGAAGGGTAATTTCCAAGGAAGGATGTATTAGGAGATATGGTTGTTGGATCAGATTATTTTGTTGGAGGGTTGGACTATATGATCTTGTTGTAGGTCAAGAGGAGGAGGGTGACCATTTATTGCTTCTGTCAAAGGTGGAGGTTGATTTTCTTTTCTTTTTTCATTTTGCATTTGATGAGCAAGGAGACGATGATGATTTCTACTCTCCCTAGCACCATGGTTTCTTTTAATTTTATTTTGAAGTTGTTGAGGTGTAAAAGCGGGTTGATCCACCATAGGTTCCTTTTCCTCTTGAGGGGGAAGAATTAAAGGAATCGAAGAAGATGGGTCAATCACTTTCTCTTTGAATTTATAAACTTGTTTAATGTGAGGAGGCTTGACATGATTGGTTTCATTTTCTCTTGGACATTTATATGAGGAAGGGGAGGCATCTATGGTTGGTTGCTCATGAGGGTGTGTTGTTTCTTCAGTTTTGAACTCAGGCTGAAGCATGGTCTCATCTAGGATAGGAGAAGCAGAAGTGGATGGGAACATGTTATGAAGAGACAATTTTTCTATTCTTTTGGCTTTGAACTTTTGATAGGAAATGAAAAAGAAGTCTTTTCAAGGGGTGATGGGTTCCATAGGCCCAGGCCAAAATGATTCTAAAGAAAAATTACCCTTAGAGGACAATGGATTAAAGCCAATATGGTGTATGGTAAATATTTCATTGTCATGTAGAAACCTCAAACATTTGTGAACAACTAAAGGGACTTCTTTCATCGAGTGAAGCCAAGAATGGCCTAGTCACAGATGAAATTGGTCTGATTGTGGAATAATAGAAAATGTTACATCCAAAGTCTTGGGTCCTATTTGTAATGGGAGTATGATTGATCCAATCATAGGGAACACAAAACTAGTATGTGTTTTAATCCATGTGGTTGGTTTATTATAATCATCTTGATAAAGTTCATGTAATACTAAAAACTCTTCCATGATCGTACTCTCGTCATAGGTAGGATCTACTAGTATACCATTGGTGGGTTTATCATAGATTCGACCGGTTATGTAAAGAGGACCTTCAAGAAGCTTTTTAAGTATATCACGAGAAGAAAAAGTAATATCAAGAGATTTTTTGGTTGATACCTTATGAGGGACAACATCTATCATACCCACAACTTCATCCATAGGATTAACTTGGGTAACAATAGGAGTGATATCATGTTCATTATTTGTATCAATGTTCATCACATGAGTGTTTGAAGGTTCACTACCCTTGAAATGTGAAACATTGTGTTTAGGCATAGGGTTGGTAAAGATTTGTAAATTATGATTAGGGGGTGTAACAGACTTATTTCCTTGATCATTGACACCCGCAATGGACAAGTGACCCAAATCAATGAGGTCTTGAACTAAGGGTTTGAGATGCTTATTGTTTGGTTTCATGTCCATTTTGGTGATAAAAATGACAATGAGAATTTGGTTTAAAGGTGGGTCTGAGGGATCTATCTATTAATGTGATTTCAGAGAAGTCATTTGAACAAACCAAAATTTAGAATATATTGTTTAATCCAAAATATGATGATACTAGTTTATGATGTGTTTATGGAAGATTAAAATTGTGGGTTTTTTAATTACAGGGGTAGATAGTGTAGAGATTGACATGTCGATGCAGAAAGTTACAGTGAGCGGTTATGCAGAAGCAAAGAAGGTTCTCAAGGCGGTGAGAAGAAGTGGGAAAAAGGCAGAGCTGTGGCGTTATCCTTATCACAGCGAATATCATACTTACACTGATCACTACTATCACAAGCAAACCTACAGTTCCAATTACAACTACCATAAGCATGGCGACAATGGGAGCTCCCATGGTTACTTTCAAACCATTTCTCACTCTACAATTGTGGACAATAAATCATCAAACATATTCAGTGATGAGAATCCAAATGCATACATATACTACTGTATCAAAGGATAAAGCTTAAAGAATCGGCATATTGTTTAATGTTTATGGATAAGAGTTTTAAGTTATAATTTTTTATAAGTAAGTGTTTAGATTATAAAATAATGTTATACATATTAAAAAAAAATGGATATGAAAAATTAACATATAAAATAAATAAGATCACCAAATGGTTAAAACAGTAACAGAGGGGGAAGAGTATCCAGATGTTTCAGTCCTCTGATGGGAAACGATAAAGTGCATTGAAAATCAGACAAGCGTTGAGAGGATCGATGACTCCATTAAAAGATATGGCTGTGGCGCAGATCAATATTATGTTTGTCTCGAGACCTTGAAATAGTTAGATGTGTGTAGGATATGCCACTATGTGGGGTTTGTGAGTGGAATGATTGTGTACTCTTTTTATTGAGAAATAATTATACTTGATGCTGTAAATTAAGAACATACACTAAAAGCAGTAGTTATGACAAATTATCAAGTCTTTTCACAGAATAAAATGGTGCTCACAGGTTACTATTACAGTTAATTGTGTGATTATTATTTTAATTTCAGTTTTTATAAGTTGGATTTTTTTTCTTAAAATATATATATTTTTTTGATATACTGTCAAAAATTAAAAGATTGTTTTATTTGATATATTGTCTATCAAATTTTAGAACAAGGCCTTGCCCTGGTTTATTATATATTATGTTAAAGCATACAAAATTATGGATAGATCCAACAATTCAATAGAAGTGAGCAAGATTAGCCTATTCAATATTAAACCCTATGAGTGAATATGAGATCAACTTGTTTATAGGGATGATGAATATTGCAATTATAAAAAAAAAGGTCATGCCACAAGAAAGTGTATGGAATTGAAACATTACATCTAAGAACTTATAGATAAAGGTGAAATTAAAATTAGATCATCACACACCTTGCCTAATCAAGAATTGGGTATCTATTAAAAATCATTCCCTAGGCATACTCAATAGCACACTCAAGGACAAGAATCCCATAAAACACCATCCATCATCACATAAATCCTTACATCCATGAAACTATTGTTGGGAATATTGAGAACTTTGATTAATGAGTTCATACCATTAAAATGAAAAAAAATATATGTGCTATCAAAACCTAATTTAGAAAATTCACAATCCAAGGTCCTATTCCAACCAATCTGAACACCCAAAAATGACATGACCTCCTCGACCAACTTGAGCAAACTTTGGCCCAAATTTCCATCCTTAAGATCCTTCAAATTTCTCCCATTCATAGGGATATATTAAATAAATACGATCCTACAAGAATCCCAAGTTCCTAATAATATTGATACCTCATGCTTCCAATCCCTTGTTGGCCATATTTCCACAAATTATTAGCTCACATTCACTCCAATTTTTTTTCCTCCCCTTAATCCATCACATAACTATCTCCTCCATATAGAGGCTGTCATTTTCAAACATAAAATAAAATGTATTATCATTTAGACAATGGGTCAAGCCTAAAAATTTGTATAGTTTGACTAGTGCAACATTGGTTTTATAAAATATAAGCCTTGGGATCTCATACTATCACCCTTAAGGCCTATGATAATGTAGAGAGAGTGTCAAATTGCTCCATATTTACCTTCCAATCAAGGTAGAAGCCTCATTGCAACATACCCTATGCCACATCCTAGATCTAGACCTTCCATACAACATCTTTCTTGATCAACAATGGGTCCATTCCATGCAAGTTGCATCATCTACATTCTATCAATGTCTTAACTTTATATACAATGGTATAGAAATTACTATTCCATGTGACCTCCACCCTTTTTGATATTGTAAGATGTTGGAAATAATATACGATAACCATTGTCCATATTCTCACATCATTCCCAAGTTCTCCAAAAAATCCACATCATATATCAACCTTAGAGATTTTACTTGCACATCTTCTACTCCATCACCAAGCAATAACCCATAAAATCCACATTCAAAATCCTTGATAAAGGATGTGGAGAATATCAAATACATTAATTCTTCCATATCACTAACTTTCTCATGTCACCTTGATCCTTCAATTGACAACACCCAAAATTCCAAGATCCCCTCACACTAAAATAGGGGCCCACTACCTTCCTTTATAGTGGTTATCTTGCTCACAAGGATATGTAGGCCCTAAATACTACATGGATTTACAAAGATGACTAGTATGTTGCTTTCTTTAAAGAGCACAAATATCACATTCCCTTGTGCATTTGTAGTAAAATAAACTATAAAGGCCAATGTCTTTGTTTACATGAGTAAGGACCTCTTTATCCTATTAATTTAATAGTAAATGATGAAGCTCCTAGCTTAGGATATGAAACTTAAGATGAGTAATATAATTCCCTTATCAAGTTTCCTATTAATGCTAGGAACACTTTTTTTGATCTTGGTGATAGTGAAGCACATGTCATTCATAGAACTTTTGAAGAGATTATTGCCATGAACCTATTGCATGACAAAGTCATCCTCACTATTCATCTTGATCTACAATACCTTAAACTCATTGATTTGGATCAACACTATCCTCCTAGATTACACTTCAAAATGATGAGGCCATCTTAGAGATTATGTAATATTGCAACCACAATCCCCTAGGAGATCATAAATAAATATTTCAGATCCTATTGCTCATTCATCTACATATTTTGGAGAAAAAGTAGATCTTTCAGAGGAACCATCAGAATCCACACTTGATATACATACACCCTTTGATAGTGAGCTTCACCTTCCATTGGCTCTTGCCCCATTTCAATATGAGTCACCCATCCTTGTTGAGGAAGTTGAAGAAATAAATTTGGGTACAAAGGAGGAACCTAAGTTGAAACATATAACAATTGGTTTAGATCATGAGTTGAAGATAGACACATCCATAGTACTTAGAGATTACCTAGATGTATTTGTTGGTATTATGATAACATTCCTTTCTTGAACCCATCCTTGGCTAGTCATCACCTTGTGTTACAATCTAATGCTAAACCAATTCATCAAAAGCTAAGAAAAATGCATCTTAAGGTGCCCCCCCTAGTAAAGGGAGAACATAAAAATTTGATAGATGTCATATTTATTCATCTTATTAACTATCCAAATTGGGCATCTAATATAGTTCTAGTAAGCAAGAAAACCAAAGGAATCAAGGTATGCATAGATTTTAGGGTGTAGAATTGTAAATTGTCACCCTTGACAATTTCACACTAGATTTTTCTCCCTCCTATGTGCTTGGACCTAATTATATACCTGTTTTCCTAAATTATGCATACCATGACACATTTTATCATTTATTAGAAAATCAAATATGCAAGACCCAAGTAGATATTTAATACTTTTCCCATGACACTTTGGTTCTCATAAAAAGTGGGATCTAGACTAGGGAACACTTTGTCCTTGTCCTCTTAAAATGACTCAAAATTTATATCTTAGTGTTAATAATTTATTATTTGAAATTCAAATCCTAATTGACAGCTACCAAAATTTAATTTTTCAAGAAATTAGATTAATTGCATATAAATAGATAGTATTTTCATAATTTTAATTATCAAGAAAAATCAAGCAAAATTGGAGAGAAATTATTATAATTCAAAAGTCAATTCAAGGGTAGTCTTGGAGCATAATTTATAGAATTATTACAACATTTCATCACTCAAGCATCATGTCAAGTTTTGTGTGAGTTTGTTCATGTTTATACATGAATTTTTTTTGTTAGTACTAATGCTTGTAGGTCTTCAAATCAAATCAAGCTGGATATTGCAATTAATCCTTGAAGGTGATGTGCAAGGTTTCAGTCCATCAAGGAGATCAGATCTAAGTGGTGAGTTGCAACAAGTTGTTAATTCATTACTCCATTGTCATTTAGCATCTACCCCTCAAAAGGATAAGCTCTCTTTATCATCAAATTTTCCATTGTGGAGGTAGAAATACCAACACAAAGTTTGATTTAGAAATACCAACACAGAGTTTGATTGAGGCAAGCTCCTATATGAAACAACCTTTCTCATTTTGAATGTGCATGTTATAGATTTGAAGAAGATTGGAAGGAGATTGAAGATAATTTTCTCATTTATGCATTCAAGCCCTACAACTTGACAAAATATGGAAACTACATTATCTCAGTAACATATGAAGATTCGACAATGGGAGTCGGAAGGAAGAAGCCATAGACAAGGGACCTAACGATTGTGAAATCATTTTTTGATTTTAGATCCCTTGTCTAGGGCACCCTTGTCCACCTAAATCAGGCTCAAACTTAGATCATAGGTGCATCAATATCTTCTCTATTTATTTTTGGTCTTCAATTTTGGTTATCAGTTTCCAGTTTACCTATATTCATCTCAAAACGCTACATTTTCATAGTTTGGAAGCTGCATCATTGAATTTTCATCAAAAATCCATTTCCAACCCCCAAATAATTTTGATCTAGGGTTGATTGACTCATATTTTAGGTTCTAAGTCAATCTCATACCCTTTCCAAATCTATCTTCTAATTTTATTGTTGTCAATAGAGTGTGCACCCTTGTTGAACTATGTTCAACCACCCATTGAAAGATGGGAATGATCTCCAGAGTGTGGGCGCTAATATTTGAGATCAAGCATCCAGTTGAAGAGTTGGTTCTCTTTGGAACAATCACCTAAAATCTACTTTCTAGGAAAAGGGAGAGAAAAATAATGTGAAATGGAACCTATACGATGGGTGATGCACCAAAATGATTCCAAGCATAATACTGCTATTTTTACACACAAGAATGATCAACAACTTAAACAATGGCTTAAAAAATTCAAAACTTCACGTCTTTGCAACAATGCTTCATAATTAGGCTAAAAATGTCAAGGAGAACACCTAGAAGGAAGTAAAAATGTCTTCACAACTTAGACTCTCTCCTGAACTAGCTCAAAACATGTTATGACCTACAATAGTTCATATTAACTGCATAAAGGAAAATAAAATAGGACAAAATAAAAGGGAAAACAATTCCACCATAAGATTTCATCAACCATTTTAAATGCTTTCATAATAAAATAGCAAATGAGAAGGTAAAATAGCTTATTTTATTGATCAAAAAGGTGTTACAACTATTGTACATGCTTGAGAAATGAGCTACAATGCTGTTCTCCTTTTGAAAAGAACTCATAAGAGTTACAATACAATACCGAAAAAGGAAAGAACTAGAGAGAGAAGTCCTAAAACTGAATATTTAAATACAAAAGCATAATAAATGCTTGCATCATGACTTTGGGCTTGCCTTGAATGATTGGAGAAGTCTTGGGTTGGATGTAATTGATTTTGGGCCATAAAAGCCCTCCAAACTACTTCAAACTGAGTCATAATAACTCCACACTTCCCTTGGAATGTTTCTACACACTTGGAGGATCTTGACATATGTCAAAAGGCATCTTGGAGTGATAAAACTACCCCTAGATACTTGCACTATGCTGGAACCATCTCCTAAATTCTTGGGAACTCTTCAAACTCAGTCAAAATTACCTCAACATGCCCTATATCTGCTCAACTATTTGAAAAGGTCTACAACATCCACCCAATTTTTTTCTCCATGATGGATCATGTACCTTTACAACTGCTATAGGGTTGGATGAACTTGATTTTGGGCTATTAAAGCCTTCATAAATTTTCAAAATAGTCTTTCAACTACCTGAAACTCCTTCTCAGGGATAAATCTATCCATTGCACGTGAGTCAAAATATGCATTCATGTCCATTACGGGGCCCAAAACAACCTTATTTACTCTGAATTTTTCTTCAGACTAGTGAATTAATATCACAAACTACGAACTGGGTTGGTAAGAAATTTATTGGTTTCTTTTTCCTTCTTATTTCCTAATTTTTATCCAAAAATCTCAAGAGCCCAGATCATAATTTTCAAGATATGATGAAATATTGACTGCTCCAACTAAAAATGCCTCACTTTCCTCATCATTAAAGCAACACACTGCTTCTCTTTGACTAAATAAAACACTAGCTTTCTCTTATACAAAGAAGGTTTGAAATAAGGGATATACCTATCCTTTGCAAGATGCATGCGTGGCTTTGCATACCATGATAAGAGGATTACACATCATCAACATAATGATCTCAACATAAAAAAAATCCTTCATCTATGCATATTACACATGCAACTATTTGTAACAATGCACATAAAAGCACAAACTTGCACCAGTACTGCCCATAATGTTGAAATAGTAGCAAACTCCAGGTTTGATGGAATCTGTTCTCCTAAAGAATGAAGGACCAGAACTACTGATGATGAAGACAATTTGGCACAGTGAAATTTTATGATTTCAATATCCAGTTGCACTTGGGGAGTTTAATGGTTTTAATATATGTTGCCTCTAAATGTTATTTGTAATGCTATGTATGATATACCCTCCTGCCAGTATTATAAGTCCGGCATTTTGTAAGCTTTTTTCTTTTACTAATAATATATTGCGGCTTATGCCTTTCATAAAAAAAAAACTATCTATAACAACCATTATATCTTGAAGGAAACTGAAACATGATTGTAGAACAATTCCTTACAACTGCATAACTGAAGTCAGGAAGGAAAGATCAACATGCACGTGCCCTTAAGTCTCTGTTTTGTTGAATAAAAAGAACCAAGTTGTCATGAATTCCCCAAAACTTGTAGATTGAAACAACACAAACATAGGTTTGCGCTTTTTCACATGGAAAACCCTTACTCAAGCTATAACTAAACTAATTTTCTAACCCAAAGTTACCTTCAAACAAAGAAAATTCACTCCAATAATAAAGCTGAAAATTTCAAACTTTAGGCCCAAAATCACGTGCCTTTTGTATTTAATATAAGATTTCTTGAAGGGTTTTGCACTATAACCATGAATAATAAGAGACCTCTTGAAAAATTTTAATTGTTCTAATGAAAAATGAACACCCCTCTTTGTGATAGTGACCAACTAAGGATACAAGGCTTTAACTTATCCATATGTCAAAATAAAACCAAACCTTAACAAACTTTATGATGACAAATTAAACCTTATGTGCAATTTAGGCCTAAGACAAAATTGGACAACATTCTGGTGACATCTTAGGGGTGTTTGCTTGCTAAACATGAAAGAACAACTTCCTTCTCAGTATCCATTGGGCTATAGAGTCTTGGAAAGACATGAACAAACTCAGATCTAATTGTAACTTATTAGTAGAAGCATTGAACACCACCTAGAAAACTAGAAACTACTACTAAAAACTGAAAATAATGTGCCAAAGCACATGGAGGAATGGAAAAACTTAAACCTACCCTAGAATAATGACAAGAAAAAACCATTTATAGGATGATTGAAGTAGCTACCCCTTCTTCTCAATATACAATGACTTGCATGCTTGAGGATAGCTAAGAAAAGACAGGACACAAAAAAATCTTCAACAAGTTGATGCACTACCTCTTGAAAGAGATAAACAAGTCCACTTACCCCATCAAATGGATCATATGTATTGTTGTTCAAAGGAGGATAAGGGTGATCCCATGATAGTGGTTTACAATTTTTGGCCAAGCTGGACAGAGAAATTATTATTTTTAATTGAATCTTCACATTTGGGCACCTATAAGCTGGCTAAAGTGAGGGAATTTGAAGATGGTGCAAACTAGAGTCTCATCAAATTTTTGTCTATAGATTAAAAATATTTTTTTCAAAATTTTTGGAATCAAATTGCACTTCTTTTCCCATCTCCCACGAAAATTGATTTTTTTCAGAAAACAACATTTTTAAAAAGTGGCGCACACCGTATAAAGCATAACTTTTTTCCATGAAGGATAAAATTCTAATTCTTTCAATTTAGATTTGTAACTCTGATATCTAGGTGCTTCCACTTGGTTAGATAGTTTTTATTGAATATTTTTTTTTCTTAATCAAGTTTCAAATTCAAAGCGAATTACAATTTAGACACTTAGCAGTTTATAACCGTAACTTTTTTGTATATGTCAAATTTTTTTTTTTTTGTTGGATCAAAGGACTTCAATATCTGGTCCACTCATATTTTTCAATTTTTTTTTTTGATAATCTTCTATTTTTCTACATGTGAAGAACAAAGAAATTCATT
This sequence comes from Sequoia sempervirens, assembly GCA_007258455.2. NCBI lineage: Eukaryota > Viridiplantae > Streptophyta > Pinopsida > Cupressales > Cupressaceae > Sequoia > Sequoia sempervirens. The sequence goes on along the minus strand of VDFB02193867.1, from coordinate 496,927,944 downwards.
TTCGATGAAAAACCTATGTTTAATAAAACTTAAAAAACAAATACATAACAAAACCAAAACATATTAAAATTATATTCATTGGATAGCTTGTTCTGAGGAATACCATAATCATTTGAAATAAATTTTAAATGAATTCATTTGATCCCCCAAAAGCTAAATCAAAAGTGATTTTTTATCAGCATTTTGATAGGTGTAAAGGAGATGCATTTATAGGTATGGTTTAAAACTAGCGAGGTTCTATCCAAGGGGGTTTGATCTAAGGTGATTTGATCAAACCCTCTTCAATTGGAATCCTTAAAATGGAACTTTTTAAGGCTTAAATCATTATATTTTCTAAAAATATGTGATTTCAGCTAAATTAAGTTCCTCTAAATTGTAAACCACTATTATGACAACACCCATTATAAGTGAGTTGAACATGCTCTTGTTCAACTGCAAGTACATTTTTGATTTCATCTTCAGCTATAGCTTCATGTTTGGGTGCAAGCTTCCAGGATATTGGTGCCTTTTTGGATTCCATCTTGGCTAGACACCTTATAGGACAACCTCTTGAAAGGATGAAGTTTGAGTTCTCCTTGCTGGTCTCCTGCTTGTGGATTTCCATCTTATCATCCTGCTGGTTAGAAAGGTCTATTTCCTATAACTAATTTGGTGAAAAATAGAAGCTTCTTCAGTATGCTTATGCTACTCATGGTTTACTTCACCTAGAGGTGTTAGTTTGGCAACCAAATTGATACAAAAAGTCTCTAAATCATCCCAAAACATGTCTTCTTCAAGCTCTTATGTGGTTTTCTGTAAGGGAGGACTGATTTTAGCTTTATAACAACTCCCCTCATGATTTGTAAGGTTATCAAAATCATCTTGCTGAGGTATGAACCCTGATTTTCCCTTGCACTCAGTTGAATCAACAACTTGGTGTAAACCAACCTTTCCCTCTTGCAAAGCAAGGCTATCTTAAAAAATCTCTTCATATACCAACACTTCAACATGCTTTTTTATGGCTTCCTGCTACTCAAAAATTTGGCTAGACATTGAAATAGGCATGCTTTCTTCTTCTTTGTCAATGAAATAAGGGAGGTCATCAAATGAGAATGTAAAAATTGTATCTTTATTACCTTCTAATTGACTGGTATCTCACTGTCCCAATTGATTTTTTGGCATAGGCAACAACATATTTTCCTCCTCTTCAGCAAAAGATGGGAGTTCTTCAAATAAATCAGTTAATACTTCATTCTGAGAACCCTTTATTGACTCCATATCTTGCTGCTCCAACTTGTTATGTTCATCAATCTGCTACAACAAGTATGATTTTTTTGATTTGATGTCACAAAAGGGGTTGCAAATACTTATTCCGTCATCATCTTCACTTTGAATATTCTCCTCTTCACCTACATATCCTTCATTTTCTCTCCAAATAATAGGTCCTCCTTTGAAAAGGGAGATGGTGGGAGGGTAGAAGGGTTCAACTGATGGAGTGAGGTTAACATGTTCATTAATTACTAAGATGAAAATGAGGTACTATGGGCTGCTCTTGGTTAGGAATCAACTGTTGGTTTGAAGAAAAACTTTTGAAACTTGGAATTTTTATTGGCTCAAATTCTACAACCTTTTCCTCTTCTTGGTTTTGGATTGGTATGATAGGAAAGGCATCAACAAAATTTGGCATTTTGAAACTAGGAATGCAAGGGGTTGATTGGGTTTCATACCTCTGTACTTGTGCAAGCAAGTATTTTATTTGTTCTTTGGTTGCAACTTGTTTAGCAAGAAACGCCTGTTCATACCTTTGTGCCTCTACCTCCTTCTGATGAATATGAGCTTGATGAGAAAGCTCTTCCTATTGCATGTATTATACTCCTACTCTTTCATGACAACCTCTAATTTCCTTTGTAAGTCTAATGCTATCTCCTTGATACTCATGTTGTTAGCATCTTGAGGATGATTCAGAGAGTAGTCATGCTAGTTATGAGAAAAATGATCTTCTTGCAAATGATTATAGGCACGGATAGGTTTCCAGGAAGGTTGAATAGGGGTGGGAGGGTGGCAAGCATGATAAGAGTGAAAATGTCTTGTTGTGACAGAGTTATTTGGGATAAAACTACTAGGGTTCTCAATTTGATATGGTTGGTAAGAAGGTATACAAACTATTGTTTGGTAAAATGGAGGAGAAGAAACATAGTCTCCATGGTAGTTGGTCATGCTAGATCATATAAGTGAGCTATAAAATGATGGAATATTCTTTGAAAATAAGAAAACCAGGTTTGATTCAAAAATTATTCACATACCAGTAGGGGATTTGATAATATTTTAAGCACTTGGTCTACTTAAAGTAATAGATTTGTGATTAGAGTCACCATGGTGTTGCTTGTATTGCCTCCAAAGGCTGATAATACTGAGAAAAACACCAAATCTCTTAGTATTTTGATGAGAAGTTCATCATACTCGTCCCACCGAGCATGCCAAAAACTATTTTCAATAGAGTGTGTACCCTTGTTGAACTATGTTCAACCACCAACTGAAACATGGGAATGATCTTCAGAGTGTGGGCTCTGATATTTGAGATCAAGCCTCCAATTGAAGAGTTGGTTCTCTTTGGAACAGTCACCTAAAAACTACTTCTTGTTGGGAAAAGGGAGAGAAAGATAACATAAAATAAAACCTATACTATGGGTGATGCACCAAAATGATTCCAAGCATAATATTGTTATTTTTACACACAAGAATGATCAACAACTTAAGCAGTGGCTTACACAACTCAAAAATTCATGTCTTTGCAACAATGCTTCATAATTAGGCTCAAAATGTCAAGGAAAGCACCTAGAAGGAAGTAAAAATGTATTCACAGCTTAGAATCTCTCCCGAACTAGCTCAACACATGTTATGACCTACAATAGTTTATATTAATTACATAAAGGAAAAGAAAATGGGAAAAAATCAAAGGGAAAATAATTCCACCATAAGATTTCATCAACCATTTGAAATGCTTTCACAATAAAATAGCAATTGAGAAGGTAAAATAGCTTATTTTATTGATCACAAAGGTCTTAAGACTACTGTACATGCTTGAGAAATGAGCTACAATGTTCTCCTTTTGAAAAGAACTCATAAGAGTTACAATACAATACCAAAAAAGGAAAGAACTAGAGAGAGAAGTTCTAAAACTGAATATTTAAATATAAAAGCATAATAAATTCTTGCATCATGACTTTGGGCTTGCCTTGAATGATTGAAGAAACTATCCCAAGTCGGATGTTACTAATTTTAGGCCATAAAGCCCTCCAAATTACTTCAAACTGAGTCATAATAACTCCAAACTACCCCTGGAATGTTGCTACACACTTGGAGGATCTTGACATATGTCAAAAGGCATCTTGGAGTGATAAAACTACCCCTAGATACTTGCACTATGTTGGAACCATCTCCTAAATTCTTGGGAACTCTTCAAACTCAGTCAAAATTACCTCAACTTGCCTTATATTAGCGCAACTATTTGAAAAGGTCTACAACCTCCACCCAGATTTTCTCTCCATGATGGATGTACCTTTACAACTATTGTAGGGTCAGATGAACTTTATTTTGGGCTATTAAATCCTTCATAAATGTTTAAAATAGTCTTTCAACTACCTCAAACTCCTTCTCGGGCATAAACCTATCCATTGTGTGAGTCAAAATATGCATTCATGGCCATTATGGGGCCCAAAACAACCTTATTTACTTTGAATTTTACTTTGGATTGGTGAAAAAATAACACAAACTACGAACTGGGTTGGTGAGAAATTTGGTGGGTTTTTTTGACTTCTTGTTTCTTAATTTTTTTCCAAAAATCTCAAGAACCCAGATCATAATTTTCAAGTAATGATGAAATCTCGACTGCTCCAATTGAAAATACCTCACTTTGCTCATCATTCAAGCAACACACCACCTCTCTTTGACTGAAGAAAACACTAGCTTTCTCTTATACAAAGAGTGGGTTTGAAATAAGGGATATACTTGTCCTTTGTAAGATGTATGCATGGATTTGCATACCGTGATAAGAGGATTAAGCATCATCAACATAATTATCTCAACGTAAAAAAAAATCCTTCATCTATGCATATTACACATGCAACTATTTGTAACAACCATTATATCTTGAAGGAAACTAAAACATGATTGTTGAACACTTCCTTACAACTGCATAGCTAAAGAAAGGAAGGAAAGATCAGCATGCACACACCCTTAAGTCTCTATTTTGTTGAATAAAAAGAACCAGGGTGTCATGAATTCCCCAAAACTTGTAGATCAAAATAACACAAACATTTTTTCACGTGGAAAACCCTTACTCAAGTTATAACTAAACTCATTTTCTAACCCAAAGTTACCTTCAAACAAAGAAAATTCCATCCAATAAATAAATCTGAAAATTTCAAACTTTAGGCCCAAAATCATGCACCTTTTGTATAATATAAGATCTCGTGAAGGCTTTTTCACTATAACCATGAATAATAAGAGACCTCTTGTCAAATTTTAATTGTTCTAATGAAAAATGAACACCCTTCTTTGTGATAGTGACAAACTAAGGATACAAGGCTTTAACTTATCCATATGTCAAAATAAAACCAAACCTTAACAAACTTTATGGTGACAAATTAAACCTTCTATGCAATTTAGGCCTGAGACAAAATTGGACAACAACTATGTAAGTGAAAAGTAGCTAACCCTAGTTAGACACTAGGTTCACTTTTCCTACATAACATATGGATATGAATAAATCTTACCCCAAAATGATTTTTCACTTCCAAATATTAACATGATAGTAGATCTAATAGTTGGCTATGAGATTTTGTCCCTTATGCATGAATTTTTAGGATATATAACAAAATTCAAATAACACCAAAGGACTAATATAAGACAACCTCCATCATCCTTTGGGGAAAATTAATGTTACAAAGTCATGCCATTTGGGCTCAAAAATGTTGGTTCCACATATCAAAGAGCCATGATTGTCATATTCCATAATATGCTACATTATATTGTTGAATATTATGTGGATGATGTCCTAGGTAAATCAAAACTTAAAATACATCACCTAGCCATCTTGTGTCATATATTCTAGAGGCTTAGAGAGTATGAGATTAGATTAAATCCCAAGAAATGCATTTTTGGAGATACATTAGTAAAGTTGTTAGGATTCATTATTTTTAGAAATTTTGTTGAAGTAGATATAGATAATGCAAATGCAATAAAATAAATTCTACCTCCTAGGAACCTTAAACAACTATGCAACTTTTAGGGAAAATTCTAGGCTATTAGGTGGTTCATTACCTAGTAGATAAGTGGCATCCTTTTTCACATCGACTCCAAAAGAATATTAGATTTAAGTGGAATCAGTCATGACAAATAGAAATTGACCATATTAAAAAATACCTATCCAATCCTCCAATCCTAGTGGCACCCACTCCAAAAAGGCCTCTGTTGCTCTACATCTTAGTTACACATTATGCCTTAGGCACCCTCTTAGCTCAACATGATGATAAAGGACAATTCCATCTATTTCTTTAGTAGGGAATTAGTGGGATGTGAAATAAATTACTCATCCATGGACAAATATTATCTTGTAGTAGTGTTTTCCTCATAGAAAGTTTGACATGCTTAATTCTACAACCCATCATATATCCAAATTTGAACCATTGAAATACTTATTGTCCAAATAAAAAATTACTAATAGAATATAAAAATGGCTCATGATCCATAGTAATTTTTATATTGATTATGTCAATGATAAAAAAGAAATCAAGGGGCAAGTTATAGTGGATCAGTTAGCAAAGGCTCTCATTCATGACTATCATCCTTTGACCACATAATTTCTAGATGAATCTATCTTTCATATTGAAGATTACCAACCATGGAAAGTATACTTTCACATGGATCATTTACCTCACATGGATTGTGTTATGGTATCATTTTCATCACTCCCAAGGTTATTAAATATCCCAAAATAATTTTGGATTGGATTTCCTTGTACCAACAACATAGAAAAATACGAGGCATTGATATCAAGTCTAGAAGTAGTAGTATAATGGAACATAAAACACTTATAGGTCTTCAATGTTTAGCAATTGGTAGTCAAATATCCCAATGATGACTTACTTACTAAGGATGACAAACTTGTGCCTTATAAATGCATGGTGGATAGTTTTAAGTAGTATTCCTTGGATATATATTTTGACCAAGTTCAAGTCACATTAAAAAAATGTTTCTAATGTAATGGCTACTATAAAATATCTTCTAGATATCCTTAATGAAGCTCATGTGTAGATAAATTTCTTGTAGAAAAAATCCTCATATCTTCTTATGATCTCCTAGACTCTAAAATTGTATGTGTTATTTTTGGTCCTGAAACTCCTAAGTATAGTGAAGTCTATTCCTATCTCCATAGCCAAACCATTTCTGTAGACATGTAATCTACCAAATGTAAATCCCTTATTTAATATACATTTCATTACACCCTCCTTCACAACAAACTCTATAATAGGGGATACAATGGCACTTTAGCTAAATGTCTAAATTTAGATGAGGCTAATCCAACACTTCAACACGTCCATAATATAATTTTTTTTGTTGATACAAATGGCATGATCCTATCCAAGAAAATACTTCGCACAAGATATTATTGGCCTACCATGGAATTAGATTCTTATTAATACATAAAAAATTTCTTTCTTTTTATAAACATGGGGACCTCATTCATGCACCATTACAAGCCCTCATACCTATTACCACTCCATGACCCTTCTCTACATGGGCCTTAAATCTCATGGTAAAGATTAATCCCACCTCCTCCAATGACCATAAATGAACACTAACTACCGAATATTTCACCAAGTGGGTAGAAGTAATTCAACTCACTTTTACCATTAGAATTAAAATATCCAAATTCATCCTCAACCATCTTATTTATCAATTTGGAATTTCATCCACCATCATTATGGACAATGAAAAATATTTCAAAAAACCATGAAGTGTAATACCTATGAGGTAAATTTCATATCAAGAATAAGTGGTCCACCCCATGTTAGCTATAATGTAATGGCCAAGTCAAGGCATCCAAGAAAAGCATAATAAAAATCCTCAAGAAAATTATCAATGATGTTTTGATTGAAAACTTCAACTCGATCCCATCATTTGGGCCTATCACACCAGTATTCACACTCTCATAGGTGCCACTCCATATTCTCTTGTTTATGGTACAAAAATAATCTTTCAAATAGAGGTCAAACTACCCTTTTTGTGTGTCTATTTATGTAACTTCATCTTAGAGGGGGATTATTGAGTAGAACAATTATATGAGCTAGAACTTCTTTCAAGGAGAATTATCTATCTACTCCTAGTCACCTTAAAGAATTATTATAGGATAGGTTACACCATGGCTATAAAAATGCATCCGTACTAGAGAGATTGAGTTTGGAGATCTTGTCCTTCAATAAAATAATAAGAACACTAATCAAGATAGAGAAGAAAGGGAAGTTTGAGCCAAATTGGTTGGGTAGGTCTATGCCATCATTTCTATGTTTAGATCTGGAATTGTAGAGGAGGGGAACAAGTTGCTTAGGACTGTAGGTCATGGGAGAGTCGAGAACAATAGGTTTCCCCAATCTACATCAAGCTAGTGGAATGTTTCAAGAGAGTTGAAAGTTTAAAAGATAAAAATGGAAGAGCAACCTGGTTGGTGTTGTCCTTCTATAGGTCCAGATGTTTCAAGGAGTTAGGTGAGTAGATTTTCAGATTCTGAGTTGCAACTTAGATGCTTACTGCTAAAGAACTACAACATAGGACATGGACTCCAATGCGACACATTGGCATCTTAGTGGTGCGCTGGAATTCGTATGGACATAAAGTGAAAGGTACAGTTTGAAATTACAAAAAATTGACTAACGACCTAACTGATGAAGTTTACTGCAATAACAAAAATAGAAAATAATAGAATGATAGAATAACAAGAAGAATACTTTAACTTAACCTATTCTATGAATTGACAAAGAAGGGTGAGGAAAGTGCAACTTCCTACCCACGAGTTGATATCTTCAAGATCTTGACCTCAAGGAGAGCCTGCACACATAGGATAGGAAAATGTTGGGGCTCTATTTAGAGGACTGCCTTAGTCAATCCCCCTCTTTGGTGTTTCCACCTCCACGGATAACCAGATAACAATGATTGTAGAAAGATGATAAAGAAAGCTATGGAAATCGAAATACCAAGCAATACGTAAACAACAATATGCTATAATATCAAATGCGATAATGCACAATGAATAGGAAGTGGAAGGATTTCATCTTCTCAACCAAGTGATCTCAAGGAAAATGAAGGAAGGAGCAAGCGTACAAGCCTTCAAAGACAAACATTTCCACAACAAGGAGAGTGAACCAACAAAACACTAACTTGCAGCTTTAATGGAGGTGGTGGAGCTTGAAAATGCTAAAAAGGAGTGAAGAGAGTGAAGAGAATTTCCCAAAGTGTGAAGATGATCAAGAAGGATGAAAGGATGAATGAGATAGCTATTTGAAAGGTGAAAATGGAGGAAAAAGAGTTGTTGAAAGTTGATCAAGGGAGTAGTAAGAATTACACTTTGTGTCCAATGGAGGAGTGTAACGCCTTTGCAGATTCTAGAGGCAAGAATCTTGCGAGGATGGAAACTTGCCGCATACACATCCATGCGCCAAACTAGTGTCTAAGAAAGAATATCCCTTATTGAGACACAAAACAACTGCCAAGTGGATAGGGAAAGGTGGCATAAAAATGGATTGTATTATTAGACTCAATTTTCTAAGGAAGGAGGTAGCGTAAATGTGGAATTTTCCTATAGGTGAAAATTCACACCATTATAGGAACATACAAACTAACTACCTCTGAAGGCCACAAACTAGATGAGACCATGAACATTATCCATCTGAAGCGCTTATATTCTTAAACTATTAGCACTAGTCCTCCAAAAATAAAAATATATATAAAATTGTAGAGAAGGGGGATTCATCAGCCCTGAGGCTCTAGGTCATGGGAGATCCCCAAGGAATGAATTTCCATAAACTACCTCAGGTTTTTTGATGGGCATATCAGAAATTAGGTGAGATGGCCATAGAGGTTTCAGACTGTGGACTAGATAGTTCATTGTTTGAGGACGACAGCATGAGAACTAGACTCCAACATGGTGTGTTGGTATCTCAAGGATGTGCCAGTGTCTTGTACAGAAAATGGTCTAACAAAAAAAAGAAAACACAAAGGACCTACTTACGACATGAATGATATAGTTTTTCAAATTGATAGAGAGAATATAGGAAATAGAAAGTATAACAAGAAGAATACTAGAAACTACTCTAATGCAAAAAAATGATAAAGAGAGATAAGGAAAAGGTACCACTCCACCCATGCTTCAATTCTTCAAATTTAATTTCAAAAGGATGAAACAACACCTACACACACAGAAACAAAAAAAATGTTGGGCTACGTTTTGAGGTTTTCCTTAGTCAGACCCCCACTTTGGTGTTCCCACCTCCATAGACAACTAGATATGCAATGAGATAGAGAAATTGATAAAGAAGAGAAAGGAAAGAAACTATCAAATAGAGTGCAAAGATATCTTGAATGCTACTCTCCAAGACACAATGATGCAAATAAAATAAAAAGAGCAATATCACGTTTCCTCTTGCTAGCACTCAAGGCCAAGAGGAGAAGATGACACCACAATGAGAGAATGGAGCTTCTTCAACCTGTAAAGATGGTGGAGTTGCAACAAGAATATGGTGTAGAATCCAAGTAGAGAGAAAGATTCACCAAGAAGAGAGCAAGAGTGAGCTTGAGAGAGTGAGAGAGTGAAAGAATTATCAAGAAGTTGAAAGAATTCACATGAGAGAATGAGAATTGCATGGAGTGAACAAGTGAGTTTGATTTTCCAAAATGGAGGTAAAAGGTTGATTTTCTTTGGTCAAGGGAGGAAAAAAGATGTTACCCTCGTAGCTAATCAAATACATAACGGTTCTACAAATTATAGAGTTAGGAATCCTATCAAGATGTAAGTGCGGACATCTGGAGGGCGCACACGTCCCTAACAAAAAATCATCCACCAACACATAAAGAGAAGGCCAAGTAGAAGGAATAAGCGGATGGCAGTAGGTTTTCATAATCTGACTTATAGTTTCTAAAGTAAAGGTAAAATAAATGGGGAATTTGCATAGGGTGCAAATTCACACCATTACATTTTTCCCCCACTTTAGTGAGCATATGTGTCAATGTGAGTGCAAGCTAAAGTAGAAAGAGATTGAAAAGAATATACCAATAGAGTCAAGGATGCAGATATTCTATTTGGTGCACCTGGATGTGAAGAAAGGAGAAAAGTCTCAACAGGTTCTCGGTCCTACAAAGCTATGAAAGAGAGGAGGATCCATAGGTTCTTGATCCTATAAAGCAAGCTATTTTCTCACCAAAAAAATGTTAGGATGGAGACAAAACATGTTAGGAAAAAAAAATCATAAGACATGCATTTGTAAGACACACAAGATGACATGATAAGAAATAGCCTAATTAGATACACTAGTCACATAATCCTGTGGGTGCTACAAACTTTGTTGTAGGGAAGTCATAGAAAAGATGAGTCTAGTCGGGCTGCCCCCAAGATAGACGTGAGGATATATGATGTCTGACACCAAGACATAGTGACGTTAGATATCAAATAAAAAACACTCAATTGCAAGACATCAAATAATTCAATTGAAGGAGAAGTTTTTAAATGGGGTTCCGTTAGCAGGAAACCCTTTGGGACACCAAGAGGTCCATTCAAAGGAATGCTCTGATTGAAAGACACCACATTTTCTTCATGTTATTCTATTATCAAGGAATCCTTTTGAAATATCCTTTTGTCAAGGAATCCATTGGAAAGAATGCTCCTTCTCAAAGGAAAGTTTTTAGACTCATTTATTTTAGAAAAAGTGCTCCTTTTTCAAAGGAAAGGTTTTAGATCCTTTCATATATGAGATCCTTTTTAAAATAAAATTTCATCTAGAAGTCTTGAGAGAATACAATATTTTGGAAAAAGTAGGATTTCAACAAGGGATTATTTCTTCAAGGAATTCATTTTAAAGATATTTTTACACCAAGGAATCATTTTGAAATAATTCGTCTTACTGAAAATTAGAACAGGGTAGCCCTCCCTTAGGATGGTGTGTGCTACTCAAAGGAGCACATGACATCCTAAGGAGAGAAAGGAGAGGTAGAGATGTTGTGGCCCATAGCATATAACAAGAAGTATTTCATGGTATGTTGTCACACACACATGAGGGACAACAAATAAGAACCACAACTTCAAGAGGTAGACAACAACAAAGAAATCAATAGAGACAAAGGGATATGAGAGTTTGTGGTCAAATCTGTTCATAGATACAAATAGATATAATACACGGTATGAATGAATGGTCATCAATCCCCAAAGCACTCAAATCATGAAGAAGAGCACATGAAGACAAAATAAAAATAAAACATTGGGTCAACATGGAAGAGGGCCTAAATGCCCCCAACACTTTACATCATCCCAAATATCGAAAACAAATTTCACAACATATAGAAGAATGATGATACACATAGAAGAAGTTCATGAATTTTTTTTTATGCCTATGTCCAAGCACCTACAAGGGCAGTAAGGGTCCTCTAAGTAGGATCACAAACATAAAAAGACAAGAACAGGGGAACAAAAACACACAAACAAATCTAATCTACAAATAAAGATGTACCACCCTACTCCTCATCGACCAGTAGGTCGTTCTACTCCTAATCTAGATCATTTTAGGGGGAGAGAAGATGGGCCTACAAGGGTAGGATAGCAAGGGTAGTACCCTATGACTCACATACAACAAGGGCCAAGGAAGAAGGCCCCTCAAGTTATTCTTCATTGAGCTCATGTAAGGTAAAATTCATCAACCTTACAAAGATTGAGGAAAATGTCAGGATATCATCCACCAAATTAAACATGCACTTCACCAGAGTACCATGTGTCAATAGGGTGGGAGAAGAAGGAGGAACTCAAGATCCACTACTAGCCTCATTGAGAGGGGCAGTGACAAACTTAGAGGATGTAGGGGCTGCCTCCATCATGAGGATGATGCAGGCCAAGACAAAACCCATTTTCGAAGAAGGTGAACCCTTATTTTGACCTCCTATTGTAGCAAGGTCATCCTCTAGCTTTCCCTTCTATAGAGTCCATACCAAATCCCCATAGAAGAAGTAGAAGTTGAGGAGGAAGAGAACAAATTTGCAATAGAGACGACCGTGGTGTTCAACATGTCTATGGGTTGAGAAAAGGGAGGGATGTCTGGGAGGGACTTCAAAAGAGGGGGATCCATGGAGGGGTCGATGAAAACCTTCACCCCTTTGGAGTGGAAATCATTAGGACCCACTGAGGGAGCTGAAATTAGAATAGAGGCAGTCAGAACAGATACAAGCAAAATAGAAGAAGATAAAACAATAGAAGACGATACAAAAAAGGAGCCACTGACTCCTCCTCTATCTTCGGCAAGGGTGCATGTTTAACGATGAGAGCCTTTCTCCTAAAGTTGACTATAGGCACTAGAAGATTTAGCATGAGAAGAGGCCAAAGGCTACTGCTCAGCCATAGGAGTATCCAGTGAAAGGGTAGTCTTCTAGTCAAGAATAGGAGGAGGAAGCATAGGGGAAAAAACAACTATAGGAATATAAATAGAAATAGGCGCCTTGAAAATAGGCCTCTTCCCATTCTCTACCTTAAGGGTAGGTAGAGGAACTATAGTAGGCCATGAAGGTTGAGACATAGGAGCAACCCCATGAGGACCCTTTCCCTTGCCATAGACAAGGTGTCTAGGAATCATAAAAAAGAAGAAGCTCAAAGGCCTGCCACTTCACTTTTCTCCCTACGGGCACCATCACACTTCTTATACGAGGCATGGGAGTGGGAGTTGAAGGAACCACAATAAGACAAAAAGTAGAATAAAGAGTAGATGACATGGAAGGAGAAGGCCCTAAAGCATGAGAAAGATTCCCCTTCCCCTTTTGTTGGGAAGAAGAAGTAGCTTGCTATTGCGCAATCATGGAAGCCTTCATAGATATTGCATAGGGGACACTAGATAACTAATCTTTGATAATAATCCCCTAGTATTATATTTAATATAAGCCTTATTTAAAAAATATCCCCTAGGAGGGAGAGGTTTGAATAAGGTAGGCTAAAAGTGATCCAATGAGAAACCCCCACGACACTAATGACTTATAGCTAGTATCATGGACTACATGGACATAACCTTCATGAGGGAATTTTAAACATCTATGAACCACAAAGGTGACACCATTCATAGAGGTCAGCCAGGGGATGCCTGGCCTAACTCGAAATAGGTAAAAATTTGAAAAGATAACGAATGAAGAATCAACAACATTGGGTCCTACCAAGATTGAAAAAGAAATAGAGCCCATAGGGGTGACAAAGAGTCCATCATGCGTATGGAGGGTGGTATCCAAATATTTGTACCTCTCCCTATGTAAGTTCTTTATGAACAAAGTCTCCTCTAGATTATCACATTAACTTGACTCGTTGGATCAACTAAGATTCTATTTATGATATTTCCATTGATTTGAATAGGGATGTATAAAGGGAAGAGATCCTTATTAACAGGCCCATCATGTGAGGTGAATGTTATGTCAGATATAACACTCACATTTTTCAAGAGGAGGGATACTTGTGAATGAAACCATGTTCACATACTTAGATGGAACTAACTCTAATGATGTAGAAGATTGTGTTACCAAATTGATGGAATGAGAGGGAAACAAATTAGTATAAATTTGCAATTCACTATTAGCTTTGGCCATAAATTTATTAGAATTTTGTTTCTTCCCATCGAGAAGGATCATCATTGATGCGGTCTCGAATCTCACGATGTAGGCATACATGTATCCCTCGGTATCATGCTTGTGTACTTAGTGGAATTGAAAAAAATTATGCTCTTCATACCACTTAGGATATGACTCATTTAGATTTTGAGGTTCTGGAAATTTCAAAACTTTATCTTTTAATAATTTCTTCAAAACAACGATATAAGACCTAGATAATTTTGTGAAATTCCTATTGTGCCCTAGGCTCTTATCCTTAGAGGTAGATACCATGTTTGCAATAGCTTTGTTTTTTCCACAAATTAACACTATAGACTAATTATCAGAATGGGAGCACGAAGATGAAACCTTGAACTATGCCACCATCTGTTGGTACTCACACAATGCGGCACACAGGTGTGTGAAAGAAGAATATTTCATTAAGGGAAACTTTTGTCACCATGAATTTTGTAAGTTTCCAATGAAAACCTTCTACACATTTGAGTCCGATAACAGATAATAAATTTGACAGAAAAATGATTGATATCGAGCGATAAAATTAGTCACCTTTTCTTGGTCTAGTTGCTTACATTAGATGACATTTGAAAAGGTCATCTTTAGCTTGATGTTAGCCTAGAACTACTAGAGGAACTGGTTTACCAACTAATCAAACAAAAAGATAGAGTTATCCGGTAAGGAACAATACCACGCAAGGGAAGTTTCCTTAAGGGGTCTAGGAAAGAGCTTAGCCATTAGAGAATCATGGTGGAAGAAATCAATGCACATAGTATTAAATGTCAAAACATGTATTTAAGGGTCTTCATGACCACCATATTTTTCAAATTTCAAAATATCCATCCCTTGAGGGATAGGAGTGTTTGAAATAGCAATAGATAAGTTCTCTAGTTGGTTCTGCATTTGACCCATGATCTACAACAAGGTGTTTAAGACAGGGTTAGAAGATGAAATAGGACCAATGGAACCTCCACTAGAACCACCAGAGCCACCATCCTCCATACTAGTAGAGACCCCACCACCAAGACCAACATGGGCTCTAGAAATTCCACTAGGAATATAACAAATAGAGGAACCACAACCCAAAGGTACCTTGTTTACTTTAAAGATGGGGGCAGTTGAGGAAAAAAAGTAGTGTTAACGGAAGGTCTAGTCTTAGCCATGCATATTGATACACTAGGAATTGAGACTTCTATCTATCTTTTAGTGGTCTCAAACTAAAGGTATCAGGAAATGCTAGACCTAGGATTATACAACATGACATGAGTTTCTACTATTTCTGCAAGGCCCCAAAGAAATTCTAGCCCTACCTAGTCATTGTCTGACATAGTTCTTAAGTTGTTAATAACCTTAGCATCCCAAGTACTAATTATTTCTTTCTCCAGATACTTCCCAAACTCTAGAAGTCTTCTATCCAGGCAAAGAAGTTGCTTTGCAGGAAGCTTAAGAGCATCATCTTCATCCACAGATGAAGCAGAAGGGGAAGCGAGAGGGGTAGGAATATGAGAAGCTTCCCCAAAAGGACTAGAGAAGCTTGTATTTGTTCTTGAAACTAATTCTTCAAAGGTAGGACCGATAGTTACCTTCTTAGAATCCATCTCTATATGTCGTATGCTCCTTCTAACAATGTGCCTATAGGTTTTCAATTGAGTCATAACGATCATATAAATCTTCACAACATGCAAGCCCACAACACACCCAAGGTACGAGAGAAAGATATTTGACACTAAGAAATGAAAACAAAAATTTCATGTCGGGTTCACCAAAAATGTAGAGAAGGGGGATTCATCACCCTCGGGGCTCCAGGTCATGGGAGAGCCCCAAGGAAGGAACTACCCTAAACTACCTAAGGTTTTTTGACGAGTATTTTAAAAATTAGATGAGTCGGCCATAAAGGTTTCAAATTGCAGACTAGACTATTTGAGGATGACAGTGCGAGAATTGGACTCTAGAATGATGCACTGGTGTCTTAGGGACACGTTGGCATCTTGTACAGACAAAGGTTTGGAAAATAGATAGAAAACACAAAGGGCCTACTTATGACTTGACTAACAGAGTTTTTCAAATTGACAGAGAGAATGTAGGAAATAGAAAGTACAACAAGAAGAATACAGGAAACTACTCTAATACAAAAATGACAAAGAGAGATAAGGAAAAGGTACCACTCCACCCACGTTTTGATTCTTCGACTTCAACTTCAAAAGGATGAACTAATACCTACACACAAAAAAAAAAAAATGTTGGGCTGTGTTTTGAGGTCTGCCGTAGTTAGACCCCTGCTTTGGTGTTCCCACCTCCACGAACAACCAAATATGCAATGAGCTAGAGAAATTGATAAAGAAGACAAAGGAAAGACACTATCAAATAGAATGCAAAGACAACTTGAATGCTACTCTACAAGACATAATGATGCAAATTAAATAACAAGAGCAACATCATGACCTTTCCTCCCACTAGCACTTAAGGTTGAGAGGAGAAGATGACACCACATCGAGAGAATGGAGCTTTGTCAACCTGCAAATATGTTGCAAAAATAATATGTTGTAGAAGCTAAGTAGAGAGCAAGAATCACCAATAAGAGAGAAAAATCGAGCTTGAGAGAGTGAGAGAGTGAAAGAATGATTAAGAAGTTGCAAGAACTCATATGAGAGAATTGTATGAAGGAGTGAAGAAGTGAGTTTGAATTGGTAAAATGAAGGTAAAAGGTCAATTTTCATTGGTCAAGGGAGGATAGAAGATGTTACCCTAGCAACCAATCGAAGACATAATGGTTCTACAGATTTCAGAGGTAGGAATCTTGTTAGGATATAACCACAACACACAGACATCCACACAATGTGCATGCGTCCCTAATAGAAATTCCTCCACCAACACAAAAATACAAGGCCATGTGGAAGGAATAAGTTGACGATGATGAGTTTGCATCATCCAACTTATAGTTTCTAAAGTAAAGGTAAAATAAATGGGGAATTTACCTAGGGTGAAAATTCACACCATTACAAAAACAAAATCAATGAAAAAATCCAAAAAAAAATCTAGGTAAAGAGAAATAAATTCATCCAATGGTGAAAACCACTCCTTTTGATTCCTTGGGAAAGTACCACAATGAAAAAATAACAAATAAGAGTCATTTTTAGCAAGAAACCACTTTATTATATGAGCATGAACACCTCCATAATCACATCCCACTCATCTCTTCATTATCTTTACCTCAAATCATTCATTCAAATTCCTTGATCATCTTTTTTTTTTTTTTTTCCGTCTTCCTTTAGTCATACCATATTTTTTCATTATCACCTCCACATACATTACCTTTTCTTGCCATATTATTTCATTATATTTCTCACCTACCAATGCTTCACCTCATTTTCATCCCTTCCCACTTATCCCCATCCATTCATTTAACTCCCACCATCTCTTTCATTCTTATCCTTATTCACTCCACACCCTTTCCTTGATTTTGCACTCAAATAGGAGCATCCCCTTGCTAACATTTCCTAGGGAATGGTTACCACATATATACCCACTATGACATGAACTTTGCACCTCCATCTATTGTCATATTCCTCACACCATGATTTTGTCATTTTTTGGAATCTTTCCTACCCACCCTTCATTACCCTATCCTTCCATCCCACTTATCATTACATGCCCCTTGGCTTCAAAATTTGATTGGATACCATCTCCCATTTTCTAAAAAATGTTTATTTATTATCTTTATGTGTTTGTGTTTGTGTTTTCTTACTATGGTCCTAATCCTCATACATTACATTGTCACAAATTCCTTCATACTTTATATGATGGTGTGCCCTGATAATGTGCTTTGGATCACTATGCTAATTGTAACTTATTTTCTTTTACGTGTGTGAGTTCATATTTCTTATAGTCCTAGTGCTCCATCCATAAAACCATCAAGGTCACCCTCATCAGACATATAATGGTGTTCCTTGACAACGTGTCTCTTGGATGACTATGATATTTGTATTTTCTATGTTTATATGTTAGGCCATACACACATGACATGTGTCATCATCATGATCCACTATATCATGGTGCATAATGTTAATTCTACAACAATTAAAATAGGGCTCTTTTCACATGAGGTTCCTTTGTTCAACCATTTATCCTTCATCTATTTTTACCATAAATTCTATCTTACCATCATTCATCCATCCTCTTTTTATCAAACCATGTACCATTATAGGTGCATTATATCCCTTTGAGATATCATGTCATCAATCATTTATACCCCTGTAATCTTGAATCTTCTCATCTAATCATCTAAGAAACATTAATCAATATGTCCAATCCTTGTCCATCATCATTTCTACATCCATGGAACGTACAAATCATCTCAACATGATTTATCTGAAGTCATCTTTTATCTATTATGGCACATATTTTTCTCATGCTTTATCTTTTCAAGAGACCTCTTAGGCTCCATTTTTCCAAAAAAAAAATCTTGAGGGGGCATCTCTTCTATTAGTTCCATTATCATCCTTGAACAACTGAGAAAAATTGCAACCAAAGTTCCAAATTTTAAT
The DNA here is from genome assembly GCA_007258455.2 of Sequoia sempervirens. NCBI lineage: Eukaryota > Viridiplantae > Streptophyta > Pinopsida > Cupressales > Cupressaceae > Sequoia > Sequoia sempervirens. The sequence goes on along the minus strand of VDFB02193867.1, from coordinate 496,909,531 downwards.
CCCATCCTAATTTTAATTCTTCTTTGACACAATTCCACTTAGTTGAAATATTGTATCAAAGAGGCAAAATGTAGAAACCTAATATTTCCTTAGTACACTCTTGTTCCAATTGACCATATAATTACATCACCTAGTCAAATTCCCCATTCACCTAATGTCCAAAATAATACTATTATTAATGCTACTTTTCTACTTCAGATAATTAAATAATTTTATTATATTATTTATACTTATTTTCTACCCCACATCACTAAAATAAAAATAATATTAAATAATATTATTTAATTATGCTATATTTTATCCACCAAAATCCATTGAATAAAGAGGTCCTACGTACACTTGTACCCCACATCCCTCATGGTTGCAACAAATTATTATTTTTGGTAAGTGCATCTTAGTCCTTCACATTCTAACAACCTCTATCATAACCCTCCATTCTTTCTTTAATCCTAGGGAATTCCTCTCATTCATCCTTCACCATTGATATTTCCATCACATCTCCATTAGCCATTGCCTCTCCCAAAAATCTATAAATTGAGGCACATTCTCATCCATTTATCTTTGTTAAGTATATGTTATCAGAATAGGTACCCCAATTTAATTATTGGAGTAAATAAAAATTAACTATAATTTTTTGGTAATGTTTCTTTGATTATTTATTTTATTGCCTTGTTTTGAATTTCATTGTATGATCTATTTGATATTTTCTTTTCTTTTATTAGGAACTTTCAATTTGCATGTGCTTCCTATTTTTTTCAAACTAATAGCTTACACTTTTCTTTTTCCAAATGCCTATATAGATTATGAGAATGACATCAAACAACTACAAATATATAGATTGGGGAAAAAATAATGGGTTATATCTAAGAAGTAACATAGATGCTAAAAGTAGCATTTTTGTGAACTTGAATCATTTTCCTTATTAGATGACTCACATGTGAGGGAACAACATTTTCCTCATGTCCCAAGGTTTTACAATACCATCTTGAGGTTTAGATCATTGAACACCATTATTGGTTGAGGTTTTAGTGGTATCCTATTGTAGCATCGTAAATTGTCACCCTTGACAATTTCACACTATGTTTTTCTCTCCTTTAAGTTATTGGACCTAATTAAGCTCCCAATTTCCAAAATTATGGATTGCACAACTTATTTTAAATATTTTTCGATAATTTGCAAGCATAAAACAAATTCTCTCATTTAATTCTTTGTCCCCAACACTTTAAACCCCCAAAAATAGGGTTGGGACACTAGTTCCTAGGACACATATGTCCCCCTATTTTGGATACAAATTCAAATATGTCAGTGTCAACATTTTATTATTTGAAATTCAAATATTTAAAGTCAATTGTTGGGATTTAATTTTTGATAAATTAGAATAATAGCCTATAAATACCTAGTTATTACATCATTAAAATCATCTAGAAATAATTGAGGAGAGCTTATGATCAAGAAATTATCAAGAGCATTCAAAAGAAAGTCAAGATTGGCCATTAAACTTTATTACAATAATTCAAGATCCAACACCATGTCAAAGTGTATGCAAGTTCATGTGTTCATTGTTTTGTGAAGGCTAACCCTTGTTGTAGGTCTCCAAAGCATTCAAGGATTCAAGTAAATCAACCAAGGAAGATCTAAGATCCTTGCGGTAATATGTATGACTTCAATCCTTCAAGGAAGCCATTGAAGGGTGGTAAGTTTTAGCACTTTGTGATTTCATCATTCCTTTAATTTATCCATTTATCATTGATTTATGGAAGTGGAAACATTTACATGGGGTTTGATTGATGCAAGCCCCTAAAATGGCCCAACATTTCCTCTCTTTGTGAATGTGCAGATCTTAAGTTGAAGAGGATTGAAAGGAAGCTTGGAGACACTTTATTCATCAATGCATTCAAAACCACAGGCCTTGACAACTCACGTAAACTCAATTATAGAAATATCTGACAATGATCCGATAAATTTGCAGATCGAAAATGGAAGTGCAAATCCGAAATCAGAGGACTATGAAAACATATATGAAAAATGCCTAGTAGGATTGTGACGCCCCCGACATCAACATCCCGAAAAATCAGGCTGAAATTTATATCGCAAGTGCATAAAGTCTTATCTTTTCTATTTCTATCGTTTGATTTCACCAGTGACTTCTCATATTTTGTGTATTTGCATTAGGACAATTAGATCATTGTGTTTCACTATCAGGACATTTCCAAATTTGGTTAAGGGCTGGTTGACTCACCTTTCAAGCTGTAAGTCAATCTCATACCTTGTCCAAATCCATCAAACCCCCATTCCATGTTTGCATTTCCATCCTTACACATAAGATCTACATGAAATTAAGGGAAGGTGTCAAACCCTAAGGTGAAAACTAAAAAGGTTTCCCTTTCCCACCATTTCACCTACCATTTCAAAAATTATGATAATTTTTACAACCCACAACTATTTACCATTCCTTTTCTTTCCTAGGAGGACTATCATTAACAAGAAAAAGAGTGAGATTATTGAGAGGAGTAAGATTGACCAAAAAAATTGGTAGACAAGTTGATATAAATAATTTATTATGTATGCCTCATTTATCAAATCTGTGCATTTCAATAATCTCCTTTAGGTCCTTGGAGAGATCAATTTTAAAATAAACACATTTTTGTAGGCCAGTTGAAAAATCCAATTCAACGTGCAAATAACATTGCATAGTGAGCTTGCTAGTTTTCATAGGAAGTTCTAGCATGGAAAAAGAAACCCAATAAACTCTACTTAGAAAGGGACATAGTGAGCTCTCTCTTTTGAAATGACAAAGTCTCAATTCCAAGATGTGAAAGCAAGTAGAGACATGTAGACAAACCAAAGGTCACATTTGAGGATGGCCTTTGCATGATTGGGTTTAGCAAAGTGAAAAATAAAATCTTTTATGAGGTTTTTGATAACATCAAGATAGACACCATGTTTAATCTATGTCTTGGCCAGCCACTCTTTGAGCATGATTTCAAGGGAAACCCTCCCAACAAAATTACCAAATAAGATAAAGTTTTCAAGCCAATAGATAACACTATTGAATTTTAGAATGGGAAGAATCACATCCAAAGGCATTTTAGAAGACATATCTCATGAAAGAATTTGAAAATGAATTTTTTGAGTTTTTTTTGATGGTAGAGCCATCCTCATGTATTGTCAAATCTTCAACATAAGCAAGAATTGTTAGGTCAATAAAGTTTGAGGCTATTTAAATGATAATAATAACACCAAAAGATATAACAAGAAAAGATCCCCTATAATAAATATTAAAAAACAATACAAATTACTACTCTTGAAAAAAACAATATAACATAAAAAAAACACAAATAAAACACCTAAGTTCTCTTACGATGCACTCTTCCACCATGATATCAATTATCTGATTTTGGTTACAATAATATCTACCAACGGTACATACTAATAAGAGATCCTAAATTGCTTGTGGCAAATTCGAATTCGTGATATATCAGGCCCGATTATGGCGTCCCATTGATAAGCTATCATGATTGGAGTCCGAATTGTTTCAATTATCCACCCAATGAGTATTGACAGGTTATCATCTTCATTGCAGTTTAAATGAGTGTCACCGACCAAATAACCGAAGACAACGATGCGTTTTGAGCGCTAGAAATTGGATTGCTTAGTGGCAGGTATTGCGCCACGAATAATGTTTCACATGTGATTTTGCATTTATAGTGCATAATTAAATCATTTTTTTGAGTAAAGTTAAATTCATAAGCTAACGAGCCACCTGCAAATAGCGGCGCCACCGCGAGCGCCTTCTGCAACATTCCGAATTATACTCATTCTATGATTGAATCTTACATTCCATTCTCGCTAAGTTTCCTAGCAATTTCACCCACCCTTAACCTATAAAAGATCTTCTAGCTACTTCCAATCTCACCAAGTTGAAGTCTTTGAGCTTATTTTTTCATTCCGTTCACATTTTTCTCAAAAGAGCGCAGAAATCATCATAGTTTTTGGGGCACGATGACGGTTAGACATCCTTTTCTTAGTACTATTTTCTATTCAATGATAAGTGTCTGAGAAATATCTCAAATCTAAGCTTCAGTCATCAATATGTGGTTGCTCTTATTGATTTGAAAATATGATTACAGATTGTGGAGCTCCAAGTAAACATGGACTGCAGTGGTTGCGAAAGGAAGGTTCGCAAAGCTCTCTCTAATCTCAAAGGTACAGGATAATTAGAAGACATAATTCAAAAGAAAGTTATAATCCAAGTACTAATTGTTTATATCAGGATCCAGTGGGTGTTTGATCATAATACACTCTTGTTATATCAGTATGCACAAATTATGTTTCGATTTGTTTACATGGTTTGTCTTAAATCACACTAATAGATAGGTTTCATTGGAGAAACCTTTGTGATTTCCTGAGTAGATCAAAAATTAGAGTGTGCTGTTTAAATCTAACCGTCTATATCTAACAATTAGAGCTCACACCCTGACCACAAGACACCTACCACCAGCTGTTCAAGATATATATAAAAATACTAGTTTTTAATGTCTACAACTAGTGATTACAGCTCGCGCCTTGACCACAAGACACTTTCCATCAGCTGTTTAAGATCCATAGAAATACTAGTTTATGATGTCTACATCTAATGATTACAGCTGGTGCCTTTATCACAAGGCACATGCTACCAGCTGTTTAAGATCCATAGAAATATTAGTTTATGATGTCTAGGAAGACCTGAATTTTGGTGGGTTTATCCTTTCGCAGGGGTAGACAGTATAGACATTGACCTGTCAATGCAGAAGGTCACAGTCAGTGGGTACGCTGAAGCGAAGAAGGTTCTCAAGGCTGTGAGGAGAAGTGGGAAAAAGGCAGAATTATGGCCATATCCTTATGACAGCGAATATCATCCTTACACAGAGCAGTACTATAAGAAGACGACGTATAGTTCCAATTACAATTACTACAAGCATGGGTACAATGGGAGCACCCACGGTTACTTTCCAACAGCTTCTCATTCAACAATTATAGATCACAAATCGTCACACATGTTTAGCGATGATAATCCAAATGCATGCACTGTAATGTAATGGAGCTACTATTGTATCATATGGCCATGTACATAAGCTTATTGTTTGCGGAAATCTGTAATGTCTTTGGCAAAGGCCCAGGACTTATAATGTTTGTCATAATCTTGCTTCTTGGGTTATGTTACTCCTGGAAGGAACGCTTCCCTTTTGGTAGGAAATTAAAATAAAATTGTTGCAAGGTAAATAAAAGATGAGCTGAGAATGTGCTCGAGAGAGCTCTGATTAGATCGTGTGAATTTATGGTTTGTAATTCGTGCTCTTCCATCTCCCTATCCTGTTTTATCAGGATTATTTCGAAGTTCTATGCATTTATTTTTGTCAAAAAGTGGCTTAGGGCTTTATAAATGGTTAGTATCGTGCCCCTACAATCATTGCATGTGACAGTGAGATGGCTCCCCAGCGTGCTTATAAATTTGTCCTCCAAGTCTACGATAGAGGCAATACTTTAGAGCTTAAAATTGTTTTTTAGGTTATGCTGTTAAATCTATTTGTTATTGGTATAAAAGTTACAACTTTATAGCTTATTACGTTGGTCATATTCTCCTTGATTTAGGAATAGTTTATTTGGATTAGGAAGTTTTTTAAAAGTTTTTTTTTTTCATTTAATAGACTTCAATTGGTCATATATTTTTCATATAGTTTGGTTGTTGGTTCATAAGAAATATCTTGTTGATCTAATCTCATTAGACTTGAAATTTCAAGGTATTAGAGCATGACTTTCTTGTTAGAGTGAATAATTTATCTATTCACTATACTTAAGTGCATCTAGGTTGATGAGGTTCTAGACAACATCTTGTCTAACTGAATGTGCAACCTTTTAGACCTTTGTAAACCTCATGTCCTACCTTTTTGAGGTTGAAAGTATTTCCATCTCACCTCAAAGATCTGTAACGCCCCGCCGTGCGAACCCCAAAGGACAATCACACAATAATTACCGCACAATTTTTTTTTTAAAAATAAACATAACATACATGTAATACATATTAAGTCATAACACAAATTTCATTTAAATAGATTCACTAACACATACATCCCTTGGGGTACACGAAGAGTCATTACGCAACTTAGATCCATACAACAACAATAAAGAATAAAATCTAAAGATATAAAGTAAGCATTAACAACTATAACACATACATGATGATCAATGATAAGAAACCATCTGAATACGCAAATACATCATATGCATGATCATCCTAACACATTGAATAACAACTGCCATAGCCAATATCCACACCAAGTTTAACATTTCATTATAGTACAATGTTCAAGAAGTACAATGATGTAAAAGTGTTTCCTAACATAAATGGAAACCATACACAACATAACATGATACAAATAAATAGATGAATACAAAGTATCATAACTGGCTCCAAGACAAATACGACTCTGGAGTTGCTGCGACAACACCAATCCACTCCTCTCGATCCTCGACTGGGGACCCAATGGGGTACTTGGCACGTTCCACCCGACCATGTGAGTCCGAAGACCCACCCCCCGTGCTAGGAGCTAACAAGAAAGAGACCTCAACCAAGAACATCCAATAGAGAACCACAAGACTCAACGTCATACAAAAGTATCATAACACTCAGGAATTACAATGACATAATCAACCACATCCAAGAGTCATAAATCTCATCACATAAATCAAGGCAATAACCAGTAAACAAGGAACCAAAGGAAGATCATAAAACACTTTCAAATCAAACTGAATTAATAAACGTAACACAATTCTGATTCACAATGACACAACACAATAACATCATATCACAGTACCATAAGAGTACAAGGTCAAAACCCAAACATCCACAAGATTTATACAAGACCACAGAAAAACACCATAGATAAAATAGGGTAAAATCATAAATCATTTCAAACAACTATGTTTCATCAATTCAAGACAAAGACCCACTTCCAGAGGATTTCCAAAGAATCAACATAATAAGGAGTGTTAGAGGAGAGTGTCATCGCATGGCTTACATGGATTATCCAGACTACTACTAACGCAAGGCGCCGCCTCCGTCTACTGACGAATTATCCAGACAAAACCGAGCGCTAGGAGCCGCCTCCATCTATGGTTATCCAGACTACCTGTCTCAAGGCGCCGCCCCATAGGGTTGCTCATGCGGATCCGTTACCCTTCGCGAAGACAAGGCAACGAACATGCCAACCACGGCCTTCTCAATCCCCTTTAGCCTGTGATAGCACTAAACGACGGATGAGGCATCAATTATCTTTTTAATGTGATTCTACCCACCCCCTAGTTAATTATTTAAATTATCACTTATTAATTTCACTCTAACGAGGGCTATCCTGGCGCCCCTTTGTGCGCCGACCACCCACTTAGAGCCACTCTCTCTCTCTAGACACTCAAAACATAAAACCAAAATCCAAGGGTTGTACAACATAACAAGAACATTATATCACAACAGAGCAGCATGCAAGGCATTACCCATCTTGCCATAAATACATAATCAAAATCTCAACGATTCATGTACAACCCATTTAAATTCCAAAAATCAAGGCACTTGCCACATCAAAGCACATAGAGAGAGAACATTGACCAACCATAAAAACAAGCCTCTGGAAGATTCTCAAAAAGTTACACTAGGGTTTCCCCATGAAAATTTGACAACAATAAAAGCAAAACCTTGAAGAACTATTTTCAATTCAAATAAGATCAACAACTCCCTTAAACAACATCAACAACTTTGATACGAACTAAATCGGACATCCAAGGGAAACCTCTATTTTCTCCTCTCGGAATACCCATAACTCAAGAACTTTTCAATTTGACTCATTAACAACTCAAGCAAAACCATCAGTCATGACAAAGATAACATTAACCGATTTTCCTCTTAGGTAAAGAACAAAAGAACACATACTGGTTCCCAACGAATAGCAACATAACAAAATGAGAGAAAATCTCCAACTCAAAAATCAACTCAGCAAAAGTCACATTGAAAGGGTCTATCAAAACAATCCATGAACCACACATTCAAATACAATATAACCATTCATTCAATAAAAAGTAACTCGAAGAAATCTAATAAGAACATTATTTTAAAGATCAATCATTTCCAACATTTAAGGATATCACAATATTGCGAATGAAGATATAATCTGATGTTATAAGCCACAAGACACTAACTCCCAAGCATACTCTTCCAAAATTAAAACAATCATGAATAATAATACGGGTTCCCATTTTACACACATAATTCCATACAAGGAAACCATCAAACACATCAACCTTGAAGAACACTATCTTAAAACACTTACAATGAACAGGCCATCGAGACATCTCCATAAATATCCCATAAATAACAACCAACTTAAAACAATTATATATCACTTAAACCAGTAATCAAAACACTTTGTTTAAAACACATTTACTCACACATTATAACCATAAAGACCTTCCTTTAATTTAAGCATTATTTCAACGTTCTTACCACTTATTTTAACATATCCACTTAATTTAATTAAAAGAGTATTTACTACAAATAATTATATTTAAAATAACTATATCCTCTATGAGATAACCAACTCCATCAACTGTTTAATACGAATCCTAATTATAACTTTAAAATGTAATACTATAATTTACAACTTTATTATAATACTAAGGTGACGACACTAATGGATTATTTCACAAAGTAGTTTGACAAATAATTATCATTCACAGACTCATTAGATAACAAAAAGGTAATTAAAACCATTTAACATTTAATCAGTATCATTTAAATTAACTAAATACACAGTTCATCTATCTACAACAGAATTAAATACCTTTATTCCATTAGAATCTTTTGTTAAATAATATTTTACTAAGCAACCTATCAAAATAACCATTTTCACTTTAATTATTTACCTAATTCATTCCCTGGCACAATAATTCACAAGTAATTGTAGCAATATTTTATTCTACCTATTTGCCAAGAGTATCCATTAGCCAACCTAAAAGCATGGGAGGAGTTAGATATTAAGATAACATTTATTTCATTCTAAAAGAAATATAAAACAATTAAAAGATATCATGAAATTAACACTATAAAATTAAATCACCAATTAAGAGAACATGTAAGAAAATTCAAGATATTCTTTATATTATAATTTAAATCTCACGTTAAAAACTTTTAACCTATCTTTCCATTCTAAATTAGATACAATGATTAAAAGAACATATGTTAGAGTGTTGGATTGGTAACAATAATAATAATTAAAAGATAAGGTTTTATAACAATTTCAAAATATATAATTATATCGATATGTTGTCTAAAGAATCATTTTTCCTAGTTTATTAACAAATCTACCTTAATCAATAATGATGATATCCCAATTATTTAAAACAATATATCTAAGGTAAATCTATGATGCCAACAAGAAGGTATTGTAATTACAATTTACAATCAAGTGTTAACAATGTCTTTCTAAATAAATAATTAACTGAATCAAAACAATAAACATGAAATTCCAATATTTGTCAATTTATATTAAGAGTCTCATATTTCTAGATATATATATCTTATGCATGTGCAATTATATTGTTGAATCTTAATTTCGATAGAAGTACTCATAAATCACATTAATATTCATACACGATTAAACACAATATATCAATATTATTATTAATTTTAAGATTGATCTACACAAATTAAATTTAGATATTCATGATTAAATCTAACCACGATGATGCTAACATTGATTTATACAATAGTTATTGATGCTATTGTTATTATTTTCATTTATTTATTTCCCCTTATTTTGATATACTTACAAAAGAAACTAATTGATTCACTTTATTCTTATGTAAACATGTTTATATAATTTAAAAGAATTAAAATTAATTCAAACTAGTTACATGGAGATCGCAAATCAATTTATCCTACCAAAATTGTTCTTTAGAACCTAGAGGATTCTTTAATCTTTTAATATATATTCTTATTTTTAAGTAATGTGATCTTCTCTCATGAGAAGTTTCTACTTTATTCAAAATGTTCATTTTAACTTTCCATGTTTTCTGTTTTATATTATTATGACTATTAAAAGTTTCCTAACGTTATGAATACCATAATTTATTTCAGCAATTTCAATACCCATACCAGAATGGATGCAACTCACAGACATTCCTGTTCGGTCGCCATAACTCAGACAGGTTGACAAAGAAATCAGAGAGGCTATTTAATTTTGTACAATGTTTCAACTCAGATTGCTGTAACAGTGACAGGTTGCCAGGTATAACAAAAAGTGAATATTGAAATTTGGAAATATCGCCATTTACTTGCATTATTACCAAATCCCGAATGTTCTCCTCAAGACTAAAGAGGAGGAGACAGGTGAGACGCAAATACACGGCTTAAGATAATGAGAATTAAAGTGCAATTTTTCTGATTAGAGGCGAGTTTCCAGAGACGCACCCCAAAATTGAAGTTTGGAAATTAATCTTCATGTCACATCCCCATTAATGACTTGCAGGGCATGGAATGGGGCCGACCACGCCATTATGGAGACATGGTGATCTCTATTTCTTGCAGGAGGATTGACCTGTGACAATCTCAAGCAATCCGAGGCATATATTTTTCTATTTTATTTTATTTTTGTTTTTTTTATCCTCAGAGGATAATGGAGAAGAAGAGTGCAGGAGAGTGAATGAAGGTGTTTGGTGGTGTGATTAAGGGAGTTGGGCAGGTAGGAACCCTCCCTATTATGTTAGGCACTAAAATTTCGCTTGCTCTTGAAATTTGGTGTTAAAATTTCCATATATATGTTTCTATTCCGGAATTCTTAAGGTTGAGAAGTTCAATTTTCATTTAAGGTAGCAATGCTGAGATATGAAAATTAAAATTCAACACAGTATCTAAAAGCAGAGGTTACATACCCGCATTGTATTCAGCGATGCATCCATATACCAAGCCTGCGCTGCCTTTCTCCCCTGCGTATAAACTTAAATGAAAGTTATCTGGGTTTTCCATTCCATGCTTCGCCATCCATGAAGATAAGTGCTAATCATGCTAATCTGAATGTGAATACAGATTTGTTCTATAGAATAGAAGCCCAACATAATGAATTTTTTTTTTTACGAATCTAAATTCTTACTGATTTATGGGTGTTCAATTTCGATTGTGCCAAAACTGAAAACCTGTTGTCCCTTCAATCCCTAACTGAATGCCTTTTCACATTCCCCATAACCGAATTTTGAAATAATATTTCTTTGCATGTTAATTATTTGTTTCACAAAGAAATAATAATAAAAATCTTATTTTTATTGCATATTTATCCTCCAAAAATAATAATAAAGAAGTCATTTAATTTTGTTTACTATACTATTATTCATTATTTTATAATTGACTCCCTTAATATATGAACCAAAATAGATCAACTATTAAATTTTTAATAAATATTTAATAATTTAATCTTTCTTTTAGTTATAATAAAATATATATTTATTTTAATAATTATTTTCACCTTAATTTATTTAAATTAAATAAATTATTAGTAATATTTATTTAATCAAAGAAAATAACAATAAAACAAATTAAAATCAAAAGATACCCTATCTCCCACAATTGAAAACAATACAACGATATCACAGACGGAGGGACACTACAGATCACTCAGCACTTGGCATCAAGATTGATGACTTGGTCAAATAGGTTGTTGGTTTGTACATTCCTAGTGATCCTAAGGTTGACACCTATAGGACACTTGTCTACTCATTTGTGCCACTTCATGGGGCACTTGTCAATCCACATCATAGGTGGATTGCCTCTTCCTTACCTATATATGCAAGGCTTTCTACTCATTGTAATTTGGGTCATTTAAATAATATATTGCATATTGTTCATTGTGCTTGTTTCTCATCTCCATAATTTTCTCTTTCTTATATTTCTTAAATTTCACAATTGGGAGAAACTTCTAAGATATTGGTCCTCATGTGAGCCTTCTTTGAATAGATTTTTCAATGTCTTAGTTGGCTGATGAATCATGATCTTGAAACGTTTCTTCTAACTTAACCCTATATGCATGTGTTTATGGAGGTGGATCTCACCTTAAACATTAAGGGAAATTTTTAGATTTAGGTTAGTGGTTTATAATTTCTATAAAATTTCACTTATATCAACCACCTTAACACCTATTTTTGATGCCAATGCCTTGATCATAATGTTTTTCTCATACTAAGAATGCATCTTAAATCAAAGGTGTATACCTCACTACTAGCTTCTAAGGAATATAGTTGGATTATGGTAGGTCACAAAAATAATAGTCACCTTTAAGTCGGATAAACCCACTAAACTAAACCCTCTAGTTAAATCTCAACAATACATGAAGAATAATGAATTCACCATCTCAAAAAAGGGCACAAATCCTAGCTTCTCTTCACGATTACTTGTGATTCGAAGTTTCCAAATTTATGTTCTAAGACTATTTATACTAAAATATATTCTCCAACATTCCTATAGATCAGTCACAAATCTAGAGACTCAAGTTCATTGAAAGTTGATGTACACTTTTGACAATTAGGGGCCAATTATCAACAAAGGGTGGATCTTCAATTTAGACTTTACAAGATTTCAGAGGGTGTTCTTGGAGTTTTAAATATGATAACTAAAGATAAATACAATCAACACAATTGATCTCTTAGAAAACTATACCTGAGATGTAGGAATTCCCCTAAGTTTTTTTTTATAAATTGGCTAAATTTGCTTACTAATACAAGACAAAAGGACCTCCATTAATAAGATATATACAACGATTTATAAAAAATAGAGATTTAAACATAATTCTTTCTCCAAAGTTATATGGAGCTCCAAATTATCCTCTATACATAATTGTCTTGAAGATATCAATACACTACCCTCTAAGAAGGTTTTTGACATTGGATTTCATAAGGTGTTGCCAAATTTTGAAGAAAATGGGTTATGCACAAATGGTAGGACAAGTAATACCAAACTAATGAGAAAGAAAATGATTTTTCAAAATTATTTTAGGTGTCGTGGAGGAAATAGTAATCAAAGACTAGTGTGTTGATCCTTGGGGTGACAAGTCAAGATTTATTCTTTGATATAGAAAAATATATAAATATTGAGCCCATTAGCATGATATGAATGTAGAATAAATTAAGAACTAGAGGTGCATTTTACTTAATATAAGCCTAATTGTATATTCATATAAGTACATTGATGAGTCTATAATAAATATAGAAAACCAACAATACTTGAATAACTCATGGGAGAGCACATGTATCCCATATATTATAGTAAATAAAACCCTCAAGAAAGCTCTAGTGAATATGTACAATATCTACAAAGATAAATTGATTGCATACAACAAATAAACTGGAAAATGTATGCTCATCAAAGAAAGATACTAATTCTTAGAAATACATTATAAATATGTGGAGACACCCAGTTTAGTGAGAGGCTTTGCACAAAAGCACCTTATTATAATATTTACAATGCCTAAAAAGAATATATAAAATTAAATCCTAAGTTATAGAGTTGAAATCCTAGAATATACATAGAGAAAATAATCCAACAGTTTCCTAGCACTATTAATTCAATTAGGACTTAATTAATTAAATGAAATCACATATATAGTCAATTCATGTCACCCTATATGTTTCTAAGGTCTAGAAACTTATTCAAATCAAGTTTTATACTATCATTTCTCAATATAATTAGGTATCAACTTCTAGCAAACATAACACTATCCAAGGATTAAATTTAATGAAGATAGATAGTGCACTCAATCGACTTAGTTAGAAGTATTTTAACTCCTATAAGCTATAGCATCATAAATTATGCTCTGTAAAGGTGAAAGCACAATTCCATGTGCTTTATATGGGGCTCTCTTTGGTGTCCACTTCATTAGTACACTTTAGAAACACTCCCTTGCCTTGACCTTTCCCTTCAACTCAAGATAACATGTTAGTGTTACCCTAAAAGTTCCTTCTTGATGAGATTTCACCATTTCAATCCTGAAAAATGATAGTTTTCTAAATGTGTTCTGATTAAGAAGACCCTAAGCTCAATAATCAGACATAATTGTTTACTAAAAATTTGGTCTAGGGCACCACAACTATAGACCAAGTTTTTTTCTTGATATTTTTTTTGTTAGTTTCTAATTTATGAGATGTGAATTCAAATTTGAGATTTGGAAATAAATTAATCCTAAAAATTAAATTTAAATGAGTCAATCTACACTCTAATTTATTCCTATATTTCACTATATTAAACATGAATTATTATTTCAAAAAGGATAATCAAGAATTATTAAAACAAAAGCTCTACCAAAATATATATCCAATTTTTCAGAATTACAAATCAATTTTCATATTTGATCAAGTTAGAAAAATGATTGGAGTTTGATTCTAGTGGAAGAACTAGTTGGAATCTAGGGTTGGAGATAGATTTTGGCTCCCTTCAAGAACCTAAAGACTATTTTTTAGCATGTTCTAATATGTAAAATTTGATCCCCTTGCTTCCCTAAGTAAGGTATTTGAGTATTTTGATTATCCCTAGGGTATTTGACTTTTTGTTGGGTTCATCTTGATTTTTCCATTTAGGAATCTTTCTCTAACAAATTTGAGTAGGCATATTTTTTCATTTACTTTATACTTTAGCTCATTACAACCTTAGAAACACTTAATATTTAGAGAATGCTCTTTATCCATCAATAAATTGGCTATTCTTGGAGGTAGAAATACCAAAACATGGATTTGAACTAGGAAAAATCCAAGCTCAAGTGTAGAGGTATGTAAAGATACATGCCATTAAGTATGTAATTATAGAGAATGAGCTTTGGTGGAGAAGTAGAGAGGGGATCTTGCTCAAGTGTGTGAATGAAGAAAAAGCACTTGAAATTTTAAATGATATGTACCATGGTGTGTGTGGAGGCCATTACATGGTGAAGACAATAACTCACAAAATCTTAAGGTCAAGATATTGGTGGCCTATAGTTTTCATCAATGCACACAATCTAGTCAGAAAATATGATGCATGACAATTTTTTTTCAAGAAAGTCAATAATCTCTAGAAACTTACTTCTAAGACCAATATTTGTTGAAGCTCTATTCTAACAATGGGGTATTGACTTTAAAGGGGTAATTGTTGAAAATTGAAGTGGTAGTCATAGTTGTATTCTTGTGGACATTGACTATTTTACTAAATGGATTGAAGCTATTCCAGTAAGGTAGGCTACAAGCAAAGTTGTGATAGAATTTATGATGAATAATATTTTGACCAGATTTGGAGTACCATTGAAGATAGTATTTGATAACACAATGTTCCTCAAATCTGAATAATTCACAACTTTTTGTAGTCAATATGGGATAACTCTTTCCTATGCATCCCCATATCACCCACAAGGAAATGGACAAGAAGAAACGAGCAATACAATCTTGATGTAGATCATTAAGAAGGTGATTGAAAAGCACAAAAAGGCTTAGGATTCTAAGCTTAAACATGCCTTGTGGGCTGATAGAGTGACAATAAATAATTCCATATGTCAATCTCCTTATGAACTAGTTTATGGTTTGGAAGTAAGAATTCCTATCAATAACGTGCTCTAGGTATGTACAAGTTTATCCAAGAGCATAATGATGATATCAATGATGTAATGGTAAAAAAAATTAACCAACTCAACCAGTTAGGTGAGAAAAGGAGAATGTCACAACAAAAGAACATGATCTATTTGACAAGAAGGCCACTGCAAAGAAATTCCATATAAATGATATGGTTATTTTATGGAATGCAAGGGAATAGGACAAAGGAAAGCATGGGGAATTTGATGCCCTATGGGTAGGACCATATTTGATCAGAAACACACATGGTAAGGACTCCTATTATTTGCAAAATATTATAAGTGATTTTTTTGAATTACCAGTGGATAGTTCCTGAAACCATATTTCTCTTTAAATATGTTTTCTCCATGCATAATGTATCATATGTATATTTTGTACAATTTCCCTTTGGTCTTTGTCTACTTTTTTTTCTTCCTAGTTTTTGTCCTTGGTCTACTCTCCTAGACATCCTGGTTTCTCACCTTGTTCTTTATAGAACAAGCATGCACAACTAGAGCCAGTGGTGGTACTATTTGTAAAAATATGGATTCTAATCTTATTCCCATGTTTTGAGCTTCCAAATGAATATACTCTTGCTAGGGTTTGATTTAAATAGTATCATGAGATTGCATTAGGTTTAAAACCTTAAAACCATAAGTCTTGGTACCATTGTTGTTACTTCTTTTCTAATTCTGTGTTGATATCCTATTGCTCATTGTTTGTACATTAAATCACAACCTTGAGTCTCTTATTCATCCACTTACTAGCCACTTGTGCCTAACATTACTTCTTGGATTTGTGAGTTAAATTAATTCATTATATCCAGTGTAAAACCTGCACTACTTATTTTATTATTAAGTTGGCCCCTTTCGTGCCTAGCTAATGATAAGTGTTTTTTAATGCACACACATATTAAAACCCTAAAGTTACATGCGCTCAGTATGTGAACCCCAATTAAATCCTTTCTATAGGAGTATTTTATTGAATGAAAGGTCTGTGGAACCAAATAAATGTTGACAAATGGTGTGAACCCTAAATCCAAACTTGCATGAACAAAGCAAACAATCACATTATTAGATAAAAAATGCAAGGTTCGAATAAGAATTCCCCATAAAATCCATTTGCATTGTTAAAGAACAAGGAAAAAAGATGAAATAATTGAGCAAATACAAACAAAGATAACTATTCCTATCATAAAACAAAGCAAACACTTGTTCTTATGGGGGGATTGGTGCTATTTTGATGTGGAAAATAGCCCTTTCCCAACCCCTTTTTGATAAGCTCAATGATGAAACTACTTTGAAGATGCTATGATTTCAAATGACAATGATGAATTTGTGCATACGATTGTGGATCAAATGCCTAAGATTGTGGAGAGAGATCCTAAGATTGTGGAGTTGTGGAGGATTCAATCAAAAGAGAGGGTCTCTGTTTATAGAATAGAATGATAGAAAAATGCAAGCTATGAAGAATGTGGGACAAAAGACAAACCAACGACAAGATGCCATTTGTCAAGATGTGATAGGATGAAGGTTGTGCACATCTTGGTCAATGTGCCAAAGAGGGGGAGATTTGAAATTTGAATTTGATGAAATGACATGTTTAGTGGGGATGAAAGATGAGTTAAATGCTAAGTTTGACTTGTGTAAGAGACATGTAACAAACATGTAAGAGCTCTGAAATGCTTTGTTGGATGGGCAAGTCATGTGGGAGGGAAAATTAAAATTGAGAGAATATTCCCTCAAAGATGCCATTTTGAATGAAAAGGAAGTTTTAATAAATCAATTAAATTGATTTATGTGCACAAGTTGCAAAATCTAGAGAAAATAGGATTAGGGTTAAATTAATTAGGATTTGATTAATTTAATAGGAGATTAGGTGATTTTGAATTTTGACTTAGATTTTAGGATTAAAATAAATCAAAATGAGAAGAAAATGATTTTAGATTTAATTAAATAAATATTTGATTTATTTAATCAAAGAGGATGATGTTAGTGTTAAATCAAATAAAGATGAATTTATTTAATTTAAATGGATGACTTTAGGAGATTAATTAAATAAACTTGATTTATTTAATTAAAGAGACAACTTAGGAGATTAATCAAATAAACTTGATTTATTTAATTGATTTGGAGAATATGATTTAATTAAATATGAGGAATGCATGATGCCAATTTTGTATGTCTACATTTTTCCCCTCTTTGAAGCAATGTACTTGCTACATTGGTTCAAAGAAGAAACTTGCTGAGATCAAAGTCAAAAAATTTCTTATTTTTTGGATACCCTAGCAGAAAGAAGTATACTAGTACATTGCCCCCTCAAGAGATCGAGCAAAAGATTTGATTTGAGGGTCGATCTCACGACAAAGAGGTTCAAGATGGGCACATGGATGGTTATGATGATGATGCAAATGAGATGGTTTTAAGATATTGGGAATAACAAATATATATTATCCTAAACATCTTAAATGATGATGCAATGCATGTGGAATGGATGATGCGATATGCTACTATTATGAGATGTATGCATACTAATGGTTTGTGGATGCAAGATGGATGCGTTAGTGATGTCATGATAACATGTTAGCACAGAGAGAAGAAATAAGAAATGAGATGAAGAAAAGAGGATCCAACAAGTCCATGATTTGTTGAGACTTTATTAGAGATGATGATGATAGATGGATGATGTTTTGCTTATCAAGGATTGGGATTTAAAAAGGGCTACTTACCTTATGTTTGATAACACATGTAGGTACGATGCATCAAGGTATAAAGAACTAGGATGGCATTGCACCTAGTGAGATGGACTTTGACTAAACAAACAGATAGGAGTATCCTTGTTCACACCTGACATACATAAACCTTGTTAGGATGCACTTCAGAAGTTTCAAACATCTCAGAGCAAAACATGAAAAGGTATAACCTATCAATGCAATAGTCAACAAGCTGCCCAAAACATCTTCCATACACACCTAACAAAGCAAGTATTCGCCAAGGTATATTACAAGAATGCCCAACAAGCATAGAAGACAAAAAGATAATGATTGATGCCCCATTCCTTTCTCTCTAAATCGCTTTGATTAGACATCATCGAGAGGTCATTGGAATGAGAACAATAAGATAAATCAAAAGGAAAAGATCCAGCACACAAACAAGTCAATGTTCTTCATACCTCTAGCCAAAGCGATTTGTTTTGATAGGATAAGAATCCAAGTGATATCCAAAATGATTCCCATTGTCGGAACAATATATCCTAGGACATGCATTGTATAGGATGATGATGGTTGATAAGTTGTTTAATAGGATTTTGATATAAAGTTGATTGACATGTTTGAAAATGATCAAGAGCTTTTTTGCATTTAAAGGTTTGTTGTTTGCTTTTGATTTTGCATTTGAAGCTTGCTTTTGCTAATTGCTGTGGTTGTTTCTGTTCATTTTTCCAAAGGGTGAAGGTAATGATTGATTTATTATGGATGATTGATTATTGCGGGTGATAGCAAGGTGAGATGGATGGATCAATTTTTTGGGTTTTTTGAATGTTTTTGATCTTTTTGAAATGTTTTTGATGTTGTTTTTGGGTTTTTTCGAGATTTTCAAATGTTTTTGGATTTTGTGAGATTTTATGAATGTTTTTATGTTTTTGGTGTTTTTTGAATGTTTTTGGATTTGATGAGATTTTATGAATGTTTTTGGATTTTGATGTCTCGGGGGCTGATCAAAGATTAGCCTTGCCTACGTTTAAGCTCAGAGATGATGTAGTTCGGATCTAGTGTTTTTGACGCTTTTCTGACTTTTTGAGTGTTTTTGAATTTTTTATATGTTTTTGGATTTTGTGTTTTGATATGTTTTTAGATTTTTCGCACGATTTTGACGATTTGGATATGGATATATGTGTGATGATATCAGTGATCTGTTTTGGGATTTTGTTAAAACCAAGCTAAGGTTGATTGATCGGATCGATGGATTGATGATGATAACATTGTTGAGGATACACAACAATGCAAGGATAGTGCTAAGCAACACAAGGTTTATGATTGATGATGATAACATTGTCAAGGATACCCAACAATGCAAGGATAGTGTTAAGCAACACAAGGACTAGGATGGATATCCCAAGATGATAAGGGATTGATTGGATTTGATTGATCTCAAGATTGATGAAGCTTGGTTTGGAACAAAAGTGTATGACTAATTTGATGTGACGTTTGAAGTGAAATAAGATGTGAATAATATCAATTTTTTGGATCGATGTTCGATTGAAGATAAAACTTGATAAGGAACATCTTGTCAAAATATTCCATGGGCTAACGATTTGGATTTTGCATTACAAATGCTTGACCAATTTGATTTCACATTTGCTAGTGTTTGGATCACCACATAAGTTGGAGGATATAGATCAAGATTTATTTCTGAAGCAAGATGTAAATATCTACCCCCAGTGTCTAGCAATGTATAAAATACCATGGGTGGATGCCTGGATAGGTGTTTGGATGGATGTATATGGTAATCATGCAAAGGATGCCAAGGATTATCTTATGATAAGATAAGGTGCTCAAACAAAAGAATGCTCATTTGGATAATGCTTCATGGCTCAAATAATGTTGGGTAGGATAGGGTTAATGAAACTGACTCATGTCAAGATGTTTACCATAAGCAAGCGTAAAGTGTGCACCAAAATTTTTCAAGATCAAGATAATTTGGACTATGGATGTAGATATATGAAAATGGATTGGATAAATGGTTCATGGATGAATGGATTTATTATGGATGAGATGGATGGAATGCTAGATTTATTATGGATGGGATGAGATGCTTCCACCTGAACTGGTGTACACAGATGTTTGGTTCTACACATGATGCCTATTTGCTAGGTTTTAATCATGGTACTTGTCCAAAGCGTCGCCCATGCGGTTTTCAATAGAGGACAATTTTTTTTATTTACTATTTTTAATCATTTTTCTAATTTTTTTGGATTTTCATATTTTTTGATTTTTTTGTTTTTTGAAAGATTTTAAGCTCATGTTGAACCACTTGGTGCTGTTGATGTAGATGCTTCTATCATAATGTTCCATCGATATTCTACTTGAAGAAGATGCTTTGCCAAGATATGTGCACTTGAATACAACTTTAGAGATTCTTGATCTGCTTTGCTGACACTGGAGTTAAATTTTTCTTTGTGTGCACATCGCAATAGAGTGCCTTCTGAAACCTTATGATGAAGAGTGGCTGCCAATACATGGTCAATGTGAGAATTGGATATCATGCATGGTGGCATGGATGGAGTGTGTTTAGGGATAAAAGATGGATTGGTTGACAGTTTGGAACCTTTGACCCTCCAAACTTGGGAAGATGAGAAATGATGGGTGGATACAGAAGTGTGTCTGGAATTAGGACCAACTACTTGATATAATTTGTATGTTGCTTGAGAAGCTTGCCTTTGATTTTGTGGACGTCTTTGATGGATAATTTTCCCTTTTTTTATTTTTCCCCATAGTTTCTTTGACTGATGGAGTTTGATAGGGATAATATTTCTTTGTATTCTTTGGTATCCATTTGTATTTGATTTGTCTGATATGCTTCTTAGCTTCTTTTTCTTTGATAATGTTCTTTTCACTTTGACTCAAAACCTTCTTTTGATGTTGGTCCCAATTCGTGGATGGGGTGATGGGTGGATGAAGATTCATGACATGGCTGATTATAGCATTGACATCGGTTTCATCATAAGGATTCCTCGTGCTCCCTATGGTGACGTTTTCTTCAGACATAGTTTCCCCCAGTATGGTGGTAGTAGCACCTTTGTTCTTTGATTCTGCCTATTTTGAGATGTCTTGTTTAGTAAGACTTCTCTGATAAATGTTTACTGTAGATGATGTTGTTTCAATTTATTACTTTTCTAACTCCAGAATGTCCTATTCTATCTGACCCATTTCTTTGAGTGGATAATGCTGGATATCCTCATACATGATGTTTTGAATTTGGGATATATTTGATTCTAATGTTGATAACTTTGTTTGAATGTAGGAATCAATAACCCGCTCTTTTTGTGTAATAATGTTAGGAGTAAAGGAATCCTATTTTGAATGAAGATCATCTACATGTCCATCCAAAGAAAGCATCTCATGGGTAGATGGAGGAGTATGTGCTATGTGGATATGATCATCTTGTATAGATAGGATAATTTTCATTAGATCATTGTAGTATCTTGGAGATATGAATTCTTGATCTTGAATGACTTTAGGATTGCTTTTGACATGCTTTAGGTCAAGTTCTTGACATGGGGTAGTTTCAAAGGATGGATTGCTTATAAAGGGTTCTTGGATGTCATCATTAGACATGGGAAGTGGCTCAATATCCTCTTGATCTTTGAGTGGACTTGGATCAAATGTTGAGTTGAAGATTCCTTCAATATCTGCAATCATGAGGTCAAAGGATGTCAATATGTCTTGAAAGGACCATTGCTAGACTTTGGTGAAAGATGTTGATCATGCTTTGGAATAAATTCTTGATGTGTTCTCTAACTCATTAGGTGATGTAGAGACATTTTCAACATGATCATTGGTCGATGGGTTGTGGTTTATGTCAATAGGATCAAATAATTCTAACACTCCTTGAAATAGATCACTAGAAAGTGGCTCTTGATGTATGGTGAGTTGATCATCAGATGGGGTAGAAACATCTTCAATGTGTTCATTGATGGATAGGTCTTCAACATTGTTTTCAACAATTGTGGCAGAGAGATTGTCAATGCTATCGCTAGTGGTTGAATTTTGATTATTGTCCTCAATAGTTATTACTTTTTGATCAATCAAGTCTTAGATGAGAATTTTGAGTCGAATACAATCTGATGTGGTGTGTCCCTTTGTTTTGTGAAAATCACAATGGTGCTCCTCGTTATACCCTAGTGGTGTAACTAGGGGTTCTTGATAGTTCCCATAGACAGGGAGCTTGATGAGATTTTCTTGTACCAATTGTTGTAGGACTAGTTCAATTGGTCTCCCAAGTGGTGTGTATTTTCGCTTGTTATCTTGTGATATTTGTACTTTAAATTGACCTTGTGATGATTGATCTTGGAGATGTGGTGATTGGGTTTGTTGTTGATGTTGTTGATCTTGATATCCAACTTCTTGACATTAAAGATATTGTTCTTGATGTGGTTTTGGACACAACTCAATGCTTTGATGACATGGTTCAACCAATGGTAGAGTGTATTGATCTTGGAGTGAATATGTGTCTTGGCTCAATAATTCAATTAGTTTGGCAAGTGAAGCAAGTTGATATAATGAATTTCGATCTTGATTTTGAATTTCACTCTCTTGATATGGTTGATTTGGATTTTTTTCAAGCAGATTTGGAATGTACACTTGTGGTGTTTTTACGAGATCATGGACAAATTGACTTTGGACAATGTTATGATTTGGGATGATGTTCAAATTTGGCTTTATAGGTTGAAATTGAACATTGTTGTGGTGGGGAATCACATTCCCTTGATTTAGGTAACTTTGATTTTTCATGGTGTTACCTTGACTTGGATCAATACATGGAGTTGTTAACATCTTGTTTGGACTGTGAACAACATTTGTGTGATTTGCAAACATATCCATCCCAAAATTCACCAAGTGTGGATTTGAAACATTCGTATTTTGAAAACTTGTACTTGGCATGTTCACTTTTGGCATGTATGGATTTGGTGGGATAATGTTGTTCATTTGTGGAAGATTCATGCATTGGGTGTTTGGTTGATAGATTTGTAAATTTGGACTTGGATTTAAATCTAACATTGGAAAAATTGTTCCAAAACTTTGACTGAGCATACTCACATTTGTTGTACCATTGAGGTTTGTAGGAGATAATGATCCCATGTAGAGATTGTATAAATGTGAGTGTTGATAACCCATTGGTTTTGTAAGACTTTGAAAGTTTGGTTGATTTGGATTACTCATGATGTATGGAGAAAGTTTATATTCCATGTTCTTCTTTTGTTTTGACCTTGTTGCAAAAGTGACCTCTAAGGTGTTTAGGACCAATGATGAGATGATGGATCAAGGGGATGAATGATATGGGTGTTGAACTTTTTAGGAACTTTGGATCAATGCTAGACTTTAGGATTTGGCTTGGATTGTTTTAATTAGATAATGAACTTGTAAACCCTAAGATGTTAGATGTGAGCTTTAGGATAAACTTGTTCAAAGAGGTGATAATTTAACTAAGTGTGTGTTGAAGGATTCATCCAAGCATACCTAACTAAACAAATGATTTTTATTTGGTATAAGGATGTACCCAAGTCTAGATAATGATGTTTCCAAAGCTCTAAAGTTGTTTGTGAGATGGGGATGATAAATTTTTGGAATGGATGAAGTGTTTGATTTGATCCTAAATGAACCTAAGGAGAACCTTGTTTACAAGACCAAGATATTGAAGAACATGCTTTTCCTTAAGAGTGGTTCAAACCAAAAGACCAATATTTGCATGAAAACCATATGACCAAAAGATGCCAAGCACATGTGTGGGTTCCAATTGTTTCTTAACTTTTCTTAATGAGTTATTTTTACCACAACAATTCTTGATTAAATTTTGAAACTAGATGTCCAATGTCCTAATTCTCTTTCATTCCACAAAGTCCATTATGTGGAAATCAAGGAAATTAAGGCAAAGGTTACCTAATGTTGACCTTAGTAGGAGCAAATTGAGATGAAATCCAAATGCTTAGAAGCCTCTAAGGATATGAATCCTAAGGGAAAGCAATAGCATGTGAATTTGTTCAAGGATATTTGCTTCTCCTAAAGGATTTGAGATTTGATGCTCATGTTGAATGTTGGTTTTCTAATGTTTTCGATCAAGCAATGTGTTTTGATTTCAAGAAAAATCACAACCCTATGGATATTTGGGACAATATTTGTTGAGTCCCCACTTGGACAAGTCTAGCTACGCTTATTTGTAGTGAATGGTTAGATGCTTGACCCACTGGATCCCCTCCACGACACTCACTTATATGGGGAAGCCAAGCATCAGTACCCATGAAACTCCCATGGCATACTTTGAATTTCTACTAAAAACTGTAAAAGTGTGGGGTGGCTTCAAAATGACCGTTCTTGCACCAACAAATAGATAGGGATTTTTGCCTTTCTACAACAAGGGTTTTAATTCAGACTTTTCGTTCATAGGAGTTGACCCATTGAGGTGAGAGACCATTGTTGCCCTTCTCGTTAGAGCAAACTGCTTGATACTGACCTTTGTTCCAGTACCCACTTTTATATCCTGGCTAGAAATACTCTTGGCTTTAAAGTGTTACCGGTTGGGTCATTCCCTTGGGTGAGTACTTTTTCCCCAAGGCATGACCTCTAAGATAAACAAAAGCAAGAAAACATATTCGTAGTTTGATCAACCTTCATTTAGAAACAAATGGAGAACACATGCAACATGTTCCACTCACACTCGCAAGATGTTTTGTTGTTCAATTTTAGTTCCCAAAATGAAGTGTGGAGGCAATCACTTTTTCCCAGCCTAAGACCACCAAAAATCCTTTTGATTCTCAAGATCACCGTGAGGCACAAGAGAAGCACATACGTCTTTTCAATGGTGTTAGTTTGAGTAAGCAATCACAAAACAAAGTAGCACATGTTCATTTTAAGACCCATAAAGCAATAATGACTTCTTTTTAAGCACCAAAGGAAATGTGAAAATTTGCCATGTTCAATTGTTAACCTCAAACGAAATCTAGTCAATTTTCCTAAGGTTCATTTTAACCCTTTGCAATGAAAATTGAAAGCTTTTGTAACATTTGTTTTAAAGCCCAAAAAGAAGTGAGTTAGTCTAAAATAGAAAATTAAAGCATAGAACGGAAGCTCCAAGCATTAAAAAATGCTTTATCAACTCCAAATTTAATGCTCAATTCTCTTTAACTCTAAGATTCTTCCAAGATCACCTCTTATCTTCCAATGTTGCAACTACTTTGAATGAAAATCCTTCCTCATCGATTTTCCTTTTCTAATAAATGAAGCATCAATGAGTGGACCCTGCAATTATTAATTCTGACTATATGATTCTGCAATCAAAAAGGAAAATATTAACTTATACATTTATGAATAAAGCATAATGAATAGAACAGTGTAGCCTTCAATGCATTAGCCATGTACTCATTGATTTTGTATCCTCCACCCAAAAATTATTATCTATGATGAATAGAAAGAAAGATCTCCACACAAAGATGTAGTTGCAGGACGATCTAAACAATAAGAGTGATGGTGACTACGCCTGAAGGTTTGAAGTTTTTCATGAACAATAATAAAGATTTTGCATTCCTATCAGCAAGATTTCCACCGTAAAATAACAGTAACCCAGCACACAACAAAGAATTTAGATCTCATGTATTCATCATAATACATTGAGTTTCATGTTTGATGATACGCCATAGCCCCTCAAGGCAATCCAATTTTAATGCTTGAATGGACAAATGCATAATGAATAAAGCAACAGATATTAATGTTTTGACATTGATTTCCAAATTAAATGCGCCTATGAAAACCAATGTAGTCAATAGTGGATGTAATAAAAAACTTCTCTAATTTCAATGTATGTGGAAAAAAGAGACATATCTTCACTATTAAATCGCATAACAGAAAGTATTCCAATGATATTTTGAATAGTCATAGAGTGATGTTGAATGCAAAGAGAAAGCTAATCTTTCATGACTTTGTTGTAAAAATTGGTTAAAGTTTTCTACATTTGAAATGTCTAGAAGACTCCATTAAATGTTGAACAAGAACATAATTGGTATAGAGAAAGCATTTTAAGTTTGATAGAACCTGCGAAAAAAAAATTCAAGCCATTATGTTGAACATGAAAATATAGAAAGCGATCATTAACTATTCATCATTGACTATCAACCAAAATATATCTAAAGAGGCTTGACACTAGATTTGGGTACAAGTTGACACTTTGACAAAAATTGGTGGTTTAAGTCATTGTATGACAACTTATGTCATTGGTAAACATTGAATTTGATGTCGTACGTTTACTCAAAAGCTAGTGAACAATCTCGATGAAGATGCCTAAAGGACAAATCAACATAGATAGTGGCTGTTGAAATCGTGCCTCACAAGTTGGCCTACGGGCAAGCTGAGAAAGTAGAAGGAAAAGGCACTTCAATAGGTCTTGAGAGGATAAAACAAAAGGTAGAGATGAGGTGCTTTAAGAGCTTCCAAAGCTGATGTAATTATCAGGAAAAGTTTGTGCCCAATGATGGCAAGACTTTCAAGCTACACTCCATTGGCACGTGTACAACCAACAACCACAATGTTATTCAAAAAGATTTTAAGGCTAGATGCAATTGGTAGGTGTGAAGCTGAAATCCCCAACCTTTGCTAGCATCGATCTACAACAGGTGTAAAGCCGAAATCTTAATCAGCAATTTTATCTGATGGAATGCGTTGATTGTAGGATATGCATAAAAAAATTTGTTGAATAGGCTTTAAAAACTTTTAAGAAAATGCCATGGGCAGGTGTAACACCAAATTTCTCAACCTTTTACCAGCATCCGCCTTGTGCTAAAAGCACAAATTTGTAAAAGAGCATGGACATCCATAAAAAAATAAAGTATATAGAAACTTTGTCAGATGTTATAGTAGGAAATGTCATGGCAGACATATGCTAAAAAGGACAAAGCACATGGATTGTTCGAAAAAATGCGTAGGCAAAAAGAAGGCGTGTGAACTACTTGACAGAATGCGCCATATATACTTGTTAATACCAGTAACGGGTTATCGATGCCTGAATTCATATGAGACACTAAAACAAACAATACATTTCAGAATGCATCCTAGTATTTTATAATGATTACTAAAGCAAAATGAAAATATATCATTATCATTTCAAATCTCCATCCAAAAAAATACCTATCCAATCATAAAATCCAATGTAAAATGAGTGGAGAAACTAACAGCGAGGAGATCACTGTCCAAAGCTAAATAGATGCTCACTTATTTAGTATCATAACTCTTCTGAATAGTAAAGGCCAAAGAAAAAGCATAAATAAGTCAAAAATAACGCATTACCACTACCAAAACATCCTTCGAAATAGATTATAGGTAAGAGAGCATTACCTCAGATAAAAAGAAATGCATACCATTACTTTTATTGTCTGAAATAACGTGATTCAGGCGTGCAAAAGTGTTAGATGAGGAAAGAAAATACTCCAATCATTACAATAAACCTGCAACAATAGCATTACACCTGCAACAAGATATAATAATCCTGCAAAATTTCAATCAAGTAAAAGAAAGATTATATATCTGCCCCATGGTGGGCGCTATAATGTGAACCCTAAATCCAAACTTGCATGAACATTGAAGCAAACAATCACATTATTAGATAAAAAATTCAACGTTAGAATAAGAATTTCCCATAAAATCCATTTGCATTGTTAAAGAACAAGGAAAAAAGATGAAATAATTGAGCAAATACAAACCCCTTTCCCAACCCCTTTTTGATAAGCTCAATGATGAAACTACTTTGAAGATGCTATGGATTCAAATGACAATGATGAATTTATGCATACGATTGTGGAAAAAATGCCTAAGATTGTGGAGAGAGATCCTAAGATTGTGGAGTTGTGGAGGATTCAATCAATAGAGAGGGTCTTTATTTATAGAATAGAATGATAGAAAAATGCAAGATATGAAGAATGTGGGACAAAAGACAAACCAATGACAAGATGCCATTTGTCAAGATGTGATAGGATGAAGGTTGTGCACATCTTGGTCAATGTGCCAAAGAGGGGGAGATTTGAAATTTGAATTTGATGAAATGACATGTTTAGGGGGGATGAAAGATGAGTTAAATGCTAAGTTTGACTTGTGTAAGAGACATTTAAGAGACATGTAAGAGCTCTTAAATGCTTTGTTGGATGGACAAGTCATGTGGGAGGGAAAATTCAAATTGAGAGAATATTCCCTCAAAGATGCCATTTTGAATGAAAAGGAGGTTTTAATAAATCAATTAAATTGATTTATGTGCACAAGTTGCAAAATCTAGAGAAAATAGGATTAGGATTAAATTAATTAGGATTTGATTAATTTAATAGGAGATTAGGTGATTTTGAATTTTGACTTAGATTTTAGGATTAAAATAAATCAAAATGAGAAGAAAATGATTTTAGATTTAATTAAATAAATATTTGATTTATTTAATCAAAGAGGATGATGTTAGTGTTAAATCAAATAAAGATGAATTTATTTAATTTAAATGGATGACTTTAGGAGATTAATTAAATAAACTTGATTTATTTAATTAAAGAGACAACTTAGGAGATTAATCAAATAAACTTGATTTATTTAATTGATTTGGAGAATATGATTTAATTAAATATGAGGAATGCATGATGCCAATTTTGCATTTCTACAAATGGCACATGTTAATTAGATTCTCTAATTTTATAGAAGGTTTAATATTAAAGTTAAAGGTTGGCCACAAAGCATAGAAATGGTGGCGTGGCATGTTAAGGGTTACTGATTGCTATGTGACCATCATACAAACCATATGAGTGCCACATAGCTCAATCTTAAGCCATTTCACCGTTCTATGAAGCTCCTCAACGGGGTCCCACAAATGTCTTGTAAAATTGTAGAAAATGGACACTTGGCACAATCTGAGGGTGTTTCCTTCAAAGGGTTCATTTATATGTATTGAGAGGTTGACATGTGGAATATTTTTAGCGGATTACACTATTCGATAGGACTTCTGAAGGAGGGCCCACATGCATGTTGTGGAACCACATAAAAGGGGATACTTGTTAAGTATCAAAGCTACCAAGGTGGACACTTGCTCAGATCACATTTTTTGGAAAATTTTGCATGAAAAATGAGAATTTTAGTGTGTTGAGTAGGTGAAACGTGGCTCAACATTGAGCCATCCTAGATTTCTATGAAGCTTTTTGTAGCAGTTTGATTTTCATGTTGTGAAACCGCAAAAAGCCACCACATGGCTAGTAATGTTGTCAACCACTCTTGTCATGTCTTTGAAAATGTGTCTCAGATGGGCTATAAAAGTGGTCCCGCATGGATTAATCCTATTGGTCAAAGAAATTTTGAACTAACATCAAAGATTTTCAAATTGATGAAATGGCTAGTGGATGTTAGATCTCATACATATACTCAATGATCAAAAACTCACATTCAAACTCAGAAAATGAGCATCTTTGTGCTCTAGCTCTTGCGAGCTAAGAGTAATGGTGGAAACGATATATTTCCATCATGTACTTAGTGTTTTTCCTCCTTTAAATGCTACAAAATTGGAAAAATGATTCACCTTGCATTCTAGGAATTCAAGGAGACAAATTTGTAGAGCTCAAGAACACTCAACGATAGTTAGGGTTTTCAAAAGCATAAAAACAAGTAAATCGACAACCACAAAACTCACTCAATTTACTATTATAGGATTTGTGGTTATGAAAAACATAAATTCTCAAAATAAAATTGGTTTAGGGCACATAATTTTGTCTTGAATTATTTTAAATTCACCCTAGTTACCATCAAAAAATATTTAAAAGATTAGAACTTAGCCCTAGAAAACCCTAGTTTCAAAATTAAAATGCAATCATGTTTCCACCAAAGAGTCAACTCTTCTCTTCATCTCCAAAGAGAACACTTGATGAAGAATTAATATCCCAACTTCCTATCTCAACCTCAATGAAAATTAAGGATCATGGTCTTGATGCTATAGATGGATTGGTAGATGATGTGTGTGAATGTAGGGATGCAAAAATTCCCATGGTTGGTTGGTAGTTGTTTTGTCATTGTTATGAAAAAAGGAATTCAAAGGTCCCGATTTCTAATATGTGGACATAAGACTTGGGGAAGCTAGTACTACCCAAAATTTTTATGGATGTTGATATTTGTAAGTCCTTTGCAGCAAATTATGATGAGAATGTAAGGGTAATTTTAGGGATAATAGTGGCAATGTGCTAGTTAGGATTGATAAGGCCATTAATTTTGAGTTGTTCAAGTTGAATCTAGCTACCAAAAAGGAAATTGACTTTGAATCTTTTAAACAAAAATATCAACAAGATAGGAGCAGTTTTAGAGCTCACTAGCTCCCAAATTTTAGAGTGCAAGGTTTTTTATAGAAAATCTATCAAAATCCCCCTAGTGAGGTTGAGCCTTTCAAATTAAATTCCTGAGGATTACTTCATCAAGACTTATTATGCACTTTTCAAGACCTTGGAGGGGATTTAACTAGGAGAGGATTCAAATCCATCTGATGTACATGGCTACAAACATCTAGAACCCCCTTGTAAATGATGAATTTGATTTTACAACTTATGTTGCAAATACTATGCACAAACAGTTAATAGAAATCAAGAAGAGTAGAAAGACATCTGATTACACTCAAATGGTATTCATTTTTGTGTCATATGTTCATATGTGAAGGAAGGAAATAATGGGACCCTTCACTAAAAGTTTAGGTAGATGATGGCAAGGGCAACTCTATGCTAGTTCAATGTTGGACACATGTTTGGGAAAAAAATTGTGATGAAGCAAATTTCATCATTTTTGAAAATCACTTTTCTAGAGAGATACTCATGATTTTGGGAGTTACAGAAGTTAGACTCTAGAAGGAGATTTTGGACTTCTTGAGGCCAATGGAGAGGAGGCCTAAATTAGGGATCCAACACAATTAGGGAGATTATTATCTCCATTTGGATTACATAGTTTTGTGATTGTATGCATGCCCTATTGGGCCACATCTTTTTCCAAGATATGTTCCTCTTAGGTTGGAATTTTTAGAGCCCAGTTGTAAATTTTAGTAAAACTGACAAGTTTCACTTGGGTGGGTAGAAAAAGGGCACATTCTTTCTATATATCATCATTTTTGTTGATTTTAGTTTGAACAGAGAGGGGAAAGATAAATTGTACCCTATATTAAAGAGATACATGATGGCTCAAGAAACTACAAGAGCCTTTGATCTAGAGGGTTTTATAAATTAGCTTAGAGTTAGCATAAAAAGGTAAACATATGTGTATCAAGTGTGCATTAGCGAGGATATCATTATGAACTACAAAGATGACAAGGAAGTCAATAAAATAAAAGTCAAGTGGAAAAAAATTAAAGAAGAATGAGGATGCTAAGAAGTAGACATATTTTAGTTATCAAGGAGCATATGCAAAGATAACTAACCCAATTGCAAGGATCAAAAGGATCTTGCAAAACATTGACAAGATAATTGGTAAAGCTCTATCTTTGGAAGAGAGGCCTTCCTATTAGCCTCCCAATGATCCATTTGTCTATTGTTTTAAATGAAGGCCAAGGGGTCTTGTAGTAAGAGAGCTTGCTTAGTACTCTCCCCTCATCCACCAGCTCCACCTTCACCTCCTCATGTGAAATTTCCTCCATCACCTCCACAACCGCCCCCTTCCCCTCCTAATGTAATCATTCTTGAGTCCCCTCCTAGGGAGGAACTACAAAAAAAGAGAAGGGTTGAGCAACCACAATTGGTTGATTATTCCATTGGTCTAGATGAAGATGATGACATTGTGGTTCATCTACTAATGAGGAAGTTAATAATAAAATGTACTCCCAACAAAGAGCATCTAAAATAAGGTTTCCGCAAGGTAGGATTGGCATTAATATTATAAGGGGGAGGGAGAATACAAATGATATTAGGGACTTAGACTACAAACAGTTTATGGATGAAAATGAGCTTGTAAAACCCAAGAGCTTATTGAATTTGTCCTAAGATCAAAAATAGAAGAATATCTCAAAAATATTGAGCAAGAAAGGGAAAATGTTCCTAAGGAGAAATATGAAGAAGTATCTTAGAAGATACTTGTAGAAATGAAATTCAATGCTAGGAACATCACCCCTGAAGAGGGAAGAAGAATAAGTGGGTCATTGCTGCTCCCTAAATGGGGCATTGCTATGGTTGTTGCATTTGATACAATAAGGATGCAAGACCAATAAGTATTCTCTTCTAAGGATCAAGCAGTAGTAGAACTATCTGGATCAAGGTTCAACCCTAAGAGGAAAACCTTTGCTATTTGGGCTCTTTCCCCCAATACAAATAAACCTCAAGTTGCAAAGGCAACTTAGGATATCAAGGGAGGCCTAGTAATAAAGAGGGTGTCTGACACCTTAGTTGTAGAAGTTACCACATTGGCATTTGACACTGCTAAATTTAGCAAGGATACTATAGAGACCCTCTAGCTAAGTATTATAAATAATGGCAAGATCATCTTGCCTTGATTGCAAAATATAGTAAGTTGAAAGTAAAGGAAGAACAATCAACATCCTTTGTTGGCACACGAGGGGCTAGCTCTTCTTCTCCACCATCATAAGAAGATTTTACAAGAGATAATGAAGAGTTGAAAGAGAAAACGGAGGAGTTGAGCATTAATATCAACATTTTTCTTACAAAATTCCACTTTATGAAACCTATAGGAACTAAACCATTAATAATTTGGAGATGATGTGAACTAGTGACTTGTGAGGATTTGTGTGTAGATTCTAAATATATTTAAAAAAAATAGAAATAAATAATGAATTTTTTTACTTAACTTTTAATGACTTTTATAGTAAACAACATTATTAAGAAGATGTTTATGTCATCACGCATAAATTTTTTATTGAAAGGATAAAATAATAATTTTTAAAATATATAATTTTAATATCAATATCTAGTGCATGGATATTTTTGCATAATTTTTTTGCATAATTTTTGAAGTCAAAGTAATTATAATCATGATGTAGGTGTATGTCGTTACATATAACTTGTTTTTTATGTATTGAAATTAATTTTTATTTCTTTTAACGAAACAAGAATATCAATACTTAGCGCACACATATCTTTTAGAATTTTTTCTCTATTTTTCTATTTTTTGCATGTGTGAAATAAATACCTTGATGTTATTGAAAAAACAAAATTAAGAAGAAATAAAATATAAATATAATAATAAAATTAAAAAAATTTAAAATTATACTTTTTGGAAAGCTTATAATATGAAATACATACTTACCAAACATAATTTCTAAATGACTTTATTTAATCCCTCAAAAGATAAAGAAAAAGTTTTTTTTTGCCAAAATTTTGCTAGGTGCGAAGGAGACTCCATTGTGGGTATGATTTAAGACTAGAGGGGTTTTATGCAATGGGGTTTTATCTAAGGGGGTTTTATCTAACCCTCTTAATTTAAAATTCTTTAGATGGAATCCCTCATGACTTAAATCATTAGTTTTTCTAATAATATGTGATTTCATACAAAAATTAGGATGTCCAATGTTTGTGACCCATTATTGTGGGATTATTGGATGTTTCATCCATTTAAAGTATCATAAAATTGGCAAGTGAGATGCAAGCATACATGGATCAATTGATTGAAATGGTTAGAATGAGGTTGAATTTTTTTGAGAACTATTGGTACTCAAATTTTCTATCAACTTGAATCCTAAAGGGCTGCCAGGCCTTATGGTCAAATTCAAGGAGATATTTGGCCAACAAATGGGAGATTGAAATAAAACCATTCTCCCTTGCACTTCAGGCTCTGTTAAACATGGGAGGGTGATCCCAACAGTGTGCTTTCAAATACTTGTGTGCCACAGTACCAAACACACAGTGAGCATATAAGTCTCCTTTATATGCTTAGCAGACACACTACCCTGAAGGTATGTCTAGCCTTTATGGTAGTGTACACCCTAAACATGAGAGATATGATTCATTAAAGCTCAACACACAAAGATACATAGATTTATAAGTAATTTTTGATTTAAAATATAACTGCTCACAAATCATCTTAGGAAACTGTAACATTAAAGACTAATGCCTAATCCCAGAGTGGAGTCACCTAAACCATGAAACTTTGAACTCTTTGAAACTTTTACTCTGTCATAGCTATGCCTATCATATGATGCATTGCGCCATTGATACTAGAAACCAAACTAGTCATACATTATGAATCCAAGCATATAGCTACACAAACCTCTTTTTATGTTCTTACAATTTAATACATTCTTTGAATGAAAGTAACAACATCAAATAGACATTCAAGGAGAAACAAGAAGAAAAATATCAAAAAACCCTTGATTTCTTTTATTCATAATCTATGCACTATGTACAATGCAGACAACTAACTCAGAATTAATGATCATTCACTTGAAAATATAACATTGTTGTGAATAAGTTCTTCATTACATGATTCATAAAACTTCAAAAACCTAAAACAAAATACTATACATTTCAGACTTTGTTGCAAGAGTATTCCCACGAGACAGAAAAGAATGAACAACCTCATTTCTAAAACATAAAATCTGCACTTAAGGAAAGTGCAAAACCCTAAATGGAGATCTCCCAAAGACATCTGGCACATTTAGGTCCATAGATTAGTAACTTCCTTTACTTGTTGAAGAATCTTCAACCTGCTCTCATATTCACGCCTCATGCCTGACTTGCCTTGCAACAGAAAATATTCCTTATCTGAAAAGCCATCATTCATCTTTTATTTGTTATAGAAAATATCTATTTATGAAAGAATAAAAATTCTTTTGTGAAAAATTTTCACTCTTCACATTGTTCTGTTGTACTCTTCATATTTACCTCCATTTTACCCTGCATGTGCATTTCATTCTTATCCAACAAAGAATACTACTTCTCAAATTATTTAAAAAGTGGAGACCTTTTAAATCTTTTATCGGACCATACAATTATTTATCCATGCCCACAGTATTTTAAATATCTCAATTAAAATAACTACCCTTTAATATTTCCCTTGGGTAAAATTTTACCCGCTTCCCACATTTACCTCACTCATTATTTAAAGATTACCTTTAAATAATGAAAGAATTTAATTTATTAAATGGCACCCCATTTATTTTTTTCATGCTTCATACGTTTTAACATTTACCGTTTAAAACTCAAAATGTCCCACTTAAAATGAAGGCCCTTTAAAAATGCCTCAAGCCCACCATCTCACTTTTCCAGTTGTTCTCATCACACATTGCAAATACATTTAGCAAAGCTAAAATTTATTAGCGATTGACAAAGAGGAAACTGTGAGATTGCGCCATCACGAATAGAAAATGGAAAATAACCATTGAACAACGATGAGCAAGGAAAAAGAATGCATCATCGTGGATCGCTAATGAAAACATGAGAAGACAAATCAAATCCGTGATGGGCGAAGAGACACTCCTCTTTCCATTCAGCCGCTCCACCATTTCACATGAACTCTCCATTCTTTGTTTTGCTGAGAACTTTGACAGAACTTATTGTAGCCATGGCAAGAGAAAATGTGTAGGTCGTTTTTCTTGATACAAGGGAATTTTTACAACTACTGGCAACAAAAATTCACCACAAACATGTTTAAAACCCCTGCCTAAGCATTCAGAATGGTCAGGGGACAAATTTAAAACACAAAACAACAAATTTGAGCTCAAATGAACCCCCAAAAGATGCCTGAAAACTCGAAAACGTGATTACATTCACCAGTTGCAGCCATAAAAATATGAAATTTTCCCTGAATCCTCCTCCAAATGGCACATTTGAATTTCAGCGTCCAAGCACAAGCCATCGCTGTTTGCAAGAGAAAAATAAATCTCACAATAGAGATGGGTGATGGAGCTTTCAACCATTGCACCATTGCTACTTCATTCCCAAAATTCTTTCGTGAAATTGCAATGAGCAGATTTTATAAAATTGGTAAAGTTCCATTTATCAATGTAAACTTTAATAAAGTTGCCCCAAATTATTTCCTGTGCACTTACTTTGCCAATATTTTAAACCAATATATACTTGCCCCAAATCCATTGCTACATAAAGGCCATCACAGATTTGATTATGAAAAACCTCTCACAAATAGCGATGAGCAATGCTGAGAAGCTTCACGTGCATTAAGAAACTTTTGAAAATATATCTAATTTTAATTCTCATAACTGGAAATGGCTATCACTATTTGCTTTGGAAAGAAAGGTTGTCAATTAGCGATGGGCGATGGACTTAATAGCCATCGCTCATGGCTGATTTAAACTTAGCACCTCCTATGAAAAGAGAGATGTGCTATGGAGCATTATTTAAATGATTTTTTTATGAAGTTTGAAGTTTCCTCAAACTCATACAATGCAAACCATCGGTCGTTGCTGATTTGAATCAACTCAATCATTTTCAAATGGATATGGGCTATGGAGTTTTCCTAAGTCGTGTTTGAGCCAATTAGAAGCAAGAATTAAACTTGCTTGTCCTCTAGAACATTTGAAATGTATTTTATGTTTTCCCTAAATGCATCTTTTACAAATGCACAATATTTAAAAATATTCACAATATTTTAAATATTAACATTTAAAACTTTAGAAAAATTGTGAATTTTAATTACGCCTGTGACCCATTTGGAGGAAATTCACTGCGGGAAAACCAGGACACCTGGAGCTGAGATTTTTTGCATGTGGCCATAATCAATTATTTATAGAAAACTGATTTCCTCAAACTTCTCCCAACCATCAAAAATTAGGTACCTCCTTTGTAAATTGGCCTCTAGGACGTGTTCGCCACACCTGAAATGCATTAAAATAATGCATCATATGACCTCCGTTTTTGATGAAAATGGAGCTGTAGAGGTTTTAGACCAAAAAAAATGGGTTGTACTTATATTTTCAAAATTTGAAGCTTTTTGGAACACCAATTTTGGCCATATTGCAGTCAGAAAAGGATTAGTTAACCCATCAAATCTTATCTAGGAGGTGCGAAACTGAGCATGCATGTAACCATTTGAACCAAAAATCTAGTGCAGTAAGTGGCATGGAAAAATTATTCCTGAGGTGAAAAATATTAAATACCAAAGTGGCTCACTCAGGCTCTTCTGCAATTTCACTTGTCAGAAACCAACTCGAGCACACCAAGTCACCTCCTTGAAAAATTATCAAATATTCTCCTGGGGAACTGCCATTGAACACACCAGGTCATTTGGGTATGCTAAATATGTGTAAAAGAGAAATTACCTTCAATCCAAATTCTTCAAAAGATATTAAGGGTCAAAGATTACCACGTTGAAGCATTCTGAAAATGTAGGTGTAAAAAGTGAACAAACTGCATTCACTTTTAAGCTGGTAAAAATATCAAATCTGATCATGAGACTCTAAAAATAGGCCATGGATCATATGAATTAAGGGAGAATGGAGAGAAATAATCTGTTCATCATGAAAATCATCCATTTACAAAATATAAGCTCAAACGGGAGGCCACTTCGCAGAACTGAGAGTTCACAAACAACTGAAAAGTGTCAAAACCCTCTAGCTTTTCTTTTCAAAAAATTGTCGAAACTCATCATGGGAAGCTAAAAAATGACATGCAAATTCACATATATCACGAGTGTGTCCACAAAGAGGTTTTGCACGAAAATCAACCGGCTTCGAATTGTGACCCTCCAAAGTAGGTCACTTGGGCAGATTTTTTCAGGGGCACTTCTGAGTGTGCAAAGCAAATTTTTCAACATGGGCACTTAAAATTTTGCAAAATTTTATAGGTTCCATCAAGAACATAGAAATTAGAATAATGCCTCACATTAGAGATGAAAATAGGGAAATAAAAGAGGTATTTGAATGGAAGTACCAATTCAAAGAATTAGCCCCTACTTGCTCTTTCTTCATATGTGATGGTGATCAGATGGATATAGAAGTCCTAAAGACTTGTGTGGATAAGTTGATAGACATTGATCAACTTCTTGATGCTTTTGTAAATGACACATAATCAATTTTGTCTAAATAAACTCGTTATATGTACAACATTGATCTACTTATAGCTCTCAAGTGGTTGAAAGAAAGAGTATATGAGGCTTGGGATAAGAAGTATAATGAGTTAGAAGGATTATACGTATTTTTTCCATATACATTAAAGACCTAAGTCAATTGGCCTTTGGTTTATTTATTCCTTTTTGTATCTAGGAGGTTGGTACCTATTCTTTTGTCTCTTATGGTTTATTTAGCATCGGCTTCAACTGATTACAAAAACTTCAAGACAAAATATACTTTAACTTCGTGAAGTGAAGCCTTAAGGATTAATCATTCTATCTCCATCATTGCTACATCAATGAGAATCTTCCTCAATGGTTCAAACAACCTTTGTCTTCTTGTGAAACATCCCTTTTTTTCTATAGGAGGTCTTATCTTTTTTCTCCTTCTAGGACAAGATTGCCAAATGAAAATGAGACATCTATCCTATGGCTTGAAGCTTGTTCACTCCCTTATTTTATAAAAGGGAATTGAGGGCCATTTTGTCAAGTATCTTGATTTTTTTTTTACGTAGAACAAGTATATTAGTTTTAATATGTCTAGTCTAGGTCTTGTTAGAAAAGGATGCCAATATGATTGGTAATTTTGTATAATAGTGAAACATAGAAAATTAGGTTCACCAAAATGGATTGATAAAAAGGGGGTATGATGGACTTATTTCTCACCATTTCATTAGGAAATGATATCACCACAAAGAATTGATTAAAAAACCTTAGGTGAATCAATTCAATGTGAGAATCTTCATATTTCTTTATGCTTTGAGGACGAGGGTCAAGGTCAAACATAACCTTTAGAAGAAAACTAAAAATAATAAATCAACCTAATCATGCCAATTCAAAGTTGAAACAAAAATATGAAACTCAATATTAGCAGAACCAAAAAATAGATTACAGGTCTTAGAAGGGGAGAAAGGTGTTTACCAACCACCAAAAGTCAATTTCTAAAGGTTGTCTGGGACTCATTCGCCCATAGGTGAATGGGTCATTTTTAGGGTTTTTCAACAACTTTTGGGAGCCTTTAATGCTAATCTGTAGCTTTTTATTTGTCTAGATTTCAGTGTCAAAAATTTGGAAATCAGATCTAGAGGTTAGATTTCATGATTTGAAAAATTTGACAACTTTTGCAATCTTGCTCTTCAAAAGGTCTTCAATTCTTCTTCAACCTAAATCTTTAACACAAACACAAGAGAGAAAAATTATATATTTTTTGTGAATGAGGGTTTTCCTTGGTCAATTCCCATTTTGGTAATCAAACCTTGAATTGAAATAAAGCATGAAAGATGGAATGAAGAATGAACAATGCTATGTTACCACTCAACAAACCCTTGAATGAACCTTGATAATGGATATCTTGAAAGGTTTGAAACTTGCATGAAATGGCTTCAATGGATGTGGATCTTGATTTGGAGACCTTAAAATAACACCAAAAACATATTTTAAATTTAGGTCCAAAGGACCAAGGGAGGACCCTTTCACCCATGGGTGAATGGGTAATAGGTTTCTATTCATAGAACACACATTTCTTAATGTAAAGTGTTATGTGTTAGCATTAATTATTTTTGGGTTTCCCCTTTGGAAAATATAATTTATTAGGCTTGTAAATGAATAAAAGGGCTTACTAAGGCATAATTAATTCCAATTTAGTTAAGAGGGCCCAAACAAGTGTGTTAATATAAAGGGATGCATTTTTCAACATTAAATGAAGGAATTGTTAAGTCCATTTTAATTAAGAGGGCCCAAAAAAGTGTGAAAATGTAAGGGATACATTTTTCTACTCTACAAATAGTACTAGCATTTAGAATTCAATACAATGAAATTTTTTGCAAGCAATTGTCTCCTACATTTATCTATCTTCAACATTTATGAATACAATTGATCAAGGATCTTTTTCTAATCATCATTACAATATTTCTAGTGAAATAATGTTTCTCTAATGGATTTTACTCAAATAGTAAATGGATTTTCTATGTAAGGAATATTTAATGTTTTAGGTGCATACAAGGATTTGTAAGTAGAATTGTTTGTAGAATTATGAGGGATGGTAATTTAATGCATCATCATTAAGCTTTAATGTTAGAATCAATACTATTATATAAGGTTTTTAATTGTGTTTCCCTTGATTTCGTGACTTAGGTTTAAGGCACCAATTTGAGCAAAGGACTTGGTTATAATCTTTGTGGTGAGATATACTGTTAGTTAGTTTTTTGTTATTTCAATAGATGCTTTTAGACATCTCCAGATAATTATTTCCTATTTATCCCTAAAACTTTACTATATTTTATGAGCATTATAAAAACTTGGACTTGGTTAAAAGTCTAGGAAAATATGATTATGATATGATAGTTATTGCATGATTAATATGTGGATATGTATGAAATGCAATGAATGTCTATGTTTAAGTTATGGCTATTAGTATTGTGTGAACTAACTCTTTGTAGCCAAGGAGATCGAGCTAGTAGATTGTAGTCCACAACAATTGGGAGCCGCACCCTACAACCAAAGTGAGATTCAACAACAGTGTTGGGGAAGTTAGAAGAATGTAGCAGCTGCATAATTGCAGGCATCTACTTGTCATAGTTTTTGTGAATGATCACATCAATAAATAAGACTATTGAAGGAGAAGAATTCTACTACAATTGGGAATCTAACGTGTCTGTTTCTACAATCCACGTTTCAGTTTTTAAAAACCATTATAAGAAAGTTACAATCCTATTTCAATTCTTCTTCCTTTTCAGTTGTGTTTTGATTACTCAGACTTTATCAATTATCACACTCTATTTTGCATGGAGTGGTGATTTATGATTATATTTCTATTTTGAGTCCTTGTTCTACTAAGATTCCCTTGCACCTATATGAATGGTTTGATGGTCGAGTTAGTTAGTTAGTTGGAATAGAGAATATATCTAAGTTAGATTTGTTCAGTTAGCTTCTATTTTTACATGGGTATTACTTTATTTCTTCAATTGTGATCTTATGAATAAAATATTCTAGAAGAATCTCTTTGGTTCATGATATCTTGAGTTATGCAATGAGATATTTTCAGTTAATGTTATGCTAGTTTAGTTTGAGTAGCTAGATTTGAGTTCACTTTGTGGAGATAGTCAATTGAGCAAGTCCCACTCATGGTAATTGTTCCCCACTTTATTTTTTGTACATTCATTCTTGTTGTAGTAGTTAGTTTCATAATTATTGATCTGTAATTAGAGGTTTACAAAATAACTTGTAAATTAAATCTTAATTACAATTTTTCCCTATCCAGACAGAATTGCATGATTATGTTGTTTAACCATTGAAATTACAGACTAAGTTCACTTAATCCTTTATAGAACTCAATGAAATTAACTAATTACTAAAATGTTGTAATTAGAACTTAAATGCCAAATCAAAAATACTGGAAAGAAAATAAGAGAGAATGTAAGACAGGAAATAGAAGAATAATAAGACAGAAGATAGAAGACTCAGATGCAAGTTGATAACGGAGTTCGTCCAATCGGGACTACGTCTTCGTGTCCATTTCTCAATGTTGGAACGCTTTTATTAATATCGCCAAGCACCTGAAGATGCCTTCTTACAATATTCAAGCTTCAAAAACTTGCACAAAATTCCTCACAATCTCTCACTTTTACAATTTTGGTGTATAACAACACCTTGCAATTCTTCCTCTCAAAAAGAATTCATCTCTCACAAAAGGAATTATTTCTCCAAGTAGACTTGCTTATTTTCAAGCCAAAACTCTCCCCCTTTTATACAAATTTATTTGCTAATATGGGCTAAAACCATATTATTTGCAAATATACCTATATCTCCTATTACAAGAAAAAAATTCAATAATATCTCCTCAAAATAATTTTCTTTCCATTTGAATGGTTACGAATGGATTTATTCTCTATTATTTAGGGAATATTTTATGTAAGTTATTATTTGACCCCTTAATTTAGGAATACTATTCCTAATATTTCCGTGTAAAGGAAAATATTCTAGACCTCTAAAAATATGGGATAATTTAGGCCTCTAGGAAAAAGGGATTTAGCCTTATTCTAAGGCTTTGAAAAAGCAATTAAATCTTATAGAGAAAATGGTGGGTGGTGATCCCAACATCCTCTCCTCCTTTTAAGTTTTTCCCCTAAAGACAAGGGATACTTCCCTAAAATCTTGCCAACAATATATGGTAGTTGGGCGGATTTGTAGGAGGGAACGGGTTCGAATCTTGTATATTCCCAAAAATGACTTTATTGACTATTCAAATAAAACTACTCCCATAATAATTCATAAAGTAGATTTGTGGCCTAGTGGTGGGGTTTGAAAATAGCATGAAGGAGGTCGCAGGTTCAAACCCCACTACCTCATTAAGTTGTTTTTGACTTAGCCGCCAATGCCACATGTCAAGCCTAGGTGATGCCACCTATCAATTGTTGATTAATCGAAGACTGCCATGTGTCATCCTGCCATCGGACCACGTTGATGCCTCATCATTGTACAAACTATTGATTGGATGACACGTGTCAACCTGTGAT
Source organism: Sequoia sempervirens (assembly GCA_007258455.2). Classification (NCBI taxonomy): domain Eukaryota; kingdom Viridiplantae; phylum Streptophyta; class Pinopsida; order Cupressales; family Cupressaceae; genus Sequoia; species Sequoia sempervirens. The sequence goes on along the minus strand of VDFB02193867.1, from coordinate 496,866,616 downwards.
TGGTCCACGTAATCTACTGCCTTGTCACCATGTCACGTCATCATGCTGACGTCATCATTTTGACTGGTCAACTCCTTTTGTCTGCAAACTTTGACCGGCTCTATTTTGCTCATACGGACTCCGTTTTTGAAACTGAATATAGTTCCGGAATCAGCATGACGAGCTCTACATTTTGGTGTCATTTTTGTCTCATTTTGAGATGATCAATTTTTGGCCTTTTTGAATACCTGATTTGCATGTTTGACTGGACCTTTGACTGTGCATAACTTCTACATACCAACTCCTTTTGAGCCCGTTCAAGTTACATCAGGACCATGTCAGCGAGCTCTGTGTGATGATGCTAGTTTCATGAGATTCTGAGATTGTGAAATTTTTTAGGTTTTCCAGGATCCACCTAGATCAATTATGTTTGTCTTAATTAGATTCTTCATGTGGTGAATGTGAATAAGATCTTGTCTTATATTCATGCTTTAATTGTTTTCATGCATTATTCTCTAGAGTTAGTCAATTTGGTTGAGTTAGCAAGTATTAGTTAATGATAGAATTCATTTCTTGAAAGTGAACTAGTCATAGTCTTCAATTGTACTTGTACGCATAGAAATAGCTTAAACATTACCTCTTTTCACTGTTATGTAATTTATGATTTCTAGTATGTGTAATCACCTATGCTAGGATGATATAGGTAGTAAAGAGTCTTTGAAAGCACATGCAGTGCCAATATAATCAAAATCTTATATTAGCCTTGGTTGATAAATTAAATGAAGGTTTTTCAAGGGTTTAGTGGACTATTCAGTAGGACCCCCTCTCAATTGTGTGTTTGACACCAAGTTTCTTGAACATTAGTATGCCTCTAAAATCTTCATGATAAAAAATATTAAAGAACAAATTTACTTTGAAGCAATATTTATTGCATAGTATTATTTACATGATCTTAGATCTGAAATGCATAAAATCCAGGAATCTAGCCCATTCAATGTGTTTATCTATTATTCTTAGTTAATAAGAGAGAGCATATCTGTTTAAGGCAATATCAAAAGTCAACTGTGTGAAACCCTAATAAATGTTGCATAAGACTACCCTCCTAGGTTTTGAAGAGCCTGAAGTGCAAAGGAGATAATTGATAAAAAAATTCTCCTATTCGTTGTCCCACCTCTTAGATAAGGGATACTTCCCTAAAATCTTGCCAACAATATATGGTAGTTGGGCGGATTTGTAGGAGGGAAGGGGTTCGAATCTTGTATATTCCCAAAAATGGCTTTATTGACTATTCAAATAAAACTACTCCCATAATAATTCATAAAGCAGATTTGTGGCCTAGTGGTGGGTTTGAAAATAGCGTGAAGGAGGTCGCAGGTTCAAACCCCACTACCTCATTAAGTCATTTTTGACTTAGCCACCAATGCCACATGTCAAGCCTAGGTGATGCCACCTATCAATTGTTGATTAATCGAAGACTGCCTTGTGTCATCCTGCCATCGGACCACGTTGATGCCTCATCGTTGTACAAACTATTGATTGGATGACACGTGTCAACCTATGATTGGTCCACGTAATCTGCTGCCTTGTCACCATGTCACGTCATCATGCTGACGTCATCATTTTGACTGGTCAACTCCTTTTGTCTGCAAACTTTGACCGGCTCTATTTTGCTCATACGGACTCCGTTTTTGAAACTGAATATAGTTCCAGAATCAGCATGACGAGCTCTACATTTTGGTGTTATTTTTGTCTCATTTTGAGATGATCAATTTTCAGCCTTTTTGAATGCATGATTTGCATGTTTGACCGGACCTTTGACTGTGCATAACTTCTGCAGACGAACTCCTTTTGAGCCCGTTCAAGTTGCATCAGGACCATGTCAGCGAGCTCTGTGTGATGATGCTAGTTTCATGAGATTATGAGATTGTGAAATTTTTAGGTTTTTCAGGATCCACCTAGATCAATTATGTTTGTCTTAATTAGATTCTTCATGTGGTGAATGTGAATAAGATCTTGTCTTATATTCATGCTTTAATTGTTTTCATGCATTATTCTCTAGAGTTAGTCAATTTGGTTGAGTTAGCAAGTATTGGTTAATGATAGAATTCATTTCTTGAAAGTGAACTAGTCATAGTCTTCAATTGTACTTGTACGCATAGAAATAGCTTAAACATTACCTCTTTTCATTGTTATGTAATTTATGATTTCTAGTATGTGTAATCACCTATGCTAGGATGATATAGGTAGTAAAGAGTCTTTGAAAGCACATGCAATGCCAACATCATCAAAATCTTATATTAGCCTTGGTTGATAAATTAAATGAAGGTTTTTCAAGGGTTTAGTGGACTATTCAGTAGGACCCCCTCTCAATTGTGTGTTTGACACCAAGTTTCTTGAACATTAGTATGCCTCTACAATCTTCATGATCAAAAATATTAAAGAACATATGCCTCTACAATCTTCATGATCAAAAATATTAAAGAACAAATTTACTTTGAAGCAATATTTATTGCATAGTATTATTTACATGATCTTAGATCTGAAATGCATAAAATCCAGGAATCTAGCCCATTCAATGTGTTTATCTATTATTCTTAGTTAATAAGAGAGAGCATATCTGTTTAAGGCAATATCAAAAGTCAACTATGTGAAACCCTAATAAATGTTGCATAAGACTACCCTCCTAGGTTTTGAAGAGCTTGAAGTGCAAAGGAGATAATTGATAAAAAAATTCTCCTATTCGTTGTCCCACCTCTTAGGATAATTAAGTTTAAAAGAATTGGATATCCTTTAGGTTGTCTTAAGAATCAATGGGGACTTTAAAAAACAAAAACAAAACCAAATTTTTTTTTTAAATTTTTATGGGTAGATATAAATGGGTGAATAATTATATCTTTAGTTCCGTATGGTTTATTCTATTCACAAGTATTAATTTATTTATTTTATATTCTTGCATATTCACATCAAATAGTTATTTTAAAATATATTTTCTATTCAAGGAATCATTCTCAAATTATTATAATTTAATCTTTTTAGTATATATATTATAATCTCTTATGAAATTCATTCAAAAGTTTTCATTTAGAGCTAGGTGTGATAGTGATGAAATTTTTTAGAGAGAATAATTTATCTATTCACTATAGCTTAAGTGTACTTAGGTTATTGAGGTTTAAAAGGCATACTTAATCTATGTCTTCATTATCTACCTTATGACATATACTTGTATTAACTCAAAATAGCAAATAAGTTTATAAATAAACTCTTATAAAGTTCCACAAAACTAAATGTATGTTCCTTAGGGAGAGAATTTTGTACTTAAACTGGATTATAAAGTCAACTATGTGAAACCCTAATAAATGTTGCATAAGACTACCCTCCTAGGTTTTGAAGAGCCTGAAGTGCAAAGGAGATAATTGATAAAAAAATTCTCCTATTCATTGTCCCACCTCTTAGATAAGGGATACTTCCTTAAAATCTTGCCAACAATATATGGTAGTTGGGCGGATTTGTAGGAGGGAAGGGGTTCGAATCTTGTATATTCCCAAAAATGGCTTTATTGACTATTCAAATAAAACTACTCCCATAATAATTCATAAAGCAGATTTGTGGCCTAGTGGTGGGGTTTGAAAATAGCATGAACGAGGTCGCAAGTTCAAACCCCACTACCTCATTAAGTCATTTTTGACTTAGCCGCCAATGCCACATGTCAAGCCTAGGTGATGCCACCTATCAATTGTTGATTAATCGAAGACTGCCTTGTGTCATCCTGCCATCGGACCACGTTGATGCCTCATTGTTGTACAAACTATTGATTGGATGACATGTGTCAACCTGTGATTGGTCCACGTAATCTGCTGCCTTGTCACCATGTCACGTCATCATGCTGATGTCATCATTTTGACTGGTCAACTCCTTTTGTCTGCAAACTTTGACTGGCTCTATTTTGCTCATGCGGACTCCGTTTCTAAAACTGAATATAGTTCCGGAATCAGCATGACAAGCTCTACATTTTGGTGTCATTTTTGTCTCATTTTGAGATGATCAATTTTCGGCCTTTTTGAATGCCTGATTTGCATGTTTGACTGGACCTTTGACTGCGCATAACTTCTACATACGAACTCCTTTTGAGCCCGTTCAAGTTGCATTAGGACCATGTCAGCGAGCTCTGTGTGATGATGCTAGTTTCATGAGATTCTGAGATTGTGAAATTTTTAGGTTTTCCAGGATCCACCTAGATCAATTATGTTTGTCTTAATTAGATTCTTCATGTGGTGAATGTGAATAAGATCTTGTCTTATATTCATGCTTTAATTGTTTTCATGCATTATTCTCTAGAGTTAGTCAATTTGGTTGAGTTAGCAAGTATTGGTTAATGATAGAATTCATTTCTTGAAAGTGAACTAGTCATAGTCTTCAATTGTACTTGTATGCATAGAAATAGCTTAAACATTACCTCTTTTCACTGTTATGTAATTTATGATTTCTAGTATGTGTAATCACCTATGCTAGGATGATATAGGTAGTAAAGAGTCTTTGAAAGAACATGCAGTGCCAACATCATCAAAATCTTATATTAGCCTTGGTTGATAAATTAAATGAAGGTTTTTCAAGGGTTTAGTGGACTATTCAGTAGGACCCCCTCTCAATTGTGTGTTTGACACCAAGTTTCTTGAACATTAGTATGCCTCTACAATCTTCATGATCAAAAATATTAAAGAAAAAATTTACTTTGAAGCAATATTTATTGCATAGTATTATTTACATGATCTTAGATCTGAAATGCATAAAATCCAGGAATCTAGCCCATTCAATGTGTTTATCTATTATTCTTAGTTGATAAGAGAGATCATATCTGTTTAAGGCAATATCAAAATTCAACTATGTGAAACCCTAATAAATGTTGCATAAGACTACCCTCCTAGGTTTTGAAGAGCCTGAAGTGCAAAGGAGATAACTGATAAAAAAATTCTCCTATTCATTGTCCCACCTCTTAGGATAATTAAGTTTAAAAGAATTGGATATCCTTTAGGTTGTCTTAAGAATCAATGGGGACTTTAAAAAACAAAAAAAAAACCAAATATTTTTTTTAAATTTTTATGGGTAGATATAAAATGGGTGAATAATTATATCTTTAGTTCCTTATGGTTTATTCTATTCACAAGTATTAATTTATTTATTTTATATTCTTGCATATTCACATCAAATAGTTATTTTTAAATATATTTTCTATTCAAGGAATCATTGTCAAATTATTATAATTTAATCTTTTTAGTATATATATTATAATCTCTTATGAAATTCATTCAAAAGTTTTCATTTAGAGCTAGGTGTGATAGTGGTGAAATTTTTTAGAGAGAATAATTTATCTATTCACTATAGCTTAAGTGTACTTAGGTTATTGAGGTTTAAAAGGCATACTTAATCTATGTTTTCATTATCTACCTTATGACATATACTTGTAAGAACTCAAAATAGCAAATAAGTTTGTAAATAAACTCTTATAAAGTTCCACAAAACTAAATGTATGTTCCTTAGGGAGGGAATTTTGTACTTAAACTGGATTATAAAGTATAATGGGGGGTTGTGTAGTGCTCTGATTTTCTATCACAGCAATGGATCCTTGTGATTCTCGTGAAATGCATGTGTTACCTTAATTTTCCATCACAATAATGGATTCTCATGATTCTTGCCTCATGCATGTGTACCTTGGTGCATACTCTTTTTTATTTTCTTGTACATCTTTTGGACTTAATTTTTGTCTAAATTCCATGCACACTTTTGTGTCTAATTTTAGCTAATTTGCTTATACCTCTTAGCATTATGGGGGGATTATGATAGTGTTATGATAATGCTTATTTCAATGGAGTAGTGGAAGAACCTTCTACTTTGTGGGGTTTCATAGACCTTCTATCTTTATCTCTCGTATAGGGAATTTTTTTTATGGATCATATTTTGTGAGATTCTAGTACTTATGTAGAGCACCATGATACACATTTTAGTAGTGCTACCCAATTTTCACCTACGGGCTCAATCAGGCAAGGTAATCTATGTTTTCGAGTGTTCATGGGGGCCAACTAGAGGAAAAATTTCATCAAGGTTACATATTTTATAACAGGTTTGCTTCTTGTGCAGCTGTAGGGGGAAAATTATGTTAATTCGGTACGTGGATTAAATGTGGCTCCCACAAGGGTTGAGCCCAGCATGCACGCATTCAGTTTTGGGTGGTTCTTCATCTTGTTTTTTCCTTGTTTTCCCCCTTTCTGTTTTGTTTTCCTTGGGTCCCTTTTTCTTTTTGTTTTGTCAGGGGCGGAACCGGAACCATAATTGAACTTTGGAACTTTTCTAAAGTTCTAGGTTCCTATCCCGTCCCAGTCCCGGTTCCGTCGGGCTTGTTTGCTGAGCTTGCCTTTGTTCTTTGTTCTTTGGTTGGGGGGTGTTTTCTCTCTTTCTTTTTCTTCCTTTCTTGTCCCTTTTTCGTCGTCTTTGTATGGTGTCAGAAGCGGGTTCGGGATGGAATCCGAACTCGAAACTTGATGAAAGTTTCAGTGTCAGATTTGTTTCCACCCCTGCCCCCGCTGTGTTTTTCCTGGGATCGATTTTGGTTCCGATCCCGCCTTTCTTTCTTTTTGTTTGGGAGTTTTCTTTGTTTTGGAAGACCCGGGATGCGGACCGAAACCAAGCAATGGAACTTTTCCAAAAGTTCCAGTTTCTGTTTTCGTTCCGGTTCCGGTTTTGGTTCTGCACTTGTGTGCGTCTCATTTTCTTCTTTGACCTTGTGTTTGACCGTGGGGTGGTTTTTTCCCTTTGTTTCTTTCTTCTTTCCTTTTTCCCCATTTTTGATGTGTTTTGGTGGACCCAGGATCAGGACTGAAACTGAACTTGGAACTTTTCCAAAAGTTCCAGTTCCTGTTTCTATTTTGGTTCTGCCCCTGTTGTTTATGTTTATGTTTTGATGTCCTTTGGTCTTCGTTTTTGTGTGCCTAGAGTTTTCTTTTCCTTAGGAACTTTTCTTCATTTTTTCAGACCCGAGATGAGAACTAAAACATAACTTGGAACTTTTGCAAAAGTTCCAGTTCATGTTTTTGTTCTGGTTCTGATCCTGGTTCTGCCCTTCTTTTCTTTGCTTTTTCGCTATCGGTGGTCGGGCGATGTCTCCTCCTCTTTGTTCTTCCTTGTGTTTTTTCTTCTTCCTTCGTGCCTTGTATGTTGCCAGGGGTGGGATCAGAATGGAATTAGAACTTGAAACTTGATGAAAGTTTCAGGTCTAGACTTGGTTCCGGTTCTGGTTCCACGAACTGTTTGGTTTTTCCCCCGTTCCATCTCCGATCCCGTTTTGATTCTCATCCCGACTCTGACTTCGACTCTGCCGAAGGATCCAAGCTCAGGAAACATTGAAGAGCTTGGTGTGATGTCTTGCTGACCAGATGGAGTCTCCCTGAAGTAAAATGGTCTCGCCAAAGGAAGTTGAGCTTGCTATGACTTTTGGCGCCCACTATGACCTCTTGCCGAATATGTGGAGCCTCACCGAAGGAATGGTGTCTTCGATGTAACTGATGGAACTCACTATGACCTCCGACCGATAGCGATGGTCTTGGCGACAATTTTTGTGATATCGATATAACTCTAGCCATTCACCGTGATGTCTCACCGGCCCAATAGGGTCTTGCCGAGATGAAGTGACCTCGCCAAGAGAGTTTGACATTGGTCTAACATCTAGCCGATAGGGTGAAGTATTGTTGAAGGAGTTGCACTCATTGACAGAAGGCTCAGTCGGTATAATGTCTCACCGACCGAAGGTGGTCTAGCCGAAGCAGAATGAATTCGACATGAGGTCTTCCCAAATGTGAAAGGTCTTGCCGATGGTCTGGGTGACCACCACTATGAATGTCGATATGACTTGTGGGCTCACTATGAACTCTTGCCGACGGTAGTGAACTATGCCGATAACCGTTGAAGGGAATAATCGCATCAGAGAGATACGGTTAGTGTCTCACCGACATGCGACTCTAATGAGGTGACCTTTGACCGCCTGAGAATCTACATGGCACGAGTCTGACCAATCAGAGAGAGCTAAGGATGGACCATGAGCCATTTGACTGTTTGACTCCCCCTACGAAGAAGATCAACAGGATGTGCGTGGCATGGGTCAGCTCGACGAAGCAATGGCGTTTGGATCTAACAGGTAAATCTGATGTTACTTCTCAAAGGGGGTCAGATTGCTGAAAGATCTGGAGTAAGAAGAAAGCCAAAGAAGAAGAAACCGTGAGTCACGATAACAGTTGGAGCATCGGCTGGTAAAAATTGGTCGGCATTAATGACCATGCCACAGAGCATTCAAAGCGGCTCTAACAAGCTCTCAAGGTTGGACACGAGGGCTTGGAGTTAATGCGATCATCGTAAAAGATCTGAAGGCCATGCCTAGGAGCGAGCTTTCACCGAAGCAAATAGGGGAGGTGAATTTAATGCTTCATTAACTTCATTCCAAATCCCTTCTAGGGTCGACGTGTCTAGGCACTGACTCATTTTGTAAACCCTAAGGTAGGTGTCGACACTCTTTGGTATATATGGCATTTTTTCCTTTTTTGCAAGGAAGTTCTTGGTTAGGAGATTGCTGAAAGAGCATTATTCAGCCTTTGTATCTCATTTTCATAAATACTACAGATCTGTAACACAGAGACTCCTAATTTTCTCAATAGAAAGTCATTTCCTTCATAGATTTTCTTTGTTGTTTTAGTGACAGGTAGTGAGCTACATGATAAAATTCTGTGTGATCCTTTATTTTATCAGATTCCTTCAGTACTAAATGCAAAGAATATTATGTCATAAAGCTGGTTTATGTTAGTGATCTCTTTCTATTGTGTTTATATCTGTGAAAACATCTTGTTTTCCTTGTGTTAAGCATTAGAACAGTCAGAACCTTACATAGACTCATTTTTATAAACATAAATTTCTGTATTGTGAGATTGTTTAGCTCTATTGAGATTTTTTGTGAGTTTTCTACAGTATTGTCATATTTTTATCTTTGGTGTATCACTTGTTAGTGATAGGTTTTAAATTCAAGTATATCCTTCTTATCTTTTCCTTATCATTCTTTAGTTTTTCTCAAGTTATCTTAAGGGTAACAAGCCCGTAATCTGGAGGTCTACTTCATTCCTAAGTCACCCACAACCTTGAAGTGTTCCCATGTGTCAATAGGTTGCTACAGTTGATAGCTTAGTAAGGGTGTGACTTTATTTGATAACAGTTTTTGGCACACCTGGTGGGACTGAGAACTGTTTTTAGTTTTAAATCAAAATGATCATACTACTATTTGGTATGTGCAGCAAAAATTGTAGTCTTTAATAGACAAATTTTAGCATACTTGGTGACTCCGAGCTCAGATTTAGCAGTTCCAGTGCATTACTGCTCATGAGAAGAGTGCATACGAGGAATAGCTCGCCTATTTTTGAGTATTTGTAGTTGTCCCTGCCTAGAAGAAGGGGGAGAGAAATACAGAAGGTTCAAAAGACGGTTGTTTATTTTAGAAGATCCAAGTGGAATTCTTTTGTGAGAAGTCATATTGTTGTTCCTATTGTTATTACTAAAAATATCCCAGTGACAATGATTCTAGCAGTGAGAAATCAACAATTTGTTGCTTTTGACCAAGGGAGCCCACTGAATCTGACTCAGCGTGATGAAATTCCTGTCATTGCCTTAAAATGTCTACCATATTTTTATGGGGAGGATCATACCACCCCAACATAGCATATAAAATATGTTGCCAACCTGTGTGCTGTTCACCATGTGGTTGAAGAAAATGTTGCACTCCGATTGCTGGCAGCGTCCTTTAAAGAAAAGGCCTTACAATGGTTTCGAGGCCTGCTTGTCAACTCCATAGCAACATGGGATGAGTTAGGCAGCTAGTTGTGCAAGTTTTTTGAAGATAAATCAGATCACTTGTCATTGGTGGAGTAGCTGTCTACAATCAAAAGAGCTCCACATGAGGTTATGTCAGATTTCAATCACCATTTCTAGAGGGCGTAGGATAGAATCCCACAAACGGTAAGACCTACTGCTAATCATGCCTTTTTATACTATTTAAGAGCTTTAAATAGTGATATTTCTATAATGATTCAATCAATGGGAGGTGATACACTTCTTGCAACATATAGTGTAGCTATTAGGGCTGAAAACAGCCTCATACAGGCTGGTAAAATTGCCCCAAGACCACCTATGCCAATATTTCCCACTTTTCAGCCTCCAACCCCTATGCAGTTACCTCCTTTGGTTATTATTCCAAGTGCACCAGCATTGTCAGCACCTGATACCCAGCTTAATGGTCAATTAAATGCATTTCCAGCTCAGTCTAATGAACTGCAAGAGATTAAAGGCCTTCTGACAACCTTTGGCAATAAGATGGTTAATCTAAGAAAACAACAAAATCAAGGTTTTAAGCCTTATTATCCCTCATTCAAGTCTAGTTACCAGCAAAATCAGACCAATAAACCACCTTATTAGCCTTATAATCAAGGCCAAAAGTTTTCTCCTAACCTGAGGCCACATCAAGCTTATGACTCTAGCACTGTAAGCACTTCCAAAGAGCTTGCACCTGTCCAGAACAACTTAGTTCAAGATTATGAATGGTGATTTCGATGTAGTCAACCCCATAATCAGAGTACCTATGTAAATGGGCTGCTTAACCAAGCCCTGATGGTTCAGAACAGTTCAGTAATACAATCTAGTGTGCCTGTAGCAACTGAAGTACAACAGCAAGAGCAACAAACACATGAGTCTAAATTCCTAAACTGGCAAGGGGAAGAATTTTGTGGAGTGGTCCACACTGATTCTTCAATTGCAGACAATACACACAGTAAGAAGAGGGCAATAGATGAAGGACATCAACCTAATATAGTTAAGACTCAATTGACTCAAGGGCTGAACTAGAATTAGAATGCCCCTGGCTCATCGAAAGCTTACCAAATCCGAATGCTACCAAGGGGCTAGCCTTTGGTAGGCAAGCAACAGTCTGATTCATCAGCCTAGGTTCCTTTAGTTAAAGGTGATGTTATTCCTTCCAAAGGTCAAGTTAAACCTGCTACATCTTTCAATATATTGGAGCATATGAAGAAAATTAATGTACCCATGTCAATATGGGATTCTCTGAGTATTCTAGGTCAAAAGGACCTACTTCAATCTGCTTTATCAGGTTTAAGTGTCTCAGATGAGCCTAGTGTAGAAAAGGAGAAGGTTGCATTGGCTAATACTACTATTGGTAATGACGAGCAGCAAGCTGCTAAGGCCAAGCCACCTCCTTTTTATCTGTCATTGATAATAGGAGATCATCTAGTTCATAATTGTATGATTGACTCAAGGGCTAGTAGCTCAGTTATGCCCAAACAAATTGTTGATAAGGTGGGAATTGAATATGAGACACTAGAAAAGAGGGTAGTACAATTGGATGGTACTGCTGTGAACATAGTAGGGGTCATTAAAAATTTGAGCTTAACTCTACATGCTTGTCCCAATTGTTCAATACCACAAGATATATACATTATTGAGTTGCCCCCGTACTTTTCCCTTTGTTTATCTAGGGATTTTACGGCCAAGATAGGTGGTTACCTATCCTCTGATTGGTCTCACATGCTGTTCAGAACTAGATATGGCACTAGAGCCACTATTAAATCAGAACCCATAGCTAAGGTTCATGTTGAACCTTACAATCCGTCTCCTATCAATGCCAACTTGTTTACAAGTGAACAAGTGGAGCAGCCTGTTGTTCAAGAGGTTGAGATTCAAATAGGAAGAACATCAGATATTCTTCCTAAAGAGTGGGCACCTCAAGCTCATGAGGTGGGCACAGGTAAGCAGTTTGAAGAGGTTGACATCGATGTTTATATGATGCATGAGGCTGATTCTTTTATGCCTAATATTGAGAAGAACAAGGAACATCATAGTGAGCAACATGAAAATGATCTGTGGGAGCTATATTTTGATGGCTCAAGGAGTAGGGTAGGTGCTAGTGGTGGATGTATGCTAGTGTCACCAGAAGGTTAGAAGTAATATCTAGCTTTCAGGTTCTATTTTAGTTTTTCTAATAATTCTGCTGAATATGAAGCTCTAGTCCAGGGTTTGGAGTGGGCGAGACAAAGAGGTATCAACTGTCTAAAAGTTTATGGTGATAGGGAGTTGGTTGTTAATCAGGTGAGAAAGCTTAATGCTATTAAAAATGATATACTCAAGTCTTACAGGAATAGGGTATGGGACCTCTTAGAGGGATTTGAGGCATTTAATCTGATTTCCATTCCTAGAGCTCAAAATAAACATGCTGATAGATTAGCTATTGTAGGAGCTGAACATGATATTCCAAAGGAGATTTGCAGTGATAAAACTAATTAGCATATCAAGATTGTAGTTAGGCTTGCTATGCCTGATAATAATATACACTGGAAAGTCTTTGATAGTGACCAGCAGATTGTTAGCTTTTTAAGAGAACAAGTTGAGTTCTCACATGCTAATCAGGAAAAGCTATAGCACCAATACAATGACTAGATTATCCAGTTAAAAAACAACAAGTTTCCTAAAGGTTTGGTCACTTTGGAATCCATTTTTAATACTGATGATGAAGCTAGAAAACCTAAGGGGAGTATTCAGGTTCAACAAGATCACTACGAAGTTGTTGAAGTTTTCAAAGAAAAGCTTCTTAAGTTAGGCAAGGTATGTACATCTGAAGAGAAGCATGTTTTTATTTAGCTTTTTCAAGAATTTAATGATATCTTTCCCTGGAAATATAGTGATTTAAAGGGATTTAATCCCCAGCTTGCTCAACATACCATTAAACTTGAGCCTAATGTCAAAACCTGTTAGGCAAAAGAAGAGGCCCTTGAATCCTAAGTTAGAACCGTTGATGAAAAAGGAGCTAGATAAGTTGATCGAAAGCAACATTATTTTTCCTATCAAGCATACCTCATGGGTTTCAAACCTAGTACCAGTAAGGAAGAAAAATGGTGAAATAAGACTCTGTGTAGATTTTCGTGACTTAAATAGGGCCTCCTTAAAGGACCATCATCCTCTGCCTTCTATGGAGTAGATACTTCAGGTAGTTTCAGGATCTGAAAGGTTCTCCTTATTAGATGGCTATTCTGGTTACAACCAGATATTAGTGAAAAAAGAGGATCAATACAATACAACCTTCATCACAAAATGGGGAACTGTGGCCTATCAAAAAATTCCCTTTGGTTTATTTTAATGTTGTGGCAACCTTTCAAAAGGCGATGGATATGGCCTTTCAGGGTTTAATGTACAAAATAGTCTTAGTCTATCTTGATGATATCACAATTTTTTCTAAGGAGGCTAAGGATAATCTGAGTCATTTGAGGCAGATTTTTGAAAAATGCAGGGAATTTGGGATATCACTTAACCCCAAAAAGTGTGTGTTTGTTGTTCACGAAGGAAGATTGCTTGGTTATGTGGTGTCTAAACAAGGTATTACTATTTACTCTGAAAGAATAAGTGCTATCTTAAATCTTCCTTTACCAATGCACAAGAAAAGTCTACAGAGTTTCATTGGTAGGATTAACATTGTTAGGAGGTTTATCCTTGACATTGCTGATTTATTAAGTCCACTAACTCATATGCTGAGAAAGAATGTACCTTTCAGCTGGACTAAAGATGGGAAAATAAGCTTTGAGCTTATAAAAGAGGCATTAGCAACCACACCTACACTTCTGAATCCTGACTTTTCTAAAGATTTTATTTTATATGCCTATAGAAATATTGATTCACTTTCAGCCATGCTAGTGCAGCGAAATGATGAGGGATCTGAACATCCCGTGGCATTCTTCAGTCAGGGACTCCAAGATTATGAGCTCAAATATACCTTTGTAGAGAAACATGTTCTCGCTGTCATAAGAAGCTTAAAGAAGTTTAGGCACATGCTTTCCAATAACAAGATTATACTGATGGTTGCTCATCCAACTGTGAAAGAGTTTTTATTAAACAAAGATTTTAGTGATAGGAGAGCTGGTTGGGTCACTAGGGTGATGGAGTATGACCTTGAAATAAAGGTTACCAAACTAATAAGAGGGAGAGGCCTCTATGAACATCTTATTGAGGACAATAACAGTAGTGTAAAGGAGGAGGAAAGTTATGTTTTAGCACTCCAAGATAGACAACAAACTACTATACCTGCTCCTACTGGTTGGATTACATAAATGACACACTTTTTATTGACTGGTGAGTGCCCTCCCAATCTGACTAGATCCAGAAGAAGGTATTATCGAATGCAATCCATACCTTATGTTCTTTTAAATGGTTTGCTGTTTAGAAGAGATTTCCATGGTGTCCTGTTAAGATGTATTGAAGATGATCAGGTTGATAGAGTGTTGTATGAATTCCATCAAGGGTCAGCTGGCAGACACTTTTCTCCGAGAGCCACAACTCTTAAAATAATGAAAGGAGGCTATTAATGGCCTACCTTATTCAAAGACGCTCATGCATGGGTAAGAAAGTATAAAGAGTGTGCTATTTTTGCTAGAAAAGAGAAGCTGGCAGCTCTCCTGCTGCAACCGGTTCAAGTTGATCAGCCCTTCATGAAATGGGGTTTGGATTTCATTGGGGTTATAAACCCGCCATCAAGTGCAGACCACAAATGGATACTCACAACCACTGATTATTTTTCAAAATGGACTAAATCTGTGGCACTCAAAGAGGCTAATGAATATGTTGTCCTAAATTTCTACGAAGAGCCAGTTACCAGATTTGGTATCCCAAATTCTATTGTGTCAGACAATGCCCTTGCTTTTGTGAGTGTTAAAATTTTTGACTGGGCTGTCAAAAATGGTATATATCTGAGTACATCCTCTAATTATTATCCGTAGGGAAATGGACAAGCTAAGTCCACTAACAAGAATCTCCTGAGGATCATTAAGAGAACTATGGAGGACAATCAAAAAGCCTAGCACACCAAGCTGAAATTAGCCTTGTGGGCTAATAGGATTACGTCAAAAAGGTCTACAAGACTTTCTCCATACATGTTAGTGTACGGAAAAGAGGCAAGATTGCCCATTTTAGTCAAACTCCCAGCCCTCGGTCTGGTAAACCACCTTGATATGATTGAGGAGGAACCTATGAAAGCAAGGTTGGCTCAATTAATTGAGCTTGAAGAACTCAGAACTGAAGTAGTGAAAAGGAATGAGCAATATCAAGCTCAAGTAAAAAGGTCATTCAATAAAAAGGCATCTCCCAGAGTGTTCCAAGAAGGTGACATAGTGCTAAAGTGGGATGAATTAAAAAGCAAGCCTGGAAAGCACTCCAAATTTGATGCACTTTGGACTGGGCCATATATCATTACTGAGGAGAAACAACATAATGCTTTGCAGCTATCTAGGTTGGATGGTGTAGTGGAACCAATCCCAGTGAATGAGATTCACCTCAAACATTGCTTTTGAGGTATGGACCTAAATCTGTACATAGCTGTTAAAATTCTAGAGAATAGGTGCAGTTTTCATTCCCTAAGTACTGTCCTAGCACGGTAAATAGTTTTCTTTAGTTTTTCCTGGTTTCATTAAGTTTTCGGCAACCTGTTATGTTCTATGAGTCTCAAGTGAGTTACAACCATGCAAAAGGCTGCTCCAGGTTTGTTTCTAAGTTTTTGAAATGACTCCATGCCCAATGGATTGGCCTAGGCTACTGGTCTGCATGTTTAGTAGGAAAAAATCCAGCTGAGGTCGCTAGAGATGTTACCCAATTTTCACCTACAGGCTCAATTAGGTAGGGTAACCTATGTTTTCGAGTGTTCATGAGGGCCAACTGGAGGAACAATTTCATCAAGGTTACATATTTTCTAACTGGTTTTCTTGTTGTGCAGCTGCAGGGGGAAAATTATGTTAATTCGGCACGTGGATTAAATGTGGCTCCCACAAGGGTTGAGCCCAGCGTGCAGGTATTCAGTTTTGGGTGGGTCTTCATCTTGTTTTTCCTTGTTTTCCCCCTTTCTGTTTTGTTTTCCTTGGGTCCTTTTTTCTTTTTGTTCTGTCAGGGGCAGAACCGAAACCAAAACTGAACTCTAGAACTTTTCTAAAGTTCCAGGTTCTGGTCCTGTCCTAGTCCTAGTTCTGCCAGGTTCGTTTGTTTAGCTTGCCTTTGTTCTTTGTTCTTTGGTTGGGGGGTGTTTTCTCTCTTTCCTTTTCTTCCTTTCTTGTCCCTTTTTCGTCATCTTTGTATGGTGTCGGAGGCAGGTTTGGGATGAAATCTTTTGATGAAAGTTTCCTGTGTTTTTCCTGATCAATTTTGGTTCTGATCCCGCCTTTCTTTCTTTTTGTTTGGGCATTTTCTTTTTTTTGGTGGATCCGGGACGTGGACCGAAACCAAGCGATGGAACTTTTCCAAAAGTTCCAGTTTCTGTTTTCGTTTCGGTTCCACACTTGTGTGCATCTCGTTTTCTTCTTGACCTTGCATTTGACCATGGGGTGGTTTTTTCCCTTTGTTTCTTTGTTCTTGCCTTTTTCCCCATTTTTGTTGTGTTTTGGCAAACCCGGGATCGAGATTGACACCGAACTTGGAACTTTTCCAAAAGTTCTAGTTCTTGTTCTGCCCCCGCTGTTTATGTTTGTGTTTTGACATCCTTTGGTCTTTATTTTTGTGCGTCTGGCGTTTTCTTTTCCTTAGGCACTTTTCTTCATTTTTCTGGACCCGGGATCGGAACTGAGACCGAACTTGGAACTTTTCCAAAAGTTCTAGTTCCTGTTTCTGTTCCGTTTCTAATCCCATTTCTGCCCTTCTTTTCTTTGCTTTTTCACTACCGGTGGTCGGGGGATGTCTCCTCCTCTTTGTTCTTCCTTGTGTTTTTTCTTCTTCCTTTGTGCCTTGTATGTTGTCGAGGGTGAGATCGGAACAGAATCTGAACTTGAAACTTGATGAAAGTTTTAGGTCCGGACTTGGTTCCGGTTCTGGTTCCATGAACTGTTTGGTTTTGACCCCGTTTCATCTCCGGTCACATTTTGATTCTCATGCCGACTCCGACTCCGCTGAAGGATCCAAGCTCGGGAAACATTGAAGAGCTCAACGTGATGTTTTGCCGACCAGATGGAGTTTCCCCGAAGTAAAATGGTCTCGCCAAAGGAAGTTGAGCTCGCTATGACTCTTGGCGCCCGCTATGACCTCTTGCCGAATACATGGAGTCTCACCGAAGGAATGGTGTCTTCAATGTAACTGATGGAAATCGCTATGACCTCCGACCGATAGCGATGGTCTTGGTGACAATTTTTGTGATATTGATATAACTCCGACCATTTGTCATGATGTCTTGTCAGCCCGATAGGGTCTGGTTGAGATGAAGTGACCTCACCGAGAGAGTTTGACATCGGTCTGATGTTTGGCCCATAGGGTGAAGTCTTGTCGAAGGAGTTGCACTCGCTGACAGAAGGCTCAGTCGGTATAACATCTCACTGACCCAAGGTGGTCTCGCCAAAGCGTAATGAATTCAACATGAGGTCTTCCCAAATGCAAAAGGTCTTACCAATGGTCTGGGTGACCACCACTATGAATGTTGATATGAATTTTGGGCTCACTATGAACTCTTGCCGATGGTAGTGAACTATGCTGATAACCGCTGAAGGGCATAATCGCATCGGGGAGACACAGTTAGTGTCTCACTGACATGCTACTCTAATGAGGCAACCTTTGACCGCTTGGGAATCTACGTGGCACAAGTTTGACCAATCAAAGAGAGCTAAGGATGGACCATGAGCCATTTGATTGTTTGACTCCCCCTGCGAAGAAGATCAACAAAATGTGCGCGACATGGGTAGGCTCAGCAAAGCAATGTTGTTTGGATCTAATAGGTAAATCTGATGCTACTTCTCGAAGGGGGTCATATTGTTGAAAGATTTGGAGCAAGAAGAAAGCTGAAGAAGAAGAAACCATGATTCACGATAACAGCTAGAGCATCGGCTCGTAAAAATGGGTCAACATTAATGACCATGCCATAAAGCATTCAAAGCGGCTCTAACAAGCTCTCAAGGTTGGACACGAGGGCTTGGAGTTAATGCGATCATTGTAAAAGATCTGAAGCCCATGCCTAGGAGCAAGCTTTCACTGACGTAAACAGGGGAGGAGCATTTAATGCTTCATTAACTTCATTCCAAAGCGCTTCTAGGGCCGACATGTCTAGGCACTGACTCATTTTGTAAACCCTAAGGCAGGGGCCGACACTCTTTGGTATATATGACATTTTTTCCTTTTTGTAAGGCAGTTCTTGGTTAGGAGATTGATAAAAGAGCATTATTTAGCCTTTGTAACTCATTTTCATAAATACTACAAATCTGTAACATAGAGACTCCTTA
This sequence comes from Sequoia sempervirens, assembly GCA_007258455.2. NCBI lineage: Eukaryota > Viridiplantae > Streptophyta > Pinopsida > Cupressales > Cupressaceae > Sequoia > Sequoia sempervirens. The sequence continues at coordinate 496,848,317 of VDFB02193867.1, read as the reverse complement.
TTTTCTCTATAGAAAGTCATTTCCTTCATAGATTTTCTTTGTTGTTTTAGTGACTGGTAGTGAGCTACATGATAAAATTCTGTGTGATCCTTTATTTTATCAGATTCCTTCAGTATTGGATGCAAGGAATATTATGTTATAAAGCTGGTTTATGTTAGTGATCTCTTTCTATTGCATTTATATCTTTGAAAACATCTTGTTTTCCTTGTGTTAAGCATTAGAATAGTCAGAACCTTACATAGACTCATTTTTATAAACACAAATTTCTGTATTGTGAGATTGTTTAGCTCTATTGAGATTTTCTATGAGTTTTCTGCAGTATTGTCATATTTTTATCTTTGGTGTATCACCTGTTAGTGATAGGTTTTAAATTCAAGTATATCCTTCTTACTCTTTTCCTTATCATTCTTTAGTTTTTCTCAAGCTATCTTAAGGGGAACCAGCCTATAATCTGGAGGTCCACTTCATTCCCAGGTCACCCACAACCTTGAAGTGTTCCCATGTGTTAATAGGTTGCTATAGTTGATAGCTTAGCAAGGGTACGACTTTATTTGACAAGTAGTGTACTACATGCCACTCATTGATCATACTCTAGAATCATAGTACTATTTTTATTTTCCAATTCACAAGCATCTATGTATTCCTGGTTGATTTGTGTTACATATGTTCAATCATCCGCTATTTTTTTATCTTTTATCCTGATCTACATTTCTTGGAGGTTCATTGATTCCAACAAACAATAGTTCATCTTCATTAGAGATTATAACTTCTAAATTTTTTAGGATTTCTTCATCATAATGTTCCTATGTCCATGGGACATCTTTTCAAAAGGTCTTGTCCTTCTCTTATCTCTCTTTGTAGGATAGTTTTTTCCTATTGGGTTTTCTATCTTTCTTCATTTACGAGAGATTGCATTGTACATGGGTACCTCACCAGGCCTCGTATTCAGGACACTTTTCTTTGTATCTATTGCACTTTTGTGATCTCCCCAAGGATCACTTAAGGGGGGTGTTAGAGTGAATAATTTATCTATTCACTATAGATTAAGTGCACTTAGGTCAAGATGAGGTTAGACAACATCTTGTCTAACTAAATGTGCAACCTTTTAGGCCTCTTGAGGTTACCTAGTTGTTTGGTAAACCTTATGTGCATACCTTTTGAGGTTGTAAGAATTCCATATCACCTCAAAGGCCACTTTTGTAGTCATTCAACACTTGTCACCAAAGTCGATGACTTGGTCAAATAGATTGTTAGTTTACATTTTCCAAGTGATCCAAAGGTTGACACTTATAGGACACTTGTCTACTTATTTGTGCCACATCATGGGGAACTTGTCAATACACATGATTGGTAGATTGTCTCTTCCTTTCCTATATATGAAAGGTCATATTTTACATTTTAATCAACTCTTTTATCAATCTCTTTGATAATGTAAACTAGACTCATTGTGTGCAAGTGTTTTTGTAGAAGTACCAAGTTTTTGTTGTTATGATCTTGTTAGAAATCCTAACAAAAATGAAATGTTCAATTAAACATTTAGGGGATTTAAATAAGTGGGGATGTAAAAAAATTCATTTAAATAATAAGTACTTAGGATATCCATATGTATGTGTATATCTATATGTATATGTATTATGTATATCTATATGCACATTTATGTATGTACATGTATATATTTATATATGTATTATAGATATCTTAATAGGAATTTTGTACTAGATGAGTTATAAAAAGTGAAATATAAGGGTAGGAAAGAAATTAGGGGTACAATTTAATAACATATGATTTCAATTAATATAAAATAAGTTTACTAAGTGAATCCCCCATGTTCATAGGATTCCTGACTTTAGCTCCTATTATCAATTGCCTTACTCACAAATCAACATTAGGATTCCTGATCCTGATCTTCAACGAATGTTTATTGAGAATTTGTAACATAAGATTCAATATAAGATTGGGATGATGAAATTTCCCTCCTTCACACAATTGTGTACTACCCTTTGTGATTACCAAAATCTGGTTACTAGTTGTGAAGTGAAATCTCCCTCTAACCATCCTAAAAAATATGAATCCACATTTCAAACCAACTACCAATCATTCACGAAACTAAATAAGGAATTTATACAACTCAATTCCCCTCAACCAACTCAACATGTTGAATCTATAGTGGTTGCTATAAATACAAAAATCCCATATACATTTAGGGAGAGGAATAGACAATTTATCCCTCTACTTGATACCCAACACTCCATCCTGTTGTAGCTCTTAAATAAGAACTTAATTTCCTTACCTCCTGTTAGAGCTCTTGATAAAAAGAATTTACCTCCAAACTATAGACAAAATTCCTTTTTCCATTATCACTGAAAAAATGAATATAATACAAAAAATTGTAAGCCTCTTAAACATATTCTGCAAGACCTCATTGATTTTAATGAGATTCAAATTGGTGGTGTTAATGATCAAGGTAATAAGTCGGTAGGCCTTCCCAACCAAAATTTGTAAATATTTACCAATCCTATGCCAAATCATAACATCTCCTTTGTCAAACCTAGTGAACCTAAGATTGATGTGATGAATGTTGACATGAATGATAACAACATGAATAATAATGAGGAAAATCCTATGGATCATATGATTGGAATCATTGAAGCTCAAGCTCATAAGGGCCTAACCAATATGTCCCTTGACATTACTATCTCACAAAAAGATATACTTAAACATGCACCCGATGGTCTTCTTTACATATCTTGAAGAATCAATGACACGCCTACTAATGGGATACTAATTGATCCCATTTTTGTGGAGAATGTGATCACTGAAGAATTCTTATTTGTGTATGAACTTTATCAAGATACTTATGAACAATCCAAAGCATGGATCAAAAAACATAACAGTTTTGCTTGCCCTACAATAGGATCAAGAACTCTTCCCTTACAAGTTGGACCCAAAAGATTGAATGTCTCATTCTCCATCATCCAGAAATCGAATCAATTTCATGTGAAGTTAGGTTGTAACACATGGCTTCGTTCCATGAATGTCATCACGTCGGTAGTGCATAGATTCTTACAGTTTCCATTTGGAAAATAAATATTTACTGTGCATAATAGTGGTTTTAATCCTCTATCTTCCCATTGGAATTTCTCATTGGAATTATTTTGGGCACAACCTATGGAACCTATTCTAAAGGCCTCATGATGACTTATTTTTAAATCTTATCAAAATTTTAAGGCAAAGCGCATAACAGATTTATCCCTTACCAATATGCCTCAACCCATGATTGAGCCTCCTATCCATGGTGAGACCATGATTGAACCAAAATCCCTTCCAAGTAACCAAGACCAAACCATAGAAAATCCTACAACTATTTCCTATAAGAGACCATGAGATAACCAAATAAGTCGGATTGTCCCTCCTAAAATCAAACAAGCTTATAAAGTTAAAGAGATAGTGGTTGAACAACCTCCCATGGTTCCTTCCACTCCTCCCTTGCAAGAAGAAAATAAACCTCTGTTTGATAGACCCATTCCTACACAATCACAACTTGAAAGCTATACAAAAAGGAACTAAAACGCTAGAGATTGTAGGCATAGATGTCGTGATATTGCTTGTATGATACAAGAAAAACATGAATCAACAACTAAAGATAAAATAAAAACTCAAGCAATGCATGATGATTCTCCACATTTGTTGCAACAAGAAAATCCTATATCTCGACCACAACAAGAAAAAGCACCTTCCATGGATATTATCATTAGACCTTCTGTTGTGATTAAATTGGATGATGATAATGAGACTATTAAAATTGATGATGTGCATAATGAGTTGAATTTAATTTTTTGCTCTTCCATGAGCTTAAATGATATCAACCATAATGATCCTCCTAAAAGCAGTGACTCACCACATGTTGAACTTGGTGATGTTCCTAGTAAAACACTTTCCATTATCCCTTCTAGTTATCCACCTTCCACATATGATGAACAATATTGGGATGAAGATGACCTGCTATAGGTTGACTGACATGTTTATTTTTCTTCTTTTTTATGTTCTTTTTTGTGATTTCATTTGTGTAATGTGATCACCATATCATTATGTTTGATATGTATTTATGTTTATTCCTATATTTGTAGCTACATTCTTCTATATGTTGTAAACCTTTATCTTTTCTCTTTTTTTTTTTACTTTTGGGGATGACACAAGGCATTGAGACATTTAGGTCTCTTCCATGTTGACCCAAAATATTTTCTTTGCTTTTGTTCTCTATTTGTCATTCTTCCTGTTCTACAAGTATTTGGGGAATGATGATGTTTACAACCTCTATAACATCATTGTAGCAAAGACATACGTTGGGCCCAAATCCATGGATCCATTATGTGTTTGGTATTTTATTTAGGGGAAACCCCTTTTCATGACACAACTACATTTGGAAACATATGCTTGACATAGGGATTTCCAAATAAGCCCTCTTGTCTTCTTTATTTCTTAGCATTTATCATTTTCTACTTTAAAGTAATTACTCAAATCATGGTTTTTAGCAATTTATTTAAAGTGGGGGAATACATTGGCATTATAATTTTAGCATTTTTTACTATAATTCATGTTTCATAGTGTAGTCTTCTTACTTCATGCAATGTGTCTTCTTCTTGGTGGTGCCATTGGGTTTGATGTCCTCCAAGATTGCAACCTTTATGAGCATACAAAATTCCTTTTAGTCGTACTGCTATAGATTGTGTTCCCTAAGTTGTGAATATTTTATCCTTGATTTGTCCTCTCTTGGAGACATCAGGAATGATGTTCCCTAAGAGGAGACCTTTAATTAACTAAGATAAACCATTTTGAACATGTCAGTATCCTATTTACATTTTTTTCATGAGTGCTTAGCATAACGCATCTTGCTATCCTTGCGAGCTCAAAGTTATTTTTTTTCCATGGCCACCAAGCATGACACACCTTGCTTGATAGTAGGGCCATGTTTGTTCATAAGTGCTTAGCATAACAAAACTTGTTAAGCCTTCTGAAGCTCTAAGTTTATATTGTGTGGCTTCTTATCAAAGTTATGTGGATACATAAATTATACTCCCTTCTTGGAGATAGTACAATCTATGGCCTAATTTGGACCTATCTTGGGAACACTTGCATTGATCATCCTTTAAAACAACATTTATAGGCCCCTAAGACCCATTATTTTTTATCTAGAGGCCCATTTCACTCAAAAATCATACAAATCTCGACAAATAATGATTAAATTATTCATATCTCAAAAACCCATCTTTGAAAACCACATGTGGGACCCATTCACCACCTTGGGTAAATGAGTCCCCTTTGGTGGGACCCATTCACCAAGGGTGGCGAATGAGTCCCTTTTGGGGGAATTTTCAATATTAAGTGGGAAACCCACTGACTTAATTCAATTTTGCAGTGGATGTCGACCTCTTAGGTCTAAATAATAGGAAATTAGGTATTTATGCCCATAAATATGTGTGTTTAGGTCATTTTTCACATCATCTAGTCATTTTTAACAAGCAAATTCAAAAGTCAAGTGTTGAATATCTTTCACAAGAAGATTTATTAGTCTTTCTACAATAAATTTGAAGCTTTCGGATAACAAGTTAGGGTTTTTGCAGGTCTTCAAGCTCACTTCTTATTCAATATACCACATTGCAAAGGGTTGATTATGGATTCCTATGTAGAATCATGGAGAAATCTAGGTTGAGGAGATGCAACTAGCCATCAAATCAAGCCTAAAGATTTGTTTTCAAAGTGATTCCATCTTCTATTTTCTCTCTATCTGCAGATTTAAGGTGTGCATGTCATTAATATTCATTTAAAAATGTTGTAGGGTTTCTTATGTTGAAGTATTACATCATTCAAGCTTCATTTAAACATCTTATTCTAGCACATTAGAATAGGGTTTTGTGTTGTAACTTCAGATTTTCCTAGTCTTAGATGCGCTTAGGGCTAGGGTTTTATGTAGATTTTATTATCCCTCCAAGGTTTAATTACCAAGATCCAGGATTCAATTTGGAAGTGTAGTGCAGGTGATAAAGTGTAGATATGAAACTTTAATTTTTGGAAAATGGGAAAAGGAATAATTCACCATTAGTGGAAAATGATTCCCACTGGATGTTTCTGTCAGGACAGAGTAGAGATTCCAGTACCCTTTTGGCATAAACATACTTTTGAGTAGAAACCCTAATCTGGGACTAATTCGGCCAGGTTGGTGAATGAGTCCCAGTTAGTAAAAAAGTTAACATTTCTAGTTTTTCAAAGCAGTTTTGAACCCTTCTCAGTCTCCAGGTACATATCAGTCATCTCTCATCTCTCATGTTCTGTTCTATTTATATTTCTAGGGCTTTCTTTAAGACTTTTTATACTTGTTTGCATATCACAATGTGTTTTTAAACACTTCTTATTTCTTTAGTTTTGCATAAATAATCAATCTATTTTATCAGTTCTTTGCATCTCATCTAGGAATATTTCATCCATATTACATTAATCTTGAGTGTGGACATAGCCTTTTTTTACCCTATTTCTTTCCTTTTAGGTGAAAAACCCTAGAAGTGAAAGAGAGCATTAGGGTACCAAAACCCGTGTTTACATTTTGGTGAACCCATCTTTAGAAAAATTTTACTTCTAATTTCAAATGCATTTACATCCTAGGGCTAGCTCACATCAACATTGCATTAGGTTTTGCATTGTTTTGCATCCTAGGGTTTTCAAACATTGCATTAGTGAAAATATCATATAGATTTCATTATTGCACTTAAAATCATTCAAAATATTGAAATTCTTTATTTTCACTTTAGATTTGCATTGTACAGACTTGAAAACATAGAAAACAATAAAAAAAAACATTTTTTTTTTCAAAATACCCCTACTAGGACTCATTCCCCATCTTGGGCGAATCAATCCGAGTACACATTCTGCATCACTATTTTCAGCATTTAGTTTCCAGTTTTTAACCTTCTATTTTATTTTAGTTATTTCCTATTACATTTAAATCATTAGCATTAAATATCATTTACTTTAAATGGCAATCATGGATAGTATTATATTTTTGCAAGTTTCATTTTCAACTTTAGTTCCTAGTTCTCTTAGATCCGATTCATCAGTAAATGACAACAAAAAATTGAAAAAATAAACGAACCTATACATCAAATGATTCAATTTAGAAAAACTATCTTATCCAAGCCTCTTAGTAGTGATGATTTAGATAAGTTAGATGAAGCCCTTCAAGACTTCCTCTCACTCACTTCATCCACTAAGGCTTGCCATGAGAAACCTAAACCAATTGACGATAACTTATCCCTCAAACCTTTTAGTAGTGATGAATTTGATATGTTAGATGAAGCCCTTCAAGACTTCATCTTGCCTAAGCCATCAACTAAGGTTTTTTGTGAGCCACCTAAAATAAAATATGTTAATGTGATTCAACCTCAACTCATTCTTTACCCACCTTTGCATAAACCTCAACCTTCAAATAAGCCTAAGTTTACCCTTTAACCACCTAAAAATGATGTCTTGCAGTAGCCAAGTAATAATACTGTTGCTCACACATACTACCCAAAACAATCCGCAACTGCAACAACCGACCCCAACTTCTTTACCTTTTCCTAATCCTATTTTTCCTAGTGCTCCTCGCTTCACCTCACACACTAAGGAGTATGATCTTGTTGAGAAACTCAAGAATACTCCTGCAAAGATTTCCCTTTGGGACTTACTTTAGAATTCACCAAAATATCATACCATCCTTCAAACAACAGTGCAGCAAATAGCGGTTCCTCCTAGTATAACTATAAATGAGGTGGTAGCTCTAATACAAGGAACAAATACAGTTAATCTAGACATTACTTTTCATCAACATGAGCTCCCTCCTTTAGAGTTAAGAAAGAAAAATGAAGCCTTTATGATAATAGCTCAATTCAATAGAATAGGTATCAAAAGGACCCTTGTTGACAATAGATCTATGCTTAATGTGTGTAATGTAAAGCTTCTTGACAGATTGCGTGTGGAAAAATCACAAATCAAATATGATTCCTTGTCCATTAGAGGATTTGATAATGTCACAAAGCAACTACTTGGTGTAATAACCTTACCTATTATAGTCGGAATGACTACTTTACAAACTCCTATTCATGTCATGCCCTATGATCTCTCATATAATATTCTTTTGGGAAGACCATGGATTCATGAGATGCATGCAGTGCCTTCGACCCTTCATTGTATAATGATATGTCTACAACAATAAAATCTATCAAGTTGAAATAGATCCTAAGCCTTAAAGTTGCTTACAACTTGAAAAAGGAACAACAAGTCCTCTAAATGTACATTGATTCCAACATCTCATATAGAACCTCTTGAAATTGTAAACAAGAAGAGAAACTGGTGTCTAAATTATTAGGTGATGATTGGGGATCATTAGAATTCACACCTTCATTTATGGGAGAATACATAATTATGCGAAAAGATGATGAAAAAAAAGAACAACCCACAATTATGTGCACTCATAATACAATTTAAGAATATTCCTCAACATACACTTCATCTATTTTGTATGAAAACACAAATTATACAACTAATTTTGCTGAGATAGACTACCAACAACTGCCAAACTCGAAAGAAATGGAAAGACTTTATGGGTGAGGCTATCAACTTGTGAAACAATTGGGCTACAATGGTAAAGGATGTGGGAAGAATGAACAAGGTATTCGAGTTCCTATAGAACCTAATCCCCAAGACACAAAAATTGGGTTGGGATATTATTTTTATAAAACAACAAAGGCCACTCAACGACCTTTATTGAACATAAACACTATCACATCTAAACCAAGACACACTTTCACAATCAAACATCCTAAATTACTTGATATGGATCTACCACCATCATGGGAGTATGTTGAAAGTGATGAAACCTTAAAAAAAATGTTAGGAGTTTATGATAAAACATCCTCTACTCCTCCCATGAAATGGGTTACTTGTGCTATGATTCATACCAAGCAAAACAACATAAGTAATGAGCAACATATGAGTATAGAACCATATGATCCTGGGTTTCCTAAGTCAAATGAACTCCCCTTAGGGGATACAATTGATATACCAATGGATATCAATGATAAAGACAAAATCATTAAGATTGGGAAGTGCCTTAATGATGAGGAACAAGAGAAGACTACAACCTTGCTTCATGACTTTCCTTAACTTTTCACTTGGAAATATTCAGACATGCCAAGAATTGATCTGAACATAGTAACACACAACATTGTCCTTGTTGAAAATGCTAAGCCTGTTCACCAAAAGATATGAAAAATGTACCCCAAGATAGCCTTGCATGTAAAGGATAACTTGAAAAGCTCATTGACGCAGGTTTCATTCGACCTATTGATTATTCTCCTTGGATCTCAAACATTGTCCCATTTGCTAAACCTAACAATCATATTCAGATATGTATGGATTTTTGTGACTTGAATAAAGCCTCTTTAAAGGATGATTTTCTGCTTCCTAATATTAACATGATTGTCTATTTAACTGTGGGACATGCTTTGTTGTCATTCATGGACAGTTTTTCTGGTTATAATCAAATCTTTATTAACCCACAAGATCAATATAAGACAACATTTACATCTGTTTGGGGAACATTTTGTTGGTTTATGCTACCTTTTGGATTAAAGAATGTAGACGCAACTTACCAACGAGCGATGACACTGATATTCCATGATTACATACATAAAATTTTGGAAGATTATGTTGATGACATTCTTTCTAAATATTTAACATGCTAGGACAATATCCCTGTCCTTCGATATATTTTTGAATGAATGCAAAAATACATGAGACTCAATCCAAAAAATTCTTTCTTTGGAGTAGATAGTGGAAAAATTTTAGGGTTTATCATATCTCATAGAGGCATCGAGGTGGATACAAAGAAAATTGATGCTATAATTAATATGCCACCTCCTACAAATATTTCTCAATTGTGCACATTACAAGGAATAATTCAAGCTATCCATCGTTTCGTTGCATCTTTAGCCAATTGTATATTACCCTTCACACATATCCTTAAAAAGGATGTGCATTTTGATTGGAATAAGGATTATAAACATGCTTTTGAGATTTTAAAGGAATACATTACAACTCCACTATTTTGCGACCTGCTATGCCAAATAAACCATTCATCCTTTATATAGCCGCATTAGCCCATGCTCTTGCAACATTGTTGGCTCAACAAGATGATACTAGAAAATAATAGCTTGTTTATTATATTAGCTGAACCTTAATTGATTATGAATGATGATACATACCAATTGAAAAATAATGCTTGGAACTTGTATTCACTACTAGTAAATTGCGACATTATTTACTAAATGCAGAAATACAAGTCATAACAAAATTTGATCCTCTTAAACATCTTTTTAATAAAACTGGCTTATCTTGACGCTTAGCTAAGTGGGTGATGTTGTTAATTGAGTTTTACCTTAATTTTGTTTCACCAAAAGTGATCAAAGGAAAATCCTTGACCGATCACTTAGCTGATGCTCCTTCTCTTCTAGCTCTACGTAGTAATGACTCTTTTCTTGATGACAATTTGTTGACAATAGACATTCAAACATGGGAATTGTATTTCAATGGATCTAAGTGTAGAACTGGCTCTAGTGCTGGGGTTATATTAATCCAACCTATAGGAAATCCTATTCTTATATCATATCGCCTAAACTTCCTATGTACGAACAACATAGCTGAATATGAGGCCTTAATTGCTAGATTGTGTGTTGCTCTAATAATGGGTGTCAGAGATATTAAAATATTTGGTGACTTGCAATTAGTAATTAAACAAATCAATGGGACATATCAAGAAAAATCTGAAAAATTATCTAAATACAAGGATCTTATCATGCAATTATTAGAGAATTTTAAGGCATACACTATTGATAACATCCCACTAAAAGATAATTGGCTTGCGGATGCAATGGAGAGTGTTGCTTCTCTTATATTCCCTCAAGATCCTTCAAAATATTTACATTCAATATTCATCCAATCATGAAACCTTCTATTGATGATCAAATGACAAAATTTTTAATAACATAGGAGGAAGACTCGAGTGAATGGTACGATACAATATTTAGTTATTTGAAACACGATGCCTTTCCCGAATCGACAACTAAAAACCTTCAAGCTTCTTTTGTGAAAAATTTCCTCTAAATATATAATTCTTGTTGATGTGTTGTGTTGGAGGTCATTCCACTGTATCTTACTTCGATGCTTAAGAAAATCTGAAATACCTATGGCACTTCAACAAGCCCATGAGGGTACTTGCGGTGGACATTTTGGTGGATAAACGTTGGTTCAAAACTTATCCTCATTGGGTACTATTGGTGAAAAATAGAACACAATTGATTTGATTATGTTCAAAAATGTCATAAATGTTAGGAGCATAGTAATTTAACTCATTCTCCTACTTGTGAACTTCAATCTCAAGTCCTGATATGGTCCTTTGCGGTTTGGGGATTGGACATTAAAGGAAAAATATCACCCCTTCTTCCGCTGGACATACATTAATCATCACTACAATTGATTACTTCACAAAATGGGTAGAAGCCATTCCCTTTTGATCTACAAAAACTAAATTAATATGTCGTTTCATCTTAGAACACATCATTACTTGCTTTGGACTCCCTTTCGAATTAATTTTTGATAATGGTACACCATTTAAGAATAATGACGTGAAGACATTCTTGGAAACATTTAATATACAACATCACTTCTCCACACCTTATTACCCATAATCTAATGGTTAGGTTGAATCAACTAATAAAGTACTTGAAATTTTTTTGAAGAAAATTGTTAATAAACATCATAAGGATTGGCACACACAATTACACTATGCACTTTGGGCTTATCGCACAAGTGTAAGATCTTCTACAGGCACTAAACCTTATAGTCTTGTCTATGGCACTGAAGCAGTAATGCCCTTGGAGTTAGAGATTCCCATGTTATGAATCAATCTTCAAGAGCTTATTCATGATAAACACTATAAAGAGCAACAATCACACTAGCTTGAGATGCTCGATGAACAACACATTAATTCTCTTGAACATCTTCAAGCTTATTGCAAAAGGAAACAACACTATTATAATCTCACTATCATCCCTCACACATTCCACAAGGGTGACTTAGTCCTATATGAAAATTAACACAATGTCAATGCTGATCCAAATGAATGAGGAAAGTTTAGTCCTAATTTGTTAGGACCATATATCATTGATAAATTTTTTGGATCTGGTGTATATACATTAACTGAATTAGATGGCACACCCCTTAAGGAACCTATTAATGTCGCGCATCTATGCCGGTATTATATCCAACCCCTTTGAATAGTATGTATGATAAAGCAGTGTTGTTTAAAGCTATAGGGTTATATCCTAAATGCTTTCCCATTGCTTTGTTCTTGAAAGACGATCATGTGTATGTCTTGAACACTAAAGTGATTATTTAATTTATTTTTATAATTACTTTAGGCTTCATACTATTCACCTTTGTGTTATGTTGAATTAGATCCTTATATAGATTATAGGTGCATTTAATTTAACACAACCTTTTTCAACAACAATGTTGTATCTAAGTGAAACTGAAATATGTTTTACATTAGATCACATAAATTGTGTTAAACCATGAAGATATTAATTAAATAATTTTACAAGAATTATTTAATTAATCACATTAACGTTTCAAATTCAAACACATTACACCAAATAGTAAAACATCAAATGCTCATATATATATCAAAGTTTTAATGTACATGTCATCCATGTATACAATATCACTAAGGTTTGTGACTCCCTGATCCCTTGAGATCTAGTGCTCATGATGGTCCCGTGTAGGACGTTGGGAGATAGTAGTGTGTGATTGTGATCATGATCCACTGAATCTGAGCACAAACTCTAAACCCTATATCCATCCAAGGGCCAGTTGATGCTCTCCTGCTATCTGATCCCTCTCTGCTTGTAGTTGAGCTACCTCCATCTGTAGTCTCTCAACCTCTGCTGGAGTCTGGGATGGCTACGACTCGGCTCGGCAGACTCATCTCCTCAGACCCTTATACACTACCTAGAATCTTGAGAATGGTCTCAGTGACTCTGGATCCTGCTCGAAAATAGGTGGGGACACATAATCTGAGTCCATCTCCTCCTCATCAACAGATAATGACACTATCTTTGCAGCTTCCTGAAAATAGACCTCTCAATAGTCTCTTGGGGCTCCTACAAGGTAGAAACAATAAATCATTAGCACACATCATAACATATATAAAATGTAAACACTAACATAAAGTAAATGCATAAATTAAATATCATCACCTATATCTCTGACAGGCTGAGTAACATCAACCTCATCCTCTATGGGGGGCATGAAGGATGTGCTAGCTCCTCCGTGAGCATGGGTAGTGATGTTTGTTGTGGCCGTTGCACGTGATATAGTCATATGAATGTGAGAGGAATCTCTCCACTTTTATCAATCCTCAACTGTTGCATCATCACCATCACTCAGGGGTGGCTCCTCCTCCTCCTCCTCCTCCTCCTCATCCCCGTTTCCTCCATCCTAGCCATCATAGTTAGGATCTACATCCTCATCATACTCATAATCTAAAATATAAATAAATATGTCTGCAACCCTGTACCGTATCTCCTCGGCCTTGTCCTCTACCTCATCTCCCTAATCTGGCACTAGTCTTGCATCACCTATAGGCTCATCTATCAAAAATATAGGAGCTGGTTGTCACACTTCCCACCACTCCTCATACTCATCTATGCTACTGATGTCATCAACATCAGAGATTGGAGGTTGATCATAATATGAGAAATCAGAATCACTCTAGGCAACATGGTCTATAGTGAGCTGTATTGTATCACCTAGTCTTCGAGCACTCCGCACTAATTTCTTGAGAAAGGGGCATGCCCTCAGTGGTGTATGAACCTGTACAAACTACCGTATGAATCGACCATAGTAGAAGGGATGTACTATGTGGTTATGCCAACCTACCAAAAATCTATCTAGATGCATCCTCCTCAATTGTCTCATGCGATCTAGCCATTGCAGTGTTAGCTAATAAGGTCTCCATAGGATCTCATCCTCCTCCAGCTGGTCAAATATCACTCTCCAAAAATTCAAGTCTCCATACTGCCATAACCACCGTAGAGGATAGCTGAAGGCTCAAGGATACCCTATGGCTGTAGCACATGGGAAAATGATAGGCCTGGTGCATGTGATATGCTCAATGCACCAAACCTATAGAACTGTGCAATGCACCATGTTGTCTATCTCCCCAAAAAAATCAACCCATATCATATCTGTTGATGTGTGTTTTCGCATTTCTCAACGTAGGAAACACACAAATGCACTACCTCTCTTGAAAGGAAACTCCCTACAAGCAATTTGCAAAAAATTAACCCAAGGTCTCTCGAGTGTCAGGTCAAGACTTGCAAAAAAAACTCAGTGGATTGATGTGATTTTTTGGTAATCACAAGGGGCATGGAAAATTGCTTAGTTGGAAGGAGATTAGATCTTTGGATGGAGCTTATGAGATTCTAAAAGTGGTGTACAATTGCTGAAAGTTCAAAATAGTAGTCTAAAACTCCATGTGCAACATCAGATTTAGCTTTACAATGATGTTGGAACTTTGCCTAAACTACTATTTCAAAGAAAGGTCAAAAGAGAAAAGGGAGGTAAGAGTTCCTAGACCTACAACTACTGATGAACAGTGATAATGGAGAATGCTACAATGGAAAACCTTCCTATAACTGAGTTCCACTTATCCAAATAACATATAGTCTCATGAAACTAGTGCTATCTTCTAAGGTTTGTAGATTTTCAGCTATTCATTCACCATAAATCATGAATAAAAGATGAATTTTATGTGCAATAATGAATTTATGTTCAGTCTAGCTTTACACTATTTTTTATCATCAATAACCAACAAAAAGCATGAACATGGAAAGCATCAACACCTTAGAATTCTTCAACATCAATGGACAACATGAAATAAAATACTAAATCTACTTAAAAGCACTTAGAACAACAAACTTAATCTATCTAAATCTATAAAATTTGAGGAGATGAATAATGCAACAAGAGAGAAACTCAAGAATCCATCAAAAGCAATGAAATTCTATTAAAATTTCTGTAGCATATCTTTACAACAACTCAACTCTCTCTTGATAATGAGAGGAGACCCCCTATTTATAGTTTTCCAAAAGTGAAATGAATGGCCAGGATTTACTCTCATTGTGTGGAAAAGATTCATTTTACATTAGGGTTTCACCTACCCCCAAAATTTACTAATATAAAATACAATTTTTTCTTTCCCCTATTTCATTATGTAATGTCCTGACATTGTAGTAGTTTTGTCTTCTAGTGACTACTTTCTTTTCTCTTCTTATACTATTAGGAACTCATCATCTATCACTATTTCTTCTTCATTCTTTTGAAGAGTGGCATATTCCACAAATTTCCCAATCAGTGCCTAAAGCTTATTCCATTCCATGATATCAGATTGGAGAAATTGGAAGGTCAACTTCTTGGATCTACCAGTGATTAGCTCCCAGTTCTAATGTGCATTTTGGTGTGGCCTTAATCACCTGTTCCAACTGGATGAAGGCTCTTGCAGAAAAAACCATGAAGTCAGACATTAGTGAATCTATTGCCCCTTGCTCCATCTTCTTGTTGAAGTATGGTCTTATCTTTTTCGGATCCAATTCCATAGCGGGCATATCATAATCTGTCATCAAATTCAAATAATCTTCACTGTCTATCCTCTGTTCCTTGACCCATTTGAGGTTTAGTTCAACTTCATGCAACACTCTCTCCAAGACGTCCCTCTTATTATCTAGACCCATCTTCCATGTTTCCACTAGCCAGTGATCATCCATTACAAGGGCTAACTCCTCCCATGTTTTCTCGGGCATCTTGAGAATGGCCTTGAGCTTAGGATAGGTAATTCTATACAGCTCAGTAAATTGGTGACATATATTCTCTGTGCCATCTAGCTGCTTCTGTACTTCTCAAAACTTGTTGGTTTTTCGGACCATGTGACCTATGCCCATATCACCATTATAGAGCAATCATCTGAACCAATTTCCAGTAGCCTTGGTCCAATTCTTCATCCTCTCTATCTTGGAGAGTTCTTCCTCGGAGAGGAGTGGGGTTGTAGAGGATGTAGTTGGAGTTTCTTCCTCTAGAGATGTCCATTGTTGTATACAGGTACTGAGGTCTTCCACTTGTGCCTTCAATTCCTCCATAGAGGACCGATCCTTATTCATTTGATCCACTATCATGGCCACTGACCCATGGAATTCATTGATTTTATGCTCTCTTGTAGTAGTGCCTAAGTTGATGGTGGAGATGGTGTAGTTGACCCCCTCTTCTTTGTCCATCACCAAGGTGGCTACCTACACAGTCCTTAATCCTGATGCATCGATAGTGATGCAAGAGCGTACCCTTGGCTTCTTTTCTTTCTTTGTCTTCATTTGTGCCCTAGCAAGTATAGCTTCAAGTTAGGACTTTGAATCAACGAGGGTTGGGGTTTTCTTTTGTAGCTGCTTCTACAACCAATAAATCATTTGAGTCTCCCCTTTCGGTGATTCATGATCACCTTCCTCTCTCTATTCATACTAGGGTTGTTTCTATTTATGGCTCGGGGCTTCTTGATCAGTTCTTTCTTCCTCCTCATTTGAGTCCTCAATATGTATGGTCTATTGCTTTCCTGACTCAAGGATGACTATGTTTTCCTCAGTAACATCTTCTGTCTGAGGCACTTTTTCCATTTCGCTCTTGAGCTCTTCATGGTGCTCTGGTTCATAATTATTTTCAGGAGTGTCTTCTTCCTTCTTTTCTTCTTTCTCTCCTTCTTTGTCTGGTGGTACCTCTTCCTTTTGAACAGG
The DNA here is from genome assembly GCA_007258455.2 of Sequoia sempervirens. Taxonomy (NCBI): domain Eukaryota; kingdom Viridiplantae; phylum Streptophyta; class Pinopsida; order Cupressales; family Cupressaceae; genus Sequoia; species Sequoia sempervirens. The sequence continues at coordinate 496,831,392 of VDFB02193867.1, read as the reverse complement.
GCCTTTATCTTGCCGAACTAGTGGAGGATCTTAGAGTATCTCCACAGTAGCTTCAATGTCCTCTCCTTTCTCTTCAGGAGACTATTTTTCAGATTCAACCTCTTTTCATACATCCCTAAGTTGTTGAGACAACTCCTCTTCAAGCTCATGATTAGATGTCTCTATGATGTACTTTGCACTAAGGGCTTTAGCGTCCTCCACCAAAGATTTTGACTTCTCCTCATCAGTTGCTACCTCATCTACATTTATGTTCAATCCACCCTCTAGATGTTCAAAATATTCTTCTTTGAAAGGGTCTTCAGCCTCCTCCACTATTCCTTTCCCAGCTTCCCTCTGTCATTTCTCCATTTCCTCTAATATCTACATGTTTTCTTCCATTTTGGGTGGCTTTGTGGGTGGAGGGATAAGTAGGCTAGCAGCAATTTGGGCCATCACAGGTTGGACAATGGGGTTTAATATCACCCCAAAGAGCTCAGCTGGTATTCTTGGAATATATTTGGCAAATGCCTCGGGTAGGGTGAGAGGAGGAATAGTGGTTGTGGAAATTGAAGACTCTACAATAGAGATGATAGGAACTGGTAGAAGCAGTGAGATAGACGACAATGGGGATGCCATGGTAGAAGAGGAGCCTAACACTATAATTGGGGTCATTGGTGAAGTGGAGGAAAGTTGGAAAGAGATGTCCATGACAGACGGAGAGGAAATAGACAACACCTAAGATGTGAGGGGTGGAGTAGCAACCACAGTGGTAATGGCGGGAGCAGAGGTAGTAGGTGGTGACTTCAGTTACTCAGCCTCTTCTTCTCCCTCTTGTTGAGGATCTTCCTCGATAGTGGGAATCTCACTGAATCCTCCAAATTTCTTAGCCTTCTTTGACAAGGATTCTCCTTCTGAGGTCTTCTGTGTATAGACTTTGTGTTTGGGCTGGCACTTAGACACATCTTTCCTCTTCCTTGACCTGGTTTCTAGAGGGGATTTGGGAGCTTCTTCTACTTGGAAAATAGTTGTTTTACTATCTTTTTTACTTTCAAGCTCATCTATGAGCTCACCGTATGTTAGCACGACACCCTATGCCTTTAGTTGGGCAATTTGAGCATCCACCCATTGTCTCATTTTGTTCTCTATGGGCCTTGTCACAATGTCAAGGTCAGTGACCTCTTCTTTATTCCAATCAATCAACAGAAATGGAAACCCAATAACAACATCAAACCTCTTGTCAAGGATGGTGTCCACCTCCTCAACAATCTAATTAGGCACCAGGAACAAGTTTATTGTCCACAAAAACTAGGCCGTCATTCTCATGTAATGCCTCATTCTCACTTCCTTGTTGTCTTAGAAGTTGGCCCAAAAATCTTCTATATGAGGCAAGTGGGAAAATTATTTTTTGAAAAGATTCTTCAGTTTTCTGTAGGGATCCATCTTAGGTCGGGCTATGTGGAGGTCCATATTGTACTCTAGTATCTCCTTTTCTAAATATTCCGCACATTGGGTCATAGGGATAGTATACATGCCTTGCCCAAATGTGAGAGTGTATGGAATTTCTACCTAGTGTTTATCGCTCAACAGAGTGTCAACATTATGCTGCTGCTGGGAGACTTCGAGTATGATGATCCGGTCATTAGGGTACCGGGACAACTTGTAGGGTATTTCAGAGAAACCCTTTGTTCTGATGTACGTAAACTTTGGGAACTAAATAAACAAGAACCTGAACCTCTAAATGAATACATAAGCACTATGTGAGATCCTCCTCTGAAAATATCCTCCAAGGAGTCTAATAATATGCCCGATGAAGGCATCATTCACCCTTTGATAATCCCTCTTGAAGTTCCTATATTGCAGCTATGGGTATCGATCATATACCTTAAGCTCCCTGTCTCTTGGATTCAAATTTCGTGCAAAAAAGAGGCCTTTGTATGGGAACACCTATGCTAGCAGATAGACCAAGTTGGAGGTCATGTATAATTGTGATGTATTCTTCACGGCCATAAACTATGCATGCATAGTGTCGCTAATGATCTTGGCCCAGTGGAATTTTTCCTTCCCACATATGATTTCCTCAATAAAATAAAACATCCATTCCTAAAAGAAAACTGCACCAGGGAGGCCCATTACTCTGCTCAGTAGAGTAACCAGATCATGGTACTCTTCATGGAAGTCATTTCAAAAAATATCTTGTGGTACCTTGGCTACACTACCCCTCTTCTCTTTCAACCAATGTTGGTTGATTAACTTCTTGCATGCCAGGGGGTCTTCCTTGCACATATTTTCGGTGTATCCCTTCTCTATTTCCTCCATGGGGTCAAATGTTGGGATATGGAAAGTATCCACTATGGACCGAGCAGATAGGTCTGCCAATACCCAACCTTCATGATCTATGATTTTTCTATTACCACTGTGATAGCATTCTCTGTAGGCCATTACAAGCTCTGGAGCCATGAGCGCAGGTGGGAAGCTAGTTGCCTTGGCTAGACCATTCTTTCAAATCTTGTGTGCATTCTCAGTGATGGGATTGCTTGTTATTCTTCTTCTAAATTCATCTATGTCCATGTGTCCCAAGTTGGTATTTGATACTGAATCCCATATTGAGGTAACCTTGGAGGTGATTTCCACCTTGTGGAATTGATACTTCATTTGGTACTTTTCCTCTTTTCCCCTTGGTGCCTTTGCAGTCTTCTTTCCCTTTTCCTTTTCTATGGATTGTCCCAAAGTGCTCGCAACAGATTCCATAAATCTTGCAAACAAGGGTGGAGTAAGCACATTCATGTAAATATTAGGTGATCGTTAGTGAAATCCTACAAAACGAAGGTTAGGTCTAGTAATTCATCTCTCAAAGATCATAAAGTTCACTAACATTCATCATTTGGTTCCCATTTGGGTCAATTATAGCAATGCGTGCCTAGGGATGTGGGTTCCCTGGGCTGGCAGACATCTAGAGGAAGTAGAAGGGAAACAACACTAGGAGCATGGCGACCTGAAAACAACCACCTGCACTCAGAATTCTACATTTGGAGTTTGGAGGTTGACTGAGGATCCAAGGCCTTAGGTACATTGGTAAATCATTGATGAGATTATGAAGGCATTCAAACAATTATTTGGCTCATGTGGGCTCAAAGAATGCATAGGCAAAGGGTATCTTGGACGTTTTGGAGCTCCGCCATTGAGAAATGGCTGTCACAAGATGGAGACCCACAAGGGGAATCTCGCATGATGGGGTCCACATTCGGCTTGGAAGATCTGAGTTTATGCCTTGGAGTTTAGATCTCTTCAAAATTTTTGGGCAGGGGTTGGCAGAAAGTCGTTGGAAAACAACCATTCATGGAAGGTGGAGATAGGACAACAACGTACAGAGGGTGGCCTACACCAACGAGTCCACAAAGCACCTCGGTAGGGGTCACTTTGTTTAGGGCAGCACAGACGGCAGGAGAGAGCTTGGGATCCACCATGCGGAAGGCAGGTTGAGCACAGTCATTTTGCAAATGGCCACCATATGTTGGCAAAGGAAGGCCCACAACACAATTTACACTTAGTCATTTTTACGATGTAGACTCAAAGGGAGATGGTGGGATCAGAGTGTACAGGGTAGACCGACATGGGTCTTCGGCTATTTCAAATGGTTGTGAGAGCAAGGTGGCCCGCAGACGAACCCTCACAAGGTTTGACCTATGAAAGGTTTCCAACTTGATATTTTCTTAGCGCAAACTCGGATGACAATGGATACCGCAAGGACCGTGGTATGGGTGGTAGTATCAACTCAGCTGCTATCGAGGGCATTTAAAATGACGTCGGAGGGAGGGCAGAAGTACACCCTAGAAGAACCATACTAGAAGACGTCAAACTTAATTAGTGTTTGTTGAAGCATACTCCATGGAACCCGCGATGCAGAGAGCAGTCGCAGGATGGCCGTTCGAAAATGATGACAAAGTAGGTATCGCTCACATGTGAAAGTCTGCAAGGGCAGGCTTGCATGAACTTTCAGACTCTGAGTTTTAACTTAAGTTTGGTTCGTTTAAGGTTTTTGATGGAAATGAAGAGGCAAAATTTTCCCATAGAGGCGAACTTGCAAGAGGCGAAGGTTTCAAACTTGACATTTGAAATTTAGAGTGTTTGAACGGTAGCAAAGAGGGGATTGCGGGACGCAAGGGAATGATCACCCTAGTGAAGAATGACAATGGGAAGGTCAGGTTCCACACGGTTGTTAGAGGCTGAGTTTGAACAAGTTTCAAAAATTTCTTAAGATGGGTAGGCATGAAATTTGATGTTTAATAGTCCGCTAAGAGGGTTTTACAGTTTTACCTTAGGATTTTCAACAATTTTCAAAAAATTAACTTAATGAACATATTGCAAGGCGGCGGAAATGAACTTACCTGAAAAATACCATAGAAAATGATGATGGGAACGCTTGAGATTGTCTTGGAGGTCACGCAGATGCAAAGGCACTGATGACTGCTTAGCTCTGACAAATTTTGGATGGGTGCAGGGTGAAAATGACAGGTGGAAAGACCTATTTATAAGAAATTTCATACTAATGGCCTACATTAATTTTTGTATGGTGGACGATGAGGTAGTTGGGTGTGGGTTTCGAAATAGTAGACGATGGGAAAGTCGGGGCCCACAAGGTGGGAGGAACTAGGATCAACATCGTTTGACGGTTTGCAGACGAGGGTAGAAGAGAAGGATGCAGGACCCACCATGCAAGTAGACATCTTGCATGAGCCACCAAAGGATCAGCTGAGAGAAGACAGTGGCGTGCATAGGGAAGCCCGCAAGGGTGGACCCACAAAAGGCAAAGGATGCTAGTTTTGAAAGCTAAGGGAAAACTACCAAGGAAACTCTGCAGAAGCCAAAGACTTAGAAAATTTTGGGGTGATGAGCTTTGGTCAACCTAGGATGATGACTTTGGGACTCCTTGACCACTTGACACTCAAAATTAGGGGGCGCGTAAAATAAAGCGAGGGTAAAAGGTGACTTGGCGAAGGCAAAAAAGAGAGGGTCCCAATTCTGAATGGGGTATGTGTACTATAGGTAGACCAAATGGTGACTCTGCTGAGAGAACGCTCCCAAGAATTCTAAGGATAAAGATTCATTCAGAGCTGAAAATATCTATTTTTGTAGACCAAAAGCTAGTTTCAATGAGTGAACTAAGAAACTCGAAGGAGGATGTGATCCTTAGTTGAATCAAGTCACGAGAGTATCTCAGAAGTGTGTGGGGAGTGAGTTCATTTCCTTTCCTTAGAAACTGTAACAAACAATCGTTAATCAATTAAGGAAAGCTATGTATGTCATCCAACTCCAAAAGTAACCTGGACATTGCTCCGCTTCCAGTGAGGCATCCATAGCCCCGATGGAGTTATCACTGTGACCCCACGAACATTGCTTTATTTCTAGTTGGGTGTCCATAGCCTTGATAGAGTTGTCCGCACACCCACACAATTTCTTGGTTTAATACTTTCTTTTCTTTCTTTTATGATATTTTGTTTTAATACTCTTTATTTTGCTCAATTGTGTAAGCATCAAAACTTATCATGGGTTTGGAATCACAGTGGTCATTGAAGCGGACTTAAGATTTTTCACTTGCCCATCCCTCATAACAACTATTGTACAACCCTTCAGAAATATTTAAAGTGTGTTTCATGCGTGATCTGAGATAGATGTGAAAGGATTCAACCAAGGGTCTTGTTCTAGCTCAAGCTTGAGTTCAAATAAGGAAACCACTTCACTAAAGTGGTCAGAGATCAATAGTTACGAATGAATATTTATCTAGCAAACAAACATGAATGGGAAAAAAAGTGAATTGTTTGTCAAACCAAGCATGGCCACCACATCAAGAACAAAGGAACACCCACAACAAAAGAAAGTAGCTGGGAAAGTGAGCAAAAACAAGGTGAAAGCATGACAGCAAAGCAAAGGAAACCTAAACTAACCTATATACAACAATTTAAAAGGATGATCTTGAAAAAGCTTAGGTGAGGAAATAATGCTTGAGATGTTGCTCATTGATAGGAAATGGGACATCCTCTCCAGTGAGTGTCTTGAGGTGAAAGGTATTATCTTCTAAAATTTCTAAAATCTGAAAGGGGCTTGTCGAATTTGTCATGTCCCCCATTTTTTTTCATGGTTCTTGTCCCAAAAAAGGACTAAATCAGCAATATTAAAAGCCTTGAATTTGGCTCAACGATCAAACCACCTTTTAACTACACCCTAGTGCTTGGCGAAAGTTTCAATTGCTCTGTCGTAGACTTCTTCTAAGTGAAATAACTTAGAAAAATTGGCTTCTTGACAGTCACCCTCCTCGTGGTAAGTGTTGAGAAATTGGAGGGTGGGAATCTTAAGGTGAATTGGAAAGATAGGCTCCAAGCCATAAACAAGGTGGAACAGGGAATCACCTAGAGAAACCTTGTGGCGTGTACGATCTTCCCAAAGGGAAAAACATAGCTGGGTGTGCCAATCTTTGGGGTTTCGATCAAGCAACTTTTTGATCACGGTTATCAAGTTTTTGTTCTTTAATTAATCTAGGCCATTTCCTTGGGGGTAATAATTGGATGAGAATTTTAATGCAATCCCATAATCGAAGGCCCAACTAGCAAATTTAAGCGAGGAAAAGGCATGGCCATTATCACAGACAAGAGCATAGGGGCAACCAAAACAATTCAAAATAAAACTTTCGAGAAAATTCACAACCACCTCAGTAGTACACTGCCTCCAGGCTATTGCTTATGTCCATCTAGTACAATAATCAGATGTGATTAGAATGTACTTGTGGCCTATAGAGGATGGTGGGCTTATTGGACCAATGAAGTTGAGGCCCCATTGAGCGAATGATCTTACCTCTAGGACAGGTTGTAGCGGGACAACAACATTTCTTTCTCTAGTAGCAGTGACTTGGCAAACATGACAAGACCTAACATGGTTGTGAGCATCCTTAAACACTACTGGCCAGTAGTATCCTACCCGCAAAATTTGATAGGTAGTCAAAGGGCCAGATCCATGGCCAACACCAAATTTTTCATGAAATTCCTTTAGTACTCTGGCTGCTTTCTCTTTTCTGAGGCATCTAAGGTAAATCCCTTCATGGTTCTGCTTGTACAATATGGATCCTTGCAACATATAACTGTTGCTTTTCAGTCTTAGAGGGGTATTTTTTATTCAACAGATAGTAGACTATGTAGCTATACCACTCTCTAGGAGAGACGTCCTCTAGTTGGTACTACTGCACAGTGAGCTCACGCCTTGCTTTAGCTAGTGTTTCAGCTATCATTCGTGTAAGGGCCTTCCCTCAGACCAACTTCATGGGCTGAATCTCCATGTCATATTTTTGCAGTAGAGTGACCCATTTTTCTCTTCTTTCCCCAACTCATTCTACATCAACAAAGTCTTAACTGCATGGTTAGGCACAATTGCAAATACCTTGTTCCACAAAATGTAGTGCCTAAATTTCTTGAATCCTTTGACTAAGGTGTATGCTTTCTTTTCAACATTATGGTAGCTTAACTCAACATCTTTTAGCTGAGCACTCATGAAAGCGATCGAGTTCTGACTCCCTTCATCATCTTTCTGAGTCAATATGTTGGCACAAGAGTGATATGAAGCAAATGAATAGATGTAAAATGACTTCAGGTAATCTGGGCTGACTAGTACTAGTGCATAAACAATCTCTTTCTTGATTTCTTTGGAAGCCTACTTGGCTTCTGACATCCATTCAACTTTGGTGTCCTACTTTAGCATAGCATTGAGTGGCTTGACTATTTCAGCTCCTTACTGCCTAGAAGCTGAATTTTCATAATAGCCTAAATGCATTTAGGATCTATTGAAATTCCCCTTTCTAAAATCGCATGCTTGAGTAGCTTACCTTCTGTCACTCTAAAGATACACTTCTTCAGATTCAAGGATATTCTGAATTCTCTACACTTCTGGAAGACTTTGCATAAATTTGAGACATGATCCCCTCTTTTCTTTGAAAACACGGTAAGATCATCCATGTAGATGATGATGCATTTTCTGATTAGATCCTTGAAAGAAATATCCATGGCACGTTGAAAGGTTGTGCCAACATTGATTAGTCCAAATGACATTCTCTTGTATGCAAAGGTCCCCCATTTTGTTGTGAATGTTGTTTTATGTTTTTTTTTCATACTATACCATCACTTGATTATATCCCGAGTATCCATCCAAGAAGGATATCATCTGAGACCCATTAAATATCTATAGCACTTCATCCAATGAAGGCACTAGATAGTTGTCTTTCTCTGAGGCTCTGTTTAAGTTGGTAAAGTCCACACATAATCTAATTTCTCCATTATTCTTTCTGACTAGGACCAATTTTTCCACCCACGTGGAGTGCCTAACTGGGAATATGATTCTGGCAGATAGCAACTTCTAGACTTCCTTGTAGATGATGGGTTCCAACAATGCATTGATGGGGCGTTGACGCTACCAAAAAGGTCTCACATCTGGCTTGAGAGGGATGGTGTGCATGATGATGGAAGTGTCATATGTTTTTAAACCCTCATAAATCCAAGCAACCACATCATGATACTTGTGTAGGGAATCAATCATACCTTTCTTCTCTTTTGGTGTGCACACTTTTCCAATGAACACATTTTTAACTTCTTCATCAATCCCTAAGTTGTGAACATCGCACTAGTTGTGAATGGAAGACTTCTTTGTTTACTGATCCTAATCTTTGATTTGATCTAAGTCAAAAATTCTCTCAAGTTGGACCATTGCTCTTGGTATTGTATTAGTATTGAGGTTGATGACTCCTTCTATGCCTAATTTAGCCTCTTCGGGCTCTGCCTCATCAATTATCTGAGTTGCAAACACATCAGAGCTAGTAATGAAATCCAGGATCTGTTTATCATCATTGAAGACTTGGAAGTTGGTGATATTATCTGGCATTGATGGAGTGGAAGTGATCTCAACTATAAAATTCTTCAATCCGGATAAGGAAAGGGGATATCTAGAGGGTATTGGCTTCCTATGCTAAGGCATCAGTAGTATGATTCTTGGAATGAGGGATCAACTGAATGTTAAATGCATCTAGGCCCTCTATAAGATCCCAAACTCTATGCCTATAATTTACTAGTCTCGTATCATGGTAGGAATGTAGTTTTCTGAATTGTTTTACTACTAGCTTAGTGTCACCAAAGACTTGTAGCATTCTAACTTTCTTTCTTAGATCCATCAAGAGACCATGGACTAATTCTTCATACTCTTCTACGTTGTTTGTGCAATAAAATTGGAGTCTATGGGCAGCAAAGTATGTATTACTTGTGGGGTTGACGAGCTCGAATCTAGCTCTTGCTCATTCCTTGGAGTTGGACCCATCGAAGCACAGCATTCAAAACTTAGAGGAACCTTGGGCTTTAGAGTCAATAGAGCACATTTCTTCTCTTGGCTGGGCACTTGTTTCAACATCCTTAGTTGAAGGCATAGATTTAGTGCAGCTTGAGTTCAACTGTTCCATTTGGAGTTTCTCTTTTGGTGTGACTTGTCCTCTAATGTGTTCAAATGTTGTTTGGCACAAGAAACAGTCAAATTTTGAGTGGGAAATATTATGTACCCGGCTCCAATTGGGTAATAGGAGCTCTTAAAAGTCCATTCTTGCTCCTAAATTGAGCTGATCTTGCATGCATTTTTCCATAAAATCCTGGAATCCATCCAATAATCCTATGTTTCTGTCCTCATGGGATTCTTCATCATCTAATTCAATTAGCATCTTCGTGCTCTGTGGTGTGTAGGTTAAGTTAACGGGAGGACTGCATAACACAAGGAGGACTTCCTCAGTCACTTCCTCTTCTTGAAACTCTAGTTCTTTTTGGTAACCCACCAGATAGTAGTTTCCCAGCTCTGTTTCTGTGAACACCACCTCATTTATTTTGTTGTACTCCATGATCATGAATTTTATGCAAGGTTCCTGATAGATACATATTTGATTTGGAAACCCTTTCCATGGCATCCATACGTGGGAAAAGTTAGTTGCAGCATATCCATTTAATGCCCAAGTGAAATCTCTTCCTATAATTATGCCACATTTGTCTAGGATATCAACAACTTGAATGTTGATGACCTATTGTACCCTTGGATCAACAACGATCTGCATAGGTATCCTATTGATTTCACCAACTATTTTCACTTCAATTTTGTCTAGTTGGGTCACCTTCTGTCGAGAGGGAGTCAAGACTATTCTTAAAGCTTTTCATATGGCTAGAGGCATGACATTGGCTGATGCTCCTGAATCGAGCAGGCAGTTGTGCAAGTTCTTTCCAAATACCCTGATGGTGGTCAGGAAAGGAAAAGTTTCTAACTTCCCTTAAAACAAGCCCATGGGTGAATCTGCATGGGCTACTTGAGCCATTTCCTTATAATTGGCCCTATCCTTGATTTTTGCTTGGTTTTGCTCCTTAGCAGGTTGTTTGCTTGTTTGTTGATTTGTGGAAGCATTTGTTTTCTTTCCTAGAATTTCCTTTATTATAGGATCATTTTGTGATTCATCAGAGGAGACCCTTTTGGCAGGAGCCTCTTGAGTCAATTTAGAGGAGGCAGTCCCATTGAGAATTCTGAAGAATTCATTCCTTACTGTAGGGAACCTAAGCAATTCAAATGTTGACAAGCTTATCTTGACCTTCTTAAATTCTTCAGCCACGTATTCACTCATTTGCTCAATTTCAGCCTCAAAGGATTTACCCTGAGAGGATTTGGTGGGCTGGTTCTAGGTCTGATTTGGATTTGACTACCTATTCATGTTGAAATACTAGGTGGGCACATGAGGGTAGCCTGGGTTCTTACTAGCATTTGGGTCAGGTGGAGTGATGAAGTTATTGGGCAGTGCAGAGGTTGTAAAAGGGCCACCTACTTGTCTATTCCTCAAATTATAAGGGGTTTCCCTTTGCTGGAACATTTGGACTTCATCTTCAAGGGAATCTTCTTCATCTACCGAACCATTATATATTGAATCAAAAATTTGAGATAGAGGTCCTTTGTTGCTTACCTCTTACGCTTCTTCATCTTTTGGGGCAGCGGTCTCCTTTTTTGATGCATTGCTCTCACTTCACGGGAAGGGAGCTTGGTTGAAAACTAGCACCAAGGAGTCATATGGTTTTGATGGGACTATGTATCTACAGTTCGCACCATCTACGACATTTTGAACCTCCACTTGAAAGATTTATGCGGCTATTTGGAACTTAGGGCAATCCAATTCAGAATGCCTATTCATTTTGTGCATGTGACACCATCCAGACAAGGCTGCCTCTACTAAATACACTCCACTTGTAGCTTTATCTACATTAGCTGGCTGATCAACAGGGGTGGGAATGCCTTCATTGTTTGGCCTTATGTTCCATATATAGTTTTTTCTTTGTGAGGGTCTCCTCTCAAAGCCTTGGTTAGAACCCTGACCTCTCTCATAATTTTTCCTAGAGGAAGCACCCACATCATGATTGTCTCTGTTATCTCGATTTAGGTTGGATTGAATACTTTTTTGGGAGGCCTATAGCTAATTTTTTTAATTCCTCACCTGTGTCATCTATATTGACATATTTTTGATCATTTCCATGAATTCATCTATCTAATCCTTCTCTGTGTTGTTCAGTTGTCATGCTTGATTCTGGAGGAAGACCAATTGTACTGCTGGTTGATTCTATTGAATGGGTGGGAATTTGGGTCCTTGTAGGTAATCCAACACTTGAGGTTGCTTAGGATAAATTTGTTGCTATGGTGGTTGGAAGTAGTGGGGCACTAGGGGCACCTCATTGAATGGCTATCCTAGATGAGGTACCATCGACAACTGTGCAACTTGATTCATGATTGGTTTTTGATGTTCTAGGGCTTGGGTAAGCCCTTGGATCTACATTGGGTGTACAGTTGGCCCCAAAGGGAGTAGCGAACCAACAATATTCTATACCAAATCTATTCTTGCTATAATTTCCTCTACATAGGCCTCCACCAACCTAGCTGGTTGTGGGCACATTCTCTTCACTAGTGCAGATGTAAGGTTGTCTAAGGCCGCATAATAGGCCAACCGGGCAGAGGGATCATCAACCACATATGTAGCATGTAATCTCATATATGTGTGATGAAACTGATCATTGAATGAGCTGATTGGTTCGTTGAATTGTCTTTGAACAACCATGAATTGCTAATATAGTTCAAATGGGCTGAATGGAATCTTGTATTTTTGTAAGAAGGTATTCTTTAATAGATCCCAAGAGGTGATGGATCCAGTTTGAAGTTTGATGTACTAGCATAAGGCCTCTTCCCCCAAGGAGTAAGGAAAGAGTCGACATGCCACATCTTCATGATCTATTTGCATATCCTTCAATGTTGTTTGAAAGATCTTGATATGTTCTTCTGCTGTCCTCTATGGATCACGAGGATGAAACTTTATGAAAAATCCCTCTAGATTCTTTGGCATGTCATGGTAGACTTGGAAGGAAAAGGGAGAAGGGTTGTTACCCAACCAAGCCATAATGGGAGGAAAAGGTTGTGCTTGTTGTGCAATAGGAACTTGGGGCTATAAAGGAGTAGCAGCGCTTGAGGCAACACCTTGTATTAGATGTGCTGAGATAGGAGCAGTGCCTTGGCTGTGGGGAATAGACAGCTGGAAGGAAGTTTGGAGTGACTGAGAAGAGGAAGTGGGTGTTGGAAAGGAAGGGGAAGTGTGGGGAAAATGGATGGAAGGAGGAGGTGAGGATGAAGGGGAAAAGCATGGAGTGGATGAGGCTGAGGAGAATTCTTCCCCTCTTTTAGCTCTCTTAGCCTTAATAGGGGGTGGTAGTTGTTGGAATTCCCCTTTGTTTTCTATAGACCTTAGCACGCTTTGGAACCTCTCAAGGGAGAAGGAGCCAATTAGATCTAGTTTAACAAAAGGGAGGCCCTCCTTCTAGCACTAGTTCTGTTGATTTTTTTTTTTTGCACTTCTCAACACAAGCAACACACAAGTGCACTACCTCTCTTGAAAGGAAACTCCCTACAAGAAAGTTGCAAAAAATTACCCCAAGATCTCTCGAGTGTTAGGTCATGACTTGCAAAAACAACTCAATGTATTGATGTGATTTGCTGGTAATCACAAGGGGGATGTACAATTGCTAAGTTGGAAGGAGATTGGATCTTTGGATGGAGTTTATGAGATTTTAAAAGTGGTGTGCAATTGCTGCAAGTTAAAAAAAAGTCTAAAACTTCATGTGCAACATCATATTCGGCTATACAATGATGCTGGAACTTTACCTAAACTACTATTTCAAAGAAAGGTCAAAATAGAAAAGGGAGCTAAGAGTTCCTAGAATTGCAACTACTGATGAACAATGATAATGGAGGATGCTACAGTGGACAACCGTCCTATAACTGAGTTCCACTTAACCAAATAACATACAGTCTCATGAAACTATTGCTATCTTCTAAGGTCTAAAAATTTTTAGCTGTTCATTCATGATAAATCATGAATAAAAGATGAATTGTATGTGCATCAATGAATTTGTGTTCATAATACCTTTAAATTGTTGTTTATCATCAATAACCAGCAAAAAGCAAGAACTTGGAAAGCATCAACTCCATAGCCTTCTTCAACATCAATGGGTAGCATGAACTAAACTACTAAATCTACCTAAAATCACTTAGAATAGAAAAATTAATCTATCTAAATCTATCAAATTTGAGGAGATGAATCATGCAACAAGAGAGAAACTCAAGAATCCATCAAAAGCAATAAAATTCTATTAAAATTTCTACATCATGTCTTTACAACTCTCTCTTGAAAATGAGAGGAGACCCCCTATTTATAGTTTTCCAAAAGTGAAATGAATGGCTAGGATTTACTCTCATTGTGTTGCCAAGATTCATTTTACATTAGGGTTTCACCTACCCCCAAAATTTACTAATATAAAATATAATTGTCTTCCCTATTTCGTCATGTAGTGTCCTGACACTGTAGCAGTTTTTTCTTCTGGTGACTGCTTTCTTTTCTCTTCTTATACTGTCAAGAGCTCATCATCTATCATTGGTTTTCCTTCATTCTTTTGAAGAGTGGAATATTCCATTAATTTCCCAATCAATGCCTGAAGCTTATTCCATTCCATGATATCAGATTGTTGAACTTGGAAGGTTAAATTCTTTGATCTACCAGTGATTAGCTCTTAGTTATTTGTGCATTTTTGTTTGGCCTTAATCACCTATTCTGACTGGAAAAAGGATCTTGCAGAAAAATACATGAAGTTGGGCATTAGTGAATCTGGTGCCCTTTGCTCCACCTTCTTGTGGAAGTATGGTCTGATCTTTTCTGGATACAATTCCATAGTGGGCATATCATAATCTATCATCAACTTCAAATAATATTCACTGTCTATCATGTGTTCCTTGACCCATTTGAGGTTGAGTTCAACTTCGTGCAATACTCTCTCTAGAACATCCCTCCTGTGATCCAAACCCATCTTCAATGTTTCCACCAGCCAGTGGTCATCCTTTACAAGGGCTAACTCCTTCTCCCATGTTTTCTCAAGAATCTTGAGAGTGGTCTCGAGCTTAGGATAGGTAATTCTATACAGCTCGGTAAATTGGTGACAAATATTCTTCATTCCCTTTAGTTGCTTCTATACTTCTCAGAACTTGTTGGCCGTTCGGACAACGTGGCCAATGCCCATATCACCATTATAGAGCACTTGTCTAAAATAATTTGTAGTAGCCTTGGTCCAATTCTTCATCCTCTCCATCTTGGAGAGTTCTTCCTAGGAGAGTGGGGGCACAAAGGATGTACTTGGAGCTTCTTCCTCTAAAGATGTCCATTGATGTATATAGACATGAGGTCTGCCACCTATTCCTTCAATTCCTCCTTAGAAGACTGATCCTTATTCATTTGCTCCACTATCATGGTCACTGACCCCTGGAATTCATTGATTTTTTTCTCTCTTGTAGCAGTGCCTAAGTTGATGGTGGAGATGGTGTAGATGACCCCCTCTTGTTTTTCCATCACTAGGGTGGCTACCTACATAGTCCTTGATCCTATTGCATCGACAGTGATACAAGAGTGTACCCTTGGATTCTTTTCTTTCTTTGTCTTCATTTGTTCCCTGGAAAGTATAGCCTCAAGTTGGGACTTTGGATCAATGAGGGCTTGGGTTTTCTTTTGCAGTTGCTTCTCCAGCCAATCAGGGATTTGACTCTCCTATTTTGGTGATTCATGGTCACCTTCCTCTTTTCGTTCATGCTAGGGTTGTTTCTCTTTATGGCTTGGGGATTCTTGCTCAGTTCTTTCTTCCTCCTTTTCTGAGTCCTCAATATGTATGGTCTATTGCTTTCCTAACTCAGTGATGGCTATGTTTTCCTCAGCGACATCTTCTATCTAAGGAAGTTTTTCCATTTCGTGCTTCAACTCTTCATGGTGCTTTGGTTCATAATTCTTTTCAAGAGAATCTTCTTCCATCTTTTCTTCTTTCTCTCCTTCTTTCTCTGGTGGTACCTCTTCCTTTTGAATAGGGCCTTTGTCATGCCCAACTAGTGGAGGCTCTTCGAGTATCTCCACATTAGCTTCAGTTTCCTCTCCTTTCTCTTCAGGAGGCTACTTTTTAGATTTGAACTCTTATCCTACATCCCTTAGCTATTGAGACAACTCCTATTCAAGATCCTGATCAAATGTCTCTATGATGTAATTTGCACTGAGGGCTTTAGTGTCCTCCTCTGAAGATTGTGACTTCTCATCAATTGCTGCCTCATCTACATTTATGCTCAGCCAGCCCTCTAGATGTTCAAAATATTCTTCTTTGAAAGGGTCTTTGGGGCCTCCACTATTCCTTTGGAAGCTTCCCTTTGTCGTTTATCCATTTCCTTTGATATCTGCATCTATGCCTCTATTTTGTGTGGCTTTTTAGGTGGAGGAGGGATAGGCAGGCCAACAAAAATTTGGGCCATCACAACTTGGATAGTAGGGTTTAATATCAACCTAGAGAGCTTGACTAGTATTCCTGGCATATATTTCAAAAATGTCTCAGGCAAGGTGAGATAAGGCATAGTAGTTGTGGAAATTGAAGACACTATAGTAGAGAGGGTAGGCACTGGTGGAGGTAGAAAGGCAGAAAAAAATGGGGATGTTGTGGCTGAAGAGGAGTCCAACACCATAATTAGGGCCATTGGTGAGGTGGAGGCAAGGTGGATAGAGATGTCCACGACAGGTGGAGAGGAAACAAACAACAGCTGAAATGTGAGGGGTGGAGGAGTAGTGACCACAACGGTAATGGTAGGAGTAGAGGCAGTAGGTGGTGAATTTGGTTGCTCAACCTCTACTTCTCCCTCATGTTGAGGATCTTCCTCGATAGTGGGCATCTCATTGAATCCTCTAGATTTCTTGGCATTTTTTGACAATGATTCTCCTTCTGATGTCTTCTGTATATAGAATTTTTTTTTGCGTTGGCGCTCAGACTCATCCTTCCTCTTCCTTGATCTGGTTGTTGGAGGGGATTTGGAAGTTTCTTCTGCTGGTGCAATAGCTATTCCACTATCTATTTCACTTTCGAGTTCATCTATGAGCTCACCATATGTCAGCATCACACCATGTGCCTTTAGTTTGGCGATTTGAGCATCCAACCATTGTCTCATTCTATTCTCTATGGGCCTTGTCACAATATCGAGGTCATTGACCTCTTCTTCATTCAAATCAATCAACAAAAATGGAAAGATGGAAACAACATCAAACCTCTCATCAAGGATGGTGTCCTCCTCATCAACAATCTGATCGAGCACTAGGAACAAGTTGATTATTCAAACAAACTAGGTTGTGATGTTTAGTTAATGCCTCATTCTCACCTCCTTGTCATCTTGGTAGTTGACCTAGAAATATTCTATATGAGTCAAGTGGGCACATTGTTTTCTGAAAAGCTTCTTCAATTTTCCATAGGGATGCATCCTAGGTCGGGTTGTGTGGAGGTCCAGATTGTACTCCACTATCTCCTTTTCCAAATATTTTGTGCACTGGATCACGGGGATAGCATACATGCCTTGCCCAAATGTGAGAGGGTATGGAATTGCTGCCCAGTGTTTATAGCTTAGTAGAGTGTGAGCATTCTACAGCTATTGGGATACTTCTAGTATGATCATCCAATCATTAGGGTACTAGGGTAGCTTGTAGGGTCTTTCAAAGAAACCCTTTGTTCTGATGTACGTAAACTTCAGAAACTGAATAAACAGGAACCCAAACCTCTGAATGAATGTGAAAGTAGTATGTGAGACCCTCCTTTGAAAATCTCCTCCAAGGAGTGTGATAATATTCCTGATGAAGGAATCATTCACCCTTTGATACTCCCTCTTGAACTTCCTATATTGTAGCTGCAGGTATCGATCATATACCTTGAGCTCCCTACCTTTGGGATTCTGATTTTTTGCAATAAAGAGGCCTTTGTACGGGAACACCTCTACTAGTAGATAGACTAGGTAGGAGGTCATGTAGAATTGTGATGTATTCTTCATGACCATAAACTACACATGCATAAATGTCGCTGATGATCTTGGCCCAGTGTAATTTTTCCTTCCCACGTATGATTTCCTCGATAAAATAAAACATCCATTCCTGAAAGAAAACTACACCAAGGAGGCCCATTACTTTGCTAAGTAGAGTAACTATATCATGGTAATCTTCATGGAAGTCACTTTGGAAAATCTCTTATGGTACCTTGGTGACACTACCCCTCTTCTCTTTCAACTAATGTTGGTTGATTAACTTCTTACATGCCAGGGGGTCTTCCTTTAACATATTTTCAGTGTATCCCTTCTTTGTTTCCTCCATGGGGTTGAATGTTGGGATATGGAAAGTATTTCCTATGGACTGAGTAGATAGGTCCACCAATACCCGACCTTCATGATCTATTATTTTTCTGTTACCACTGTGATAGCATTCTCTACAGGCCATTGCAAGCTCTAGAGCCACAAGCGCAGGTGGGAAGCCAACTGCCTTGGCTAGACCACTCTTTGAAATCTTGCATGCATTCTCGGTGATGGGATTGCTTGTGATTCTTCTTCTAAATTCATCTATTTCCACATGTCCCAAGTTGGTATCTGATATTGAATCCCATATTGAGGTAACCTTGGAGGTGATTTCCACCCCGTGGAACTGATACTTCATCTTGTCCTTTTCCTCTTTTCCCCTCGGTGGCTTAGTAGTCATCTATCCCTTTTCCTTTTCTATGAATTGTCTTGATGTTCCCACAATAGATTCCATAAATCCTGCAAACAAGGTTGGAGTAAGCACATTCATGTAAAGATTAAGGGAATGTTAGTGAAATGCTATATAACAAAGGTTAGGTCTAGTAATTAATCTCTCAAAGATCATAAAGTTCACTAACATTCATCGTTTGGCACCCGTTTGGGTCAATTATAGCAATGCTAGCCTAGGGATGTGGGTTTCCCTTGGATGGTAGCCATCTGGAGGAAGCAAAAGGGAAATGGCACTAGGAGCATGACAGCCTGCAGACGACCACCCGCACTTAGAAATTCCACATTTGGAGTTTGGAGGCAGCCTGCACTAGAGAGTCTACAAAGCACCTTAGAAGGGGTCACTTCATTTAGGGCAGTGCAGATGGCGGAGGGGAGCTCGAGCTCCACCATGCAGAAGGTAGGTTGAGCACAATCATTTTGCAAATGACCACCATATGATGGTGGGACACAAGTGGTAGCTCGCAAAAGAAGGCCCACAACACAATTTACACTTAGTCATTTTTATGATGTAGTCTCAAATGGAGATGGTGGGGTCAGAGTCCGAAAGGCAGACTGAAGTGGGTCTTCAGCTATTTCAAATGACTGTGAGAGTGGGGTGGTCTACAGATGGACCCTCGCAAGGTTCGACCCTTGAAAGGTTTCCAACTTGATATTTTCTTAGTGCAAAATTAGACAAAAATGGATACCGTAGGGACCACGGTGCGGGTGGTAGCATCAATTTGACCATTAATGAGAGCATTTAAAACATCGACAGAGGGTGGGCCGAAGTCCGCCCTAGAAGACCTATAGTAGAAGACTACATACTTAGCACTTAGGGAAGCATACTTCGCGGAACCCATGATGCGTAGAGCAGGCGTAGGATGGCCATTCGAAAATGGTGACAAAGTAGGTGTCATCCGCATGCGGAAGTCTACAAGGGCAGGCCCACATGAACTTTCAAAATCTAAGTTTTAACTTAATTTTTCCTTTGTTTAATGTTTTCAATAGTGGTGAAGAGGCAACATCTACCCGTAGAGGCGGAAAGGCAAGAGGCGAAGGCTTCAAAATTCAAATTTGAAATTTACAACGTCTGAACGGCGACAAAGAGGGGCTTGCGGGCTGCAAGGGCATGATCACCTTGGTGAAGAACGACAATGGGAAGGTCAGGTTCCACACGACCGTTAGAGGCTGAGTTTGAACAAGTTAAAAAAATTTCTTGAGATGGGTAGGCGTGGAATTTGATGTTCAATAGGCCGCCAAGAGGGTTATACAGTTTAACCTTAGGATTTTCAATGATTTTCAAAAACTTAACTTAATGAATGCATTGCAAGGCGGTGACAGTGAACTTACCTAAAAATACTAAAGAAAATGATGAGGGAAATGCTTGAGATCATCCTAGAAGTCACGTGGGCGAGAAGGCGGTGGCGATTGCTTAGCTCTGACAAATTCTAGATAGGTGCAGGGTGAAAATGATAGGTCGAAAGACCCACTCATAGGAAATTTGATATTAATGGCCCATATTAATTCTTTGTATGATGGTCGACGAGGTAGCTAGGCATGGGTTTCAAAATAGCCGGTAGTGAGAAAGTTGGGGCCTACAAGGTGGGAGGAACCAAGATCAACATCGTTTGATGGTCTGCGGATGAGGGTGAAAGTGAAGGATGCGAGATCGTCCATGCGGGTAGATGTCTTGCATCGGCCATCGAAGGAATGGCTGAGACAAGACAACGAAAGATATAGGGAAGCCCGTAAGGCCAAATTCGCAAAAGGCAAAGGATGCCAATTTTCAAAGCTAAGGGAAAACTACCAAGGAAACTCCACAGAAGCTAAAGAATTAGCAAATTTTGGGGTGATGAGCTTTGGTTAACCTAGGATGATGACTTTGGGACTCCTTGACTACTTGACACTCAAAATTAGGGGGCACCCAAAATGAGGTAAGGGAAAAAAGTGACCCGACGAAGGTGAAAAAGAGAGGGTCCCCATTCCGAACAAGGCATATGTGTTGTAAGCACAACAATAGTACAAGTGTGCTAGGATACAACATCCCCAAGCATAGTCCGTTCTGTACTCTACCATCCCACAAATCAAGTGAACTAATCCTCCATCGAGGTGTGTTGCTCATCCATTTGGATTGAGTACTAGTGCCACTGTGTGCATCACGATTCATCTCACCGCTAGTTCTCGTGAATATAGTAGCATCCATAGCTTGATTCACACCCTCACGTGCTCATCATGGACTAGCTCACCAAGGCAGTACTGCATATATTCCTTCTACTTGTAGAAGGTGTGGTCTCTCTCGAAATATACCCACTCTCTCTAAATTGACACACGAAGAATACAGTGTACGTCCTCCAGGGTGATTGTCATCTCACTTGTGGGCAGGTGGAATGTTTAGGTCTCCGCGTCCCAATGCTCGCATAGATCCATCAACACAACATCATGGTATGTCATGGGGGGCATGAGGTACACTCAATAAATCCCTACAACATGAAGGTGCTTTGTCTCCTCTTCTGTCAGTGAGGGGGCTAGATCTCTCATAAAACTCAGTTGTCTACCTCCTAGACACTGACACGAATGGGTAGGTACGTATCAAATACACAAAATATACTCTATAAACAATCCATCATCTTTAATTTTTACATTATTCATCATGCAAGTGTACTAAAGTTCTTCTAGTGTGCTTTTCAAAAGGCCCTAGACACTATAGAACTCTTTTGGGACACTTCGCAAAGAAACAAGACACTTTGCAAAGAAATGGGACACTTTGCGGAGAAACATGGCACTTTTCAAAGAAATGAGATACTTTGCGAACAAAAGGGACACTTTTTGAACAAATGGGACACTTTGCAAAAAAAGGGGACACTTTGCAAAAAAAATTTCTACGATCCTAAATTAACCTATAAATGCATTAAAAATCATCAAATTACTACAAAAACACTAAGCGAAGGTCGTAGAATCGACTCACCTTGTGATGTTGCTCGTTGTGTGCCACCTGGTCTTGAAGCACATCTAGTATCGCAGGATTGTAACCTTGTTTGCTCGGCATATTTTTCTCTTCTCTTGTCACTCAAGCTAGACACAAAGGTAAAATGATAAAAGTAAGTGACAATTTACTTTAACTTTTTAGCTTTTATGTTTAAAATTATGACTTTTTACTCCATTAGGGTTAATAAGTACCTTTTCTTCAAATCAACATAATGGGTGCTAGTGAACTCCATTTTCCACACCGTTTGTTGCATTGGAATCGTGATTTCCTTCTTGAAATCATCACTCATCCATTGTTATGTGGCATGGTATTTGGAAATTCCCTATGATGTGATTGCTCCTATTCAACATGGCTAGATTGCTACCTTGATTCCACCTTCGAAAAGCAAGCAGAATCAAGGGGGGCATACATCTACCCTCGAATTTGATTTCTAGAAGTTAGCTAAAAGGATTTTTGGACAACAAATGAATTTGTGTTGCAGAATCCAGATCCTAATGTTGTGGTTTTATAGATAACTACACTGGGGGTTTCATTCTCCTATCATGTGAATGAGTATCCTTTTATGCAATAAAGTGTATTGTTTGGACTCCTTTAGCTTATATATGCATGTAGGGTCATATAGGTGCTAAAGTGGGGGATAAATATGGACACAAAAAATGTACTCCCTTCTTGGAGATAGTATAATCTATGGCCTAACTTGGACCTATCTTGGGCACCCTTGCATTGATCATCCTTTTAAAATCATTTATAGGCCCCTAAGACCCATTATTTTTGATCTAGAGGCCCATTTCACTCAAAAATTATACAAATCTCGACAAATAATGCTTAAATTATTCATATCTCAAAAACCCACCTCCAAAAACCACATGTGGGACCCATTCGCCACCTTGGGTGAATGAGTCCCTTTTGGGGGAATTTTCAATTTTAAGCGGGAAACCCACCGACTTAATTCAAATTTTCAGTGGATGTTGGCCTCTTAGGTCTAAATAATGGGAAATTAGGTATTGATGCCTATAAATATGTGTTTTTAGGTCATTTTTCACATCATCTAGTCATTTTTAAAAAGCAAATTCAAAAGTCAAGTGTTGAATATCTTTCACAAGAAGATTTATTAGTCTTTCCACAACAAAGTTGAAGCTTTAGGATAACAAGTTAGGGTTTTTGCAGGTCTTCAAGCTCACTTCTTATTCAAGATCCCACATTGAAAAGGGTTGATTATGGATGCCTATGGAAAATCATGGAGAAATCTAGGTTGAGGAGATGCAACTAGCCATCAAATCAAGCCTAAAGACTTGTTCTCAAATTGATTCCATCTTCCATTTTCTCTCTATCTATAGATTTAAGGTTTGCATGTCATTAATATTCATTTAAAAATATTGTAGGGTTTCTTATGTTGAAGTCTTACATCATTCAAGCTTCATTTAAACATCTTATTATAGCACATTAGAATAGGGTTTTGTGTTGTAACTTTAGATTTTCCTAGTTTTAGACGCACTTAGGGCTAGGGTTTTATGTAGATTTTATTATCCCTCCAAGGTTTAATTACCAAATTAGGGGTTTGAACAAGGAAAACCCCCCATTAGAAAACAAAATATATTCTGTTTTGTAGGCATTTTCGAAGGTTCAGATCCAGGATTCAATTTGGAAGTGTAGTGCAGGTGATAAAGTGCATATCTGAAACTTTAATTTTTGGAAAATGGGAAAAGGAATAATTTTCCATTAATGGAAAATGAGTCCCACTTGAGGTGTGTTTCAGGACAAAGTAGAGATTCCAATACCCTTTTGGCAGAAACAAACTTCTGAGCATAAACCCTAATTTGGGACTAATTCGGCCAGGTTGGCGAATGAGTCCCAATTAGTCAAAAAGTCAACATTTCCAAATTTTTAGAGCAGTTTTCAACCCTTCTCAGTCTCAAAGTGCATGTCAATCATATCTCATCTCTCCTGTTTTGTGCTATTTATATTTCTAGGGCTTTCTTTAGGACTTTTTATACTTGTTTGAATATCAGAGTGTGTTTTCAAACACTTCATATTTCTTTAGTTTTGCATAAATAATCAATCTATTTTATCAATTCTTTGCATCTCATCTAGGCATATTTCATCCATATTACATAAATCTTGAGTGTGGACATAGCCAGTTTTTACCCTATTCCTTTCCTTTTAGGTGAAAAACCCAGCTAGAAGTGAAAGAGAACATTAGGGTACCAAAACCTGTGTTTACAAGTTATCAAGAGGTATATCTTTGGTATGGTTAGTTCAATGGGAGACTAATAAGACTCTCTGATTGGCCACTCTTTGGGGGCTCACCTAGTGGACAATAGATTTTCGCTAACTTGTGTGACCACATTTGGTTTGCATAGTGAACAACGAGTTTTCACTTGTGAACATTTTTGGAGAAAAAACTAAGGCTTGATCCACACCGAGTTGGAAAAATAGTCAAGGTTTGATCCACCCATTTTTTATTTTTATTTTTTTCTTTTCTCTTTAAGTCTTTGACATTGTATGATTGAGTATCTTTACATTATCTTTGCATATTTAACAAAGGTATGTTTCTCTTTCTGCCTTTGTTGGTTTTCCATGAGATCTTAGATCTTGGGGTCTTGATCCTCCTCCTTTACATTTGTCATCTTATCCTTCCAAAAATTATATAATTATACCTCTCTTGATTGTCTACTTTAGTGTGAGTTTGATGCAAGGTCATCCTCTCACTAAAGTGGGGACTAAATTTAGTGTAGAAAAATGTACTTTACATTTTCACACTTTTTTGGGACCTCTTAATCAAATTGGACTTAATTATGCCTTAATAAGCCCTATTTTACATCTAAAAGATTAATAAATTACATTTTCCAAAAGGAAAACCTGACAATAATTAATTCCAACATATAACAGTTTACCTTGAGCAATGTGTGTTCTAGGAATAGGGACTTGGGACCCATTCTCCCATGGAAAAATGGGTCCACCCTAGGCCTTTGAACCTAAATTTAAATTACATTTTTGACGGTATTTTAATTTCCTTAAATTCAAAATTTTATGTCAGCTTGTAATGTTTAATTTTCATGAAATTAAGGATACATACCTATAAATAAAAGGTCATTTTATCAAATCAAATCTAAGTTTTCAAGAAGATATCCTAAGAAGCTAGAGTTTTCATGCAAGCATTCCTAGAGAAAAGATTATTATGAAGGGAATTCAAGACTAGATTTATGAGTGATTTATTGCAGCAATCAAGATGTCAAGCATCATGTCAAAGTATTAAGCATCATCCATGTTTTTGGAGCTAACATTGTGATGTAGGTTTCAAGATCAAGTCATGCATTCAAAGCATCAAGATCCACATCCATTGAAGCCATTTCATGCAAGATCAAGATCAATATTGTAGACTTCCAAATGTTTATTCAAGGTTTTGGCGAGCTGTAACATAGCATTGTTCATTGATCATTCCTTTCACATTTCATTATTTTAATTCAAGGTTTAATTACCCAAATGGGGTTTGACCATTCCAAACCCCCATTCATGAAAAAAAAAGCAAATTTTCTCTCTTGTGTTTGTGTTGTAGATCTTAGGTTGAAGAAGGATTGAAGATCTATTGAAGAGGAAGATTGGAAATTTTCTCAAAATTGTAAAAGTTGTCAAAGTTATCATCAATTCATGGAAACTCACCTACAAATTTATTTTTTGACTTTTTGTCACTAAAACCCAAATCAAATAGAAGACACATATTGACATCAAAGGCTCTCAAAATTTGGTTGAAATCCTTGATAAAAGACCCATTTTCCCATGGGAAAATGAGTCCCAATTTTCCTTCTAAAACTTCCTTTTGGTGACTAGTACACAGTTTTCCACCCTTCTTAGATCTGTAGAAAGTTTTCTATTTTTATTAGTATTGAGATTTAAATTGTTGTTTCAATTTTGAATGATTATAATTGAGTTGAATTTCTATTTTTAGTTTTTTGCTAAAAGTTCAATTCAAGCTAATATCCCCATCCTCGATCATAAGGAAATCAATAGATTCCCTCATTGAGTTGAATCACCTAAGGGTTTGAAGTCAATTCTTTGAGTGGATCTCATTTCATAATGAAATATTGAGAAATAGGTCTATATTTGGTGAACGCCCTTTCAAAACAAAAACAACACACCACCTTTAACCTTATTTAACATTATTTCATTCTAATGAACCTAAAATTCTTGCAGTATATATTTTTTGAATTTGGAGTCCATTCAAACCCTAGATCTAGGATTTGCATTACTTTGCATTGATTTTCATTTCATATAGGGTTCTTAACTTGCATTGATTTGCATTTCATTTAAGGTTTTAGGATTACATTTTGTATTCTTAAAAATCTAAAAAAATAAAAAATCACATTCATTTTGGAGAGTGTTTACATAACATTGCATGATTAGTCACTAAAATTAGAAAATCGAATCAAAATTGCATCTCAAATTAGGTCTTTTTTCTTGTCATTTAGCATCAGTTTACACTTGCATTTATATATGATTTTCCAAAAATATGAAACTGTAACTACCTGTTTGCAACCAGAATCTGAAAACATAAACATTAACTCTGAAATCTATAATTTATTTTTTTAAAACCCTAACACAAGACCCATTCACCCATGGGAAAATGAGTTCCTGATTAGGCTTGATTCTGAATTCTTGGGCACTCAAAACCATCTGTCTGCATTCTGTGCTTTTGCATTTAGATCTCTATTTTAGTTTCCAAAATTTTATTTTTTTTGCAATCATTTACAATAAGGTTAATTTATCAATTCAAGTGCATTTCAAAAATAAAAAATTGGAATTAAAATCATAGTATAATTAGAACATTATCTTGATTAGAATATGGAATTTTCTATCTCTTTTTACATACTTGCATTGCACTTCATATTCTATGGTGTTTGATTGCATTTTGCATATTCTCCATTTTGGGTGCACCTTGGGTTTGGTGAAACTTACATGAGATTCACAATGTGGTGTCATTTTTCCAATACTATCATGAGATTTAGTTCAAGACTCATGTCATCCCGCGATACATCACTTGTCGTGGATCTTGGGTTTTCTAACTCTTTCACTCATAGTATTGACATAGTGAACCCATCATGGACCATACTCTTGACACCTCATTTCCTATAACCTCATTACCAAAAAATAATGTTACTAATATTGAATCAAAGGTTTCTAATTTCCCTCAAGAGAACCTAAGAAAAATGGATGAAGAATTAGATAAATTGCAAAACTTTTTGAGTTCTGAATACATTGTTGGTACCACGATTCTTGTCATAGATAACATGAGGAGAATGATTGATAATGAAATAGGAATATAATCTTTGTGTAAACTATCTCATATCATTAACAAACATGTCCCTATAATGACTATTTATGCTCAAACTTTGGGGTATACTCAAAGTCAAGGTGGAAATCCAATTCCTCATTCCACAACCATTACCTCTATTCTGACATACATTAATCCAACTATTACTATACAACCTACTAGAAATGTCAATACTACCTTGGGTATTTCCTTTGGGAATCCATCTATCTTTGTGCATTCGAATCTCATATCTCCTAATACATATCCCCTCACAAACTTACAATTCACTTTCCCTCCGAACACATATACACCTCCACCTTATTCACCTCCATCTCACACAAAAAATAATAATACCATCCTTAACCAACTTTTGCAAAGTGTTTCATCTCTCCAGCAAAAGAATACTACATTGAATCAAAATCAAAATGGCCAACCTTCACAATATGTGAAAAGAAACCCATTATCCTTGGAGATATTGAGAACACAAATACCACAAGGTATAGAGATTCCTAGATTTGAGAAATATGGTGAGAAAGGAGATCATGTTAGCCATATTTCCACATACACAACCTTATGTAATGACTTCATTTTTGAGGATAATGAAAGATAGAAAATAGTAGCTCTATGGTTTAGGACATTGACCAACAAGCTTTCTACACTTTTCATTCAAGGAAACCCTAGAGATCTCAATCCAAATATAGAAAGGGGGAAATAGATCTTGCAATAGGGTTTCCTAGGGTATGTTTAGAAACTAAAAAGGGGTTCACCACCAAGCCAGGGCTAGGAAAGACAAGAGATGAATGAATCATGAAAATTACCATGCAAAACCTAACTAGATGACCTAGGAAATGAAATTGAAATGCAGAATATCAAATTGGAAATGAATAGAGGTGCACTTAGAAGAGTGTTGAGGTAAAAATAAGCTCTAAAACCCTAAAAACTTGTTGTTTGATGCTCACTAGGACTCATACACTAGTTTCGGTGATTTAGTCCTACACGAGGGTTTTTGTGCTAAAACTAGAATCTTAGTGTATGATCTGAATCTCCTGAAACCTAAAAAATGTACTGTACTAGGAATCATACACCAAAAGTGGCATATCAGTCCCACTTTGATTTTTTAGAGGGTTAAGACCTGAATCTGCTCTCCTATTTTCACTCTTCCACACTTTGTTTATGGGTATGAAACCCTAATTTGCAACTTGTAGGTGACTTTCTATGAAGATAGAAACCTTGTGACAACTTGATGACTTTATTCAACCTTGCAACCTAATATTCAAAGGATCTTCATGATCTAAGACACATAGATTTGTTATTACACATGTAGAGAGAAAAACTTGTTGATTATTAGAGAATATGGTTTTTCCTTGGTCAAACCCATTTTAGGTAATTAAACCAAATGATGAGATAATGAAATAAGGACATGGAACATGAAACATGGAACATAAAACATGAGCTTGATGATACCTTGAGTGATGCCTTGTAAATATGCAATCTAACATGAAATGGCCATGAAGGATGTAGATCTAGATCTTGAAATAAGTGTAGAACACTGCTTAATCTTGGATCTTGAATGCAACATCACAACACTAGATCAACAACATTCTTGATGCTTGATAACCTTGACATGATGATGGATCTTGAATTACTACAATAATTAATGAAGAAATTCACCCTTGAATGCTTTAGAAATGCTCTTAAATGCTCTCTTGACACTCTTGTGAAGTCTTCAAATGCTTAACTCTTGATTACTTATGTTTCTATCATGAGGAATTAGTGAAATAATGATTTGCAACCCTTTTTATATAGTCAATCCATCTAATTTCCCATTTATTAGATCCTAGAGGTTGACATTCATGAAATTTAAACTTAAAACCATGATTTCCCACTCAAAACCCTAAAAAGAGGCCAAATGGGACTCATACACAACTTGTGTCATATAGGTCCCATTTGGATGTGACTCATACACCCAAGGTGGCATATGGGTCCCACCAGGTCTTTTTAGATAGAGAAAATATTGAGGAGTTAAGAAATTAAATTTATTTGATGTCTATGTCAGGATTTTCATTGAAATATGCCTCAAGATGCATAATATAGGGTCTTAGAGGCCTATTAATGATGAGATAAAGGTCATAAATGCAATAGGGCCCAAAAAATCAATGTGAAAATATAAATAAATATGCTTCGCAACATTAAATTAAGGAAAAATTAGGTCTATTTAGCTTAAAAGGGCCTTAAATCTAATGTGAATATGTAAAACACATTACAAAACTAGATCAAGGTGATATTAGGTCCATCTTAATGTTAATAATTCCTAGATTAAGTGTGAAAGTGTAAACGACGAAATTTTTCTACACTACATTTAGCCCCCACTTTAGTGAGAGGATGAACCTGCTTCAAACTCACACTAAAGTAGAAATTCAAGAGGGGTCCAAGTGTACCAATTTGGATGAAAAAGGATGAAAAATATCAAAGGAGGTGGCAAATCCCCTAGGATCCAAGATCCTACGTAAAAGAAACATAAGTACAAAATGACACACACAAGGCATATGATATGCAACATCAATATACACAAACATGCAATGTCAATGACTAAAAGAAAGAAAAATAAAAACAAGAAAAATAAAAAATAGGTAGATCAAGCCTCGATCATTTGTCCTATATGTTGTGGATTAGATCTAATCTATTTTTCCAAATATTCATGCTCACTCTGATTCAATAGAACTTCAGGCTGTTTGCTAGGTGAGTATCCAAAAAGGGTGGCTTATTGAGAAAGTCATGCCTCTATATCAACTTCTCACCATATAATGAGAAATTCATGCCCATGTTTAGGCTTCTCATCATACACTAACCATACCAAAGATATACCTCCTAATAACTTTGACAAGGTTCCCCATAATAATTAACTTTGATCTTCATGAGGGACACAAAGCTTCGTATGCTTGAAATTCATGAACAAATAGGATGGCTCCACAGGCAAGCAAAGTGTGTTATGCAAGGTAGCCATATAATAGCTATTATAAATGAAAAATAAGGTATGTTCAAAGGTATTTTTCTTAGTTCATGTAAGGTATCATCTTAGGGAACATTGTTCCTAATATCTGCAAGAGAGGACAAGTAAAAGAAATATCACCCTCTTGGAGGATATCAAGCCCAATGACACCACCAAGAAGAAGGCGCATTGCAAGAAGAAAGAAAATTGCACAGTGAAACATGATTTTTGATGTATGCCCCCTCTTTAAAGGGGTTTCTAACACCATTGTTGTGAGCAATTGATTTAAAGTAGAAGACACAAGAGATTACTCAGAAAGCCCTATCCCAGGTCATATGTTTCCAATAGCTACGTCATACAAAAAAAGGAAGGGGTTGCCCCCAAAATGTACATCTCAATACATCACATGCGAGCCAACTTAAGGAATCTCATCCACATTCCAAGCTTTCTATTATATGTACATGAAAGGCAGTCAACTAGCCAAAAGAGACAATGACAAGTGACATACGAGGACAAGGCTACGTAACCCCTTTCCCCCACTTAATACAGGAAAAGGATGATCCATAATGATTGATGAGAAACATGCTAGAGTGAAAATTAGTATCAATTAGAGGAATTAGGTGTCCCAACATAAGGAAGAATTCCACACTCTTACATTCATTAGTAGAATGACCATGAACTCTTCGATATACACAAAATGAACTCTTGTAGTAAAATTTATTTCGTGTTCTTGGATGGAGAGATATCAAATAATCTTGGAGGAGTCTCTACAAGATACCCTCTTGATCCAAAGTTAATTATGTTATTTTATTTTGTGACAAAGATATCTCTTGCTTAGTACAAGATGTCATACTTACACAAGACTCTTTAGATTGTGAGATTTTGTACTCTCCTTTATGTGAGAGTATCAAATATATCAAATTCAAATCATTAGTGTTTTGCATGATGACATTGATATTAAGCAAAGACTTCTCTGCTTCTTTTGTTTCTTTTAAAGGATAACAATCAAGACCACTAGTTTCTATTAGTTCACGATGCACTAATGTTAAAGTCATCTTAGAGGTATCTTTTGCAATAGAGTTGATATTAAGTGAAGGTTTTCTTGTGGCTTTTGAGGGACAATAACCAAGACCACTAGTCTTTTCTTTCATGTTAGGATCTATAGGGACATAGATAACTTGTTCTATAGCACCACATCCTTTTCCACTATATCCAAGTTGTTTCATAAGTTCATAACCTTTTCCATAAAGATTTTTCATTTCTTTCAGAGTCGGCAGTCATTTATAATCAACTTCATCAAAGTTTGTCATGTAATTTTTTTGGTCTTCTAAAGTAGTTGTGGTGGATGCTTTCAAAGGCTCATCTAAATTTTGTGTTTATATTACCACTTTTTCTTTTCCCTTTTCAGAGTCTTTGTTTATGATCTCGTATTCTCCTATGAATGAAGTGAAATCCAAGGAACCCCAATCATCTCCTAATAGCTTCGTGAATTCCTCAATATGTTTTTCTTTATCTTTCTATTGCAAGGGTTCTACTTGTGTAGTTGGTGTTAATGTTGCCAAAGGATTTTCCTTTCCTTTCTCAATGTTTAAACAATTATTTGGTTTAGGGTCAGCTTCGAGTGTGTACACTTTGTTGTTGTAGACATACTTCATTATATGATGAAGAGTAGAAGGCACCCCATTCATTGCATGAATTCATGGTCTTCCTAAAAGAAGGTTGTATGAAAGATCGTGAGGCATAACATGGATGAATGTTTCTAATGTGGTCTTCCAAGTTGTAATAGGAAAAGTGATCACACCAAGCAATCATTTTCCCACATTATCAAACCCACCAATAGATAAAGAGGCAGGTTGAATTTTTTATGTATCCACGCCAAGTCTATCCAAAAGGGTCACAATACACACATTAAGGGTAGAGCCATTGTCAAAGAGGGTTATTTTTATTCCCCACCCATCATAGGTAGCTATTATCATGAAAGCATCATTTTTTTTTTGTACTTCCAAAGGAGGGAGCTCACTTTGGTGGAAAACAATGTCAACATTCATTTCTTGAATCATGGCTACTATTTCATTTCGTTGCACATTAGGAGTTCTAGGAACTTGTTGTAAGGAATTTTTAATCATGTTATGAGAATGAGGGGATGCTTGAATAAGGTCCCATAATGATATCTTAGCAGGAGTGCTCTTAAGTTGTTCAACAAGATCATACTCCTTTCCACCTTCCGAAGGAAAATGAGGAGCACTAGGAAAGATAGGGTTAGGTAGTGGGAGGGTCATTGAGGGTATTTTTCTTGGTTGAAAATTATTTCTAGTGTTATATGTATGAGCAATGATATTATAACTTGGCTGATGTGAAACATTATTCTTGGGTGGGTAAAGGATAAGTTCATGCTTGTTTTGAGTTTGTGGTCATTGTGAGGGTGGGTAAAGAATTAGAGGGTTCTTAGGATATACCATAGGGTATGTAGGAGGTCCATTAATCAAGGGGGGTCTAATGGACACTTGTGTATTCATAACCTCAGCTGTCTTCGTTTGATGTATTTCTAATAAAGGGAAGTCTAGTGTCATCTTTTCACCATCATCTAAGGAATTTGAAATGCTGTCATTTTCTTCCACTATGATATCTTCCCTAGTAGGAAAGTTTTTAGGAGAACTATGACATTCAAAGTTTGGTTCTTCTAAAATAACTTCATCGCAAGTAGGTGAATGATCAATGGTTAAATTTTCTTGTTTATCCATGATGTCATTGTCTTGTTCAATAATGTTTTCCCTAGGGGAAGAAATACACATAAGATTAACTCATGAATTTCATCGATGGCATTTTCTAACATCAAAGTATCTTCTTTACAACTATGAGAGATACTAAGAGAAGAACTAGTGTGATTGTCATGATTGTCCCTACTTTCATTCCTTTGTCCAAAAATATCTTCCAAAATAGTATAGGTGGGGGAAGAAACATAAAGAGGTTTGTTTTAGACCTTAAATATTTTATTATCTAACACCAACATATCCTCATCACTTACAACATTATCACAAGAGGGGAATATGTTAGGAGATGAATGTAGATTATTTAGAGTGTTATGTAGGTAGGTTTCAATGGTATCTTGTTGTGTTATGTGATTGTCATGCTTACCTATGGTTGTGTCCTCTTATTTATTTGTGTGATTGTAAGAGGAGAGATAAAACCAGGGTTCTCAAAAATCTCATCGATTGGTTCTTCTAACACTGAATATATTCTTCACAACTAGGAGAGATATTAGAAGAATGAATATGATTGTTATGATTGCCCAAGGTTGTATTCTCTTTCACTTGAATTTTCTCACAAGAAAGAGGTGAATGGAAATTAGGTAAGGTGATTTTTAGAAATGTGTCTATGATCTCATTCTCTTGTGCTATAATATCTTCCCAAGGGGGAGAAAGAGAATGACAAACAAGACTCTCATGATTCTCAATGATTGCATCTTCTTCCACCAAGATACCTTTGTCACTAACATGAGAGGTATCAGAAGAAGAACAATTATGATAATCATGGTTGTCTATTTGTATCATTTTATATCACATCCTTCCCACAGATAGGAGAGATAAGAGGGGTTGTAAGTTTAAGGAAAGGGTTAATATTTTCACTCTCTTGCACTAAGAGACTCTCATAACTAGGAAATATATTGAACAAATGACTAACATTCTTATTGACTAACTTTTTCTTTGTAAACTTGGAAAAGATAGATACCAACATTTGTGAAAAGTAATCTGTGCAAAATTAAAATGGAAAGATACTTCAAATGCAATGTAAAGACCTAAAATGAAATGTGTAAATGCAATTTTCAGATTTTTAACAAGGTAATTTACTGATTACACTATGCAACAATCTAAAAATGAAATTTTGTACATGAAAATTTGGAATTAAGCAATGCATTAAATGAACCAATTTAAGATATCTTTAGTGAAATGCATGTAACAAAAACTCAACTAACTGAAACAGATAACTAATGATAGTAAATAGAAGTGCAAAAAAAAGGTTTTCAATGCTGTAAAAGGGGCATATGAGTCCCAGTCAAGTTTTTTTAGGAGTTCAAATGCTAGAAAATGTAAAACACAAAAATATTAGAAAGTAGCCAAAACAACCTACACTGGGACTAAATCACCCAGAGGCGCGTATGAGTCACAATTTAGCTTTTTTGCACCATTTTTAGAAAATTATATGTGAATGCTATTCTTTTTGGTTAGGATGATGTTTAGAATAAGTGAAATTACAATTTTTAGATGAAATTCAATGATGCAAGATGCAAAAATGCAACATATATGCACTTTCACTAATGCAAGATATAAAAACCCTAGAATGCCACTTAACTAATGCAAGACCGAATGAAAAGGTAATCTAAGAAAGATCTAGGACTTTAATGCACTCCAAATAAGAAAAGAAGGTGTTCACCAAAATGAAAGAAAATAGTAGCTCTATGGTTTAGGACATAGAGCAACAAGTTTTCTACACTTTTCATTCAATGAAACCCTAGAGATCTCAATCCAAATATAGAAAGGGGGAAATAGATCTTGCAATAGGGTGTCCTAGGGTATGTTTAGAAACTAAAAAGGGGTTCACCACCAAGCTAGGGCTTGGAAAGTCAAGAGATGAATGAATCATGAAAAGTACCATGCAAAACCTAACTAGATGACCTAGGAAATGAAATTGAAATGTAGAATATCGAACTGAAAATGAACAGAGGTGCACATGGAAGAGTGATGAGGTCAAAAAAAGCTCCAAAACCCTAAAAAATTGCTATTTGATGCCCACTGGGACTCATACACTAGTCTAGGTGATTTATTCCCAGACTAG
Source organism: Sequoia sempervirens (assembly GCA_007258455.2). Taxonomy (NCBI): domain Eukaryota; kingdom Viridiplantae; phylum Streptophyta; class Pinopsida; order Cupressales; family Cupressaceae; genus Sequoia; species Sequoia sempervirens. The sequence continues at coordinate 496,797,108 of VDFB02193867.1, read as the reverse complement.
GGTTTCTATGCCAAAACTGGAATCTGATAGTATATGATCTGAATCCCTTGAAACCTTAAAAATGTACTGTACTGGGACTCATACACCACAAGTGGTGTATTAGTCCCACTCTATTTTTTTGGAGGGTTAATACTTGAATATGCTCTCCTATTTTTTCTCTTCCTTCCACACATTGCTTCCAGGTCTGAAACCTTGATTTGCAACCTATAGGTGACTTTCCGTGAATATAAAAACCTTGTGAACCCTTGATGAATTTATTCAACATTGCAACCTAATATTGAAAGGATATTCAAGCTCGAAGACACCTAGATTTGCAATTACACATGTAGAGAGAAAAACTTGTTGATTGTTATGGAATAGGGGTTTACCTTGGTCAAACCCCTCTTAGGTAATTAAACCAAATGATGAGATAATGAAATACGGAAATGAAACATGAAACATGAACAATGATACCTTGAATGATGTCTTGAAAATATATAATCCAAAATGAAATGGCCATGAAGGATGTAGATCTAGATCTTGAAATAAGTGTAAAACAATGCTTAATCTTGGATCTTGAATGCAACATCACAACAATACCTCAACAACATGCTTAATACCTGATAAACTTGACATGATGATGGATCTTGAATTGCTACAAAAATTGATGAAGAAATCTACCCTTGAATGCTTTAGAAATGCTCTTGAATGCTCTCTTGACACTCTTGTGAAGTCTTGGAATGCTTAACTATTGATTAATTATGTTTCTATAATGAAGGATTAGTGAAATGAAGATTTTAAACCTTGTTTATATAGGCAATCCATCTAATATCCCGTTTATTAGATCCCAAAGGTTGACATTCATGATATTTGAACTTAAAATCTTGATTTCCTGCTCAAAACACTAAAAAAGGGCCAAATGGGACTCATACTCCACTTGTGGCATATAGGTCCCATTTTTATGTGACTCATACACCCAAGATGGTGTATGGGTCCCACCAAACCTTTTTAGATTGAGAAAATCTTAGGGAGTTAAGAAACTAAGTTTATTTGATGTCTATGTAAGAATTTTGGTTGAAATATACATTGGGATGCATAATATAGGGTCTTAGGGGCCTATTAATGATGAAATAAAGGTAATAAATGCAAGAGGGCCAAAACTCAATGTGAAAGTGCAAAAAAATATACCTTGCAACATTAAATTAAGGAAAAATTAGGTCTATTTAGCTTAAAAGGGCCCTAAATAGAATGTGAATATGTAAAACACATTACACCACTAGATCAAGGTGAAATTAGGTCCATATTAATGTTAATCATTCAAAAATTAAGTGTGAAAATATAAATGACATTTTTCAACACTACAGATAAACTCTTGGCTAAACTCCTTCATAGATCCTTGAAAGACATGGCCTTGGAATGTTTTGTTCCTTACCAAAAAATTCAATACATTCATTCAATGAACTTGTTGATGCATTTTTCAACCACTTCCAAGTGCATATGGGTCCTAAGATGACCTTAGCATATCTAATGAGATGTAAGTATAAGGATGATGAAAAGGTCACTAAATTTATCTCTTGTTATCAATTGCTTTACTCATAAATCAACATTAGGATTCCTGATCCTAATCTTCAACACATGTTGATGGAGAATTTGTAACATAAGATACGACATAAGATTGGGATGACGAAATTTCCCTCCTTCACACAATTGTGCATGGACCTTTGTCATTACCAAAATTCAATTAGTAGTCATGAAGTGAAAACTCCCTCTAACCATCTTGAAAAATATGAATCCATGCCTCAAACCATTTACCAATCATTCAAGAAACCAAAAAAGGGCTTTATACAACTCAAATCCCCTCAACCAACTCAACATGTTAACTCCCAAGTGGCTAGTATAAAGATGACAATTCCATATACATTTGGGGAGGAATATACAATTTACCCCTCTACCTGATACCATGCACTCCATCATGTTGCAGTTCTTAAACAAGAAATTACTTTCCTTACCTCCTATTAGAGCTCCTAGTCCTACTAAGTCTTTATCTCCAAACTATAGACAAAATGCTTTTTTCCATTATCACTGAAAAAATGGACATGGTAAGGAACATTATAAGCATCTTAAATATATTGTGCAAGAACCCATTGATTCTAATCACATTCAAATTGATGGTGTTAATAATCAAGGTAATAACTCTATAGGCACTCCCAACCAAAGTTTTCTAAAATGGAAAGGTAAGTCCCAAGGATGAAAATAGACCCGATGTTCCTAAATTCATTAGGAAATGAGATCCCCACATTGAATTGACTAACAATCCTTTGGTGAGTCAACCTAATGTGAGAATATTTAGATTTCCTTATGATTTGAGGATGAGGGTCAAGGTCAAACAACACTTTTGGGAGAAAAATTGAAAAATAGCAAATCAACTCCAAAATGCAAGCTACCACTTATATCTTGTAGATTATGCATAAAACTGAGCGAAACACCAAAGATTCTAGCAGAAGTGGGAAAGGAGACCACTGTGCACCTGTCATAAAATATTGTTTCTGCAAGCTTGTCAGGGACTCATTCACCCATAGGTGAATGGGTCTAGGTCTCCTATTTTAGAAAAATCTGAATCTGAGATATAAGCCTTGAATCTGCACTTCTCTCCTATACCTCTAAACCTTCTCTCCTGGATTTGAACCTGTGATAAATCTATTAAAAAAAATTATTGTTTGGTGGTGGATGTGGGTTTTCCTCTATCAAAACACTGGTTTGGTAATTAAACCTTGATAAAAAGAAGAGATTTGAAACAAGAAAGTGTGTGTAAGCCCTAATATTAAATGTGTCTAATATTACAAGAGATCAAATGAAAGAAAACCCTACTCAAATGTGTTAGAATAGGATCCAAAAATGAAACAATGAATAATGATGAAGACCTACTTTGAGAGATTTCAAATCACCCTAATAGATCACAAATCTGAATATACCTTCCCTTAGGAAAAAAGTATCTTCTCCTTGCTCTTGAATGTAAATCCTCATGATCTCATGTGAATCTCTTTCTTTTCTAGTGAAAAATGATTGAAAGATCTATATTTATGGGCTTCCCTTCTAATTTCCTGTTTATTAGATCCTAAAAGCCGACACTTAGAATTTGAATTTAGGACCTTGAAATTATGCCAAAAAATGTTTAAATTTGAGTTTGTGAATTTAAAGGGAACCCATTCACCTATAGGTGAATGGTCCTTACCTAAAAGCTTAGGACCTAATTTATCTTGGGGCATTAAGTTGATTAATAACATGTATTCAATGTAGGTTATATTATCAGGAAATAAATGAAATAGGCCTTGGGATGCATAATAAATGGTATAAGGGCCCCATTGATGAGGTTTAAAATGCATAAATGTGAGCTCACTAAAATAGGTCCAAACTAAGTGTGAAATTGTACTTTCACTTAGAAAGGAGAACAATTTTCTACACTACATTTAGCCCCCACTTTAGCGGCCATATAACACTACATGCATATGTAATCTAAAGGAATTTGAATAATAAAAATGATACTCATATGGATTCATCCAAAAATAGGGAGAATGAAACCCACACTATAACTATCTGCAAAATGACAATGTTAGGAACCACATCCTACAACATCAATTCATTAGTTCAAAAATCCTCTTATAAAACTCCTACAAAGAATCGAATTTGAGGGTAGATGTATTCCCCCCCAAAGTTTGCTTTCTTTACAGAGGTGAAATCAGGGTAGCCATGAAATCTCATCGAATTACATGGTTTTTAAAACATTGAAAAATGGGGTTATATAAAAAAGGGGGTTTACCAAAATAAATAACCCTATTCTCCACTATTTCATTCAAGAAATGAGATCCAAACTATGAAGTGACTATCAACCAAAAGGTGAGTCAAATCAAAGTATGAATAAAAAATTTCTCCTTTATGCAAGGATGGGGGTGTGAGTAAAATAAAACTTTGGGGAGACAAATTTGAAATAATAAAACAACTCTTAGTCTAGATATACAAAGTGTAATGAAGAGATTTATCATAAAACAAAAGGAAACAGTAAAATTTCTAGAAAAATTGAGGGTAATAAATGTTGTGCACTTTTCAAAACTTGTTATTTTTGCAACCCTAATAGGGACTCATTCACCCTATGGAAAATGGGTCCTAGTATGATTTCCCAAAAGACTTTGAATCATAAGTTGTAGCTTATGAATTGTGAAAACTTGCAGCCTTTTTATCCCTAAAAGGGATTCAATCACCCTATGGTGAATGGGTCCTGGTAGGATTTTCCAAAAAATATAAATCTGAATTTGAAGTTCTAGACTTGTAATTCCTTCTTGTAACTTGAGATTCCCACTTTTGGATTCAGATCTGTCAATAATCTACAAAATCAATTTGATGTTTGTTGGTGGATGGGGGTTTTCCTCGGTTAAACCCCAAGTTTGGTAATTAAACCTTGATGATAAATAGAAAGTTGAAACATGAAATAGGTATGCAATCCTAACCTTAAGTGTTTCTAAGATTAATATCTCTAATGATGCAAAGAAACCCTACTTAAGTGTGTTAGAATAGGATCCTAAATTGAAACATGAACAATGCATAAGACCTAATTTAGGAAACCTCCAATCCCCTGAATAAGTAACAATATGAATATACCTTGCTTTATGCTGAAAATAGAATGATCATAGAAGATGGAATGACTTAGGAGACAAGTCATTAGGCTTGGTTGAATCTCATGGTGCTTTTCCCAAAACCTAGAATCCATCATGATTCCCCATAGGCAACTATCATCAATCCCTTAATAATGCTTAATCTTTGACAATAAAATGAGCTTGAAGACCTATAAAAACACTATAATGTTGCTCCAAGACTTCATTCTTGCTTGCTCCTTGCTTTTGAATTCTTGATCTCATGAAAATTGCTTAGATTCTTCTAGTGTTCTAGTGTGAAACATAATGAAATAACCTTTTATTTATACATAACTTAAGATTAATTCCTAAAATTCAAATATCACAAGCTGAAATTGAATTGTAGATTTCAAATCATTAAAATACCACCAAAATCATATTTCAAAGAGGGGTCCTAGGTCTAAGTGAGGACCCATTCGTCATATGGTGAATGGGTACTAGGCCACTTACCTAGGACACACATCGAGCAAGGTGAAATATCATGTGAAAATAGGGCCCTATGAATAAGTGAGGACCCATTCACCATGTGATGAATGGGTCCTAGGTCACCTACCTAGGACACACACCTTCCAAATTAAGTGTTGTGTAATGGAATTTATGAATGTTTGGGTTTATCCTTTGGAAATTTCCTTTAATTAGGCTTGGATTTGAATTAAAGGGGCCAATTAAAGAAATTTAACCTTAATTAATTAATAAATCCCTAGATTAGTATGAAAGTATAAAGATACACCTTACAACACCCTAAATAAGGAACAATTAAGTCCATTTAGTTTAAAAGGGCCCTAAAATTAATTTGAATGTATAAAACACATTACACCACTAAATTAAGGAAAAATTAGGTTCATATTAATATTAGTTATTCCCAAATTAAGTGTGAAAAAAGGATACTTTTTCTGATGCTACATTTAGCCCCCACTTTAGTGACCATATGATACTACGTGCATATGCAAGCTAAAGGAAATAAACTCTATAAAAAGGATACTCATATGGATTCATTAGGGAGAATGAAGCCCCCACTATAGTTACTTACAAAACCATAATGTTAAGGACTACATACTACAACACAAGTTCATTAGTCGTTCAAAAATCCTCTTATCAGACTTCTATGGAGAATCAAATTTGAGGGTAGATGTATGCCCCCCTAATTTCACTTGCTTTATGGAGGTTGAATCAGTGTGAATACAAAACTGCATTGAATTACGTAAGTCATAACATAGGGTATTTCAAAGTACCATACCAGATATTGATAGACATTTGATGAGACTGTGAGTAGAATTATGAATCCAACACAATAAAAAACATCAAAAACAGTGTCGTCTATCCCCCATTGCGGTAATTTGAATAAAATGACCTTAAAATGAAATAATCTTTATTTACTAAGGTTTAATATATACTAATGAAAATGACACTTTTTTACTATCATTTGACATTTACCTTTTTTGAAAATTACCTTGTTGTAGAGTGATCTAGGATACCAAGCTGACGAACCTACAAGCCTCCTAGACTTGACATTGTTCGTGACGAGGTAGCACGAGACACGCTTCGTCACATGGTGAGTGGATTCTACTATTCTTTTTCTTCATTTTCATGTATTTATTGTACTTTTTAATGTATTTTTAGTACCCTAGAAAATATTTGTGTAAAGTTTCCATCTTTGTTGCAAAGCATCCATTTTTGTTGCAAAGCGTCCATTGTTAGCACAAAGTGTCCCTCCTTGGTGCAAAGTGTCCATCCTTGGTACAAAGTGTCCCACTTTGGTGCAAACTGTCTAGATTTGTCTAAAGTGTCCAAGGACCCCCATCCAAGAATGGCATAAGTGTCCACATTGGCCGCAAAGTGTCTTAGATAAACTCTAGTGTCATTTAATTGATAAATTTAGTATTTATTTTATGTATTTTGTTATTTTAGATTCCTCCTTGAGCCCGAAAACACCTTAGAGGGAGAAAATTCTATTTCCTATGAGATTCCATCACATGACTGTCAGAGGAGGAGTTTGGCATTCTATAGGATAGAGAGATTGGATGCTGACACATGTACCTTCCACCTTCCTATGGGCAAGGTGACCATCACCCTAGAGGAAATACACCACATCTTGCAGATTCCTATCCAAGGCGAGGTTGTACACTCAATAGATGAGTGATCATACAAAAAAATTAGGATGATATTCTATACTGTTTACAATGGCTCATCTGACAGTTGACCTTTGGTCAACATAGTGAGCTTAGTTAGATTCTACATGTGTGAATACCATTACTTTGGTGGATCTTGATCACTACTATAACACTTGCATTAGTACCAGATAGATGAGGTGTCCACTTAGATGGTCGAATTGTTCATATCATTAGAGACATGTAGGAGCACAAGACTATACATTCTTGGGGTCATAGAATGCTCACACATCTATTTTATGATTTGGGATGATTTGTATACCAGGAGCTGGATAGCATAGTACATTGTACACTCTTACAGGTATGGTGCTTTGAGCACATCACATGTACTAGGCCCACTTGATTTCCTACCATAGTGGCCATGGGCTACCCATGAGCCTTCAGTTATGCACTAAGGTGAGCATGGAAGGAGGTAGATTTACTGCATTGGCAGATTAGATTTGATCGGTTAGATGAGGATGATAGCTCCTAAAGACTGTATCTTAGGATTCCGTAATGGATGGATGATAGACACAAGCTAGTTAGGTAGCAATGAGATTGATTTCTTTTAGGGAGACATGATTACATAGTGAGACCATTCTACTATGATCGTGTCATGTGTGAGTTTGGACATATTCAAATACCACTATGGGCCTGATTGAGATACCTACGATTAGCACAGAGTGCTCCTAAACTTGGGGACACTCATCATCTAATGATTGAGGATGTGTACATTAGTGGTTCAGAGGATGAGGACCATTACATGCCCCTAGTCTCAGATGTTAACAACGTAGGCACTACTCAGGCCTATGATGAGTGGTGGGTTGGAGCATGACCATCCCATGTCTTTCCCATTCACTACCCTGCAGGCCATGTTAGACCTCTTCTAGGTCACAGAGAGGATTGGGGTGATGAGTAGGTTAATGGAGATATAGATGATGATGAAACTGTGCCTAACATATTTATTAGTTTGGGTGAGGATGAGGATGAGGATGGGAGGAGTCCTAGTCTATGAGTGAGGATTCCAATGAGATAGAGGGGGATCTAGTTTCCCTCGAGAGGTGAGATGCACACCCTACCAAGGCCACTAGATCCCATGTAGCAGCCACATCAGAGATAAGCACTCACAAGCATGGTGATGTCAGTGGTATCGAGCCATCCGCACCTCCCACACAAAGGGGGACCATTGTTGTATAGTTATACCCCGACTAGCGAGCTAGAGATCTAGGTGATGATTTGATTTTTATGTTTTCATTACCCTCTTTGATTTTGGTGTACATATGATTTATATATATATATATATATATATATGTTTCATGATGTGTACTAATATCTTTTATGTTTTCCATCTTGTAGGGTCCATGTGAGAGTGGTGTGAGCTCTATCAAAATGTTACTACAGAGATGATGAATGCACTATGCATGTATGATGATCTACCATCATAGTACATGCCCCCACCTTCCACAAGGCAACATATAGATCTCTCAAGTCTAAATTCCTAAATTGAGGATAGCATATGAGAGCATGTCCATACACACTGACCTAGCTAGAAGATAGATTTCCCCACTACAGACAGTGTTGGATGAGCTCCGAGCCTCTTGAGGTCCATCAGATAGTGGGACAAAGTCCACCCTTCGATTGAAAATCTTGATGCTATCTAGAGAGAAAAATGGAAAGGCTGTAGGTAGAGAGAGATCACATAGAGTAGGAGTGTGTCAAGGCACTCATACGAGAGGAAAATATGAGAGGAGAGGTGCAGGGCCTACAGGAAGCCATGAGATCCTTGAGCAAGACACGATCACATACCACCATCTCCCGATGGGGGTTTTCCACTAGGCACTGAGGGTTCTAGCAATCACAGGCCCTATTAACATTATATTAATTGATATATGTACTTTAAATATTGATGATATATATGAGGGTATGTGTAGGATCATGATGGGCCAAAAAGTGGCAATATGATGGGTATGTGTAGGGCATGTGGTTGATGACATTTTTTTTACCCCAAATTGATGAAACAAAAAGGGTTTTTTAAGGAGATTCTCAACTTTCCGCCAATATAAATTATGCTTTACTTTGAATTTAATAAATAATTATCATTCATTTTCTATTTGAATTATGACTAAAGTCTTGATTGATAGGCTAATTGAAAAACATATATAGCTTTCAAACGATATCACATTTTTGAATCCAAAACATGTGTCACATTCTATGCTTCACATACTATAAGATCCTTTTAAAAAAAAAATATTTCATGAAGTTTTGACCAAGTTAAGGTGGTCGACATAAAAGTTTTATATTTTTAAAATTTGTAAAATGTGGATCATGATGGGCCAAAAAGTGGCGATATGTAAGGATATAATGGCCCATGTTGCTGACGACTTCTTTTTTACCCAAAATTGATGAAACTAAAAGGGATTTTAAAGGAGATTCTCAGCTCACCAATATAAATTATGCTTTACTTTGAATTTAATAAATAACATTATTCATTTTCTATTTTAATTATGACTAAAGTCCTAATTGATAGTCCGATTGAAAACATCTATAGCTTTCAAATGGTATCACATTTTTTAAATCCTAAACATGCTACACATCTCTATGCTTTGCATACTATAGGATTAAAAATAATAATTGAATTTCATGAAGTTTTGACCAAGTTAAGGTGGTCAAACATAATGAGTTTTATATAGTTTTTAAAAAGTTATAAAAAAAATCACACCAATTATTTACTTGGAAACAAATTACAAAAAAAATATGCATCACATCGACATGAGTCCTCTACTTATATCTAAAATCTTATAAAAAAATGTTATCATTTTATTGTGGTTAGGGTATCGACAGACACCTACTTCTTATTTTTTCCCTAAATTTAAGTACTACTGCATTGAAATTTCAAATTTTCACCAAATAGATTTTTTTATAAAAAAATAAACCTAGTAGTTTAGAAATACATTCAATTTTCTGCAGATTCTATTCTTACATATTTTTGAAATAATATAGATAACTTATTCAAATTTTTACATCAAATTGCCTAACTCTTATTTTTCTGAATTTTTCCTCACTTGCCACTCAAGGGCCTATTTTTCCATAATGATCCCACATACCCAAAGAAAATTCATAATTAATTATTTTCTTGAAGAATTAAAAATATGATCACATCGACATGAGTCCTCTACTTATATCTAAAATCTTATAAAAATATTTATCATTTTATTGTTTAGGTGGTCGATAGACAACTATTACTTATTTTTTCCCTCAATTCTAAGTACTATTGCATTGAAATTTCAAATTTTAACCAAATAGATTTTAAAAATAAAAATAAACCTAGTAGTTTAGAAACTACATTCAATTTGCTACAAATTCTATTCTTACATATTTTTGAAATAATAGAGATAACTTATTCAAATTTTTACGTTAAGTTCCCTAACTCTTATTTTTTTGAATTTTTTGCCACTTAAGGGCCTATTTTTTCCATGATGATCTTGCACATACCCATGATATATGAGCATTTATTTTTTCATGTTCTTGTGTTGAATTAAATGTCAAATGTGATTTATTAAATATCCTTTTCAAGAATTTCTAATAAATATCTCCATGATTTAATTTTTATGTGATCTAATTAAAACATTTTTAGTTTATGTTAGATACTACATTGTGATGAAGTATGCTATGTTAACTTAAATGCACCTATGGTCAAATATATAAGGATCTAAATTAACTTAACAAACAAGATTTTCATTTGAATAGTACGGAAACTAAAGTAATAATTCAAAACAATTGAACAACCACTTTAGACTCTATGTCACACAATTATTGTCAAAGAATCAAGAAATGTGAGATAAAATAGAATACCATCTACATAATCTAACAACACTATTTTAACACACTATTCAAAAGAGAGGATGCTATACATAATACCGATGTAAATGTACAACATTAATAGGTTCTTTTAGGGGTGTATCATCTATTTCTATTAATGTGTAGGCTTCAGACCCATAGTTTTCTTTGATTACATAATGTCCTAACCAATTAGGGCTGAATTTTGCTTTTTCATTGGGAGGAGCATTAACTTTATGCTGATTTTTGTATCACACCAAGTCACCTCTATTAAATGCACGAGGGACAAAATTATCATTATATTTACGTTGCATTCTTTTGGAATAAGCTTAGAGATGCTCAAGAGAATTGATACACTATTCATCCAACATTTCAAGCTGATGTAATCATTGCTCTTTATAAGTAGTATCGTCAATAAGCCCTCTAAGAGAAATTCGTGGTGAAGGAATCTCTAACTCCAAGGGAATTATTGCTTCAGCACCATAAACAAGGCTATAAGGAGTGTTTCAAGTAGATGTTCTAATACGTGTATAGTAATCCCACAAAGCATAAGTCAGTTGAGTATGCCAATCTTTGTTATGTTTACTTATTGTTTTTTGAAAAATTTGTTCAAGAGTCTTGTTAGTCGATTCTTCTTGTATATTTGTTTGTGGGTAATATGGCATCAAAAAGTGATGTTGAATATAAAAGGTTTCCAAAAATTTCTTCACGTCATTGTTCTTAAATAAAGTTCCATTATCCGAAATTAATGCAGAAGGGAGACCAAAGCAAGCAATAATGTGTTCCAATATGAAATGACATATTGCATCAGCTGTCATGGAATGTGTGTGTATGAAAATATGATCAATTATAAATGAATTCAAACACATATCAATAAAACATTAGATCAAAAAAGTTAAAAGAAAAACAGAAATAAGCAAACTGTTAATGGTAGCTTCTCCAAAGTCGTCTTATTGCTCTCTATCTCCAGCATTTTTTTTTGCTCAAGTGGTTCTCAGATTTGGAATGCCAAGCTCAATGAAATAGGCTATTGAAGAATGAGATTAAAAATGCATACTATGCTAAATGCAAGATTATGCTATGATGAGAATATTGTTGAAATGCTAAAAATGCAAGAATGCAAGCGTATGTTGTGTTCGTCCTGTGTTGTAACCAATGCTTGGATTTGCGCGTGCATTTATAGAGTTTTTTGAAGATTTCGATTGGTTGGGTTGTTTAACGGCTGTGATAATTCCTAACAGATCGAACGGTTGAAGATAGATGAGATTGAAGAGAAAATAGAAGAAAACGAGTAAAGCAATATTTTTCCATTTTTATGGAAGAGATAAGATGAGATGATTTAAAAATCATCTTTTTAGAAGAAAAATGGAAAGATTCTGATAAGATAAATAATGAATTATCTAATTCAATTATTTATTTATGAGTGCATGTTGATTTTTCTTAACTAAATAAATATTTATTTAAGATTTTGAGGAAATCAGAAGATTTCATAATTAAATGGAATATCTAATTATGATTTGAAGAAAGTAGAAGATCTTTAATTAAATAAAATATTTAATTAATTAGAGGAAAGTTTTAAAATAGAAAGAAAAGAGATATTTAAATTTAATTAAAAATATTTAATTAAATTCAAAAGATGATAATTAACTTAAATAAATAAAATGTATTTATTTAATTTAATCAAGTAGATATGTGGAATAATTAAATAAAATAGATTTATTTAATTATGGTGGGAGAATAAAATGAATGAACACTATAATTAAATTGATTAAATTTAATTATGTGTAGAAGACTTTTAGAGGAATTAATTAAATAATAAATATTTAATTAAATGTTAGGAATAATTAAACATGACCAATTTTATGCATATACATTTTTCCCCTCTTTGAAGTGATGTGTGAAACGCATTGCTTCAAAGAAAAATAAAATTTTTGTTGCCCCTGATATGTTTTTGATGCTGATGTTGATGATTCCCCCTCGGGAGGTAAATCACGGATGATGAGAGTCTGTTGGGGAGTTAGTGATTTAGCTCCTTATAAGTGATGTAAAAGATGCCCCAGATTAAAGTGAAAAGAAAAATGCCACCAAAAGCCCACCTTAATTGACCTATGTAAGGTAAAAGGGGTGAAAGTGGAAGTCATTTTCACTCTTTTGCTACAATGATTTTGATGCTCTCATAGTGACATAGCAAGATGTCGATTCTATATCACACTCATAGATTCGAGCGGGTGCAACGATTTCAGAGACCAACAGTGTATGAACCACCGATGAGTCGATTAAACCTCTTTGTGATTCAAATTTTTATGAATTTGATCCATTTTTTGCAAGTTTTAACGTGGATTTAGGATTGGAAATGCCATTTTAGCACATCCGCGGGCCTATTTTAGCACTTTCGAAGTGTCCTTTAGCGCATCTAGGGTGTTCTATAGTGCCTTTAGGTGTAGTGTAAAAATGGGCAGTCTAGCACATACGAAGTATAGAGTAGCACTTCTAGGGTAGTAGGCTGGGTAGGGTACTTTAGCGCATACAAGGCACAGAGTCGCACATCAAGGAATTGGCTAGAACAGAGGTAGATTAGCACTTCTAGCATGCGAAGTAGCACATATGCAAGGTAGTTTAGCGCTTTTAGTGTTTTAGCGCATCTAGGTGATGAAATAGCACATTGGTTGTGTGTATTAGTGCATCCAGGGTTCTAGTGCTTATAGGTAGTGAAGTGGCACTTTTAGGGTGCAAGAGCCTGTCATATGAGTTTTAGTGCTTTTGAGGTAAACTATAGCGCTTTTGAGTTTTAGCGCATATGAGGTGCAGATTAGCACATCTGGGAAAATTTTGGCAGAATGCCAAGATGAAAAAAATGATGGTCTATATTGTGTCCTTGGTCAATAGATAAAGAAATTGTTTTGCCATCGTGCTAATAGTTGATGATTAATTGATAACTTTGCTTCCTCGATTAGAAGACAAAGAGTAAATGCCTGATAGGACTTTTGATAAATTTGTTTCCTACGATAGAAAACAAGTAGTAAATGATTGATGACTCCTGATAAATTTGCTTTCTGCGATAGAAAAAAAATAGTAAATGATTGATGTGAAAACATATTTGCATTTATGTTCGAAATACAAATAGAATGATGTTTGGATTGTGTGATATGGGTCACTAATATGGGTTACTTGATATGGGTCACTGATATGGGTCACTGATATGATTCACTGATAGATAGGGCACATGATATGGGTCACTGATATGATTCTGATTAGTTGTCTTTGTGATGATAATAGGAGGTGTTTGACAACCTCCAGAGTAGAGAGCGGTTCCCGATATGTTGGGATCAGATAGGAGAGTTGACTTCTGCAGAGGTACAGTGGATAGGTGTCTGTGGACTGGGATCCTTGTTGACTATCCCGCGAGGGATTCGAGTCAATAGGGGACTGCTGACTGCCTTGGCAGAGAGGTGGCATTCCGATCATAACACCTTTCATTTGCTGACTGGTGAGATGACTGTGACACCTGAGGATGTATACAGAATTCTAGGTATTCTTGTTGTAGGTGCCCTTGTGGTTTATGACCACAAGGAGATAGGCGGGATAGAGGCAATGAGGAGGATCTGCGGTGATGCGTCTATAGCTGGATATTAGGTGTCGTGGGTGGATTTTAGCAGGTATCCAACCTTAGTTGCAGTATTGGTGGCATTTATTGGAGGTTTCCTTGGACTAGACCATTGGTCAAAGGGATTTTGAGTTGGGTGGGGGAGGATGCTAGAGTGGATGGTGACTCAGCCACAAAGGTACTCTTGGGGGAGCTGCATTTTTGCACATTTGTATCATGATCTACATCAGGTGGTCTACCGAGGGTCGATGAGTTTGGCTAGCGGTGTGACTTTACTCCAGATCTGGGCATGGGAGCATATTGCGGTTGCGAGGTTAGCATGTGCCAGGGCTAGGCCACTAGGGAGGCCATATGTGGAGGCATATTCAGGTGCACTTGTCCAGCCCAAGCTGGGCAAGTTTTAGTATTGGCAGTGCATGTTGGATGATTTGGATGTCGTTATATGGAGGCCATATACAAATTGTGAGCCCTGAGACATGGATCACTTGGAGATGCCGTTTGTCTACATACCTCAATATCTGATAAGATGGACTCCGTTCATTATTGAGAGGTTTTTGGCCTTGTGAGTGCAGAGACAGTATGGATTCATGTAGGGGATGCCATAGGGCGTTGCTCATTATGGGTGGCGCAAGGATGATCCTGGATGGGGACACTGCATTACTTACTAGGTGGCGTACACAGAGTATGTGAGCTTGCAGCTAGAGGTATGGGCATATAGGCCAAAGGTTACAGATGTAGGCATGTCAGATGAGTACTTAGTGTACTTCCATACTCATCGATTTCCACGATTTACATGTCCAGATGAGCCAGGGCCCATTGTAGTGGTACAGTAGCTAGTGGCAGAGAGACAAGAGGGTGTGGCTGGTGGAGAGTAGGCAGTCGATGGCGGAGAGGAGGGGGAGGGTGGAGATGAGGAGGAAGAGGATGACAAAGGGGAGGGTGACAGGGATGATGATAGCTCGGATGGTGGGGATGATGGGGGAGATGATGGAGGGGAGGTAGAGAGGTTAGTGAGGCAGAGGATGGACAGCTTAGCCAGTGCATAGGTTGTTTGGAGGACCAGATCTGGTGGTAAACTACAAACGATCATCATGATGTCCTCTTCCCAGCAGACACAAATAACCACTTTGCAGGCCCAGGTGCAGACTATTTAGGGTCAGTTAGGTCAGGCACAGAGCGTGATGGAACAGTTGCAGTCACAGCTGGCACAGGCTCAGACTCAGGCTTAGGCATAGGTACAGGTATAGGTACAGGCTGCTCCGCCTGCCCCAGACCCACAAATAGCTCAGCTGATCACAAAGAGAGATGCTTTGAGACAGAGGGCAGTAGAGGCTGAGGGCGTAGCTCAGAGACTGATGGGCATTGTAGAGAGTGCATCGTTATGGGACACCATTGCAAAGGGCATGGAGATGGCGAGTGAGGCTGAGTATTATCAAGTTAGATATGAGGAGTTATATCCTCTTGAGTGCAGAGAGCCATTCCCACAGTCCCACACTAGGAGCAGGAGCAGGTCACGGACACGTACTCAGAGTCTAGGGGTTACTAGGCCTCGGCAAGATCCAGATGCAGGTACCAGTGGCAGGCCACCTCCTTCCGGACCAGCTCCATCAGGGGCATCGACCAGCTAGCGGGCACATGTATATCATTTTTGGAGCATGTATATTGATTTTTGATCATATCTTATGTATTTCTCTTTGGAATTTTCAGTTTCCTTGGACATTGGACATTTGTATTACTTATGATGAGCGATGATATGCAACGGCGATTATTTTTGTGATGATGTGATGTGCATGTATGAGATGATGATGTGATATGCATTTATCTCTACATGTTATGGTATTTTGATATGTATTGGAATGATTTGATGACTAACATGATACGCAGGATGATTTGGTATGATGTTATGATGATGAAAAAATGATGGAGTTTGTGTACTAATGATGTCATGCAGGTGGATGACCTATGAGGTGGTTATTAGAATATGCCATGGGCTGTTTGATATGTTTTATGATATGAAAATGTTTGAAAATGATATGAAAATGTATGTATGTATGTATGGATTTTCAAATGCAAGTAAGTGATGATAATATGATGGAAAATGAATGTTGTGCTTATGATATGTATCATGGATTTGTGCTATGAACAGATATGAGATGATATGAATGTAATGTGACAAATAATATGAATAATGACATGAAATGAAATGATTAATAGTGATGAATGATACGTGATGAAATGTAATGTGTTGTAATGATGATTAAGTGAAATGATAAAATGAAATGTATGATGATGAAAATGATGAATGATAAGTGAAATGAAAATGATATGATATGATAATGGAAATGATAAATGAACAATAATGAAAATGATAAATGAAAAAGGATAAATGAAATGATAAAGGGAGAAAAATGAACGATAATGATATGATATGAATGATAATGAAAAATGATAACTGAAATGGACGATAATGAAAATGAAATGATATATGATAAGTGAAATGAAAATGATATGATATGTGATAATAATAATGAAAATGATACGGTAATGAAAATGAAATGATATGTGAGAATGATAAATGAACGATAATGAAATGATATGTGATAATGATAAATGAAAATGATATGATAATGCAAATGAAATGATATGTGATAATGATAAATGAAAATGATATGATAATGAAAATGAAATGATATTGATATGTGAAATGAAAATGATATGATAATGCAAATGAAATGATATGTGATAATGATAAATGAAAATGATATGAGATAATGAATGATAATGGTAAAACAAATGTCTGAATTGTCCTCCACAAAGAGTCCAAAAAGATATGGTAGTCGTTTGATATTTTTGTTAGCCTTTGAAAACTCTGATGCAAATCCAGTATGCAGATATGTACAATGTCGTAAAATGACATGCAATTAAATGAAACAAACCATTTGTTGAGTTTTTTGGTATCTTTCTTGAATCATCATAGAGCGTTTTTAAAATGTTGGAAGTATGTACAAACATCAGAGGGGAAATTAGCACCAATGATGACCTGAGTACAACTTTCATGATTTTTGATATAGTAAGTGAACACAAGCATCGAAGTATATTTGAACCGAGATGACCTGAGCATTTCTTGCATAAACAGTCAAAGATTTACCACTTTCTGATGCAAATGTGGAACTGTCATCAATGATATTGCTTTGGAAATCATGTCTCATGACATATTTGCAACAGATAGATAGTTAACCTCAAGACAACAAACAAAGAAAAATCATCCTCTTTCCTTGCCACTCTAGTTCAATACATCATCGAGTGTGCTCCAGAGAGATGATATTGAAATTTAAACAACCATTGTTCAAAATGAAAAACTGTTATTCCAAACGTTATTTAGATTTTAGATCATCTAGATATGAGTCACGATATGGTACTTGCTGAAAACTATTGTGATACGGATCGATGATTGGATAGTTTGTTCATGTGATTTGATTTGGTTGTTTGTTCGCATGATTGCATTTGATGTCCTTGTCTAGTTGTTTTCTGAAAGTTGATTGCCCCCAGTATGTCAACGTTTGCCCCTAGTATTGACACAACTTGCTGGAATGAATATGTACAATAATCAAGCCATGGTAAGATATTATCGTTCTAGGCAAATCATGATAGCATGATGCTGGTATGGACCTAAGATGATGTGAAGATGCATGGAAAGGAAAGTTGAAAAGCCAGGTGCAAAATATGAACTAATAGATGGAAAGCTACAAATAGCATCTGTTTGCCAGATTTTCACTAATTGTTATTATTGCATTTTTCATGTCAATAGACTGCCTGTTTGCTAGGTTTTCACCCTATGACTTTTTTTTTTTTTGGTAGGATCTTTTCTGTTGTGTTTGGATTTTTCTCGGACTTTTTCTGCTGTTTTGGATTATTTTCGGACTTTTTCTGTTGTTTTGGATTCTTTTCAGATACTTTTCAGCTGTTTTTGGATTTTTTAGGACTTTTTGCGTTTTGGATGTTTTTCGGACTTTTGCTATTTTGGATTTTTAGGACTTTTTTTGCTGTTTTTGGATTTTTTTAAGGACTTTTTTTGCTGTTTTTGGATTTTTTTAAGGACTTTTTCTGCTAATGATAACCACTTCAAACATAATACTTTTTCAAGTGCATGTTGTTGATGGGTTCGTTAAACAGGTCCCCTTCTTGCGTTGATAGTTTGTATGCTCCCGAACCGTAGACAACGATAACCACATAAGGACCTAGCCAATTTGGTTCAAATTTTCCTTTCTTTTCTCTGTCTTGCTGATTTTGTGGTGTTCTTTCAAAACCAGATCACCCACCTGAAAGGTACGTGGCTTTACTTTGTGGTTGTAGTTGCAATACATCATCTGTTGGTATGCTTTCAGATGGTCAGCTGCTCTTTGTCTCTTTTCATCTAGGAGTTCTAGTTCTTGGAGTCGGGAAACTCTGTATTCATCATCTGTTGTGAGACCTTTTAGTGATACTTTGAGTGATGGGATTTCAAATTCTAGAGGTAGGATGGTTTCTACTCCATAGACAAGAGCAAATAGTGTTGCTCCCATTGGCGTGCGGACACTGGTTCTATAAGCCCATAAGGTGAGATTGAGTTGAACATGCCAATCTTTCCCAGCATCATTCATAGTCTTCTTCAAGATTTTCAAGATTGTTTTATTTGAGGCCTCTGCTTGGCCATTTCCTTGTGGATAGTAAGGTGTTGAATATTTGTGCTGAATGTGAAATCTCTCACAAAGTTCATCCACATCCTAATTCTTAAAAGGTCGTCCATTATCTGTAATAATGGAGTTGGGAATGCCATACCGACAAATGATATAGTTAAGTATAAACGATGATATTTGTTTGCTGATAAATTTAGTCAAAGGTACTACCTCAATCCATTTGGTAAAATATTTTGTGGCTGTGATGATGAACTTATGCCCATTTGATGACAAAGGGTGTATCTTACCTACTAGATCTAACCCCCATTGGGAAAATGGCCAAGTTCACGTGAATAGTTGGAGTTCTTGTGCAAGAGCATGAATGAGATTCCCATGAATCTGGCATTTTGAGCATGTTTTCACAAAAGTGAATGATTCCCTTTCCATTGTGGGCCAGTAGTAACCCATTCTAATCAATTTCTTAGATAAGGTCAATCCACTCGAATGAGTACCACAAATGCCACTGTGAACTTCTTGTAAAGCTTTGTCAGATTTATCATGTTCAAGATATCGAAGCAAAGTACCATCAAGACCATGACGATAAAGGGTGTTGGCAATAAGGGTGTAGCGAGAAGATTGGCAAATAAAATTTCGCTTTTGGTTACGGGATAAGTCAGGTGGTAAAATGTCATCTTTTAGGTAGGCATAAATCTTGCCATACCAAGGTGAATCAGATCCTACCAAGTGGCAAATGATTTGGCTTTCGGGTGTGTCATAGGCAGGTGTAAATGATTGTTCCACTAGAAATTCATAGCGAGTCTGAGTTTCTAGGAGTTGTAACAGTGATGCGATCGTAGCCAGGGCATTAGCTACTTTGTTATCAAGCCTTGAAATTTGTGTGAATTTGATGTCCACAAAGTACTTCTTGAAGTCATCGACCATCTTTTTATATGGCAACAGTTTATCATCTTTGGTTTGATATTCATCATTGATCTGATAAATGACCAACTGTGAGTCGCCATACACTTGTAGTTCTGTAATCCTCCATTCCAATGTAATCTTCAGTCCCGTGATTAATGCTTCATATTTGGCTATGTTGTTGGTGCATGGAAACATCAGCTTATATGATCGAGGAATGGTGTGCCCTTGAGGGGTGATGAAAAGTATGCCTACCCCTGATCCATGTTGAGTGAAAGAACCATTAAAATATAAGGACCATGGTTGTTTGGATTCTGTAGTAAAGACATCAGTATCTAAAAAATCAATGTACAGGGGATGGTCTGTTTGCAGTGGTGCTTCAGCTAGTTGATCAGCGATAACTTGTCCTTTGATTGCCTTGCGATCAACATAATGGATGTCAAACTCACTCAAAATCATTACCTACTTTGCTAACCTTCCTGTCAATGATGTTTTGCTTAACAAATATTTGAGTGGATCAATATTTGAAACCAAATTGATCATATGAGTTAACATGTAATGTCAAAATTTCTATGAAGCAAAGACGACTACTAGACAAGCCTTCTCGATGGTAGTGTAGCTGAGCTCATGACTTGTGAGTGTTCTACTGATATAATAAATTGCACATTCTTTTCCTGTAGAGTCTTCTTGTGCTAGCAATGCATCCAAGGATGTTTCTGTTGTTGCAATATACAAGATCAATGGTTTGTCTAGATTTGGTGGTACTAGAACTGGTGGAGTCATTAAGTATTGTTTGATCTTTTGAAAATCCAATTCACACTTGTCATCCCACTTGAAAGGAACATTCTTATGCAGTAGATGTGTGAACGGTAGACTCTTGTCAGCTAGTTGTGCAATGAATCTGCGGATAGACTGAAGTTGTCCCTATAATGATCTTAATTGACTGATGTTCCTTGGGGGAGGCATTTTCATGATTGCCTGAACTTTAGCAGGGTCTACTTCAATTCCTTTTTCTGACATGATATACCCTAAGAGCTTTCCAGATGTGACCCCAAAGACACATTTCTTGGGATTGAGGTGAACTTTGAATTTCTCCAGTCTTGCAAATATCTTGGACAATATTTCCAGATGTCCTTCTTTGGTGTATGATTTTGCCAAGATATCATCCACATAATCTTCCATGAATGTGTGCATCATGTCGTGAAAGATTGTAGTCATGGCTCTTTGGTAAGTGGCCCCAACATTTTTGAGACCAAAAGGCATGACATTCCAACAATAAGTTCCCCATGGACATGTGAAAGCTGTTTTCTCGTGCTCTTCAGGTACAATTTTGATTTGGTTGTAACCAGAAAAACCATCCATTAATGAATACATGGCATGGCCAGCTGTCAAATCAACTATAGTGTCGATGTTTGGCAGTGGGAAGTCATCCTTAGGGCATGCTTTATTGAGATCTCTGAAATCAATGCACACTCTGACACTCTTATCTAGCTTGGAAATAGGAACAATATTAGAGATCCATTCTGTGTAGTCAATTGATCTTATGAAGCCCACATTAAGGAGTTTTCTTAGTTCTTCTTTAACCAATAATGCAACATGGGGGTGCATCTTTCTGAGCTTTTGTTTCACAGGCTTAATCCCTGGTTTGATAGACAAGTGATGCATGATAAGGTCGAGATCAAGACCCGACATGTCTGCATAAGACCAAGCAAAGTTGACCTGATTTGTTTTTAGAACTTCCATGAACTCTGGTATTTCTTTTTCTGTCAGTGATGCAGCTAACTATAAAATCCTTGGTTTATCTAAAGTTTCAAGATCGACAGCATTTGTAGGCTCAATCAAAATGGGTGATTGCTCATGGTAGTGCTTCAAGAGAGTGTCAATATTCCCATCGCCTAGTGCCTCAAAGAGGTTTTCACCATCCGATATGCTCTTTATTTTATCTTTTGTTTGATCTAATACTGCCAGATTCTAGTTTTCACCATTAGATCTTTCTTTTTGAATTCTATTTTTGTAGCTAGGAGACTTGACACTCTCCTGATCAAAGACTTTATGTCAAAAATTGTTGGTGGAACAATCATTCATGTCATTTGTGGAAAGGAAGTTTACAATAGCTTTGCCATTTGGAAACATAGGTATATCAATAGGTTTAGATGTATCCCAATCAATGAGATCAGGATGGATTAAAGATAGCGGGTCATCGGGTTGCATGAAATTGGCTATGGTTATGGTCATAATGGAGTTGACTATAGGATCCGAGGTATGAGGTAGGTCAATGATGGTACTGTCCTCATGATAATCTTGTTCGTTTAAATCTGACTCAGTATCACTACAATCATAGTGACTTTGTAGTTCAGATTCTCATGTTTGGGTCTCTGAACCTTGACCTTCGATTTTAGTTGGGGCATACTGGTGTATTACATCAACCTCTTTATCCCTCCAGAACTCATCATTTTAAATGGTATCCCATTCATATTCAGCAGAGTCTGTGTTAGAATTATTATCCACAAAGTTTTGAACTATTGCCAAACATGCTTCTCATGAATCTGAGCCTTCTTGCAATGAGAAGACAGTGCCATGCAATCATTTGGATGTGCTTTCTTTGGAGTGAGTATCATAACCTAATCCAGTTTTCTCTTTTACGGTGAGTCCATAGAGGTGAATAGGTTCAACTATTCCTTCTTTCCTTTTTTTGATAGGACCTTTATCATAACCCATCTTCTGCATGATTGAATACCCTTTTCCATATTTGTCTGTGGGAAATTTGACATTAAAAAATGCTTCATCTTCATCTTTATAGAGCCAGTTTAGAATTTTTGTATCCTCAAGATCTTCCATGGGGAATTTCTCTTTGATTAATTGTCCATTAAACTTTGTGATTGGCTCTATCGGTGGTTGCTTTGATGTTGATGCTGCTGATATTTGATGTTTTGTGATAGACAGTTGTCCATGTGATCGAGGCGATATAGGTAAATTGGCAAGACAAAGAGAATATTCTCTGACTCCATGGTCCTTGAATTTCAATTTCTTATCAAAACTATTGGTTAATTGACTGATTTGTGTGTCAATCTTTAGAGAAGTACTAGCATGAGCTTCTCGATTGTTAGGAACAAAAGCATCTTGACTAGCTTTTATGTTGGCACAAGTTTGAATATTGGAATTATCAACTGATATCGTGATTTCCTATCCATCATAACGAAACTTTAAACATTAATGATACGTTGATGGGACAGCTTGCATTTCGTGGATCCAAGGATGACCCAACAAGATGTTGTATGCCAGATCACGATGCAATACTTGGCAGAAAGTATTTTTGATAATAGGACCCACTTTGATTGGCAACATGATTAGACCCTTGGATGCTCTTTCTTCATCATCATAAGCTTTAATGGTGATCTTTCTTCTGAAATCAATGGAGTCCTCAGAAAATCCTAAAGCTTTAACCAATTTCATGGTACAAATGTTGAGACAACACCTCCATCTATTAGAACCCGTCTAACATGAAACTTATGGATCATGACTTCTAAATACAATGACAAGTTGTGGGGATGAGTTATGGAAACATCATCCTTTTCAGAGAATGAGAGGCAAGTGGGTGAGGGCAAGTGTCCTACCATGGCTTGAAATTGGTCCACATCCAAATCAGTGGATACATTTGTTTCAAAGAGGGATTTTTCAAGAATTTCCTTATGTGCTGGGGAAATCCTTAAGAGTTCAAAGATAGAGATTTGAACAGGAGTTTTCTAAAGTTGGTTGATCAAATCATATGAATGTTGAGGTTGAGGTTCAGTGGTTTTCGAAGAGGTTCCTTTTAAGTCAACCTTAGCTTGCGCCCTCTTTATTGCATTAACTTCTCTATATTCCATTTTCTTGTTGACTTTGATGACATTTACCCGCTCATCGTCTGTGTAGAGATGGTTGATTATATGATCATCATTGACATGATTCACATTTTTTTTAGAAGACTCACCCTTTTGATAGTTGGGAAAAGGGTTGCAAAATGCTTGGTGGTCTGCGTTTGATTGTTGATGTCCTACTATAATGATGTCATTGTCGATTAAATATTGAATGGAATTATTCAAGGCTTGACAGTTATTTGTGCGATGACCTTTACAACGATGATAATCACAATAGTATGACTCATTCCATGATGGAGGTTTTACAGTGGGTTCATAGTTTCGTTGAGGCGGCAGAGTAATGACATTTTTGGTCATCAAATCTTTGAATGCGGATTCCAAAGATTGACCCAATGAAGTGTAAGTTCTTCTATTTGAGAAGAATGAGAATCGTTGTGGATTTGTATTCGAGGTATTCCCTAAGGATTTGTTATTATTAGTGGTTCCTCGGTAACCTTGATTTTTGACAGTTCCTTGATTGGGAGTAGAGTTTTGATTCACATTGTTTCTCGAAGGAGGATCGTTTCCTTGATTTGCAACCAAGTTGACATTGTTGTTGCGCGGATTATTTGGAATACTAAGGAAAAATGGCTTGGTAGAGATCTAATTCGCATCAACAACACCGTCATTCACCACATTCTTGTTGCGAGTCCAAAATTTAGACTTGTCTTGATTATTGTGATGATTGTATGAGCTAGGATTGTCTTTGTCAAGTTTTATTGTTCCTCTTTTGACCAATGCACTTTCAATGGTTATAGCATCTTTGCTTAATTTCTCAAAAGAGGTAGGACAATTTAAATTTAAATGATAGCTCATCTCTGAATTTAAACTGTTAATGAAGGTGACCATCTTTTCCTTTTCAGGAACAAGACACAAATATCTGGCAAACATTCTTCTCCATCTCTGAAGAAAAGTAATGAAAGATTCACTAGGTTTTTGTGCAACTTTGTAGAGATCTATCATGGTGATCTGGTGTTGTATATTGTAAGCATATTGTGATATAAACATATTGATTAATTCTTCAAATGTTCTGACAGGAGGTGTGATTTTTGATAACCATTCCATAGAGTGTCCTCCAAGACTCCTAGGAAACAAACGCATCAAGTAAGTGTCCTCATGAGCGAACTCTAAAGTCATGTTTTAGAAGTCTCTAAAATGATTGATTGGATCTGATTTCCCGTTATAATGATCAAATTTTGGAATTTCACAATGTTTGGGAAATGGAATCATGTTGGGACTTCGATCGAAAGGATAAGAACAAATGTCGTCAAGAGTGTATTTCTTTGTTGTGGTTCCTCCTTGTAACTCTTTGATTTGTCCTTGAAGTGTTTTAATTTTTTGAGTTAAAGCACTAAGATCAGATAGGGGTATTTCCTCAGGTTTTCTTTTCAAATTCTCAGTATTAAAGTCATGAGGCAATTTAGCTCCTTGGTCAGCTAGATAGCGGAAATATTTTTCTTTATCATGCTGCAAGTTCTTCTCTATGGCTTTGTGAAATTTTGGATCTTGCTCAGCCTCTCTAAGACGTTCCTCATCTTGTTCATCATCACTATCTATATGTGTTTTGCTCATGTCTTTGTATTGGTGGAATGGATTTTCTTCTCTGTTATCCATATCTTTGTCGAAAAGTGGATTACGATTCATAATGTAAAGAGGATTACTGATTTCACCCTCTTCTTGAATTTTTTGGGTATGACCTTCTTGTTGGATTTCATCCTTCAATTTATTGAATTGAGATCTTGTGAAGATAGGCATATGATTTTGAAGAATTCTTCTAAACTTAGATCTGAGTTTTGACAAGTGTGATGATGGTGATATCTTGATCTAATAAGATGGAAATCTTATGATATGATCAAAGATGTTCCTAATTCTTTATTGTGGCTTCCTATGATGAGAAATTTTAGAATCCCATTAGGGAAGTTGAATCAACAATCAGAAATTTGTTTAAGAAGTGCACTCTTAAAGATTTGATCTTTTTTTTTGACGAAGAGTTTTCAAAATCACTGAAGGATTTGATTTGGATGTGAAGGATATTCTATAGAAGGTTGTGGTATATTGCCAAACTCAAGAGGTCGACTAAAATTATGCCACTAAGATAAAGCTAATCTCTGATAATGAGATCGAGAATCTAAAGGCTCTACAACATACTCATCAGTGAATCCTCTAACAAAGTCTTGGTATCTATGAAGAAATCCTCGGTAATGAAGAAAGACGTGTCGACTTTTGTACAAGAATTTTCTCCTTTGCAATTTTTTCTTGTATCCTAATTGTTTCTTGGGTTTCTTGATTCTAGTGGAAATTAATTTCTTGACGAATTTTATTGATTTCCACTCCCTAAGCATGAGAGAAAAATATCAAGAACGTTATTGGACCAAAGATGTGAATGATTTTTGAACGGTTTCAGTTGTTGTTCTTCACAATTCATTTTGGATGATCTTTTATTTGAGTTAATGTAATGGAAGACACAACAAACATTCTAAAAAATAGTTGTTTTTAAAACCCTATACTAACATCAAGTGTATGATCAAGAAAATGTTTTTCAACAAGTGTTTTCACAGGTTTAGCACATGAAAGACAATTCAGACAGACTCACTCTTAGTACTCAAGTAGGTCATTCTAGTAATCAACAGCCCACATCTTAGAACTACGTCGACTCACACAGCCATGTCACCCCCGAAAGGGCGCCCATGTTTTTGTCTTTTCTAGGCGTGTACTTAGAGTGATGGAAGTGGATACCGGATCCCCTGAGAAAACGGTCCTTGGTAGTTATATGGTGAGTGTCTTGGGGGCAGATTCTTCCCTCCCCTTGCACTGTGATTATTAGAATGTTTAGAAACTGACTTCGGCTGGCTACTACACTAGGTTCGTAGTAAGGGTTTCCGTTCGGTGTGGCAATAATAAACTCCCTCAGGAGACCTCCCAACCTTTAGAACAAAGGCTTTGTGGATGTTTATCTTGCACACTACCAGCAAAAGAGGGTTTCCCTAGATTTTCTTTAAATTTTATAGTGGGGTGGAATAGCCTGGCTTTGGCTTGAACCCACTTGAGTCGTTCCTGTAGGGTGAGTACTTTTTCCCACTACGGCAGGCTCTCTAAAGGATGTAATTAAAGCAGTAAATTTGTATGAAATTGAAAAGGAAAGTCTGGTATTTTGATCACCCAGTTAAGGGGAGAGCATAGACCTATTGCCATAGACAAAGCAAACAAATGTTCTTTTTAAATTCCAAATCACAATGATTTAATCTAAGTGAAGATATTGCTTCACAAAAACAAATTGTTCAATTTTAACTGCAAGATCATTGTATGGTGTCTATCCTAGATTGCTTCATTTTAAGTTCCATGCCTATCCTAGGATTGATCAGTTTTTATCTAGACGTGACTATCCTAGGATTGATCATTTTTTATCTAGACGTGACTATCCTAGGGTTGCTTCTTTTTAACCAGAGAAAATTCTATCTGGGGAAGGTGTAAGACTTAGAATTCTATTTTTGTGTTACAACCAGATGCGTAGAAACAAACCTTAAATGCGCTGAAATAGAAATTATAAGCACTGAAACAAACCTTAAAAGCACTCAAACATACCTTAAATGCGCTGAAACAAAACTTATAAGCACTGAAACAGACCTTAGATGCGCCACAAAAATTTCCTAAATGCGCCAAAACAATCCTTAAATGTGCTAAAAGAACACAAAAATACAGAAAAATGGACCCGAGATGCATAGAAACAGATAACAAATGCGCTCAAACATACCTTAAAAACACTAAAACAATAATTAAATGCGCCATTTTAATAAACGCAAATTTAACTCTAAAATGAAATGGGACTAAATGCGCTATTCTGTCCCTCAGATGTGCTAAATTAACTCTCAGAAGCGTCGAAACAGTCCCTAGATGTGCTGGAATACCTACGAAAACAAAAAGAAATTACAGTCCCAGAAGCACCGCAAAAAGTCTCGGATGCACTAAATCGTGGAATTTTTCCGAACACCGAACTCAAAACGTGGAAACCTGCTAGAATACTCTGCAAAAAAATATTAAAATCGGGGCATAGGCCCCACGGTGGGTTCCATTTTATGTGTGTATGAAAATATGATCAATTATAAATGAATTCAAACACATCAATAAAACATTAGATCAAAGAAGCTAAAAGAAAAATAGAAATAAGCAAACTATTAATGGTACCTTCTCCGAAGTCATCTTATTGCTCTCTATCTCCAGTGTTTTGTTTTGCTCAAGTTGCTCTCAGATTTGGAATGCCAAGCTCAACGAAATAGGCTACTGAAGAATGAGATTAAAAATGCATACTATGCTAAATGCAAGATTATGCTATGATGAGAATATTGTTGAAATGCTAAAAATGCAAGAATGCAAACGTATGTTGTGTTCATCCTGTGTTGTAACCAATGCTTGGATTTGCATGTGCATTTATAGAGTTTTTCAAAGATTTCGATTGGTTGGGTTGGTTAACGGCTGTGATAATTCCTGACAAATCGAACAGTTGAAGATAGATGAGATTGAAGAGAAAATAGAAGAAAACGAGTAAAGCAAGATTTTTCCATTTTTATGGAAGAGATAAGATGAGATGATTTAAAAATCATCTTTTTAGAAGAAAAATGGAAAGATTCTGATAAGATAAATAATGAATTATCTAATTCAATTATTTATTTATGAGTGCATGTTGATTTTTCTTAACTAAATAAATATTTATTTAAGATTTTGAGGAAATCAGAAGATTTCATAATTAAATGGAATATCTAATTATTATTTGAAGAAAGTAGAAGATCTTTAATTAAATAAAATATTTAATTAAATTTGAAAGAATGACATTAATTAAATAAAAATATTTAATTAATTAGAGGAAAGTTTTAAAATAGAAAGAAAAGAGATATTTAAATTTAATTAAATTCAAAAGATGATAATTAACTTAAATAAATAAAATGTATTTATTTAATTTAATCAAGTAGATATGTGGAATAATTAAATAAAATAGATTTATTTAATTATGGTGGGAGAATAAAATGAATGAACACTATAATTAAATTGATTAAATTTAATTATGTGTAGAAGACTTTTAGAGGAATTAATTAAATAATAAATATTTAATTAAATGTCAGGAATAATTAAACATGACCAATTTTATGCATATATAGAATGAAGAGGAATAACTTGTACCCATTTTATAAAATAATTAGTTGTGGTAATGGTAAACATATGTCCAATTGAAGAAGGTGGCGATAAACCCCAAACTGAGAAATGGACAAATAGGAACTTGGGGACGAAGCTTAGAAGCAGGAGCATGAATCAAATTGTTGTGCTCTTGACATTTATGATATTTCTTAATGTAGGAATAAATAATCTTGTTCCATGTGTCTCCAAAAGTATCTTATATGAACTAATTTTTGAACTAATGATCTTCCTCCAAAATATCCTCCAAAAGCACCTACATGAGCTTCTTTAAGTGCTATAGGGATTTTAGATTTTTTAAGACATCTAAGTAAAAAACCATTAAATGATATTCTATATAACACTTCCACAAGGATTATGTACATAGATGCGAGTTTTCGAAGATGAGCTTGAGTGTTCTTAGTTATAGGCTCAAGAAAAGTACCATCTTTTAAATAGTTGAATATCGTTGTCTACCACTTGTTAGAGTTTTTAGTATCGGTTAATAACACTTCTTTGATTTCATCATCTATTGATGGTTTAGGGATTATTTGAATTGTAAATATGAGGTCAGCAAAAGGATCTTCAAGATACACAAGGGAAGTGGAGGTTTCCATTGCATCTACATGTTGATTATCCTTTCACGGTATGTTGTTGATCGTATATGATTCAAATTTATCTAATAATGTCATCATGAGGTCTTTGTATCAGATGAGTTTATAATGTTTTTCTTGATATGAACCACTTATTTGTTTAATAACTACTAGGGAATCACCAAATATATAAATGTGTTTAACATCTAATGCTAATGCTACATGTATACCAGCTATTAAAGCTTCATACTCTGTAGTGTTATTTGTACATAGGAATTTTAAATGAAAAGATAAGGGAATAGGCTTACTGAAGGGGGAATTAATATAACCCCTACCCCAGAGCCAGTTCGACAAATAGAACCATCAAAATACAATTCCCATGTTCCTTTTTCTCTTTGAATAGTTAACACATTCTCATCAAGGAATGATTCCATATTAGGTAATGCTAAGGGAGAGAGAGAATCAACTAATTGGTTGGTCAAGGCTTATCCTTTGATTTCCTTTTGAGAAACAAATTTAAGATAAAACTCAGTTAACAACATAACCCACTTAGCTAAGTGTCCCAGTAAATTTGTTTTAGCACAAGGGTGTTTTAAAGGATCTTATTTTGCCATCACATGGATTTTTGAGTTTAATAAGTAGTGTCTCAATTTACCGGTAAAGAATATGAGATCAAAACATTGTTTTTAGAACTATCATTTTATATCATGTCTCATAATCATCAAGGTTGAACTAAAGTACAATAAACGAGATATTCTCTACCATTGTCATCTTGTTGAGACAACAATGTTGGGAGAGCATGGGATGATGATGCTCAATAAAGGATAAATAGTTTGTCTTGCATATTAGCAGGTTGTAAAAAAGTTGAAGTAGAAAGATAATCTTTCAAATTCTCAAAGGCATATTTACAATCCTCATCCCATTTAAACTGAACCTCTTTCTTAAGAAGTTGTGTAAAGGGTAATGTTCGATCTGCTAAGGATGCTACAAAATGACGGATAGCCTAAATTATTCCTTTTAAAGTACAGAGTTGATAAATTTTTATAGGAGGTGGCATGTTAATGATAACATCAATTTTATTTGTGTCCGCCTCAATGCCTCTATGGGATACTATAAAACCTAAAAAATTTCCACTATCCACGCCAAAGACACTTTCAAATTCAATCTCATGTTATATTTTCTCATTCTTTCAAAGATGTTTTGAAGGATGTTAACGTTGTCTTGCCGAGTTAAACATTTAGCTAAAATATCATCCACACAATCTTCCAAAATCTTGTGTATGTAATCATGAAATTTCAATGTCATAGCTCTTTGATATGTTGCACCCATGTTCTTTAATCCAAAAGGCATAACTACCCAACAAAATGTTCCCCAAGATGTAGTAAATGTTGTCTTGTATTGATCTTGAGGGTTGATAAATATTTGATTATATCTAGAAAATTCATCCATAAATGAAAAAAAGCATGTTTCACAGTCGAATCTACTATCATGTCAATATTAGGAAGGGTAAAGTTATCTTTCAGAGATGCTTTATTAAGGTCATAAAAATTCATACATATCCTAATATGATTATCTGGTTTTGTGACTACAACAATGTTCGAGATCCAAGGAGAGTAATTGATAAGTTGTATAAAAATAGCTTCAAGAAGTTTTTCAATCTCATCCTTAACCAATAAAGCTATCTTAGGATTCATATTTCGTATCTTTTGTCTTACATTTTTATCATCTTGTTCAAGAACTATGTTGTGTATCACTATCTTAGCATCAATACTCAACATGTCCAAATAAGTCCAAGCAAAAGGTTCATGGAATTCATATAGTAATGTTGCATAATATTCTTGTTCATCTTCATCAAGAAACTTACCTATTTGAATCACTCTTTCTTCATTAGTTGTATGGACATCAATAAGTTCATGTATCTCCCAAAGGAAGTGCATTTCTTTTTTAGAGTTTCGAGATTATATTCATCTTTGTCATTATATATCTCATTAATTTCCTTTTCTTTATCCACTTGTTTAGCACTAACCATAGCACATGTGACCCATTTTTTCTTAGGAGTAAATGACTTGTCATAAAATCCTAAGATTTATTTAAAATCTTCATCATATTCAAAGTATTCCAATGATTCTTCGCATGTTGTATCAATCAATTTAGGATGCTTCAAAGTGAGATTTGTCTTAGAGGAGTTACACATGATTGTGTTGATGAATGTTGAGTGAGGGTCTTTTCCCCGCTTGAGTTATCTTAGAAGGACAATATCCCAAACCACTTTTTGTTTCTTGTGTGTTAGGCTCTATAGGAACACATATGCCTTGTTCTTTTCTTCCACATCCTTTTCCACTATAACCAAGATTTTTTACAAGCTCATAACATCTTCCATAAATTTTCTCCATCTCTTTCGGGTTCGGTGGTTTTTGGTAGTATATTTCATCAAAGTTCATTGTATAACTTGTGTCTTCATCTAGAGTAGATGAAATAGATGCTTGTAAGTTTTCATTTGAATTTTGTGTTGACATTACCATTGGTTTTTTTAATTTTCAGTTATTTTCGTTGTAATTTTGTATTCGCCCATGAACGTTGGTGTGAAATATAAGGAACCCCAATCATCTTCTAAAAACTTAGTGAATTCATAAATTTTCTTCTTCCTACATGGTTTCCCCTTTTGTAGTTGGTATTGATGTTTTCAGAGAATTTTTTTTTTCTTGGCATGCAAAAAAAATTTAGGTTCAAGGTTGGCCTTGAGTGTGTACAAACTTTGTTGTGATATACGTACTTCATTACATGACGAAGGGTAGAAGGAACCCCATTCATCTCATGAATCCATGGTCTCTCGAGGATATTTTACGAAAGATCATGAGGCATAACATGGACTAGAGTTTTCAATGTTACTTTCCCAACTTTAATAGGTAATGTGATGAATCCAAGTGGTTATTTTCTGATATTATCAAATCCATAGATAGACAAAGAATTGGGGACAATTCCACTATTATCCATATCAATCTTCTCCAAAAGGTCCACACTACAAAGATTAAGGGTTGAACCATTGTCAAAAAGGGTTCTCTTTATCACAATTCGATTAACATAGGATATTATCGTGAATGCATCATGATGTTTTTGAACTTCCAAGGAGGGTAATTCTCTTTGGTGAAAAAAAATTCTAAATTAACCTCATTCATTTCTTGAACTAGTGCTGCCACATCATTTCAATTTGTATTAGGAGGAATCATAGCTTGCTGCAAGGTTTTTTGAAGCATACTATGGTAATTTGGTGAAGTTTGAATAAGATCCCATAGGAATATATTAGTGGGTGTATTATTAATTTTTTCAACAAGATCATATTCCTTTCCACTATTCGAAGGTAGATGAGGAGCGCTAGGCAAGATAGGTTGGAGCAAAGGTAATGAAACAATAGTAGTTTGTTGTTGCCTATTGTTCCTTGTATTGTATCATGTGTGAGAAACGATGTTGTAACCCATTTTTTGTAAAGCATTGTTATTTTCAAATGAAGGATTTTTTTTAGGTGGTTCTGAGCATGGGTTTGTTTTGAACTTGAAGTTGTTGCAAGGGAGGGTAAATGATAAGTTGAGGTGTGATTGTGTTAACGTATTTATGTTTTGGATTTTCATGACAAGCCTTAATGGATGAACATTGCAAGATGAAGTCCTCAAGGGATTCATTTAAGATGTCAAAGTCATCACTACTAAAGAGCTTGAGGGATGGGTTAACATTGAAAAAAAGATTTGACATAATCAAATAACTATGCTTTCTCTAAGGGTTTTGTTTGATATTTTTGATGTTTTGGTTTTTGTTTTTGTTTTCTAATGATTGAAAAATGTAAAATAATGTATCTAATGATACAATAATGTTGGAAATGAGAGAAAAATGAAGAAATATAATGATAATTTTAACTAAAATATGCAAGAAATTATTTTCCCAATGTTGCATAATCTAGCTAAATGAACAAAAAGTTGAATGGAAAAACAAACTATTTTAGGAAACTACTTCTCAGGTCTGATAACAGAAACATAAATGCATATCAAAGACTAAAAACCACTCAGAATTTTTGATGAAAATTTTTGTATAGGGACTCATTTTCCCTATGGTGAATGGGGCCCAAATTAGGGTTTGTTAAATTTGACTTTTGTTTTTCTGAGTTAATCATGTGTGTTTGTTGTTTCAGATTTGTAACATATTTTACAAATTTTAGGCTTCTAAATGCAATGTTGACTAAGGTTAAATGATGAACAATATGACTAAATTTAATGTGTAATATGAATCTAAATGATTGAATGATGATTTCAATGCTAACACTATGCAAAACAAACTCATATCTAATGCAATTTTTATGACTTTTAATGATTTTAAGCAATGCAAACATGCAAATGTAACCCTAAATGCAATGTTCACTAATGCCAAATTCAAAAAACCTAAAAAGAATGCAACTAATGCAAATCTAATGCAAACTATTGTAAAACTAATATCTACGGTTTAATGCACTCCAATTTTAAGAATGTTGTTGGACAAGGTCGGGTTCATCATAATGAAACATTGAAAATGGGGTTATATAAAAAGACAATTTACCAAAATAAATAACCCTATTCTCCACTATTTCATTCAAGAAATGAGATCCAAACCATGAAGCTACTATCAACCAAAAGGTGAGTCAAATCAAAGTATGAATCAACAGTTTCTCCTTTATGCAAGCACCGGGGTGTGACTCAAATAACACTTTGGGGAGACAAATTTGAAATAAAAAACAACTCTAAGTATAGATATACAAAGTGCAATGAAGATATTTATCATAAAACAAAAGGAAGTAGTAAATTTTTTTAGAAAAAATGAGGGTAATAAATATTGTGCACCTGTCAAAACTTGTTGTTTCTACAACCCTAACAGGGACTCATTCGCCCTATGGAAAATGTGTTTTGGTATGCTTTCTTGGAAGAATCTAAATTAGAAATTGTGGCTTATGAATTATGAAAAATTTCTACCTTTGTATCCCTAACATGGAATCATTCACCCTATGGGGAATGGGTCCTGGTAGGATTTTCCAAAAAACTTTGAATCTAAATTTGAAGTTTGAAACCTGCGATTCTTTCCTGTAACTTTAGATTTCCACTTTTAGATCCATATCTATTAATAATTTTCAAAATAAATTTGATGTTTGTTGGTGGATAGGGGTTTTACTTGGTCAAACCCCAAGTTTGGTAATTAAACCTTGATGATAAATAGAAATATGAAACATGAAATGTGTGTGCAATCCTAACCTTAAGTGTGTCTAAGATTAAGATCTCTAATGATGCAAATAAACCTTACTCAAGTGTGGTAGAATAAGATCCTAAAATGAAACATGAACAATGCATAAGACCTACTTTACGAGACCTCCAATCCTCATAATAAGTCACAAATCTGAATATACCTCAATTTAGGCTGAAAATAGAATGATGATAGAAGATGGAATCACTTAGGAGACAAGTCATTAGGATTGGTTGAATCTTAGTGTTCTTTTCTCAAAACCTAGGATCCGTCATGATTCTTCATAAGTATCTATCATCAATCCTTCAATAATGCTTAATATTTATCAACAAAATTAGCTTGAAGACTTGCAAAAACACTATAATTTTTCTCCAAGACTTCACTCTTGAATGCTTGATCTCGTGAAAATTTCTTGGATTCTTCTAGTGTTCTAGTGTGAAACATAATGAAATAACCTTGTATTTATACATAACTTAATATCAATTCTTGAAATTCAAATATCACAAGCCAAAATTGAATTATAGATTTCAAATCATTCAAATACCACCAAAAAAATATTTCAAAGGGGGGTCCTAGATCTAAGTGAGGACCCATTCACCATATGAGGAATGGGTCCTAGGCTACTTACCTAGGACACACATTGGGCAAGGTGAAATATCATGTAAAAATAGGGTCCTAGGACTAAGTGAGGACCCATTTTCCATGTGGCAAATGGGTCCTAGGTCACCTACCTAAGAAAAAAATTTCCAAAATTAAGTGTTGTGTAATGGAATTTATGAATGTCGGGATTTATCCCACGGAAATTGTATTTAATTAGGCTTGGATTTTAATTAAAGGGGCCAATTAAGGAAAATTAACCTCAATTAATTAATAAAGACCTAGATTAGTGTGAAAGTGTAAAGATACACCTTACAACACCCTACATAAGGAACAATTAAGTCCATTTAGTTTAAAAGGACCCTAAACTTAATGTGAATGTGTAAAACACATTACAACATTAAATTAAGGCAACACTAGGTTCATTTTAATATTAATTATTCCCAAATTAAGTGTGAATAGGGGATAATTTTTTTGACACTACAATTTTGATGGCGTGAACGCTTATAATAGGGTATTATATTTACAACACCACATATTGATAGGCATTAGATTAGATTAGGGACAGAATCATGAATCTAACACAACAAATGGTGTCAAAAAAGAGTTCACTAGCCCCCAATATGCTGATTTAAATAACATGTACTAATAAAATATACTTTTATTTAATAGAATTTAGTATATATGAATGAAATTGACACTTTTATCTATCATTTTGACATTTAACTTATTGCAATTTACCTTCGTGTAGAGTGATTGAAGATTCCTAGTAGACGAGCTTACAAGCCTCTAAGACTAGACATTCTACGTGACGAGGTGGCATGGGGAGAGCTTTGACATATGGTGAGTGGATTCTTCTTTGCTTTGTTTTTGCATTCATGTATTTATAATTTTTTTTTCTTTTCTATAAGTTTTTAGGACCTTGGTAAAAAAGTCACAAAGTGCATCCTCCTTTGTCGCAAAGTGTCCCTCTTGGATGAAAAGTGTCCAACTTAGTTGCAAAGTGTCCATAAATGGCTAAAGTTTCTAGGATCCCCCCTCGTCCAAAAATGGCTCATATGTCCAAGTTGGTTGCAAAGTGTTCTAAAGAAACTTGAGTGAAAATTTAATTATTTAATCCATATATTTAGTAACTTTAGTAATGATTTTTTTTAATTTATTTATTCTTTAGATTTCTCCCCAAGCCTGGCAACATCTAGGAGATAGATGATTCTATCACCTCCAAGAGAAACTTTCCCAACTGTTAGAGGATCAAATTAGTATCTTATAGGAGACAAGATTATTTTGGGTATACCTCATACCATCCATGAAGTATTATGTTGCAATGCTGATGACCCTAGTAGAGAGGTGGGATACAAATATGTGAACCTTTCACCTTCCTATAGGGGAGATGACTATTACACTAGAGGACATTCATCCCATCCTGTAGTTACCTATCTAGGGCGATATTTTCCATTCTAAAGATGAGCAGATACTTGAGGACATTCGAGATAATATTTAGTATTGTCTAGGTCATCCTATTTTAGAGGAAAGTGTTGGACCCTTGATTGAGCATAGATGGCTACTATACGCATGGTTGTTGCTACTAAGGCACATTATGATAGTCACTACAACACTAGCTCTAGTTCTTGATGGGAAAGGAACACACTTAGATGGAGGATTAGTGGACATCATTTGAGATATAGAGGAGCATCATATCATATACACATGGAGTTGCAGTATGCTGGCACATTTATACTATGATCTCAGGCACTTCATTTACTAGGAGCTAGATAACATAGTATATTGTATGCTATTGCAAGTGTGGTGCTTTAGGAACATCACATGATCGAGATAGGGTATCTGACCATAGTGACCATGGGCTATCCACTAGCATATAGTTATTCTTTGAGATGCTCTTGGAAAGATGGAGTTTTTCTACACTAGTGGGTTAGATTTAGCCACTTGGATGAGGATGACATATTATGGAGATTGTATCTCACGATACCCTAGTGGGTAGATAAGAGATGACAACTGGTTAAGATAGGGATTGATTTATACTAGGGTGACACAATTACATAGTGAAACCCTTCTAGTATGATCATTTTATGTGATAGTTTGGATAGATTCAAGTTCAATCAAGGCCATGGCCTAGGTATCTATGATCAACATAAAGTGCCTCCAGGCCTAGAGATAGTCATCACATCACTATTGATGATTTTTAGTTCAATGATTTAGAGGACGAGGACCATGACATGCCCCAAGTATCAGATGATGATGATGTAGGTGCCATAGTGGCCTACGAGCAATGGTGGATTGTAGCATGCCTAGCTCATGTATTTCCTAAGCATCACTCTATAGGCCATGCAGGACCTCTCTGAGGTCACAAAGATGATAATGATGATGAGGAGATCGATGGGGATTTAGATGATGATGGCACAATACCTGATATATTCCTTCATGAGGAGGAGGACGTCCAACCAATGAGTGATGATCCTAATGAGACATATGAGGCCCCAAATGGCCTCAAGAGTAGGGATTCACCTCCTACTTGAGTCACTAGAGCACAATCAATGACTATAGCAGGGATCAACATTCATGAGATTAGGGAGGCTAGTGGTAGTGGACTATCCACACTTCCTACATAGGAGGGGTTTGTTGTTACATGGCTATACATTGATTGGTATGCTGGAGACCTAGGTGATTATGTGTTATTTATGCTTTCATTATACTTTTACACTTATGTATATGGTTTATATATATATATCATGATGTGTACTAATATATTTTATGATATCCATCTTGTAGGGTCCATGTAAGAGTGTTGTGATCTCTATCAGTGGGTGACCATGAAGATGGTGCCTCCTTTTCCACCACATGAGGATATACCTTTAGAGTACATGCCCCCACCTTCTATGGGATGTGATGCATATCTCTTTGAGATTGTTGCGAGATTGAGGGTAGCATATGAGAGCACGACTAGATGTGTTGACCTAGCTGAGTCTAGGGAGGAGTGAGTTGTAGGGAAGCTTTCTGAACTACATGCTACATATGATGATCTCCTAGCATCCCAAGTTCTGATAGACAATGGGGTGAAGGTCATCCTACAGTCAAAGGTCTCGAGGCTTGAGAGAGAGATTACTAGGTTGTAGGTAGAGAGATATCATATAGAGTGGGAGCATGTTGAGAAACTCATATGGGAGGCTAAAGTGGTTGGAGAGGTGCAAGACCTATAGGAAGCAATGAGATCTATGGGTAGATAACTGTCACAATCTACTATTTCTCGATAAATGCCACCACTAGGCCTCAAGGGGTCTAGTAGTCATAGGCCATAGTAGCATTGTATTATTGATGATATGTACTTAAAATTTTGATATATATGAGCATTCATGTTTTTTTTATGAGTTTTTGTTGAATTAGATGTCGATGTGATTTATTAAATATCGTTAGTAATATGTTTAATAAATGTCTCCATGATCTAATTTTTATGTGATCTAATTAATTTTTTTTTAGTTTACATTAGATACTACATTTTGATTGAGTATGCTATCTTAAATTAAATGCTCCCATGACCACTGCCACATTCTATTATGCCGCCTCTAGGCCTCGAGGGGTCTAGTAGTCATAGGCCATAATAGCATTGTATTATTGATGATATGTACTTGAAATTTTGATATATATGAGCATTCATGTTTGAATTTATAAGTTCTTGATGAATTAGACGTTGATGTGATTTATTAAATATCATTAGTAAGAATGTTTAATAAATGTCTCCATGATCTAATATTTATTTGATCTAATTAAAAAAAATAGTTTACATTAGATACTACATTGTGATTGAGTAAGCTATCTTAAATTAAATGCACCCATGATCTAATTTCAAAACATTAAATGCACATAAGGATCTAATTCTAGCATAACACATAAGATAAATTTGAATAGTATGCAAAATAAAGTAATAATAAAAAATTATTGTTCATAATTACTCTATAATCTAATACAAAAAGATCTATTTGTCAAGGAATGAAGGAATGCAAGATCAAATAGAACACTATCTACTTAATCTAACAACACTTCTTTAAAATACATACTATTCAAAGGAGATTTTATGTACAGTACTGACGCAAATGTGTGAAATTTATAGGTTCTTTGAGAGGTACCATCTATTTCTCTTAATTTGTATGCTCTAGACCCATAACTTTCATCAATTATATAAGGTCCTAACCAATTAGGGTTGAAATTTCTTTTTTCATTCAGGGCGACATTGAAATTATGTTGATTCTCATATAACACCAAGTCACCTTTATTAAAGGCACGAGGAATGACATGATGTTGCATTCATTTACAATAAGCTTGGAGATGCTCGAGAGCATTGATACACTATTAATCAAGCATTTCAATTTGATGCAATCATTTTTCTTTATAGGTATTATCATCAATAAGCCTTGACATCATAAACAAGGTTGTAGGGAGTGTTTCCTATAGACGTTCTAATACTCGTATGATAGGCCCACAACACATAAGCTAATTGAGTGTGTCAATATTTATTATGTTTACTTATCATTTTCCCTGGGATTTTATCAATAGTTTTGTTAGTTGATTCCACTTGACCATTTGATATGGATAATATGGTGTTGAAAAACAATGTTGAATATGAAAGGTTTCCAAAAATTTCTTCACATCATTGTTCTTAAATTGAGTTCCATTGTCTGAAGCCAATGCAGAAGGAAGAAAAAAGTGAGCAATAATGTGTTCCAATATGAAATGACATATTGCATTAGATTTTGTGGAATGAAGAGCGATAAATTCTACCCACTTTGTGAAATAATCTATTTTGGTGATTATAAATGTATTTCCAATGGAAGAGGGTGGTGATATTTTTATAATAAGATCCAAACCCTAAACCAAGAATGGCCGAATAGGAACTTGGGCATGAAGATCAAAAGGAGTGTGAATCAAATTGTTGTGTTCTTGATATAATTTATGACATTTCTTAACATGAGAAAAAAAATTTGTTCCATATGTCACCAAAAATATCCTATATGAACATCAAATCTTGAACTAATGATCTTCCTCCAAAATGTCCCCCACAAGAACCTGCATGAGCTTCTTCAAGGACTATAGGGATTTATGATTTCTTAAGATATCTAAGTAAAAGACCATTAAATGATCATCTATATAACACATCTGCAAGGGTTATATATTTAGATGCGAGTTTTCGAAGACGATCTCTAGTGTTTTTAGTTGTAGGCTCAGGAAAGGTACCTTCTTTTAAGTAGTTGAATATTCTTGTGTATCATTCACTAGAGTCTTCAATATCAATTAATAACACTTATTTGAAAAATTTTCCTTCAAAGGATCTTCAAGCTCCAATTCAGCTAGATCTGCAAAGACACATCAAGAGAAAAAATATTGTTTTGTTAGGGAATTGGGGTTTGAGTTGGTCAAACCTTGTTTTGGTAGTTAAAACCTGAAATAAAATAGAAAAGAATGAAGGAATGATGAATGAAAAAATGCAATGTTGCAACCCACCAAACCCTTGAAATAAAGGTTACAAACATGTGTGAAATGACTTCAATGGATGTGGATCTTGACTCTTGATTGAATTCTTGAAACTTTGTCTTCAATGCTTGCATGAATCATGAAACCTACATAAAAAATGTTATCTCACAAACACACATGATGTATGATGAATTTGAAATGATGCTTGAATCTTGAATGTAGATCTAAATGTTTGATGACTTTCTCTTGAATGCTCTTGATCTCATAAAATTTCCTTAGGAATGCTCTCTCGAAAATCTTAGATGACTTGAAAACTTGCTAAGAGAAATTATGTGAAATAACTTTGTATTTATACTTGTTTGTACTTAATTTTCAGAAATTACAACACTACAAGATGACATTCAAAAATTGAATCTGAGGATAATAAATCCCACCAAGAATTTAAATTAAAATAGGTCCTAGGTTAAAGCAGTACTCATATGCCAGGTTGCACATATGAGTCTTAGAGGCTTAAACCTGGGACACTGATTTCAAGAAGTGTTATGTTCAATGTGATATTTAAAATTAGGGCTCGAGACCTAGGGAGGACCCATACACCCAGATGGGCATATGGGTCCCAGATCCCTAAATTTGAAACACAGCCAAAAACATTAAATTATGATTTTTCATTTATTAAATATCAGTATTATCCTTAGAAAAATGCATTTAACTAGGCTTGTGGATGAAAAATAGGAGCAATTAAGACATAAATAAGCTAGATTTTAACAAGAAGTACCCAAACAAGTGTGAAAATATAAAGGGATACATTTTTCTACACTACATTTATCCCCCACTTTAGTGAGGGGATGACCTTGCATCAAAATCACACTAAAGTAGACAAATTTGCATCAAGAGGGATCCAAGTGTACCAATGCTAGTGAGATAGGTTGACAACAATCAAGAGGGATGATCAAGCTCCCAGGATCGAGATCCTATGGAAAACCAACATAGGCACAAAAGAACACACATGTGAATGATGTATGAAGCAACAAAAAGATACAATCATACACTGCTAAAGACATAAAGGAGAAAGAAAAGGAAAAAGAGGGTGGATCAAGCCTCGACAATCTATCCAACATGATGGGACTAGGTCTAAATTGTTTTTCCAAAATTTTCTTTACAAGTGGAACACGATGTCTACTATGCAAATAAAATGCATGCTCACACATGCTAGTGGAATTCAATATCCACTAGGTGATCCCCTAGAGAGGTGAGACACACACACACATGACTATTATGAGCCCACATAGATAAGCAAGTGGCTATGGGAAAGTCATACCTATGGTTGGCTCCCATACGTACTAACCATACCAAAGCTATAACTCCTGATAACTTTGATAAGGTGCCACACAACATGAACAATGAGATTCATGAGGAAAGCAAAACTTTGTATGCTAACACCAATGAACAAGTAGGATGGCTCCACAGGAAAGCAAAGCAAGGTGGCCATATAATGGTTATTGTAAATGAGAAATAGTGTAAGGTAAGTTCAAAGGGGTTTTTTTAGTTCACGTAAGGTATCAACCTAGGGAACACCATTCCTAATGTCTCCAAGAGAGGACCAATTGAAGAATAGAAGATTCACAACTTAGGGAATCCAGTCCACTTGGCATTTTCACTAAGAGGAATATAATATGCTAAGAGAGATCACACTCTTGAAGGACATCACACCCAATGTCATCACAAAGAGAAATATGCATCGTGTGAAGAAAGAAGACTACACAATGAAACATGAGTTGTAACTGAAATGTAAAATAATAATGCTAATGTATGCCCCCACTTTAAAGAAATTGTTAAACATCATGTTGTGAGCAATTACTTTAAAGTAAAAAATGATAAATTCTAAAAATAAATGAGAGCTTATTTAGAAATCCCTATGTTAAACATATGTTTATAATAAGCTACGCCATGAAAAAGGGGTTTCCCCTAATATGTAATTCTAAACATAGAAAGAAAAGTACGTCACATGCGAGCCAACTTAAGACATTTCATGCACATTTCATGCACATCCCATGCTTTCTCCTATATATACATGGAAGGTGGTCAACTAGCCAAAAGAGACAATGACAATTTCCATACGAGCACAAGGTTACCTAACCCTTTTCCCCCACTTAGTGCAAGAAAAGGATGAGACGAGATGGGTGATGACATGCTACTCCTTGAAAAAAGAAAATAATTTGAAATAAATGTCAAACATGCAATAGTGAGTGTGCTATGATCCTACAACTATTACATGGAAAGGAGTAGCAACTAATATTATTGATTATAATGAGTAAGAAATGTATCAACTTGATGCATATCTAATAAGATATTGCCACATGTAGTATCTATTAGTTCAGGATGCACCAAAGTTAGAGTTGTCTTGGAGGAATCTTTTGTAAGAGTGTTGATATTAAGTGAAGGTCTTTTTGATGCTTTTGTTTCTTTCGAAGGGAAATAATAAATACCATTAGTCATTCCTTTTGTGTTAGGTTCTATAGGGACATGAATACCATGTTCTCTAGAACCAAATCCTTTGGAACTATAACCAAGTTGCTTCATAAGTTCATAACCTCTTCCAAAAAGCATTTTCATTTCTTTCAAATTGGTGGTTTCTTATAATCAACTTCATCAGAGTTTGTTGTGTAATTTTCTTCTCCTTCTAAAGTGGTTGAGGTGAATGCTCTTGAAGGTTTGTCTAAATTTCGTGTTGACATTATCATTGGTTCTTTTTTATGCTCTTGTATTCACCCATGAATGTAGGTGTGAAGTTTAAGGAACCCCAATCATCTTCCAATAACTTTGTGACTTCTTCAATATGATTTTCTTTGTATTTCTCTTGCATGAGTTCCACTTGTATAGCTAGTGTCAATGTTTTCAAAGGATTTTCCTTTTTTTTCTCAATCTTCAAACAACTTTCTAGTTCAGGGTCAACTTCCATTGTATACACTATTTTGTTGTAGAAATACTTCATGATACAATGAAGAGTTGAAGGT
This sequence comes from Sequoia sempervirens, assembly GCA_007258455.2. NCBI lineage: Eukaryota > Viridiplantae > Streptophyta > Pinopsida > Cupressales > Cupressaceae > Sequoia > Sequoia sempervirens. Next base: position 496,753,283 of record VDFB02193867.1, on the reverse strand, counting down.
ATTGCATTCATCACATGAATCCATGGTCTACCTAAAAGAATATTATATGAAAGATCATGAGGCATAACATGGATCGAGGTTTGTAATGTTTCCTTTCCAACTATAATAGGAAAAGTGATCACACCAAAAGGTTGTTTTCCTACATTGTCAAATCCTTGAATCGATTAGGAATTGGGTTCAATTCTTGATTTATCCATGCCAAACTTATTGAAAAGGGTTACACTAAAAACATTAAGGGCTGAGCCATTGTCAATAAGGGTTCCTTTTTTCCCTATCCTATTGAAAATAGCTATTATCATGAAATAATTTTTTTTTCACTTCTAGCGAAGGTAACTCATCTTGATGGAATGTAATGTCTAAGTTGACCAAAATTATAGCTTGAATTTGGGCTACCACATCATTTGTTTGAACATTACGGGGGGTAGGAACTTGTTGTAAGGCACTTTGATTCATGTTAAAATAATAATGGGAGGCTTGAATAAGGGCTCATAATGATATCTTAGCAGGAGTGTTCTTAAGTTGTTCAACAAGGTCATACTCCTTTCCACTTTGTAAAGGAAAATGAGGAGCACTAGCCAAGATAGGATGAGGTAATGGGAGGGATGTTGGAGTTTTTTTTATCTTGGTTTCAGATTGTTTCTAGTGTTATATGTATGAGCAATCGTATTGTAACTCGACTGATGTGATATACTAGATTCTTAGGTGGTTCAAGGATGAGGATGGGTTTTTTTTGAGTTTTTGGTTGGTTTGAGGGTGGATAAAGGATGATTTTAGCCTTAGGAGATGCAATAATTAAAGGATCTCTATAACATCTAAGAATTAGAGGACTCAAGGGAGTTATAATGTTCATAACCTCACCAAACTTATCCTTATTTTCATGGTCTCTTAATGAAGGGCAGTCTAATGTTACCTCGTCATCTTTATCTAAGGAAGCCACATTACTATTGTCAATGTTTTCATTTTCTTGCACCATGATATCTACCCTAGTAGGAGAGCTTTTAGGAGAGGAGAAAACAAGATGTTCATCACATTCCATGGTTAGAGTTTGTAAATTAACCTCATCATCAAAAGGGGAGGAATTAAGAGAGGAAAAACTATGATTGTCATGCTTACCAATGATTGGATCATTTCATTCAAATAGATATCTCTGAATGGTAGGAGCATTAGGAAAGGGAGAAATGATATTTCCATGACTTTCAATAAGTGTATCTTCTAACACTAATATCTCTTCTTCAAAACTAGGAAAGATATTAGGAGAAGAACAAATGTGATTATCATGGTTATCTACAATTACATCCTCACATCTTATAATGTCTTCCCAAGTAGGAGAAGTAGGATTGTCACAAATTTCAATCATTGGATCTCTTAATACCAACATATCCTCCTCACAAATGTGTTTTTCATGATCGTTCACAATTGTATCATCTTTCACTAAAGCATTCTCACAAGTAGGGGAGGTGTTGGGAGATGAATGGAGATTAGGTAGAGTAATGTTAAGGAATATTCCACTGATCTAATCTTCTTGTGTCATAATATTTTCCCAAGGGGGAGAAGGAGACAATCGATACTTTCATGGTTCTCAATGATTGTATATTCTTTCACCAAGATACCTTCGTCACTAATAGGAGAGGTATCGAGAGAAGAATTATTATGGTTTTCATGATTATCTATGCTTGTATCTCCTTGTAGATCATATTATCCTCACAAATGGGAGAGATTGTGGGGTTTGAGTGAGTGATAGGAAAGGTGATATTAAGGATTGTGTCAATGGTTTTTTTCCCTTGCTCTAAGATGTTCTCATAACTAGGAAAGATAGTGGAAGGATTGTTGATGGACAGAACAACACAACAACATTAAATAGAATATTACTATTCTATTTCTCCTGAAAGAGAAAGACAACATATAGCAATCTAACTCCCAAGGTCTTGGTAGTTGGTTCTCAACTGTGCTGACATTACTCAATGGTTAATGTGGTTGTAATATTCAAGGGGCCATTGCTGGTAAAAAAGAACAAGAGTGCATAACATCAGGTAGTTTACGTTTGAGGGGTTTTAAACAAAAGAAAAAGATGAAACCGAGCTTTAAATCACAGAAACATGAATAAAATCCTTATGTATCCAGACATGCAAATCAACAATGAGTGTTCATTCTACCTAACCACAATTACAACAAGATGCAATCCATAGAATAAACTACGCTACTACACACATTCCATAATGCTAATTCAGATATCATCACCATTCACTAAACTTACTTAAAAAAAATTGTTCACTCATCATTCAAAACACAGATCAAAATGAATACAATAACAATTCAACTCATAGATAATCTAATGATATGACCTTGAATCCAGTTCCTTCTATTGATTTTCATCAAATAAAGAACAATTAAGCATAGCAAAACACTGGCATATGGATTAATCATATATCATTAACCTTATCCAAAAATGGATCCAAAATTTTTAAATCTTGACATGAAAACATATGAGAACTTGTAAAACTGAGCCTTTTACTAAACTATTCAGAGTATCTTTCTAAAAATCTTGAAAATCCTAAATCTAGTTTCTTTTAATCTCCTATTCTCAGGTGGCTAATCTTTCTTCAATTAGCCGACCTTTACAAAGTAGATCCTAATGGTACATATAGAGTGCCATGCGCACAAATTTCTCAATCATAAATCCAGATCCACAATTCATGGAATCGGAACTGAACATAGAAGTGGACCTACGGACCCCTTTTCAAGGCTGATTACATCATTATAAGAAGAAGAATCTGATACTTCAAGAAGAAGATAAAGCACATGGATCAGACTTGGAGTAAAGCTTATGTCAACATCCACAGAAAGGGGAGAAAAGGAAAATGGAATATGATGCCAAGAGTCAATTACTCTTGCTCTGAAGGCTCCTGAATTTACTCATCATAACTGGAGAATACCTGTTGAAGAGTATCCAAATCTGGGCCATCCAACTAGTCACCTTCAAATTTGATTCTTTTAAACTTCGCAGAAACCAAACTTTGTGTCTCCTTTAGCTCAATCAGCTCCTTTCTAGCAGTTCTTACCTCTTCCCAAATATCGATAAATTGATCAAGTAATAAACTCTCTCCATCATCTCCCTTTTGCATGATTTCCTCAAACCTGCCCCTCCATTTCTCCCTTAGTTTATCCAAAGATAGGCCTTCTTTGTTTGAGGGATCTTTGTTGATTATAATGGCTACCACTGCCTCTAACTTAACCATCTGTTGATGCAAGTCCTTGGTCATTTCTCAGACCTCTTCTTGCTGCCCATGCATAACTCTAGATTTGTATCTTATGATATTTGCAGTCTTTTCCAAAAAATCTTCGTTACCTTGCTCAAGAATTGAATATTCTAACAAGACAGATTTGGGCACTTTTCTAATATCCTTCAGCCTTTTAACATATTCTTTGTATTCACCATCTTGCTTGTCCAAATCTTTACCTTGTTGGTCTAGATCTTCTGCTAACTCGAGAGTAGCTTCATGAATCTTAGAGCCTTCAACAAGAATATCATCAACCTCCTGATTAAGCTTATCCAACCATTTGTCCATCATTCTCACCTTACTTTTCATCTGAATCAAATCATCAGCTTCCCTCTTTGTTAACAAGACTGGGAATTCAAGAGATGCAACCTATTGAGAAATGGGACTAGAAACATCCTTCAAGAAACCATGAAGCTGATCCAACTGAGCCTTAAGCTCATCTTTCCTTTGCTTGTCCTTGATCATCCATGTTTTGGTTGAAGAAGCCACAATATCGATCAAGCTCATTTGCTGATTCCTTGTAGGCTTTCCCAAATTTACTGCTCCCAATTGAAAATTAGTTATTTGCATTTCATCACGGTTCTTTTCCATTACAGGAATGGAACATTCAACAATGATCTCTCCAGCCTTAGTAAGCCTAGTAGAGTGAAGAACCCAAGACCTTTTCTTTGGCTTCTCTTTTCTAATCTCCTTCATCATTTCTTCCCAGTTCAACGGCTGTGGTTGAACAACTGGTTTTCTTTCCAAATCCAACTTTAGCCAAGTTGGAGCAATAGGGGTAGTGACTGCCTGGGCTAAAGAGGAAGTAACAGTGGTGGAAGACAGGGGTTGCGGTGGAAGACAGGGGTTGCAACAATGTAAGCTTTGGTTGAGAATCAACCTCCTGCACATTTTGTTGATCACCTTGCTCCCCTTCCATTGCTAGCTTTTCGGCTTCCTCTTCATCCTTCTGATCTTGTAGCCTCTTAAGCTCCAGCTCCTGCCTTAAAATTTCTTCTTCTTTCTTCTTTTCATACATTTCATCTCGCTACTTTTTCAATGTTTCAACATAATCCCATGCTTCCTTGGATTTCTTTGCATATTCAGCCATCTCAGCAGCCTCTTGTTCCCTTTTCAGGTGTTCTTGCTCTTCCCTCTTTCTATAGGCCTCCTCTTGTTCCTTGAGTTTAGCTTCAATAGCTTCTTTTTCTCTTCTTTGCTGAGTTTTTTCCTCAGATTCAAGATCATGAATTTTCTGCTGCAATACCAACCTATCCCTTTCTTCTTGAAGTTTGAATTCTTGTTCCTTTTGTTGTTGCTATTGAGCTAGCTCATCGGCCTTCACTTTATCTTCTAACTCCTTTTGCTTGGCTGCCAACTTAGATTGTACTCTGGACCCTTCTTCTTGTAGCTTAGCTGATGCCCCAGCTTGTGCTTTAACATCGGCTTCTCTTTTTGCCTCCTCAAAGAGTTTCCACTGATCCTCTTCAGTCAACATGTGTTCAGTGCCTGCATCATCCGTCATCTCCAAAGATGTTGATACATGATGCTCTTTATCCGAGGGTGTCTTTTTTGAATCTGTTTCTATATTATGTATCTCCACCTCATCCTCCATTTGCCTCAAGGCTTCTACTTTTCCATAAAGAGCTCCCATTGATGATTCATGACCTAACTCCGGTGTATCAAAGGGCTAAGTAGGTGCCTCTTTTGTAGCAGATGTAGAAACAACTCCCTCCGTAGTTATTTCATCTTCATGCACCTCTGAAAAGTCCTGAGGAACCACCTCCTCTTCTTGCTGCTTAGAAGGAAAAAACTCCAAGGGTTCCTTAGGTGCCACCCTTCTTTTTACCCTTTTGTACCCCTGGGTGGTACTAGCCTTCCTCTTCTTTGATGATGATGCCTCGGCCTAATTAACCCTTAAACTTACCCATTGGATACTCCTATCAAGCACTGGTCTGGCAATCTGCATTATGCAATTGTCTCATCTGCACTCCAATCAATTGGATCAAGGTCCTTTGTTCCAATATTATCTGCATCATATCCAGGATCCAAAACTATCCCATCATCAGATAATGTATCAGGAATATCCTCCTTTATCCCAAACTCAATCATGAGTGGGATAGATATCCTTTCATAATTCCTTTTTCGCAGATCATAGTCATCCTGCAAGTCCTGCCAAAAATCCTCCAATATATTGAAGTGCTTCTCAAAGACACTGGGGAGCAAAGCCCTCATCTTTTGCTTTGGATCATAGTATTTCCTAGCAGTGTACAAACCCAACTTCAGGTAAGCTAATTCATCACAAACAACCTTACCTGCTTGAATGTGTGGACAAAAAAAGGCTCCTAGCTTCATTGGAAACTTGTGGCACCCAGTCTTATGCTTATTGCTAAACTGGAGGTTGACAGCCAAGGCTTGATAAATAAATTCCATTAAGATGATTCTATCACCACAACACCTAGGTAGCAAATGGGGATGACCATCAAAGCCTGCTAACCTAAAGTAAGTGAATGTGGGGTACTAGATAAAGCAGTGTCCCCATTCATTCACAAAATCCATTGCCTCCCTGCTAAGTCGGTACCCAGCATCACAATTAAGTTTATTGATAATGACATAAAGAAAATCATTATTTACCCTTCTATAATATTGCTTCGATGCTTGCAAGGTGAGCTGGTTATAATGCTCCCATACCTTCTTCTGTCCTTGGGCTTCTCCCAATATACCCACTCTTTGAAGTCCAGGAAAGATCCCCACTCGGGCACCTGCATAGACCACATAGGAGGTCATAAAGAAACACTTGGTTTCTCTCACCCTCATCATCTGATTGTGAATGCTATCAGACACTATCATTGACTAATCAAATTGTTTCCTCCCATCTAAAACAACTTGAATAAAAGGAAACATCCATTCCTTAAATAGTGAAGCATCCCTCTTCCCAAGCACCCTAGACAAGAACATAATTATATCTCCAATTTCTTTACTAAAATCCACCCTCTTAGGTTGGTCTGGAAGCTTGGTCAGATATTTCTTCTCCACTCTCATCCAAGTCTTATTCATGTAGAGTCTATTCCTCTCCTTGTTTTCACTGTAAAGCTTCAGAGCCTCTGCCTCATTTAATTGTCTAGGATTCTTGGGATCAGGCATATGAAACAGGAATTTGATCATTGGGGGTGTGAAGTCAATAATGAAATTTCCTTTCACATCCATACACTGCCTAGTAGCGGGGTTATATGCTCCAACTACTGCAAGAATCAACTCCAGGCATTGAATAGATAGAGGGAAGAGTGCAACATGTGCCAACCCGGACTGAACAATCCTTTCTGTCCTAGGTGTGACCTGCTCCTCAGTGAAAGTCTCCTCAAGAAATTCTTCATAGTTGAAAGGACCAAAATTGGTGTCAGTAATATCAGTCCAATCAGAATCAATTTTGCTAGCTGTGAGGACAGCCTCCCTATGTTTACATCTCAAGGTATACGGGAGCTATTCCACTTTAATCTTCTTTGGCCTAGGTCCCTGCCATGAAGTTTCCCCTAGTTGGCTCCTTTGAGAGGCCTCATCTGATACTCCTGAAATCTCTTAATACCTGCAACAATTCCCTGTTATTAGACAAACAAAGCATCTAAGTTAGTCAATTATATAACCATTTCTCCATCCTCCTAAGATAATACTTAGTCAAACTATGCCTTTATCGGAAGCGGGACCGTAGAAGCATCAGGCATAAACAATGTTTCATATCATCCGGCGGGGTTGGGATCGGAAATGGATACGGAACAAACGGTGTATAAGGCGGGACCAGAACGGGAACTAGACAAAACTATAATGGAGTTGGGGCCGGGACGGGAACCAAAACATGCTCGGAAGCGGGATCGGAACGAGAACTGGAACCAAAAACAAAACATTGTTACCAAGTTCAACCTCCTCCCCGGACCCAGTTCCGACGAAGAGTAAAGACATCGACATCATAAGAAGGAATGGGAATGGATCAGAGATAGTCGGAGTCGGGGCCGGATCAGAAATCAAGCCAGAAACAAAAGATAGCTACTAAGTTCAACTTTATCTCCGAACCCGGTTCCGACAAAGAGTATAGATAGTCATTATAATGAAGAACGGGAATGAGTAAAACCTACCAATAAAGAGCCCTCAAAACAAGGTCGCATAGGCCCCAAACCCCAAGTTACATGGGCCCGTACAGAAACTAACAAAACCCTAATTTTAAAGCTCCAATAACTCCTCCGTACATCAACCATTAAAACCATGAATAGGTAAAAAATGTGAAACCCTAATCCACATGATACCCTATTTGTAAAAACTAGGGCACGGTGAAAAACTGCGACAAACCACCCAAAACCAACATGATAAAAACTAGAATAGGGTTTCAAATAGAAATTAATTACTCGAGCAAGGAAACCCTTTCAAAAAACAAAACCCTAGTCAAAACTAGAGCATGACAAACGAACCCTGTCACGAAAGCAACAGCCGAACCAAAACGACAAAACAAAAAGCGACAAATGGAAAGACAACAGAACAAAACAAAACAGGACGAAAAAGAAAGAAAGAACTGAACAGATCGAACAAAAAGAAAAAAAACAAAGACCAAACCAAGCGAACAAATTCACAGAAAGAAACCCGCCAAAACACCAAAATGACACAAGTGAAAGAACCAAAACGGAAGAAAGATAAGAAAAGGAACCAACCTCAAGACACTTCCCAGAATTGATCAGAAATTCAGAATGATTCACTCTGCAATTTTCCCCATGATCGCCTCAATTCTCCTGAGAGTCTCCTAGTTGTAATTTTCTCAAACACTTCGTGTAATAATAATAATGAGATAGTTTAAGCATAATTACACCTTTAATCAACAATTCGCCCGTGTGAATAGGCTGCATTTAATGCCATAAATGCGGTTGATCGGGGTAGAGCGAACGACGTGGTCAAATAGTTAAGTCAGATCAATGGAACATCATAAGGTAAGGTAGAGTCAGAGTCGGGTCAGAAACAAGATAGAGAAACTAACAAAAGTTTCATATTTCACTTCCCACCCTGGTTTCGACTCCGACAAAAGAACCGACCAAAAACAACAAATGGAGGCGGGAGTGGGGACGAAACAAAAATGGAACTTTTGTAAAGTTCAAAGTTCAAAGTTCCATTTTGATTCTGGATCCGGTCTTGTGAAAGCGAACAAAGAAAAAGCACAAGGAAACGACCGAGGGAACAAGGGAATAAACCAACATAAGTGTTAGTCAAAAACAACCAACAAATGGAGAAGGGAAAAGAAAAAGGCGGAGTCAGAGTCGGAACCATATCCGAACTAGAAATCCTAAAATAGTTCCAGGTCTAGACTTGGTTCTGGCTCTGGTTCCGCCAGAACAAAGATGGACTTAGGAGCAAAAACAAAGAACTCCTAAGATTCATCAGACAAAAAAAGGGGACCCATTTTTATTCCAACATAAAAAGGGGGTGGTTATGCAAGGCATAACAAGGATGGCTTACATGTTTCTTAATGACCTCATTTTTGTACTCTAAATTGAACTCATAAGAGGGGATATTGTATTTATGCAATACATTCTTAACCATATCGAAACCTCATCTCTTAAAAGGAAACATGCTAACATGAAAAAAGAAAGCTATTCAACTTATGCAATACTTAAAAAATGTAAACAAATTTCCTACATATCCAAAGATTTTCACTACTAAAATGAGTTTGGGAATGATTTTAAAAATGACTACACTAAATGGATGAATTGACCTAGATACTTAAATGAAAATTCCTTAAACTTTCCAGGCTGATATAATACGTCACCAACAAGCCTAGGAAGTGTAGAAAATCACTAAAAAGCTTAGAAAAGTTGATTTTTGTAGGCCTACAAGGATTCATTTGCCCAGATGGGCTTATCAGTCACACTTTTTCACAAAGCATGTCCCACTTTTTCAAAAAGTGTCCCACAAAAATCAAAAAGTGTCCCACCAAAATGTAGATTTATACCTAATCTAGGACTAATATGCCTAGGTGGTTGTATTAGTCCAAATTAGGGTTTTTGACAGGTTTAGATAGTGAAAAATAGAGAGAAAATAGTACTTAGAAATATGCAACAAAGACCTATACAAAGACTAATATGCCCAGGTGGGCGAATAAGTCCAACCTAGGGTTTTTAAGCCTAAATCAAAAAATTCTAAGTTGATTTTAATGTGTTTAGGTTGTATGTTCAATTGACTGTTTGCAATTATATATTTCCAATGAAATTGAATGGTGCAAAATGCAAAAAATGCAACTTATATGCACTTTTCACTAATGCAATATTTAGAAGTCCTGAATTCAATTCAATTAATGAAAATCTAATGTAAAGTTAATGAAATCTAGATCTAGAACTACAATGTTCTCAAATCAGAAATTCAAGGGTCCAAAGGTTGGGTTCACCAAAATGAAAAAAAGGGAAATAGAGTAGGTGTTCCAACTTTTGGGAGATAGAATTGGACCTATTTCACACTTTAGTTCATTAGGAAACCTAGATACATCAACCAAGTGACTTGATTGAGTGATGGTTAGTGGGTTCCTAGTATAATTGGATGGGGGTTCACCATTAAACAATGCTTTAAAAGAAAAAATTGAATGCACTATGTAAATTGACTATATGGCCTAGGAATTTGAAGGCATGAAACAAGATGGAAAAATGGAATAAAATAGTAAAGTACTTGGAAGAATTATGGATTGAAAGCAAGGTATGGAACTCTAAAAATATTATTTTTGAATTAAACTAGGACTTATATGCCAAGTTGGGCGATTTAGTCCTTCTACAGGGTTTCTGGGCAAAGTCTAGAATCTTTTGATGACTAAGCAAGATCTGTGGAAAGGTGAAAAAAGGGGTGTATTGGGAATAAAATGCCAGGTATGGAGATTTAGTCTTGTTGCTAGGGTTTGATTAATACTTTTGTAGGCTCTAGTGATCTTTTGTAGCTTCCTTCTTGTCTGATCTTCAAGTTTGAATGCTTGAATTCTAGCTTGTAGGTGAGTTTCCATGAAGGTGACAACTTGAAAAATTTGAAAAATTTTCCTTCGAAAGATCTTCAATCTCCAATTCCCCTAGATCTACAAACAAACATCAAGAGAGAAAAATGTTGTTTTGTTAGGGAATGGGAGTTTGCCTTGGTCAAACATCATTTTGGTAATTAAACCTTGAAATGAAATATAAAAGAATGAAGGAATGATGAATGAACAAATGCAATGTTTTAACTCACCAAACCCTTGAAATGAAGGTTGAAAACTTGTGTGAAATAGATTGAATGGATGTGGATCTTGACTCTTGATTGAATGCTTGAAACTTTGTCTTGAATTCTTGCCCAAATCATGAAACCTACATCACAAATGTTAGCTCACAAACACACATGATGTATGAGGGCTTTGGAATGATGCTTGAATCTTGAATATAGCTCCAAATGATTGATGAATTTATCTTTAATTCTCTTGATCTCATAAAATTTCCTTAGGAATACTCTCTTGAAATACTAGATGAATTTAAAACTTGCTAGGAGAAATTATGTGAAATAACCTTGTATTTATACTTGTTTATGCTTAATTTCCTAAAATTACAACACTACAAGTTGGCATTCAGATATTGAATCTAAGGATAAAAAATCCTACCAAGAATTTGAATTAAAATAGTTCATAGGTTACAACAGGACACATATAGCAGGTTGGGTGTATGAGTCCCAAAGGCTTAAACTTTGGACAAATATTTCAAGAAGTTGTGTTGCCAAAAAATGTATAGTTTACATTTTCATGCTCACTTGAGTCTCTCTTATGGACTTTGGCTTGATTTTTCCTAGATTTAATGTTGTAATGTGGTAAACACATTCATATTAGGTCCTGGACCCTTGAGAATCATTAAGACTTCTAGGATGTCTTGTAAAGGTGTTGTGAAGTGTTGTAACCCACTTTTACACTTTTCTAGGACCTTTTCATCATAACTCACTCAAATAAATCCTTTTTATCACTTACCAAGTCTTACTTCAAAGTGTTGGAAAGATTTGTAACAAACTCTCATGCCTTTCTAGACTTGTCATCACTAATTCAACCCTTTCTCATGTTTAAATGTCCCCTTAATGCACTTTCTGGCCTTTCTTAAGTGTGTTTTTGAGGATATTCCCATTAGACATCATTTAATGCCCTTTAATTCCTAAAACCCACTTAAATTGCTTAAGTGGGACTAAGTCACCAATAGGAGTGACTTAGTCCTATTTGGCACAAAAATCAAAATTATTTCAATTTTCTGGCAGGATTTTATTCTCTAACCCTTGAGGTCGGCCTGTGATGTGTTATTTTTGGGAAATTTAGGAAAACCAAGTATAAATAAGGGTTTTTCTCCTCATTTTTCATCTCCTAATCTCTTTCAATCTTATAACTCATTAAGAATTCAATCTTTCAAGCATTCAAGCACTCTAAGTATAATCAAGTCATCCATTGGAGCACTTCATTGCACATCTTCAGATTTCTACATCAAGGGTTTGGTAAGTTTATGACATTAAATGCTATCTATTCATCATTCTCTTTCTATTTCATTTCATTTCATTTCATTTCATTTCATAGGGTTTGATTACCAAAGTGGGGTTTGACAAAGGCAAACCCCTATACTCTAACCCTTAACCCTTTTCCCTCTCTTTGCATGTGTGTTTGTAGACTATGTATGCATATTTATCAAAGAGTTTGGTGTCAAAAAGTCATCAACAATCCATTAAAGTCAACATAAACCTAGTTGAGACTTGGAGACTCTTTTCAACTCATTTTCTACAAAATCAAGATCAGGCACCCATCAGGAAAGCAAGTACAGACCAAAATCTACAAGATCCTGTTCCAAATTTCCAAAAATTTGCAAGTGGACTAAGTCGCCATCTATGGTGAATTAATCCCACTGCTAGGCCTGAAAAAGTGGTTTCTGCATTTTTGGATACCCATTTGGCAGATTCCTGTTCTGATAGATTTTCCTTGAAACTAGACTAAGTCACCCAGCTTGGCATAAGTGTCCCATTCAACATTTCCAGTCAACTATGTAGGATTCCAGAGCCTCTCCACATCAGATTTCAAATTCTAGGTGCACCTCTCTAGTTCTATTTAATTATTTCATCATTTACTTGCATTTTTAGGTGTTTTTGCATACCATAGTGTGTTTTCCAACACTTTGCATTTCTAGGTTTAATATCAATAAATCATCTTTATTTCAAATTATTGCATTAGTACATCATAATTAGATACATTGCAACACATTTACATTAATCTTGAGTGTAAACATTAGAATTTTGGACCCAATTCCTCTCCTTTTAGGTGAAAAACCTAGAAGTGTTAGAGGTAACCTTGGACAATCCAAAATCATTGTTTGCAGAAGTGTTATGTTCAATATGATATTTAAAATAAGGGCCCGAGATCTAGGGATGACCCATATTCTGAAATGGGTGTATGGGTCCCAGATCATTAAATCTGGAATACATAGCCAAAAACATTAAATTATGATTTTTCATTTATTAAATATTAGGATTATCCTTAGAAAAATATATTTAACTAGGCTTGTGGAAGAAAAATAGGACCAATTAAGGCATAAATAAGATAGATATTAATAGAGAGGACCCAAACAAGTGTGAAAATGTAAAGGGATACATTTTTATACATTACAGGATCAAACTTTGTCATCACATGAATTTCCACATTTAATAAGTAATGTCTCAATAAATACTAGTAGCAAATACAAGAGCCAAACATTTTTTTTCTATCATTGAATATCGAGTTTCACAATCAATCAAATTTTTTCTAATGTATTGAACATGATGTTCTTTACCATTATCATCTTTTTTCAGCCAACAATGTTACTAAAGCATGGGTTGATGTTGCTATATAAAGGATAAATGGTCTTTCTTGTATAGTGGGTTGTAAGACAAGAGGAATAACAATATAGTATATAAAACTTTCAAAGGCTTGTTTACAATCCTCATTCAACTTAAATTCAACTTCCTTTTTAAGAAGTTGTGTAAAGAGTAATTTCTGATCCGCTAAGGATGCCACAAAATGACAGATAGCTTGAATACTTCCTTGTAAAGTGCACAACTAAGAAATGTTTTTAGGAGGTGGCATGTTAATGATAGCATCAATTTTCTTCATTTTTACTTTGATGCATCTGTGGGATATAATAAAACTTAAAAAATTTCCACTATCCACACCAAAGACACATTTTTTGGATTTAATAGATCATGTTATACTTTCACATTCTTTCAAAGATTTTTCAATGAAGGATTTGAATGCTATCTTGATGGGTTAAAGATTTGGCTAGAGTATCAACATAATCTTTCAAAATATTATGTATGTAATCATGAAATATCAATGCCATAGCTCTTTGATATGTTGAATTCGCGTTCTTTAATCCAAAATGCATTAGCATCCAATGGAATGTTCCTCAAGTTGTGGTAAATGTTTTCTTGTATTGATCTTGAGGGTTGATAAAGATTTGATTATATCTGAAAAACCATCCACGAACGAAAATAAATAATGGATCTTAGTCGAATATACTATCATGTAAATATTAGAAAGGGGAAAGTAATCTTTTAAAGATTCCTTATTAAGATCACACAAATATGTACATATCCTAATACGGTTATGGGGTTTTGTGATTGTGAAAATGTTTGAGATCTATGGAGAATAGTCAATAGGATGAATAAATCCAACTTCAAGGAGATCTTCAATCTTAGCCTTAACCAATAAAGCTATCTTAGGATTCATCTTGTGTATCTTCTATCTCACTTCTTTAGCATCTTGTTCAAGGACTATGTTATGTGTCACTATTTTAGTATCAATACCTGGCATGTCCAAATAAGTCCAAGCAAAGAGTTCATGAAATTTGTGTAATAATGTTGCATGATCTTCTTGTTCATCTTCATCAAGGAAATTTCCTATTTGAATCACTCTTTCTTCATTAGATGTGTCCATCGGTATGTTGATTGTATCCCCTATAGTAGTGCATTTTGTCTTGAAACATCAAAGTTATGTTCTTCTCCATCTTTGTCAATATTACCGATTTCCTTTCTTCACCTACTTGTTTAGTACTAATCATACCACAAGTGACTCCTTGCTTTTTAGCGAGGTCAGATGACTTATCATAAAATCCGAACATTTCTTTCAAGGCTTCATCATCTTCAAAGTATTCCAATGATTCATCACATGTTGTATCAATCAATTCGGGATGCTTTAAAGTGAGACTTGACTTTGAAGAATTGCACATGATGGTGTTGATGTTGAGTGAAGGTTTTTTTATTGCTTTTGTTATCTTAGAAGGAAAAACTCCAAGACTATTATTTCTTTCTTGTGTGTGAGGCTTTATAGGAACATGGATGCCTTGTTCTTTCATGCCACATCATTTTCCACCATAACCTGGTTGTTTCAAGAGCTCATAACCTCTTCTATAAATCCTTTCCATTTCTTTCAGATTCAGTGGTTGTTCATAATCAACTTCATCAAAGTGTTTTGTATAACTTTTTTCTTCTTTTCTAGTAGATGAATTAGATGCTTGTGATGGTTCTTCCAAGTTTTGTGTTTACATTACCATTAGTTCTTTTCCCTTTTCAAATTTTTTTCTTGTGATCCTATATTCTCCCATAAATTTAGGTATAAAATCTAAGGAACCCCAATCATCATCAAATAGACTTTTGATTTCCTAAATTTTTTCTTTTTTTCTTCCTCTTGCACGGGTTATACTTTTGGAGCCAGCGTCAATATTTTCATGAGACTTTTTTTTATCTTTCTTAGTGTGTAAACAAATTTCTAGTTCAGGGTCGACTTTGATTGTATACACATTTTTCTTGTATACATATTTCATGATACATTGAAGGGTTGAAGGCATACATGCATTTCATGAATCCATGGTATTCCTAAAAGAAAATTATATGATAGATCTTGAGGCATAACATGGATAGTGGTTTGTAATGTGGCCTTTCCAACCTTTAATAGGTAATTTGACCACACCAAGCAATTGTTTTCCTACATTATCAAAGCCACAAATGGAAAAAGAATCAGGTTCAATATTGCTCTTATCCATTTCAATCTTATCCAAGAGATTTATGCTACACACATTAAGGGCTAAGCCATTTTCAAAAAGCATTCTATTTATTCTAGTCCTATTAATAATAACTATTATCATGAAGGATTCATTTTTTTTGTACTTCCAAGGAGGGTAACTCACTTTGGTGAAAAATAATGTCTATATTAATTGAATTCATTCCTTGAATTAGAGTTACTACATCAACTGGATTTATACTAGGAGGGGCCAAAACTTGTTACAAAGTTGTTTGAAGCATACTATGGTAATTAGGAAAGGATTGAATAAGAACTCATAAGGATATCTTTACATGAGTATTTTTAAGTTGTTCAATAAGATCATACTCCTTTCTGCTATGTAAAGGAAAAGGAGGAGCACTAGGAAAGATAGTTTTATGTAATGGTAATGAAATGGGAGTGGGTTGTTGTTGCCTATTGTTCCTTGCATTATATGTGTGAGCAAAGGTATATAACTCGATTGTTGTGAAACATTGTTACTAGAAATTTGCCTTATAAAATTCAAGATATGTATTGGTTTTAATGGTTTGTACTTTTAGGTGGTTCTAAGATAATCACAAGTATCTTTTGAACTTGAGGTTGATGTGAGGTTTGGTAAAGGATGAGTTAGGGTGTGATTACATTAACGTCTCTTTGTTTTGGTTTATTATGACAAGCCTTAGTTGATTATCCTTGTGAGATGAAATCATCAAGGGTTTCATATAACATGTCAAAGTCATCACTACTAAAGGGCTTGAGGGATATGTTAACTTGAAAAAATAGATCTGACATGATGAAATAAATATACTTTCTCCAAGGGTTACGTTAAGTTATGCTTAGTTTGTTCGATGTTTTTGGTTTTATGTTTGTGTTCTAATGAATGCAAAATGTAAACTAATCTATCTAAGTTATGAAATGATGTTGAAAATAAAGGAAAAGTACAAAAATATAATGCTATCTTCAGATGACATATGCAATAAATATTTTCCAAAATGTTGCAAGATCTAACTAAAGAAGCAATAACTTGAATTCAAAAATATACTATTTCACTCCTAAAACCAATTCTAAGATCTAAAAACAACAGAAAGTTAAAATAGAGACTAATAATCATCCAAAAACATGTCTAAAAGATTTGTATAGGGACTCATTCGCCCATGGGCAAATGGGTCCTTTCTTGGGGTTTTAAAAAAAATGAATTTTCCAAGATTTAAGTTTATTGTGTGTAGTTTCTATTCCTAGTTGCAGACTAAGAGTAGTAAAATAGATTTTCTAGAATAAGGGTGTCTAAATGAAATTTTAAATAAGTTCAAATGATGAACTAAATGACTATTTTTAGAATGCAATTTTCACCTATATCCAAACTTAAATGATTGAATAATGATCTTGAAGTAAGATGAAAGCAAGATTAATGCAAGTTGAATGCAAACCTAATGTAATTTTTTATATTTTCTATGAATTTAAAGGATGTAAACATGAAAAACTAAGCCTAAATGAAATGTTCAGTAATGCAAGTTTAAATAACCCTAATTTAATGCAACTAATGGAAACCTAATGCAAACTAGGGAAAAACCTAGGTCTAGGGTTGAAATGGACTCCAATTTTTAGAATTTTGTTGTATAACATTGGGTTCACCAAAATGAAATGAAGAAAAATAAGGTTTCTTGAAATGGAAAGGTAAGTCCAAAGGGTGAAAATAGACCCTATCTTCCTATATTCATTAGGAAATGAGATCCCCATAATGAAATGACTAACAACCCTTAGATGAATCAACCCAATGTGAGAATATTCAAGTTTCCTTATGCTTTGAGGATAGGGGTCAAGGTCAAACAACACTTTTGGGAGAAAAACTAAAAATAGAAAATCAACTCCAAAATATAAGATACCATTTGGATCTTATAGATTAAGCATAAAATTAAGAGAAATAGCAAAGCTTCCAACATATCTGGGAAAGGAGAACAATGTGAACCTCTCATAAAATGTTGTTTCTACAAGCATTTCAGGGACTCATTCACCCATGGGCGAATGGGTCTAGGTCTCATGTTCTAGAAAAATATTAATATGAGATTTAAGCCCTAAATTTGAACTTCTCTATTTTACCTCTAAACCTTCACTCTTAGATCTGAACTTGTAATAAATTTGTAAGAAAAAATTGTTGTTTGGTGGTGGATGAAGGTTTTCCTCAGTCAAACCCATAGTTTGTTAATTAAACCTTGATAAAAAAGAAAAGATCTGAAACAAGAAAGTGTGTTTAAGCCCTAATATCAAGTGTGTATAAGATTACAAGGGCTCAAGTGCAAGAAAACCCTACTCAAATATGTTAGAATAGGATCCCAAAATGAAACAATGAATAGTGATGAAGACCTACTTTGGGAGATATCAAATCACCCTAATAGATCACAAATCTGAATATACATTCCTTTAGGAAGAAAGTAGAATGATAATAGTAGATGGAGTCACTTAGGAAACAAGTCATTAGGATTGGTTGAATGGCTTGATGCATCTTTTGAAACCTAGAATCCATCATGATCCTACATAGGGATCTATCATCAGTCTTTGGCAATGCATGATCTTGTTGGAAAAATGAGCTTGAAGAATTGCAAAAACAAAGAGAATACTACTCCAAGACTTCAACTTTAAATGATCAATTGTCTTCTCCTTGCTCTTGAATGTAAATCCTTGTGATCTCATGTGAATCTCTTGCTTCTCTAGTGAAAAATGATTGAAATACCTAGATTTGTAGGCTTCCCTTCTAATTTCCCATTTATTAGATCTTGAAAGCCGACACTTAGAATTTGAATTTAGGACCTTGAAATACCACCAAAAACATGTTTAAATTTGAGTTTGTGAACTTAAAGGGGACCCATTCACCCATGAGTGAATGAGTCCTGACTGAGAAGCTTAGGACCTAATTTACCTAAGGGCATTAAGTTGATTAATAGAATTTATTCAATGCAGGTTATATTGTCAGGAAATAAATAAAATAGGCCTTGGGATGCATAATAAGCGATAGTAGGGGCCCATTAATTAGGTTTAGAAATTTATAAATTCAAGGTCACTAAAAAGGGTCCAAACTAAGTGTGAAATTATACTTTCACTTAGAAAGGAGTACAATTTTCTACATTACACCAAACCTATGCCAAATCATAACATCTCCTTTGTCAAAGCTAGTGAAACCAAGAATGATGTGATCAATGTTGACATGAATGATACAAAATTGAATAATAATGATGAAAATACTATGGATCGTATGATTGGAATCATTGAAGTTCAACCTTGTAAGGGCCTAACCAATATATCCCTTGACATTGCTTTCTCTCAAAAGAAATAGTTAAACATGCACTCAATCCAATCCTCTTTACATAGCTGGAAGAATCAATGACAAGCCTACTAATGGGATACTAATTGATCCGATTTGTGTAGAGAATGTGATCACTAAAGAATTACTATTTGTACATGAATTTTATCAAGATACTTATGAAAAATTGAAAGCATGGATAAAAACACATAATGGTCTTTCTTGCCCTATGATAGGATATGTATCTCTTCCTTTACAAGTTTGACTAAAAATATTGAATGTCTCATTATCCATCATCCCAATCTCAGATCAATTTTGTGTGAAGTTATGCTACCCACGTGGCTTTGCTCCATGAATGCCATCCTGTCGGTAGTGCATAAATTATCAAATTTTTCATTTGAAAAAGAAATCTTTACTGTGCATCATAGTGGTTTTAATCCTTTGTCTTCCCATGGGAATTTCTCATTGGAATTCTTTTGGCCAGAACCTATGGAACCTATTAGGCCTTGTGAGGACTTCTTTTTCAAATCTTATCAAAATTTTAAGGAAAAGTGCAAAAAAGAGTTATCCCTTACCAGTATACCTCAACCCACGATTGAGTCTCCTATCCATGATCAGACCATGATTGAACAAAAATCCCTTCCAAGTAACCAAAACCAAACCATATAAAATATTTCACCTATTTCCTATAAGAGACCATGATATAACCAAATAAGTCCCATTGTCCCTCCTAAAATAAAACAAGTTTATAAAGTTAAAGAGACAGTGGTTGAACAACCTCCCATGGTTCCTTCTGCTCCTCCATTGCAAGAAGAAAAGAAACCTATGGTTGATAAACCCACTCCTACACAATCACAACTTGAAAATCGTATAAAATGAATTGAAATGCTAGAGAGCGTAGGCATAGACATTGTCCTATCACTCGTTTGATACAAGAAAAACATGAATCAACAACTAAATATCCAACAACAACTCAAGAAATGTATGGTGATTGTTCACCTTCTTCGTAACAAGAAAATCCTATATCTCGACCACAACAAGAATAAGAACTTTCCATGGATATTATCATTAGACCTTCTATTGTGATTAACTTGGATGATGATGGTGTTCGACTGCTAAAAATGATGAAGTGCATAATGAGCTAAATTTACTTTTTTCCTCTTCCATGAGCTTAGATGATATCAACCATAATTATCATCCTAAAAATAGTGACTCACCACGTGTTGAACCTAGTGATGTTCCAAGTACAACACTTGTTGTTGTCCCTTTAGCTAGTTATCTGCCTTCCACATATGATGAACAAGATTGGAATGAAAATGACCTGCTATAGGTTGAATCACATGTGCCTTACTAGTCTTTTATTTGTATCCATTTTATGTTCTTTCTATGTGATTGCAAGTGTGTAATGTGATCCCCTATATCATTCTATTTAGTATGTCTATATTTTCATTCCTCTATTTGTACCTACATTATTCTATACGTCATAAAACTTTATCTTTTCTCTTGCCTTTTGTTTTCCTTTTGGGTATGACACAAGGCATTGAGACATTTAGGTCTCTTCCATATTGACCCAAAATATTTTCTTTGTTTTCATTCTCTATGTGTCATCCTTCTAATACTATGAGTATTTGGGGAACGATGAAATTTCCAACCTCTATAACATCATTGTAGCAAAGAAATACGCTAACCCCAAATCTGTGGATTCCTTATGTGTTTGGGATTTTATTTAGGGGAAACCTCTTTTCATGATGCAACTTCATTTGGAAACATATGCTTGACATAGGTATTTCCAAATAAGCTCTCGTGTCATCTTTATTTCTTAGCATTTGGGTATGTGCAGGATCATCATGGAAAAAACAGGCCCTTAAGTGGCAAAAAATTTAGAAAAATCAAAGTTAGGAAATTTGATGTAAAAATTTGAATAAGTTATCTATATTATTTAAAAAATATGTAAGAATAGAATCTGTAGAAAATTGAATGTAGTTTCTAAACTACTAGGTTTGTTTAAAAAAAAAAAAATCTATTTGGTGAAAATTTGAAAATTCAATGAAGTGGTACTTAAATTTTAGGGAAAAAATAAGAAGTAGGCGTCTGTCTGACCACCCTAACCACAATAAAATGATAATATTTTTTTATAAGATTTTAGATATAAGTAGAGGACTCATGCCTCAATGTGATACATATTTTTTTATAATTTTTTTCGAAGTAAATAATTAGTTATGAATTTTTTATTACAACTTTTTAATAAATATAAAAACTCGTATGTCTGACCTCCTTAACTTGGTCAAAAATTCATAAAATTCAATTTTTCTTTTTTAAATCCTAGAGTATGCAAAGCATAGAATGTGACACATGTTTTGGATTTAAAAAATGTTATACCATTTGAAAGCTATATATATTTTTCAATCAACCTATCAATTAGGACTTTAGTCATAATTTGAATAGAAAATCAATAATAATTACTTATTAAATTCAAAGTAAAGCATAATTTATATCAATGAAAATTTGAGAATCTCCTTTAAAAACCCTTTTCGTTTTATCAATTTTAAGTAAAAAAATAGCCATCAGCCACATACCCATCATATTGCCACTTTTTGGCCCATCATGATCCTGCACATACCCATTTATCATTTTCTACTTAAAGTAGTTTCTCATAGCGTGGTGTTTAGAAATTTCTTTAAAGTGGGGGTATATATTGGCATTATCATTTTGAATTTTTTGACTATAATTCATGTTTCATTCTTCTTACTTCATGCGATGTGTCTTCTTCTTGATGGTGTCACTAGGTTTGATGTCCTCCAAGATTGCAACCTTTCTAAGCATATGAAATTCCTCTTAATTGTAATGATATGGATTACATTCCCTAAGTTATGAATCTTTTATGCTCAATTTGTTCTCTCTTGGACACATTAGGCATGATGTTCCCTAAGAAGAGACTTTTCATGAACTAAGCAAAACCCCTTTGAACATGTCTTATCCTATTTGAATTTTGTTCATGAGTGCTTAGCATGACACAGCTTGATGGCCTTGTGAAGCTTGAAGTTAGAACTATTTTCAAGGCCACGAAGCATAACACAACTTGCTTGCTAGTAGGGTCATGTTTGTTAATAAGTGCTTAGTATAATGCAACTTGCTAAGCCTTATGAAGCTCGAGGTTCATATTGTGTGGTGACTTCTCAATATTAATAGGAGGTGTAACTTTGGTATGGTTAGTTCAATAGGATCCTAATAAGACTCTCTCACTAGCGACTCTCTGCGGGATCACTTAGTGGACAATGAATTTTCACTAGCTTGTGTCAACGCATTTGGTTTGCATAGTTAACAATGGGTTTTCACTTGTAAACATTTTTGGACAAATAGCTAAGGCTTGATCCACATCGAGTAAGAAAAAAAATTGAGGCTTGATCCACCCTTTTTTCTTTTTTCTTGTTCCCTCTTTAAGTCTTTGACATTGTATGATTGAGTATCTTGTCATTGTTGCTGCATATTTAACAAAGGTATGTGTCTCTTTGTGCCTTTTTTGGTTTTCAATGAGATCTTAGATCTTGGGGGCTTGATTATCCTCCTCATCCTTTTTCGTCTTATCCTTCCAACAATTGTACAATTTGACCTCTCTTAATTGTCTACTTTAGTGTGAGTTTGATGCAAGGTCATCCTCTTGTTAAGGTGGTGGCTAAATGTAGTGTAGAAAAATGTACTCCTTTACATTTTCACACTTTGTTTGGGCCCTCTTAACTAAACTAGACTTAATTATGCCTTAATAAGCCCTATTTTACATCTACAATCCTAACAGATTACATTTTATGAAAGGAAAACCTGACAATAATTAATGCCAACACAACACTTTACCTTGAGCAATGTGTGTTCCAGGAATAGGGACTTGGGACCCATTTTCCCATGAGAAAATGAGTCTACCCTAGGCATTTGAACCTAAATTTAAATTATGTTTTTGGTAGTATTTTCATGTTGGCTTGTAATGTTTATATTTTGGTAAATTAAGGATACATACCTATAAATACAAGGTCTTTTTATCAAATCATGTATATGTTTTCAACAAGAGATCCTAAGAAGCTAGAGTTTCCATGGAAGAATTCCTAGAGAAAAAGATTATTATCAAGGTCATTCAAGAGCAAATTTATCAGTTATTTACTGCAATAATCAAGATCTCAAGCATCATGTCAAAGTATTAATAATCATGCATATTTTTGGAGCTAACATTGTGATGTAGGTTTCAAGATCAAGTGAAGCATTCAAAGCATCATTTCAATCATCAAGATCCACATCTATTGAAGCCATTTCATGCATGATCAAGATCAATATTACTTACTTCCAAATGTTTATTCAAGGGTTTGGTGAGTTGAAAAATAGCATTGTTCATTCATCATTCCTTTCACATTTCATTACATCAATTCAAGGTTTAATTACCCAAATGGGGTTTGACCAAGAAAACCCCCATTCACCAAAAGCAAGCATTTTTTCTCTTGTTTTTTTATTGCAAATCTTAGGTTGAAGAAGGGTTGAAGATATCTTGAAGAGAAAGATTTGAAAAGTTTCCAAAGTTGCAAAAGTTGTCAAATTTGTCATCAATTCACGAAAACTCACCTACAAATCTGATTTCTGACTTTCTGACACTGAAACCCAAATCCAATAGAAGCTACAGTTTAACATCAGAGGCTCTCAAAAGTTGGTTAAAATCCTTGACCAGGGATCCATTTTCCCATGAGAAAATGAGTCCTAGTTGTCCTTCTGAAATTTCCTTTTGGTGACACATACATAGTATTCTATCCTTCTCAAATCTATAGAAAGTTTACTATTTCTATCAGTATTGACCTTTAAATTGTTGTTTCAAGTCTGAATGAGCATAATTGATTTGATTTGCTATTTTTAGTTTTTCTCCCAAACGTGTTTTTAGGCTAATACCCTCGTCCTCAATCATAAGGAAATTAGTAGATTCCCTCATTGAGTTGACTCACCTAAGGGTTGTAAGTAAATTCTTTGTGTGGATTTCATTTCCTAATGAAATAGTGAGAAATAGGTCTATATTTGGTAAACCCCTTTTTCAAAACAAAAACAACATACCACCTAACCTATTTTTTGTTGTTTCAACATATATACATATACATATAATCCATACATAACTCTATGATATTTGTACTAGAGAATCAAATTTTGGAGTTCATTGTTATGGGTTAATTCCTATTCTATCTAAATTCTATTAGATATCATTCATTAAATAATCCCTCTGTAATTGTATTCTAACATTATTCCAAGAAATATTTTTTTATAGAAAATAATGCTATAAGATTTCCCCTAGTTAGCTTTGATCCATTTTTCTACTAGACTTATCACTAAAAAAAATTCATTTTCCTACTAATGTATAATGATTTAATTCTTCAATCTAAAAAGCTAGTTTCAAGTTTTTTTTGCATATGTTAATTTTCAACAAATCAATTATTCTAGTATTGGTTTTTTTTAATTAAGGTGAATTTAGGAAGGGCCCGTACCCATTATAGAGAATCCATTAAGGAAAAGAGAAAACAAAGATCACTAGAGGTGAGGCAAGGACAAAAGAATGAGAACAACAAGAACAACAAGAACAACAAAGCTTTTGACCAGAGCCAATAATTGAGAGAAAGTTTTGGAAAAACCCAAAACCCACAAAACTAATCAAGGAGGTTTAAATTCAAACTTCAACATAGGCCACATAGTAGGAACAAGACGAAGGATAGGGGAACTACCAGTCTCATCAGTAAAATTTTTCTTATGCTTGCAAGAAGCACCATCCAACTTGAATCTCTTAGCAAAAACTTTGTAATGCCTTGTCATGCTAACCCCAAAGGACAACCTAACTAAACAAATTTCCACACCAATTTTTAGTTATTTTTTGTTTTTTTTTAAAAGGAGAACATTACAAAAGATGCACATGAACAAACATTACATGTAAAGAAATTAAACAATTACACTATCAATTACATCCCATGGGGTACACATGATGGCATTACGAAACCTAAAATCATACCATTACGATAACGAATGAACCAAGATTACATTATACACCATCAATAAGAAACATCCACATATGATAATTCAACATAACAAGATTAACTTAATTCCGATAACCATAACATACTATTATCCTGAGAACTCAATGGAGCATATTTCCACAAATACAACACATCAAATAACAACTACCATGAATCGTTAACCAAATAAGGTTTACAGGGTACATAATACATTACATTTGTTTCATTTCAAAAATTATTCATAACAAAATTGACGAGTAAATGAGATTTTAGTTAAGATCAACCAATAATTACCTACTTTTACATTTTATACACCAATTTCACTTAAACTAATACACCAATTTTCTTTTAACCATATTCATTTATGTATATAGATCTATTCAATTTAATATCAAAATTCCACATGTTACTTTACTTCACCCCCATAATAAAATTTTGACTAAGTTTTCATATTTAATTAATCTTTAAAATATAAAATAATTTTATCCTTATAAAAATATATACTTCCCAAAGGGAATTATATAAATAATGAAATTAGTTTCAAAAGCATATAATAAATTATCCTTGCAAAGAATAAAATATAACTACTTCTTTCTTTAAAAAGAAGAAAATATAACTATTTTTAAAAAAAGATTACGTGGCTAGAAAAGTCATGAGGAATATAATAAGTTATGATTATCTTCTAAGTAAAAGTGATGCTTATATTGCAATTTCTAAAAATAACACATGCCATTTCACCTTTTATCTTGGTCTTAGACTTGTAAAGACATTCCACCGATTTTAGTAGTTTTTATTAATGTTAATTTTTTAATTTTTTTTGTAATCTTTAAAAAAAAAACCCTAAGCAACTATAAATAAATCTAATTTTTAAAAGCTCTTGTAAATAAGTCAAATTTTAATTTAAATAAATTCCTCTTACGAACTATCCATGAATCCATTAATTAAGTTAAACCTTCCGTTCAACCAATCATAAAAGAATTCACAATGAAACATTCTTTTCTTCTTCTTTTAAGCAAAATCTATAATATATCTACTTACACCTATATATATATAAATGTATATATAAATAAACATAATTAATTTAAGGTTCGGCTGTCTATACAATATCATATATATATATATATATATATCTTAATTTGCAATGTTGTCAATACAATAATTATATATTCTAATTTGCAATTGCCCTGCTATTTTTGTTTAATGGTATTCAAAACCAAAAGAATAAAATGCAGTAAGTAAAAATTAACACTGTATATGTATATAGATATATAAATTAAGCCAAATGAATACATTATAAAAAAACCTATTCAACTATTATTGATAGTGAACAACATATATAAATTTAAATATATAAATATATATATGTTTATTCACATAATAAACATCACTATAAATCTGCTGAATTTTATTTTATTTTGAACAAAAGGTAGATTTAAAAGAAACAAATATACATATATATATTTAGTCATACATAATTCCACATAAATTATATCAAAATAAATCTATTTATTATTATTTTTTGATAAACTATAAACATAC
The DNA here is from genome assembly GCA_007258455.2 of Sequoia sempervirens. NCBI lineage: Eukaryota > Viridiplantae > Streptophyta > Pinopsida > Cupressales > Cupressaceae > Sequoia > Sequoia sempervirens. Next base: position 496,727,105 of record VDFB02193867.1, on the reverse strand, counting down.
TCGAAATACTGAAGTAAATACACCCACATGTATATGCAAAATATAACATATAAAGGAGCTTAAAGAAAGAGTGGTAAGAAATGCCCAAAATAAAACAAAGGAAGACAAGAGGAGAAGCCATACAAACAATAGGTCTCGAATGCCAAATGTTCCAGAATATAGAGGACATCTAAAATTAAGAAAGAATGCCATAATTTATAGAGGACATCTAAAATTAAGAAGAATGCCGTAGTTTATAGAGGACATCTAAAATTAAGAAGAATGCCATAGTTTCACATATGCATACTTGGCTATGCTTGGAAACAGAGATGGAGAGCTGAGTTTCTTCTTAAATTATCTCAGGTGTAAAAATTTTCAGCTTCTTTTTCCACTTTTTACCCCAGTCTACTCCTGAGTGAAAACCAAATTTTGTAGACAGTTCCCCTATGATCCTTTCACCGAATTCCCCCAAAAAATAAATTAAAGAAGAGTACTGTCATTTTTCTAAATGGAGAGATGGAAAATTCACAAATTTCATTTCCCCACCCATCAATACTCTTTTCACCCATTTTTACACCTGTTGATGAATCTTAAGGTTTTTATTTAAACAAGAAATCTAACTTTCCCCAATCCATTTAATTAGCAACTAAAGGTAATACTTTTCACCATTTATAATTATATTACCCATTTACATTAGATTAAACTATTTAAATTTATTAAATCATAACTGACACGAAAATTCTTTTAATTATACTTATATTTTTTAAAATTTTACCATTTCAAATATAATATTTAATAAAATATCCATTTTGATATTTCCTTCAATAACTCTTTTTTTATTCAAATATTTTAAATCTAAAAATAAACTTTATTAATAAGTGGATTATTAATCCACTATATATGTTAATTTTAAAATAAACATTATTTACCATGTTTAAGTAATTATCTTCACATGATAAATAATTATCAATAATTATTATAATATAATTTAAATAGAGCTTTTTACCAAAGAAATTTAATTTAATTTTTAATAATAAAACATTTACTTTTAGTTAACAATTTAATTTAATCATTTATCACAAACCATAACATTTATATTTTATAAAATTAATTTAGGTAATTATTATTCTAATTTTTCAAATTTATTGAATTACCTTAGATTTTTTTTTTAATTTAAAAAAAGCCATAGAAACTATTAAGTACACCAATAAAAAACTTACTCGAGATTCAAAGATGACCGAAAAAGAGGGGCATTACATCCTCACCCCCTTAGCATCAACTTACTCCTGGAAGTCGCACGCAAGCATAAGCACCACAATACAATGAACTAAAAATTGTATCAACAATTACAACAAAATTAATTAGACAAATAAAATTAAATAACTCAAAAAAAAGGGAATGATACCAAAATGGGAACGGGGTCACAAATAGACGACATCGTCAAACATAAAGACAGGGTGACAGACTAGGATAGAGGACTTTCTTGTCAACTCTATTTTTCCACATCATACCCATTGGGTTTTATAAGGCACGCTCAGACCTGACAGTGCAGGTGGATTCGGTGCTTGGTACCTGTAACCTGCACCAAAACAAGATGTTGAGCATATATATATACCTAATAGCAAGTTACACACCATGAGAGGAAATTGCAGTGTAGCAAGGTACTCACGAATGAGTGATGCTACACTGTCCTCTCACCCAGACTTTGAGTAGTAAACTCATCATCATAAATATCATAAAGCAATTACTTAGTCAAATGCATAATCAACATATTACTACATCCATATGATAAACATAACTGGTTGAATCCAAACACAATATCAAACATCATGTATCAGCATAACATAAACATTTGAAAAGAATATTATAAGCATCCAAGTAAACTAAATTGTCAACTAAACAGAAAAAAATGGTGAACAACCACCAACATAGTGTAAGGTTCACAACATAACATAAAAAGTATAATTGTAGAGATAGCAACACAAGAGACACTACATCAGTCTCCTATTACTACAGGATCTCCATGGGCTCTTGAGTCAGCTGCCTGGCCCCTACCAGTAATTCCCACATATGTGACCTGATGCTTTGCTTAACGGTGATCGACCACTGTACTCACCCTAGGGAACCTACCTGCATCATCACTTGTTGGCTCTATGGCTACCAGCCTCTGATTGGATTCAAGTGTGTTCCTCCGAGGACACTGCCTAGCTATGTGGCCCTACTGGTTGCAAGAGAAACAACCTGTACCTCTACCTACTGCAGTCTGTGTGCGCTAGGATAACTGGCCAGGATGATGAAGCTGGGATCATAACCAACTCCAGATTCTTCTAGATGAAAAACAATTGCCCCAGAAACTGAAGCCTGTTGGAGGTGCCCTACCAATTTGAACACCAATCATCAAATTCTCAACCTCCAAACCATCACTAGAACTATTGAAAAGCAAAGAACGTTCCCTCAAAATGTCCATCATAAGTCCTGCTAAAGCTGAAACATTTCTCCTCCTAGGGAACCTTTCTCTTTCCCTAGCCATCTGATGATTTCTCTCCTATCTAGGACCTATCCAGGTAAGAATCTCCTCAAGTAGGGGACGTAACTGAGGACCTAAGTGCTCCTCACGATCATTCTAATGGGAACTTAGCAAAGGAGTGTTCTGACAATTAACCCCATGACCAGCCCCTAGACCTCTACCAAGACCCCAAGCTCGACCATGACCTCTAGGAATCCTATGCACACCACCAAAGAAAAAGGGTTACAACCAATGAGGTGAGGGTGAATGAAAGGAGAAAACATAAACTAAAAAATCCAAGCACAAAATACCAAGTTTAACACATTGCACACATTCACACACAAATTCACATCGCGGGGAAACATATCACAAGTCAACACAAAAGGTCCATAATGCATCCCTGGTAGGAAGAATATCAGTGCATTGCGCACTACACCAAGGTTCCTATCCTTTCCACCAGGTTTTGCACCATTGAACCAACACCACCTAGGGACCAACTCAAATTCCTAAGCGAGAATGACATGAGGGTGAAAACCTAAGCTCAAGAGTCTAAACACAAGGTTAACATAATGGGCTCAATTAACCTAGAGTACCCAGTGTTTGATAACCTTGGCTCTGATAAAATTATATTTACCAATAATAGTGGGATGCAACTTAGAAGAAGAAGCACTAGGCCCAACATCTAACTTCCTTTTTATCCCTAACATAGGACCATTACCATCTGTGCCATGGGAGGCCAAGGCCATAGCAGACTCGATAAGAGTTTCATCATTTTGTGTACTCACCATAGTATTCAAATCTTTATCATGATGAGGTTGGCCCTGAACTGTAGGCTAATACAACCCAACAAATTCATAAAGAAGTTCTTTCCCCTAAGACCCAAGCTTGGAGCAAAGGTTCACACTTTTGAGTAGCACAAAACTAGACTCAACCAAAACACAAAATCTAGCAAAGAGAAAGCTGGATCTATTTTTAGTGGCCTTATCTAAGGCCTTACCTTTAAATTTTGTTTCTCTTTTCTTTGATTAGCTTTTTATCTATATTTAGTTATATATTTATGTTGTACTACTCATTTTTTAGTGTTCATATTAGTATTTGAGTTTCAATTTCCCTCATTAAATCTCAATACTTGTCTTCTAATTGAATGCTAGAACATCATCTAGGGAATCAATTCAAGTAATTGGAATTGGGTTTTATATTGTAGCCTCTACATTTTATAATGTTTCTTATTTTCTATTTTTCTTATTTTCCTCTTGTAATTCTAGGTAGGCTTCTTCCTTTACTTTTTGTTGAGTAATCTTATGTTACCACTTCAAGTTTTGTTTGAGTCAGACATAATCCATGCTCTCCTTGTGGTCATCCACAACTTTAATACCTCATATATTAATTTCATGTCTCATTTGGTAAGGATAAGAAAAAAATATTCATCTTTTTCACCATTTAAAAATTATTTTGTAGAGGTTAACATAAACCTTTTCTTTAAACATTCACAACATGATAACATTAAAGGGGATTTTTTAATTTTTATGGATAGATATAAGATGGATGAACAATTATATTTATATTTTCTTGTGGTTTTTTATATGTAAAAGTATTAATATATTTTTCTTGACCCAAACATACAAAGGAAGTTAAAAGTGTAATACTTATTTTCCTAATTATATTTTTCATTATACAAATAGCTTCAAATTATTATAGCTTTAAAATATTTAAATATATTTTATTTTCATAATTTCCTATGTAATTCATTCGATACTTTTCATTTAGAAGTAGTTTTGATAGTTGAGGAAATGAAAATTCCAATTGGACATATGATGGGGTATAAATAAAATGATCAGTAGATAGGTAACATATATATGTGTATTTATGTATGCATGCGTATATGTATACATGTATATATGTATATTTATTTATGTGTATATGTATATGCACACACATATATAACCACATATAAATATATACATATAGATATACATACAAATACATACATGGGTGTATATGTATATATCTTATGGGATGTTTTAATAGTATTTGTGTACTAATATGAGTTACAAAATTACAAGATATAAGGGTATAAATCAAATTAAGGCTATCATTTAAGATTCCATGTTTTTATGTGATAGAAGAAAATTTTAATAAGTGAATATCTCATGTTCTTAGGATGTGTGTGTGTGTGTGTTCACGTAAATTTTTCAAATATAAATATAAAAGATATAACCAGCCATATATTGTTTTATAATAAAATATAACTAAAGTTGTAAAGAAAAGGGCTTTTTAATAGGATCTCAAAGGGGTCCTATAGAGGATTTTAGGAATTGAAATAAAATGATTCCCTCCTTAAGATAATTATGTGAAACTTAATCTCAATTGAGCCTCTCATGAGAATTGTCAAAATTTTTGGGTTAGTTGTAATAGTAGAGGTTGTTTAGGCTCTTTCATCATTGCTGTTCAATTAAAAGTACAAGATGATAGTGATAATATAATTAAAGATCAGCGATAATCTTAGATCTTCAATTACTTTTTCAATGATATCATATGAACACCGCTATCATATAGAAAAAGAAAAAGGTATTCACATAACAATTAAAAATAGCCATAATTTCACACTACACACTTTTATATCTTATTTATAAAAAAATAAAATAAATAATATTAATTTCTTTGATTTCTTGTAGAATTACATTAAAAAATATTACACTTCTTAACAAACTCTTTCGTTGAACCTTTTACGACTTAGCACTAGCTTTCTTTCAAGAAAAAATAACATTGTTACACTTCCTAACGCTTTTTTTCAGTAAAAACTATTGCATTCCCTTGGCTCCTTGGATGACGTGTGATTTAGCTTAATCCATTCTTACATTTTGTTTCGACGATGCATTTGCTGTGTTCTTTCTTGATAAAGAAAACAACATGCAAATAGAAAACTTTCCCCCAAACTGGGAAATTCTGCGTACAGTAAGTAAATGACGTTACATTATTCTGCAGGCGTGCGGATTTTCATCGCTGAAAGCATCTGCCAATTTATCGTCAACTGTAGAGTAGGGAGGCTTTTGATAATAACCGTGGCTGCTACCGTTGTATCCATGCTTATAGTAATTATAACTCGAATCAAACGTTTGGTTTTCATAATAACGATCGGTATAAGAATTATACTCGGCATTATAAGGATAAGGCCATAGCTCTGCCTTTTTCCCACATCTTCTCACAGCCTTGATAACCTTTTTACCATCGATATACCCACTTACTGTAACTTTCTGCATTGCCATGTCGATCTCCACGTTGTCTACCCCTGTTTTCGAAAAACCCGACAAAATACTGAGAATTTATAACAATCGATTATTGTGTTTTAAATAGCTGAAAGCATGATAAATTTATCTACCTTTGAGTTGAGTAAGAGCCTTTCGAATTTTTCTTTCGCAGCCACCACAATCCATATTTACTTGCATCTCCACAATCTGCAATGCCTGCAATATAGCTTTTCTGTTTCATTAGTGACCCAGATAAAAACACATGAACTTATTACTAATAAATCTATCTTCAAGAATTTCAGAAACGCTTCTAATTTTTAAACAAAATCCCAATTCAGATGGAAGGAAAGTAGGTCTAACCGTCATTGTGTAGCCTCAGGATTGTTGCTTCTGATTTTGTTTCTCTTGAATACAAATTAAAAGAAATAATCGAGTTAATTTCAGTAGTCTGAGATTCAGAGTTTTTTATAAGCGAATGGTGGGAAGGGACGACGAAGGTGAGATGAATCAAGAAAACGGGGAACTGGTTACTTGCACAGAAAGAAGAAAGTGTAGGTTGGCGTGCTTACCAAGTTTGGCAATGATATAGCGGTGATATTAAGGCTGAACAATTCTTTTAAAACAAAAGTAAAACAATAAGTAAAGAAAAAGGGAGTCTTATGATCTAAGCTTCCAATTAGAACCCTCTAAATGCCAGCGAAGATGAATCTGTCATGAATCTTCTTCTGCCTAAACTGTTTTATGCGTTCCTGATCTAATCTTTCTTTTGTTCTTTTTTAATTAGAGAAAGCAAGTTCGTTGTGAAATATTCGCATGATGAGCAAAGTTTTGTTGTTCTTTCATTTAAATTGTAGAGAGCTCATATAAATAGTTTAGAAATGAATGGAAATTATATATATATATTTTGGGTAAATTCACCGTCGATCAACAATTTAGGGCGGGAAAATTCACCCTCATGACAAATTCACCTCAAGGAAAATTCACCACCAACAATTCACTGCCATGGAAAATTAATCACAAACTTTTAATGCCATAAATTTTCTGCTGCGGTTGAATTGGTGGTGGTGAATTTTCCTTGAGGTGAATTTGTCATGAAGGTGAATTTTCCAGTGGTGAATTTTCCTAGAGCCATACAGTTCAATTAGTTAGATCTTTAGAGTGGAAATTTATCAGATGTTGAATTTTCAATTGCATGAAATAGTCCAATTCATGATGTTGGAGATTCCCACAAAATTGTGAACTACTGATGATATGTTTTTTTCCACACCGGGCTTGATTTTTTAATTAAGAAAACAACACAAGAAAAAATGAGAACTTCTAGAAAGAAAGCTCTCATAAATCAAAGCCTGTTTGGAAAAAGTTTTAAAATATTCTCCCAGAAGATTCATCTACGCGCATTAGCTGTTTAGTGAAAAATAAAAAGTTGTAAATCCTATCTTCTAGAAGATGGCTCAATAGTCTACAATCTGTTCCAGGAAAAGAATAAAAGTTTCCAAGGGAATTTAGAGTGTTGTAATTGGAGGCTTCGATACTAAGAATCCTTTTCCCTTTTTTTAACAAAAATATTTTCAATCGTAAAGGAATTGTTCACAATTTTTTTACCACCGCAGCTCATAGCTTAAATTTGATGGCCGTATGACCGTATTTAGAGATTTTTGCCGTTAAATACAATCAAATTTTATCAGATGAAAGGAGAGATTTTGGATAGACTGTCAAAATTTATATAGAATTATAATGATATATATATTTGATTTATATATAATTTTACTTACACTAAGGTATATCATAATGTTTTAAGGGCACCTTTGAATAGATAACCGTCATTAAAAAATTTGTTGACAGGCAAGATTGAACGTCAAATTTAAGCCTCCGCTATGGAATTGGCAAGCTTTGTGAAGAAGCCAAGTTTCGCCTACTTTTTTAATAGTTCCGCGTTTACTTGCTTCATCACACTTTCACCACTTCCATGGTCCCCTCGCAGTTTTCTGTTACAAAAATATTCTGAATCTCATACTTCTGAAATTAAGTCGATTATTTCCTTCTATTTGTATTCAAGAGATAATCGAAATGAAAGGCAACAAACATGAGGTTACTCTCAATCTCATTGGTATGAAAATAATTAATATAGATATCTTATATTTTAAACGATCAATTATTTTACTTTATTTTCTTTATTATGAATATGTAAAATTTAATTTCAATTTTAGAATATACAAAGAGTTATTTTTTTAATAAAATATTTATTTTAGTTTTATATGTAACTTTTAATGTTATTTTTGGAAAGTTAAGGTCATTATTTTGTTTTCTTTTTACTTTAAAAAATTAGTAAATATCATATATTTATGTTACTTTTTATTTTAAAAAATTAGTAAATATCATATATTTATGTTACTTTTTAATAGTTTAGTCTCTATGCATTAATACATATTTTATATTGTGATCTTCTCATTTAAAAGTTAATTATTAGTTCTTAACATTTTTTTTCAACTTCTATTTTATGATCACAATATTAAATGTTTCACTATTCAAGTTAAGTGTACAATTTGAGAAATTTTATTTTAAAAATTTATGTTGTCATTATTCATATAAATTTTATAGACTCTAATTTAATAATTGTCAAATCAACAAAATTTATTTGAATATTAATTTTAGCCACAATAATAATTTATGATAAATGTTGATAAAAAATCAGTATCAATATTTATTTTACATGTTACATTTGATTAAAAATTCATATTTTGTGATGTATCAAATATGGATTTTACAACATATGATTTTGTAAAATTATTCTCTTTTAATTAATTTCTTTTGAATTTAGAAACCTGAAATTGTTGGAGCTTGAATGTAAGGTAATGTATAACTATTAGAGATGGAAATATAATACACTTTAGATGTTATTTAATAGCGAGGACATACCATAACATAATACATGAAAACATATAAAATTAAAATGTAATATAGTGGCATAGTATGATGGTTAAGTTGTAGTGGTGTTTTTCTTGCCATCAAGGTTCAAACCCCATTGGGGTGTAATTGTTGATTGTTTAAATTGGAAATGAGGTCCCCTATTTATGAGCTCACTCACAAATAATAACATTGACTCAAAGTGTTTTTTAGCCTCAATATTACAATTCATATCACATTTCAGAAAAAATGACATTTAGTATATATCCTTTGAAAAAAAAGCTTGATTTTTATCATAAATATTAACTTGAATTAACTTCCTTTTTGAAATCATCTTGGAGATTTCCTCATTAATAGACACCTTAATTTAACTTTTCAAGTGATATGCATATCACTTTAAGAAAAAAATGTAATATAGTATCATAATAATAACATTTTAGAAGATGATTTAATGTTACATATGTTGGATATTTAAAAATTAATTTATTATTTCAATATTAAAATTCATATCACATTTGATAAAAATTGACATTTAGTATATCTTTTAAAAAGAAGCTTAATTTTTATCATAAGTATTAACTTGAATTAACTTCCTTTTTGAAATCATCTTGGAGATTGCCTCATTAATAAACACCTTAATTTAAATTTTCAAGTGATATGCATATCAATTATGATTTAAGATACCCTATATTTTTTAGCCATTTCTTGTTAGAAACATTAATTTTATTATATATTTTGAAAAATTTGGAAATCAAAGATACATCAAAGCTCTTTTTTTTTTTTTCTTTTGGCTTCACTAGCATGACTAATTATTCTTTCAAAATACTAAAAAATTAATTATGTTATTATTAATATAGTATAAAAATCCATTATCCATTATATCTTTTAGTATGAGGTTAAAGCTACTATGAGGAAAGACTTGAAGATTACTAGCCTTGATGCTACAATAGAGAACTATAAAAGGAAACTCATGAATAGTGACAAGCATGACAAGGAACTACCTAAGTTCTATATCAATTTTCCTATGGAATATATTGAAAAAATTGTGACCTTGGATAAAATATGATTATTTCTATGGTTTTTTTCTTCTTATTTTATTTTTTCTTGTTATGGATGCTTTGTTTTGCATCAAATAATGCATAAATTATGTCTCTTTATATATAGGGTTTAAGGAATCCTTCAAAATTTATTTTTTAAGCTTATCAAAATCATAAATAATTTTAAATAGGATGTATAATTCTTAAAAATATCAATATATAAAAAAATATTCTAAACTAAACCGTCAATATATAATTTTTTATATTTAAAATTAAAATTAACTTTATAAAATAATGGAAGTGTTCTTTCTTATTATTTTTAAAAATTGAGATACACAAAAATAATGCATTAAATATAAGTTGAAAAAATAATACCTAAGTTCAAGAACTTTTCTTCATATTTCATATAATTCATGTCAATTTGCATTATTTTATTTAGGTTTATTTAAATATACTCTTATTATTGCATGCAATGTTATCAAAATCTAATTTTAATTTTAGAACAACTATGATGATGATTTGCAATAAGCTCTAAAACTAAAGAAAAAATAGAATTAGTATCTAATAATCAAGGTCATAATTACAATAAGTATAGAAATCAAACATCCGTGTGAACCAATCCAATAGGAATTGTAAGTTTTCTAACGAGTTATTTTTCAATTAGCAAATTAGATTTGTTTCAAGAGTGCCAACTTTATAGAAGAGAATAAATAAGAATAAATACAAACACTTAATATCTTATACTCTAAAATTCTTTAATAAATATATTGAAGAATTTTAAGAATAAATACAAACACTTATTATCTTATGATATAAAAACCTTTAATATAATATGAGAAATTTATTGTGTAGATAATTTTCAAATAAAATAATTTTAATATTTTATTTTTAAAAATATTTTAATTCAATATTTATTTCCTAAAAAAGAGTACTATAAAATAATATACAATATAAGGCGAACATTTATTGTGTTGTAATTGGAATCTTTGATCTTTCTTTTCTTAGTGCTTTCCTTTTTTGGTTAAAGGAATTGTTCAGACTTTATAGCACCGCGTGTGGAATTTCGCGTGTGGAATTTTTTATACTTGGGGAACAAGTTTAATAATGCGGCGTATTCTCACTTCCTCGCACTTTCATCTTCCTCTCTCACCATTCGCTTATAAAAGAAAATCTAAGTCTCAGACTTCTGAAATTAACTCGATCGCTTCCTTCTATTTGTATTCAAGAGATAAGTAAATTGATAAGCAAGAATCTCCAGGCTATACAATGACGGTTAGATTTACTTTCCTTCCATCTATCTGGGGAATTTGTTGAAAGCTTATGAGTGTTTCTGAAACATTTGAAGACGGATCTACTAGCAATAAATTCATCCGTTTTAACCTAATGAATAGAATATCTTACTTGCAGGCATTGCAGATTGTGGAGATGCAAGTAAATATGGAGAGCAGTGGCTGCGAAAGGAAAATTCGCAAGGCTCTCTCTCAACTCAAAGGTAGATAAATTTACAATACTTTCAACCATTAAAATCACAATCATCTATTGTTATAAATTCTGAATATTTTGTTGGGTTTTTTCAAAAACAGGGGTAGACAATGTGGAGATCGACATGGCAATCCAGAAAGTTAGAGTAAGTGGGTATATCGATCGACAAAAGGTTATCAAGACAGTGAGAAGATGTGGGAAAAAGGCAGAGCTGTGGCCTTACCCATATCATACTGAGTATACGCCATATACTGATCGTTATTATGAGAAACAAACATTTGGTTCGAGTTACAATTACAAAAAGCACGGGTACAATGGTAGCAGCCACGGTTATTATCAAAAGCCGCCCTACTCTACAGTTGTAGACGATAAATTCTCAGATTTATTCAGCGATGAAAATCCGCATGCCTGCACAATAATGTAATATCATTCAGTTATTGTACAGAGAATTTCACAGTTGAAGGAAATATCTTTCGTTTGTAAGATGAAATATTTTTAAATACGTATTATTTACTTCTTGAAATAAAGTATGGTGTCAAATCTCAAATCACCCAAGGAACTAAGGAAGAAATTCCTCTGGGAGTTATATTTTTTTGGGCTACTTGCAGAACTTACCTTGAGCATTCCTTTTGTTTGTTTGTTTGGCTTGGTTTATGTGATGCTTTGTGCTATTAAGGCCGTTCAGAAAATTCTGTCTTTCTGACTTTTCCTCCATTGACATTTTTATTAACTTGCGTATCAAACCGCCATCGTTATGCTTCAGCCGTAGCCGCCGGAACTTGTAAGTCAAGTCCGCGTATCTACAGAGCTTACACAGTTTCCAAATACTTTTAAAATTCTTTTCGTACCACGGAAACAATGAAAAGTATGTGGCCATGGCATTGTTCGACTTGCAACCAGAAATAATTACTAGCATAATAATACTAGCAGTCTCATACATGGCGGATCTTATGAATTAACTTTAAATAGTCTAACTTGAAGCATTATAGATCTGATGTTATAGTCCACTTGTCTGTCTGTTCTTATAATGTGAAATTAAAAACCATTTGCATACAATGGGAAAATGGGTCTTTGTGTTTCGGAATGGAAATTTATCAGTTGAAAATTGGTTGTGAAATTCTAGAATAAAACTATACGTCATGTTGAACGAATGTTATTATTTGCAATCTATACATTAATTTTAATTTGAGGTAATTAATCATAACTTTTTTTTATTAATATGTAATATTTAATAATTTTAGGTAGAATAGTTGTTTAAAATTCACTTGAATAAATAATTTTAGGTATGAAAATAATTTTTTCCTTATAAAAAGAGAATTGAAAAATTAAATAAAATTTAAATTTTTAATAATTAATTTCTTAAATAATAATAATCTGTTCAAAATTTCAGGCACAATATAATTTTAGCTATGTCTTAGTTTTACATTTACTAGACCTAGATGCACATCTATATTTGACCTTTTTGCATAGGTTAATTAATGAATTGATTAATTATTATTTAATTATCTTAAGATACATATCCATACAAATACATGGCAGACTTAAAGTTGTGGATTAAACAATATCTGAGAAAAGTATGGAACATTAAAGGATTCTCTTTTTTTAAAGACTTATTAGTCATGTCTTTTATTACTAACATTGAATAAAAAAATATTCTTTAAAAAAAGTCATTCCATTAGTATAGTCATGTCTTTTATTATTAACATTGAATAAAAATGTATTCTTTAAAAAAGTCATTTTTTATTTGAATATTAGTTATAATGGTCATCAAAAATGACTTTTTCAAAAAAGAAAGATGTTATAAGTAATATCTACTACACAATTTTGGGAATAAAACCATTTTTGTGCTTACGATTTATGGGTTAGAAGAAGAATGCGATGATACAATACACATATTTTTCATTATTAGAATAATTGAATTAGAAGGTATTCCTTGTTTTGAGGCAACATGAGAAACATCTTATTATAGAGTATGACATGAAAAACATATTTTTGCTTCCTTACGACTTGCTATGACATGTAAAATGTTTTATTATAGAGTATGTTTGTCAAAGCTAAATTTATACAAGGATTTGTGTACACATGTATCTATGTAACAAAAAATATATGGCGTTAAAAGTAAAACCACAAAACCCATGCTTGTTTTCCTCCCTCCCATATTGGCATCATGAAGCCCCATGGACTCTAGCTGCCAAATCCCTGAGCAAAAAAAGGATGAAATGCCCACAGGAGATTTCATGGAGTTTCATTATACACTACACAATAAAAAACTTGGGGAAACTCTGATGTTTTCAAATATAATATCTAATATTATTGTTTTTTTTTTAGTGTGGCAACTTTAAGGGAAAAAGGTATCCTAGTTTTCGAATCCTTTTGCATGCTTAAACCTAGTTCCTGCAAATGAAATACAAGGGTATGGTAGTGCACAAGCAAGCAAAATAAAAAAAGAACGATAAAGAGTGAGTAAGTATATGGGTAAAATTAATATATACTATGTGAAGCTAAAAATAATCAATAATTTTTACAATTAGTTAGCCAAATTTGTCTATTGACAATGGAAAAGTTTTGTACTTACATATGTTGCAAGTATGGGCTAGTCTGGTGGTGTTGTCATTGATGTTGTCATTGATGTCAACACTGTTTAGTATGTTGTAGATTATACATGTATAGTTGAGATGCTATTGAGATGTTGTGAGTACATGGAGCTATCTTATATGGCTGCAAATGTGTTGTGATGATGAGTTTCCAAGCGCTTTTGAGAAAATGAATAAAGAAGAGAAGTGAGAGGGATGAATGTGTTCAGATTGTGCTCCGTGTTTCTGTTGTGTTGATCCTATGCCTGTGCGGCTCTAGAATTTTTATTACAGTGATCTGATGGTGATATATTCCAAGTTTTAGTTTTTGGTGAGATGGTATGTGAAATTTGTGTCCACCGGCATGCTTGTTCTACTGACATAATTGATCTTTTATGGACTGGAAGAAATATTTTTTCTTCAAAGTCCTCCATTGTTTCACTTTAGATCTTGCAGATCTAGAATATGTTTTGTGCAGGTCTTTTCTATGCTTTGGTGAAGAAGGTTGAAGTTTGGTAATTTGGAAGTCATGTTTCTATATTCCAGTACAAGTTTACATAGTTCAGATGATCTGGTGAAAGGTATTTAGTGTATGAAGTATATTGTTTTGTTGTGGATGTATCTGAAGAAGTCTAAGATGAAGTCTCATGAATAATGAAGTGTTTGAGGTGTCCATGTGTCATCTTCTTGTTGAGAAGTGTGTGCATAAATGTTCTTTTGTGTTAGGTTTGTCCGACCTGGTGTTTACACTTCATTCAAAGAATAAAATTTAATTGAGAAAGCGTGTAGAAGATTCAAGAAAATAATTTTATTGGTCCACTCTTATTCCTTTCCACCACAGGAACTTTGAGTTGCCAACCTAATTTTAATTTATGAAATGGGTTATTTTGTGGCCGACCTTGGTAAATGCTTCTAAGGTTGAGAATGGTATAAAAACAAGTTGAATTGTCAAGAGTTGTATGATAGTGTGATGCAAAGTAGCGAAAGTGAGCCACAAATCATAAGAGTAGAAGTGTGTGTGGGTGAGTTGTGATAGCAATTTTTAGTGTGCTAAAGGTAGTGAGCTGAAGGTTTTTGTAATCCTGCGAATGTGCTTTAATTGCAGTGGTGGATAGTTTGTTCTCTTTTGTATCTATAGGAAATGAGCCTCCCTATTGGACAGTGAGTCCTTTGTAGGCAGTGAGCCTTTGTATTTGGATAGTGAGTCCTCTTTTGGGTAGTGAGCCTTTGTACTTTGTTTATAATCTTTATATTGTGAGTTAACCCTCACCGTGATTTTTCCCTTATTGGGTTTTCCACATAAAAATTTGGTGTTTATTGTGTTCATTTACTTTTTGTTATTTATGTTTCATGCTCATATTTAATAACATAATAGTGTGGTTGAAGAATTGATAAGTGATAATTTTTTCAAGTTTGAAGTTGTGTGACAACTGATTCACCCCCCCTCTTAGTTCTCCTATGCCTATTTAACAATTGTTATTAGAGCTTTTGGTTCCTTATATAGAGCTTAACCGCTTAAGGAAGATCCAATGGCACACAAGTTAGCTATCCTTATGTTTGATACAACTAACTACAATGATTGGAAGGGAAAAATGAGAGGATATATTATCTCTCTTGGTTTCAAGACCTGGAAGGCTATTGAGAATTGTATACACCTAAAAATGGTCACATCACATAGTTTGGTAATTAATTAAATATTTTTTAATATTTAATTAAATCTCTGAATTCCATCTGCGTATAAATAAATTTAAATAATTTATTTATATTGTTCATTATTTCATTTCGATTAAATAAATAAGTTTATTTAATCATCTTTTCGTATTCATTTCTTAATTAATTAAATAAATATTATGATTTATTTGTATTAATTATCAATAATCTTGGCTTGAATATTTTATTCAAATAAAGATTAGGTATTCTTTTCTTCTAAATTCCATTTACAATTAAATATTCCAAATATTTAATTAATTTCTTTCTAAAGTCACATTACAATTAAATATTCCAAAATATTTAATTAATTCTTCTAAAATCTATTTGCAAATTAAATATTCTAAATATTTAATTGAAGTCTTCTATAGTTCTAAAATTAAATATTTCAAAAATATTTAATTTCTTCAAATTCACATGAAATTAAATAAATTTATTTATTTATTTATTTAATTAGCATTATCTTCAACAACCGTGAAACAAACTACCAAAACAGAAAAATTAAATTCCCCTGTTCCTATGCAAGCTTGTTCCCGTGGGTTGAAGACAGGCTTCCATTCTTCTCTCCAACCTCTCAACCTCTTCCATCTTCCTCTCAACCTCTCCATTTCTCACCATTCTAACTTACCAGACAACCTCACAGTCGTTGATCTTTGCCAGCCAGGATTTTTCCTGCAAAAAGCTATAAAAAGGACTGCAGGGTCTTTGCAATTATAGAGAAGCTTTCAATAGAATAACTATAGCCAAATTGCAATAGCATAAGTCTTTTAGCATTCAAGCATCATAGCATAGCATAGTAGCATAGCATATCATGGCATATCTATTTCATTTCAAAGCATCCCCAATTCACAGCCCCTGTGCATAATCCACAGCCCCTGTGCATATCCGTATCAGTATCTTCCCTCCACCAGCATATAGCATAGAGAAGCTCTATCACTTTGCATACTCATTCTGCAAATTACCATTTGAAGAAGCCAAGCTTACACAATTTGAGAGCAGCAGCTTCAAACAAATCTCTGGAGATAGAGGAAGATGGAACACCTCTGAAGAAGCTTCATTTATTTCTTTTGAAATCAATTTAATTAGCTTTCCTTCAGTTTAAAGTTTCATTATTTGTGTTTTTTTATTTCAATTTGATCATACATATTTAACATACACATTTTTGGCGCCCACCGTGGGGCTCTTGCCCCCAATTCTCACATCTTTTTGCAGGTTTTTCTGATAGGTTACAGTCAAAAATAGTGGATTAGCGCAATAAACAAGCTTCAGCACAGTTTACACCCAGTTTAACACTCATAATCCATCTTGCAGCGCCCATAAGGCATCTTGCAGCGCCCTTGAAGATTATTGCAGCACCCATAAGGCATATTGCAGTGACCTTAAAGATTATTGCAGTGCCCTTGAAGATTATTGCAGCGCCCTTAATGATTCCTGTAGCACCCATGATGATTCCTGTAGTGCCCATGATGATTCCTGTAGTGCCCATAATGTTTGTTGTAGTGCATTTTTAAAAACCTGCAACCTGTAAATTGTAATTTGAATATAGCTTGACTAAATCTAATGTGACTGCGGACAGTAACAAACTATAAATAGAATTAAGCAATCCTAGGGTAGTCACATAAATGGAATTAAGCAATCCTAGGGTAGTCACATAAATAAAATTAAGCAATCGTACGATAGTCACTTAACTTTTAATTTTGGGCTAAAAAGAATTTCATGTTTTTGTGAAGCAACATCTTCACCTAGCATAGTAAATTTTTATTTTGGGCTTAAAACCGAATCTTTGATTTCTTTGCTTAAACGGTGATAGGCCTAGTATGCTCTCCCCTTAACTGGGTGATCAAAATGCCAAACTCATCTATTTCTCTTTATACAATTTCCAGTTTTATTAAAACCTTTTAGAGAGCCTGCTATTGTGGGAAAAAGTACTCACCCAAGAGGAACGACTCAAGTGGGTTCAAGCCAAAGCCAGGCTATTCCACCCCACTCTAAAATTTAAAGCAAAATTGGGGAAACCCTCTTTTGACGGTAGTGTGCCTTGATAACCACCCCCAAAGCCTTTGTTCTAAAGGTAGGGAGGTCTCTCGAGGGAGTCTATCATTTGCCACACCGAATGGAAACCCTTACTATGAACTTAGTGTAGTATCCTATCGAGTTAGTTTTTGAATGTCATAATAATCATAGTGCAGGGGAGGGAAGAATCTACCCCCAAGATACTCACCATATAACTGCCAAGGACTGTTTGCTTAGGGGATCTGGTATCCACTTCCGTCACTCTGAGTACGCACCTAGAAAAGACAAAAACACGGGTGCCCTTTCGGGGGTGACATGGCTGTGTGAGTCGACGCAGTTTTAAGATGTGGGCTGTTGATTACTATGATGACCTACTTGAGAACTAAGAGTGAGTCTGTTTGAAATGCTTATCATGTGTAAAACCTGTTAAAACAATTTTTGAAAAACATTTTGATCATACACTTGATGTTTAGCATAGTACTTAAAACAACTATTCTACAAATTGTTTGATGTGTTTTCAATACATTAATTCAGTTAAGATCATCCAACACTCGCGATCACATTGATTACTCTCATGTTACGAAATTGGAAATCCACAACTTTTGTTAAGAAGTCCATTCTCAAAAGAATCAAAAAGCCAAAGAAACCCCTTGTATCAAAGCCGAAAAGTTTTACTCAAATATAGAACCTTTCTTCATCGATATCATGACTGTGTTAGAGGTTTCACTGATGATTATGCTATAGAACCTTTGTACTCACAAGCTTTCTTTCAAAGAAGAGCCCTTTCTCAAAGGCATAACCATAGTCAACGTATTCATTTCTGTTATATTCCCCAACCTGCAATTGAATATTCTACTCGTCCAAATCAAAATTTTGCAATAGAGAACTCAATCACATTAGGCATTTTTCACAAATCCATCCTTTTACGAAACTAGGATCAAACTTTATAGAGTGCAAAATCATCTTTTTCTTGATCTTTTGCTTAAATTCCCACCAACAGGATTTTCATCCTTTCAATTAGGGAACAACACAAGCTAAAGGTTAGAAATCTTTCAAGTCATAGAATTTTCATTCTATCCTGACTTTCATATCTATCACAAAATTGCACTATTTCATTCTTTTGATCACAAGTGAGTAGAATTTGGAACAAAACTTATGCCTGTCTTCATGAGATCTCAAAAACACATGGAAAAAGATGAAGGAGAAACCACTACAAGCAAAATGGGTGACCATAATGAGAAAGAAGAGGATACATTTAATGTTGATGAATTAACAGAGGAAAAGCTTCAAGAAGCAGAGCAAGATCCCCAATTCCATACTCTTATGGAAAGGATTTTAGAACGAAACAAAGAAAGATATTTTCTTTCATTAGCTAATCAAGGAGCTAAGTTACCTCACAATTTCGATATAGAAGGGATTAAACAGAATCCTAAAACTCCTCTTAATGACTTTAGTGCCCTTACTCAATAGATAAAAGAATTACAAGGGCAAATAAAGGAGATGCAAGGGGGTACAACAAAGAAGTATGTTTTGGAAGACATATCTCCTTATCCATTTGATAGGAGTCTTCAAATGATCCCTTTTCCAAAACATTGCGAAATCCCTAAATTTGATAGGTATAATGGAAAAACTGATCCCATTGAACATGTGAGGGATTTCCGAAATATGAGTCTAGAATTCGCTTATGATGATACCTACTTAATGCAATTGTTTCCATGAAGTCTAGGTGCACAATCCATGGAGTGGCTTTCTAAGATCACTCCCCCCATCAAAACCTTTGAGGAGTTAATAAATCAATTTATATCACAATACTCCTATAACATTCAACACTAGATAACAATACTTGATCTTTGTAAAGTGAAACAAAAAGTAGGAGAATCCTTCACTACATTCTTGCAAAGGTGGAGAAGTTTATTCGTACGATATTCTCGTCCTATTCCCGAAAAAGGAAAAGATGGATATCTTCATCAATAGCCTAGATCAAGAATTAAGCTATAGGCTTAACCTTCATTGTCCTCATAACTTTGAAAAATTGATTGAAAACGCAATCACCATTGAAGGGGCCTTGGTTAAATGAGGAGTGATAAAAATTGATAATCCAAGTACATCCAACCAAAATAACAATGATAAAACAAGGTTTTGGAACAGAAATAAAAATGTTTTCAATGATGGTATAGTAGATGCAAATAATCTACGAACAAGACCATCTATCTTTAATCTATCAAGTGCTCTACAAAACAATCAACAAGGAAGTACCAACCAACAAGGAAATACCAACCAACAAGGAAGGAACAATCAACAAGGACAAAAATTCAAGCAAGAAAGCATGAGCAATCAAAACACGAAGGATAATCGTGGTAATTTCAATAACAACCTTGGCAATACCCAAACATTAAATTCGTCTCGACCTTCATTCTTTTGAAATCGACGGAATTTTACCACTTTGGGTCAATCTCTTGAGTCTGCTCTCAAGGAGCTTCTTGATAATAAGGTTATCACCTTACCACCACAAAGAGATTATGAGCCACGAGTTAAACCACCATCATGGAATGACTCGTATTATTGCAATTATCATCGATGTAAAGGTCATAGAACGAATAATTTTCAAGCTTTGCGAAATCTTGTACAAGATTTAATTGACAATGGCACCATTACAATTGAAGGACATCATACCAATGACGATCATCAAGCTTTCAAAGATCCTTTACCGAACTATCAAAAGGGGGAAACATCAGATGCAAAAGCAAAAAGCGTACATAATGTTGAAGACAATATAATCCGTCATATCTATGTTGATGATCAACGGATTAATGTTATCAAAATCAAGGGAAAACAAGAATATCAACAGGTTAATGTGACCACGAGAGGACAAGCAAAAGTTGTCCTAAAAGGAAGTTCATCTAAGGCAACTATTTCTCCTCCAAGTCATTATAATCTAGTTGATCAATTGAGAAAAACATCAGCTCAAATCTCCATCCTTGAACTTCTCAAAATATCCCCCATACACAAGAATATTTTAGAAGAGGCTCTTGTAAACATAACTGTTGACACTGATCTGGATGTAAACAAATTTCAAGCTATGGTGGGAAATTTGTCTTCCCCCACTTCTCTTTCATTTTCCAAAAAAGATGATGCTTCCATGGCACATCTACATAATTCATCGCTCTATCTTGAAGTCATGATCCATAAACACCGAATTAGACATGTCTTAATAGATGGAGGAGCTGGTTTAAACATTTGTACTTTAAAGTTAGTACATGCCTTGGGGAATATCAGAAAATTCTATTGATCCACAAAGGAAAATAACTATCAAGGCATATGATGATGAAGAAAGAGCTTCTAAAGGACTAATAATGCTACCTATCAGAGTGGGACTTGTTGTGAAAAATACCTTTTGTCAGGTTCTAGATCGTGATCTTTCTTATAACATACTCTTGGGTCGTCCATGGATTCATGATATGCAAGCGGTACCATCAACGTATCATCAATGCCTCAAGTTTCCATATGATGGACAAGAAATAACCATACAAGCTGATTACAATAGCACACAAACTTGTTCAAATCTCCAAGCAACTCAAGATGCCTTTGTGCCACATAATAGGGAAGCTCTTATTGTTTCTTCTCCTAATCTACAAGTCCAATTGCAAGAATTGACAAAGAATCTTGACACTAAGCTAAATTTTAAAGACAAAGGGGTAGGTGAATATTCACTATCTCTTTCTACCTTACCTCCTTCTCCGAGGTCACATGGTCAGCCAACCTTATCAAATCAAAAGATTGCAACAGCCTCTACATTCCAAGCTTCTGTGCCAATCACAAAGTTTGATGGAAAATTCATTAAAGTCAACACCACTGAAGAAGAAGCTGAAGATAGGGACATCCTAAGTTGGCTATACAAAGATGAAGATGAATCTCTCTTGCACATTAAGTTACCTAGAGAACAATATGATAAGGGGTACGCTATCATGTAAAAAATGGGCTATGAAGGAAATGGTCCTATAGGAAAGAGAAGAGAAGGAATCATGGAACCAATTCAACCTATTTCAATACATCCAAATGATAAAACAGGACTTGGATATGGTAAAGATACAAAAGACTCTACTTCATAGCAAGCACAACCAACTCATGAAGGAGGATCAATGTCAGATAAACCTCATGAATTAGTTTTCCAATTGCAGAATAGTTCAGATACTGATTCTAATAAATATGAATGGGACACCATTTATAATGATGAATTTTGGAGAGACAAACAAGTTGATACCATACAAAAATATGCACCCGTTCTCATACAAGGAGAAGGTTCAAGCCCTCCACTTGATTATGTTTTACAAAGCAATCATGACTCAAGTGAGGACGATTCAGATTTTAACGAGATTGATGATCAACAGGAGAATACCATCATAGACCTTGTCTACCATGAAGATGATAACCACATCATGACTTTGACAGCTCAAGACCTTACCCAACCTAATGATCCTATGCCTTTAGTTTATCCAGAACTTATTGATTGGGACAATGATGCACCTATCCATATCCCTACATTTCATGATGATGAGGACATTATAAATTTCCTTTGTTCCTCTAAAGAGGAAAACAATTTTTTCATCCAAGAATTTCATACTTACGATTTTGATAGGGAGGGTGTCAAGTCTCTTAGCTGCAAAATAAATGAAATAAAAGATGGATCTATTGGTGAAAACCAAAAAATGGCAGTGGTAGATCACAACAAGAGAAAAATAAAGAGCGAATCTGACAGTGAAAACCTTTCTGAGGCACTGAAGGATGAGAAACTTGACACTCTTCTCAAGCATTATCATGAAAGATCTTCTATTTTGATCGAACCAACATAATCAATCAACATAAGTATAGCAGAGCAGCCAAAAGTTTTGCAACTTGCAGCGTCATTAATAGTTGAAGAAGTCCTAAAATTCATGGAATTCTTGAAGGAGAATCAAATCAATTTTGCTTGGTCATATGCTGATATGCCAGGGTTAGATCCTAATCTGATAATGCATCATTTATCTATAAACGCAGGGGCAAAACCTGTGAAGCAAAAACTCAGAAAAATGCATCCACATGTTGCATTATTGGTCAAAGAAGAATTAAAGAAGCTTTTGGATGTTGGGTTCATTCGGACTATTGACTATGCAGAATGGATTTCCAATATTGTACCTATTTCAAAGGCAGATGGAAGGATTAGAGTTTGTACAGATTTCAGAGATTTAAACAAAGCTTGTCCCAAAGATGACTTTCCTTTGCCCAACATAGATATGATTGTTGATTTAACTGCTGGCCATGCAATGTATTCATTAATGGATGGATTTTCAGGATACAACCAGATAAAAATTGCACCAGAGGATCAAGATAAAACAGTGTTCACATGCCCTTGGGGTACCTATTGCTGGAACGTAATGCCATTTGGGTTAAAGAATGCCAGATCTACTTATCAAAGAGCAATGACAACCATTTTTCATGATATGATGCATACATTCATGGAAGATTACATTGATGATCTCCTTGCCAAATCTCATACAAGAGAAGGACATCTAGAAATCTTGTCAAAAATTTTTACCAGAATGGAGAAGTTCAATGTTTGACTTAATCCAAAGAAATGTGTCTTTGGCGTTACATCTGATAAACTCCTAGGATACATTGTTTCAGAAAAGGGCATAGAGGTTGATCCAGAAAAAGTACAAGCTATAATGGACATGCCGCCACCACGAAATATCAGTTAGCTTCGATCATTGCAAGGATGACTACAGTCCATCAGAAGGTTTATAGCTCAACTGGTAGACAAAAGCTTACCATTTACACATTTATTGCATAAAAATGTCCCATTCAAATGGGAAGATAAATGTGAAGCAGCATTCAATCAGATCAAGCAATATCTTATGAACCCACCAGTTTTAATTCCACCCATTCCAGGAAAGCCACTCATACTCTATATTTCAGCAATAGAAGTATCCTTGGGAGCATTACTAGCATAAGAGGATTCTACAGGTAAAGAAAGGGCCATATACTATATCAGCAGAACTTTAACAAGTCACGAGTTAAACTACACTTTCATAGAAAAAGCTTGCCTCGCAGTAGTGTTTGCTTCTCAAAATTTGCGACACTATATGTTGGCTCATATAGTTAAGCTGATAACCAAGATTGATCCACTAAAATATCTTTTAAGCAGGGCTACTTTAACATGGAGACGTGAAAAATGGGTAATGATCTTAAGTGAGTTTGATATTCACTATGTAGATCGAAAAGCTATTAAAGGACAGGTCATTGCAGATCAGTTGGCCAAAGCACCTTTACAAGAAGAAAATCCAATGCACATTGAGTTTCTTGATGCAAATGTCTTCACAACAACAATTCAAAAATCATGGACATTGTACTTTGATGGATCCTACACGCAACAAGGCTCGGGGGCAGGAATTCTTTTTGTCACACCTGAAGGAGATAACATACCAAAATCATATCGATTGATGTTTCCTTGTACAAATAATATAGCTGAATATGAGGCATTGCTTATAGGGATAAAAATAGCCTTGGAATGGCGAATTACAAAGCTGCAAGTCTATGGTGATTCACAACTTGTCATCAATCAAATCAATGATGATTATCAGACTAAAGATGATAAGTTGCTACCTTACAAGAACATGGTGGATGATTTTAAAAAGTATTTTGTCTCAATCAAGTTTTCACAAATCTCAAGGATTGATAATAAAGTTGCAGATGCAATGGCTACAATTGCTTCCTTGTTACAATTGTCAGAAGGTCAAAAATGGTACGAATTTTTGGTGGAACAATTGTTTTCTCCCGCCTATGATAATCCAAAGACCCAAGTCATATATCATTTAACCGGTTCTGACTCACCTTTATATGGCAAGACTTATACCTATTTAAAAGATAACATCTTACCTCTGGATTTATCCCGCAACCAAAAAAGGAATTTCATACGCCAATCATCCCATTATACCTTGATCGCCGACATCCTTTACCGACGTGGTCTTGATGGTACACTCCTTCGATGTCTTGAACGTGACGAATCTGAAAAAGCCTTACAAGAGGTTCATGGTGGTATTTGTGGAACTCATTCAAGTGGTTTGACTTTAGCCAAGAAACTTGTCAGAATGGGATATTATTGGCCTACCATGGAGAAAGATTCTTTTACTTTTGTCAAGAAATGTTCTAAATGTCAGATCCATGGGAATCTTATTCATGCACCTACACAGGAGCTGCAACCTTTCACTCCGACATGGCCTTTTTCTCAGTGGGGACTAGATCTTGTTGGCAAAATTTATCCTTCATCATCAAATGGGCATAAATTCATTATCACAGCTACGAAGTATTTTACAAAATGGATTGAAGCTGTTCCTTTGACGACCGTGACCGGTAAAAAAATCTCTTCATTCATTCTGAATTACATCATCTGCTGATATGGAATTCCTAATTCTATCATTATTGATAATGGGAGGCCTTTCAAGAATCGGGATGTTGATGAACTTTGTGAAAGATTTCGCATCCAACACAGGTTCTCTACACCTTACTATCCACAAGGTAATGGTCAAGTAGAAGCTTCCAACAAAACAATTTTTATGATCTTAAAGAAGACAGTAAATGATGCCGGTCGTGATTGGCATGTCCAATTAAATCTAGCTTTGTGGGCATACAGAACCAGCATTTGCACACCAACAGGAGCTACCCCATATGCCTTGGTCTATGGAGCAGAAGCAATCTTACCACTAGAGGTTGAAGTACCTCCGCTTAGGGTCTCGCTCAAGAGGCTGATAAATGATGAAGACTTCAGAGTATCTCGCCTGCAAGAGTTAGAACTATTAGATGAAAGACGTCAACATGCAGTTGACCATTTGAAGGTTTATCAACAAGTTATGTCTTGTAGCTATAATCACAGAGTTAAACCACAGACATTTCAAGTAGGTGACTTAGTCTTGAGGGAAAATCCACGTAATCAACAAGACAGGGAAAAGAAAGGAAAATTTGAACCAAACTGGCTTGGTCCATTTGTCATCATTGCAGCATATGGTTCTGGGCATACCAGTTATCCACGTCAGAAGGGGACCTATTTTAAGAGCCGATCAACAACATTCATTTGAAGAAATTCTATGTCTGAATCGCCAAGTCCTAAAAAAATCCAAAAAATCATAAAAAGTCCTGAAAAAAATAAAAATAAAAAATAAAAAATAAAAATCCAAAAACATCAGAAAAATCCTTAAAAAGTGCAATAAAAACAAGTGGTGAAAACCTAGAAAACATGCGCTACTTGTAATCAAAATGAGCTCCTCCATCTATTAGCTTATGTCTTGCATTCACTTTCGCCATCATCTGTTCATATTTATCAACTGTACATATCCACATCATATGGTAGGAATCTTTATGTTTCATCATGGCTTGATGAAATTTGTACATATCCTTAATCTTTAGGTTGTGTTTACATTGGGGGAAACAATATAGACTGAACAAGCAAGAGGGGCAACGAGCTTTTCGAACATCATAAACAGGCACAAGATGGTTTGTCAAAACGCAACAAACATTGCCATATCAAATCAATCACAACATGCTTATTCAATGCCAATTGAAATCAAGACAACATGATCCAAACAAACATCAAAACAAAAACATCAATGATAACCAAAGTTGGATGATCTTAATCTAAATAATGTTTGGAATATTTTAAGCAAGATCTGAATGGTTGTTTGATTTTCTATCATATCTTTGGAGTAATTCAATGATGTACTGAACTAGAAAAGCAAGGAAGGAGTATGATTTTTCTTTGTCTGCTGTTTGCGAGTAAATCATTAGTACTATGTAAATTGGTCGCGAGACATGCTCTACTAAGTATCATTGATGACATTTTAGAATTTGCATGGGAAACGGGTTAACTCTTGTCTGTTTATGCAAGCAATACTCAGGTCATCTCGGTTTAATTATACCTAGATGCTTGTATTATCTTGCTATATCAAAAATCATGAAAGCAATACTCAGGTCATCACTGGTGCTAACATACCCTTTGATGCTTGTATTAACTTTCAACATTTCAATGCTCTATGATGATACAAAAAACACAAATAAGCTCTCCAAATGGCAATATTGTATGAATATCCTGCATGGTTAGTATAGATTGCATTCATGTTAGGATCTACATTTTGCATTTATAGATTTTCCCAAAAGCTGTTAAAATATCAAGTGTTTCATATCTTTTTACATGACTGAGTATATTTTGACATTCATAAAAACATCATTTTGATACATTTTTCATACAGGTAAAAGCACAAAACTGTGTCACACTTTATAAAAGAAACGACCAACGCTGATCCAATTTTTAAACTTGAATCACTAAAAAGTGGCATATATGTTTTGAATTTTGAAATGATGTAAACTAGTAAAATATGTATTTTTAGCATATTTTATGTTTGTATTTTTTAAAAAAATATAGAAAATTATTTTAAACTAGTTTTTAATAAATTTAAATTATAATTTAGTTGCTGATAAAATGCTGAAAAATGAAGTTGCATGGGACGTCAAACCTTTTATAGTAATTTTTTTTTCTTTCAAATCTTTTATGTGTACCTATAACTTGAAATTTTTGTGCATGGATATTTTTTTTTCCAATTTTGATAAATATATATTTTAAATAAATATTAAAATGTGCTGAATAAAAAAATTGTTTTCATCGGACGTCAACTTTCATATTAAATATTTATCTAAAATGGAAACAAAATTATACCATCTTAAAATAGATTCTTTTATCTAGTGCATCATATTTTTTTTATTTTTTTTAATAAGTTTTAGTATTTTTCCTTGGCATAGTAATCAACCTCATATTTTGTGTTGAAAACCTACTTTTAGTAAAAATAAAAAATAAAATATTAAAAATAATTAAACTATTAAAATAAATATATTTTTGAAAACTACACTTATGGATCTACAAAAGGGTATTTTTATATTTTTTTAAAAATGTTGTTTACATTAGCAAGAGTTATTGAAACTTCAAGTTTTTCAAATAATTTAATTTTTTTGGTAAATTGGACTGAAAGTGATGCTCTATACATTTTTAGCCAACAATTTTAGTTGAAAAAGTTGTGGAATCATATAACTTATCTAGAATGATTCTTACTAAATCATATGTTTGACCAAAATTGATTTTTAGTTAGAAATACTTAAATTCAGTTGTGCTGATAAGTTGGCTGAAAGTGTGACACAACTTTGTGCTTTTACCCATACATATTTGCATCAGAAAATCATAAAAACAAAGTGTACATCATAATCAAAACATTTATAAGCATTCATCATATTCATATAATCATTTATCAATAGATTTCACTCATGCATATATATACATCATAAGCATAAAAATTGAGAAACTATCATATCATAACACATCATGCATATATAGAAAAATCTATCCACTCATCATACATCATCGTTGCATTTCATATATCTCAAAAATGAATGTCAAAATATACAAAGATGTCAATCATATATGATATAACATCATAAAAAATGAGATCATCTCAAGGTGTATACAAATGTCTAAATAGAGTATCATAAAAACATCATCTACAATGCACTAGGCAGTGCTATCCTCTGATGGTCCTGGTTTGGTACCTGTACGGCCTACACCTAATGGACCTGCTCCACCTATCCCTGATGGTCCTCCTGGAGGTAATGGCTGTGTCACACCCCAACTAGTAGTCCGAGAGCAATTATGAGTAGACCGAGACTGTGTATAACTCTCCCTCCGCTCAGGTGGAACAACATCATGATATCTGGTCCTGTAAAACTCGGCCTCCCGAGTGGCTCTGGTCACCTCTCTCATCATGTCACTAGGCAAGGTAATAGCTGCCACTCTCTGTAGACTATCCGCCAAAGGAATGGCCTACTCACCCCGCTGTCTGGTTGTATCCCTCTCAGCAGTAACTGAAGTCAACTGACCCTAAAGCTGTGTAATAAGGGTCTGTGCCTGTGCTAGCTGACTCTGTAAGCTCTGCACTATACTCTATAAAGAGGATATTTGAATTGACACCACTGGATCTACTAAAGGTGATGGATCTGTATGTCTCATCCGTGGTCCACTTCTACCACCTCTCCTACCACCTCTCCTACCACCTCTATCACCTCTCCCACCATCACCACCCCTACCTCCACCCTCCTAATCATCATCATCTCCCTCTGAATCATCATCTCCTCCACTCTCATCATAATCATCTCCCTCCGAATCGTCACCCTCTGAAGCTGCCTCTCTCTATCGTCTCTGACCGCCTCTCTGTGGTCTCTGTACAACAACTAGTGCAATAGGCTCATCAGGATCGGACATACATGGTGCAGGATGCTCTAGCACATAATGGCTATACTCTGGCGTCATCCCTGCGTCAAGGACATCAACTCGGTAATCCCACATCACCACTCCTAAACTGGTGAACTCTACCACCGCTGCCTCATACAAAATTCATGGACCCCATACTGCAAGCTCTGGCTATTGTCATGCATAAATGGCAAAAACCATAGGCATACCCTGAATCCGACCAAACTGCTGACATACCCGTCCAGCAAGAAATCTCTCAATAATCCATGAAGTACGGCCAATAAGATATCTAGACGTATAGACATACGACATCTCCCTCGCATCCTCTGGCCATGCCTCACTCTACATATGGCCGCCAGCATACTGTATCAAGACCATCTAAGAGACGCTGCCAATGATCTAGTTTGCCCAGTCTCGGCTAAGCAATAATATCGACATATCCCCATCTATATGATCGACCAACAGGTCATCATCCATGAGTCAATGGTCGCAAAATGGCAAAGTGCTCCCATGCCCATATCCATAGTAACAAGCAACCAACAGCGAAACTCCGGCCTCTACCATATACAATATGATGTAACTCATCATATAAGTGAGCAAGCATGAATGTCCCCCATGCATATCGTGTCCCCTGCATCACTATACTCTCCAGAACCTTACCCCATCCGACTGTGAACCCCTTCGACCTATGGTCAGGGCACAAAACACCTCCAATGAAACCTGCAAGTATCGACGGTAAAGGTGGATATGAATCTGCCATCTCGCCCCATGGGATGAAGTATCAAGCAATATGATCATCTCTGAAAATCCTCCTCAAAGCATCAGTGCCTCCAACCTCTCAGCTATCAAAGACCACTATCTCCCATCACTGGGATCCTCAAGATGTGATATATGTCCTCAGGGGTCACTATAATCTCTCCGGTCGGTAAATGAAATGTGTTGGTATCACTATGCCACCACTAGCTGCAAGTGCTGTCAATAGAGCTCTATTGAGGCGCACCTCAGGCATGTCAAGCAACGAAGTCAATCCACATGCCTTGATCACATCCCGATCTGACTGTAACAGATGTGGAATCAATGTGCATGTACTCAGGAATGTCTCCCATAACTGCAAAATGCCCAATCTCTCCTGTTGCAACATCATCATGACAAATCAAAATCAATATCAAATCATCACGATTCATCAATCAAATTTGAATATCGAACTATTTGTTTTTCATCATCATGGACAGCAAATAATCAAAATCACGTTTGTTTTTAACAACCTTAGAAGCAAACAAATCAATCAAACTATTTGTTTTTCATTTTCATGAAAGCAGATAATCAAAATCACGTTTGTTTTTAACGACTTAGAAGCAAACTTATCGGTCCTATTTGATTTTAACAACTTTAAAAGCAAATTTATCAGCTATTATTTGTTTTCCAACAACTTTGGGAACAAATTTATTTATCACAACAACATCCAATCATGGGCGCTATAAAAATGGTCATGGGCGCTACAAGATCAAGGGTGCTACAGAACTAATCAAGGGCGCTATAGAATTTATTAAGGGCACTACAAAATGAAATGCACTATGAAAAGAATTAAGGGCGCTACAAAAAGTCACAAATGCGCTATAGAAACAAATGCACTATAGAAAATATCAAGGGCGCTATGAAAATTATTAAGGGCGCTAAAACACAATATTTCACAATCAAAACATCGATGAATGTGCAACAAATGGAAAATTTTCAAAAAGCAGGAGTTTCACGGGGTACATACTGGGGGTCCATAGTGTGCTGGCTGCTGATGTCATCAGAGGCGCTCGAAATGGTGATGGTGAATCGGAAGTGCCATAATTATCTCTCTAGAGCTCAAAATTTACAAATTTTAATAGGTTAAAATGGAAAATGACATGGAAAATGACATTTTTTACCTATTTAATGGAAAAATTGGGGCATTTTATCACATTTTAACATAGCAGGGGCAATTTTGATCATCAATTTTTCATTTCACATCTCTCCGGGTCAATTTCTTCACATCATTATTTTTGAACGATGAATCGACATCTTAAAAATCATAAAAATCAAAAATTTCAAAAAAAATTCAAAAATAAAAATTTCAAAAATTTACGACAATCAAAATCTTATCAATTCATCGTTCGAGGGGGCATATACTTATCAACATTCGACATTCAAATTTCTGGGGAAAATTTCAAAATTCTTTAAAGCAATGCGTGAAAACACATCACTTCAAAAAGGGGCAAAATGTATACACCTAAAAATGGTCACATCACATAGTTTGGTAATTAATTAAATATTTTTAATATTTAATTAAATCTCCGAATTCCATCTGCATATAAATAAACTTAAATAATTTATTTATATTGTTCATTATTTCATTTCGATTAAATAAATAAGTTTATTTAATCATCTTTTTGTATTCATTTCTTAATTAATTAAATAAACATTATGATTTATTTTTATTAATTATCAATAATCTTGGCTTGAATATTTTATTCAAATAAAGATTAGGTATTATTTTCATCTAAATTCCATTTACAATTAAATATTCCAAATATTTAATTAATTCCTTTCTAAAGTCACATTACAATTAAATATTCCAAAATATTTAATTAATTCTTCTAAAGTCTATTTGCAAATTAACTAAATATTTAATTGAAGTCTTCTATAGTTCTAAAATTAAATATTTCAAAAATATTTAATTTCTTCAAATTCACATGAAATTAAATAAATTTATTTATTTATTTACTTAATTAGCATTAACTTCAACAACCGTGAAACAAACTGCCAAAACAAAAAAATTAGATTCCTCTGTTCCTGTGCAAGCTTGTTCCCGTGGGTTGAAGACAGGCTTCCATTCTTCTCTCCAACCTCTCAAACTCTTCCATCTTCCTCTCAACCTCTCCATCTCTCACCATTCAAACTTACCAGACAACCTCACAGCCGTTGATCTTTGCAAGCCAGGATTTTGCCTGCAAAAAGCTATAAAAAGGACTGCCGGGTCTTTGCAATTACAGAGAAGCTTTCAATAGAATAACTATAGCCAAATTGCAATAGCATAAGTCTTTTAGCATTCAAGCATCATAGCATAGCATAGTAGCATAGCATATCATGGCATATCTATTTCATTTCATAGCATCCCCAATTCACAGCCCCTGTGCATAATCCATAGCCCCTGTGCATATCTGTATCAGTATCTTCCCTCCACCAGCATATAGCATAGAGAAGCTCTATCACTTTGCATACTCATTCTGCAGATTGCCATTTGAAAAAGCCAAGATTACACAATCTGAGAGCAGTAGCTTCAAACAAATCTCTGGAGATAGAGGAAGATGGAATGCCTCTAAAGAAGCTTCATTTATTTCTTTTGAAATCAATTTAATTAGCTTTCCTTCAGTTTAAAGTTCCATTATTTGTGTTTTGTTTATTTCAATTTGATCATACATATTTAACATACACAAGAATAAGCATACACTTCCATCTGGTGGTATTAATTCTGCAGATGAGATCTCTGCTTATGAAGAAAATGAGAAGGTGAAGTATGCAATTTGTAGTGGTTTATCTAAAAATGAGCGAGTTAAGGTTAATTCTCTGGATACTACATATGGAGTCTAAAAGAAGTTGGAAGACATATATGAAGGAAATGAAAAGGTGAAATTGAGAAAGATGCTGGTGGAAAAGTGTAGATTTGTGAACATGAGGATGGAAGATGGTGAAGAAATTACAAGTGTCTTTCATAAAGTTGAACTGGCAGCAAATGAAGTTAGAAATCAAGGAGGAAAACTATCAGATGAAGATATAATTGAGAAGATCCTAATCACTTTATTAGAATGCTAGAATGACAAGATCTCTATTATTGAAGAAATGTATGATCCTAAGAAGTACACCCTAGAAGAGTTGTTCGACACCTTGCAAGCATTTGAGATAAGGAAGTTCTGGAAAGATGACAAGACAAAAGAGAAGACAAAAACTACATTTAAGGATTTGAAGATTGAAGAGCTAGATAGCAATGATGAAGAGTTGGAAGCACACTTCACTAGGAAATTGAAGAAAGGTACCAGAAAATATAAAGGCATGTTACCCTTTAAATGTTTCAGTTGTGGTAACATTGGTCATTATGGGTTGGTTTTTTTATTGACTTTCTTGGTCTTTTGTGGTTGGCTGCTGCTTTTTCTGGTATTTTCCTTTTTAGCAGCTTGTTCTTTCCGCTGGACTTTTTTGTCCTCTTTCTTTTTTTGTAAACTAGGTGGTTTCAGGTTCCTGTCAAACCCGTTTTTTCCTTTATCAAAAAGAACAAGGGTTAAGAAGTTGTACTATGTTAAGGAAGTGGCAGGTATTTCTGATGATGAATCTGAAAAATGAGGCTAATGATAGTGAATGCTTATTCTTAGCTTTGGAAAATAAATCTGCATTCATTAACTTTGGAAAATGTTTAAGTAAGAAGGCTCTGAAGGTTAAGAAGAATATGATCAAATGTACTTTGGTTACTACTTTTCATGCAAGTCAAGACGAAGACTACTGGGTAATTGATAGTGGATGTTCAAATCACATGACCAGACATAAGAGTAAGTTCACTAAACTTGAAAAATATGATGGTGGTTTAGTTATGTTCAATGATGATTCAGGAGCTAAGATCTGTGGTAAAGGTTCAATCAGTTTCAATGGAGTGCATAATACTGATGATGGGTGATCCCACAATAGTGGTTTACAATTTTTGGCCAAATAGGACATTGAAATTATTATTTTTAACTAAATCTTCACATTCGGGCACCTATAGCAGCTAAACCGTGAGGAATTTGAAGATGATGCAAACTAGAGTATCATCAAATTTTGTCTGTAGATTCTAAAAATATTTTTTTCAAAATTTTTGGAATCAGATTGTACTTCTTTTTCCATCTCCCACGAAAACTGGCTTTTTTCAGAAAACAACATTTTAAAAAAGTGGCGCACACCGTATAATGTATAACTTTTTTTCCATGAAGGTTAAAAATATAATTCTTTTGAATTTAGATTTGTAACTCTGATATCTAGTGCTTCCACTTGGTTAGATAGTTTTTTATTGAATATTTTTTCTTTAATCAAGTTTCAAAGTCAAACCAATTACAATTCAAACATAGCGATTGTATAGCGTGTAACTTTTTTGTATATATCAAAATTCAATTTTTTTTTGTTGATCAAGGACTTCAATATCTGGTGCACTCATATTTTTCAATTTTTTTTTTTGATAATCTGCTATTTTTCCACATGTGTAGAACAAAGACCTTCATTTTCAATGAAAAACCTATGTTTAATAAAACTTAAAAAAATAAATACATAATCAAACCAAAACATATTAAAATTATATTCATTGGATAGCTCATTCTGAGGACTACCTGATTCTAGTTGGGTTTCTAAAGAATCCTCCATTTTGATCCTCAAACCAGAAGCGTAAAAAATTAGGTTTTGTTTGTGTCTGAGGGGGAGAATCAGGGTTTAGGGGGATACGAATGAACCCCTAGGGGTTTGACTAAAGCCCCAGGGGTTTGAACGAACCCCTAGGGGTTCAACCGAAGCCCTAGGGGTTCATTTGAACTAGGGTTCGCTCAAACCTTGGTTCGAGCGAACCACCTTGATTACATGTATTTTGATTGCTTTTTGGGCAGAAAAAGCATTGAATGGGTTCAATTGAACCCTAGTTCTAGCAAACCCATTTTTGGTTCGTGCAAACCTTCAAGTTCGTACGAACCCCCAGAATCAAAAATATTGCCATGGGGTCATTTTTTCTCAATTTTCCTTCTTCCATCAAATTGTAAACCACTATTGTGACTTCACCCTAATGTATATTATGTAAAGGGTTTGAGGCATAACCTTCTGAGTATTGGGCAGATGTGTAGTAATGGCTTTGAACTTATGTTTCAGAACAATACCTGTGAAATCAGAAAAGGATCTAGAAAGATATGATTGTTGGTAGAAGAACTCATGGAAAAATCTATTAGCTGAAGGGAGTTGATGGTCATTGTCTTGTATCTCAAATCAATGAAAGTTGGTTATGGCACCGGAGAATGGGACATGTGAACTTTGATAACCTGGTCAAGATCAATACTAAGGAGATTGTTCGAGGACTACCGAGAATCACAAGACTTGCTAATGCTATTTGTAGAAGTTGTCAATTAGGGAAGCATACAAGATGTAGCTTTAAGGGAAAAAAACATTCTACTACCAGAATGTTGGAGTTAGTACACATTGATCTTTGTTGTCCAACTAAGACCGGAAGCCTGAATAGTGACAAACATTTCATGTTGCTTATTGATGATTACACTCGAATGACATGGGTTGCTTTTGTTAGAGACATGAATCAAGCCTTGGATAAGTTTAAGGTATTCAAAGAAACAGTGGAAAATGAAGTAAATCTAAAAATCAAGTGTTTGAGATTTGATAGAGGTGGTGAATTGACTTTTGGTGAATTTAATGCATTCTATGAGAAGCATGGCATAAAAAGACAATTTTCCACTCCAAGAATCCCACAACAGAATGGAGTAGTGGAAAGGAAGAACAGGACAATACGGGAAGCTACTAGAACTATGATGAAGGAGTGCAATGTACCAGATGTATATTGGAGAGAAGTGATACATATTGCTGTTTATGTTCTTAATAGAGTTCAGATTAGACACAACAACACAAAGACACCTTTTGAGTTACGGACTGGTAAGACTCCTACTATGAAATATTTTAAGGTATTTGGAAGCAGATGCTATATTAAAAGAGATGATGAAAATATTGGAAAGTTTGATGCTAGATGTGATGAAGGAATATTTCTTGGATACTCTATTACTAGCAAGGCATACAAATGTTTTAACAAAAGATTGGGAAATATTATTGAAAGTGCTAATATGAAAGTTGATGAAGACATACACAGACCTATTGAGATAAGTGAAGTTGAACCTGATGATCCTATCTGTGGACATGTACCTGAAGAAAATAAGGAGAAGGAAGAAGAATAGAAAGAAGAAGAAGAACAAGTGGAAGAAGAAGAAGAGAATGAACCAGAACTTGCTACTAGGACTCCTAAATATGTATAGAAGAATCATCTAGAAGATCAGATAATTAGAGACAAGAGTGAAGGTGTGAAGACAAGAAGCAGAGTTGCAGTTGAGGTAAATTTTTGTTTACTTTCTAAAATAGAAACTAAATCTGTAAAGGAAGCATGCAAAGATGAAAGTTGGATGAGAGCTATGAAAGAGGAATTGTAGTAGATAGAAAAGAATCAAACATGAGAAATAGTCCTTAGGCCTGTGAACAAAAATGTGATTGGCTCAAAATGGGTGTTCTGGAATAAGTTGAATGAAAATGGAGTAGTAAGGAATAAGGAAAGATTGGTATGCAAAGGATATTCACAAGTTGAAGGTATATATTTTGAAGAAACATTTTCCCTTATGGCCATAATGGAAGCTATCAGAATGTTTTTGGCATTCTCTGCCCACAAGGACTTCAAGGTATGTCAAATGGTACACGATATTATGGACTATGGTATCCTAAGAGTAATGATTTCACTTTGAGTGCCTATATAGATGTTGATTGGGCTAGATGTATAGATTACCAGAAAAGTACCAGTGGTGGCGCTTTCTTTCTTAGCGAAAGATTAGTTTCATGGCCGAGTAAAAAGAAAGACTCAATTTCTTTATCTACTACAGATGAAGAATATATTGCTGCAACATCCTGCTGCACAAAAGTTTTGTGGATGAAGCAAACTCTAAAAGACATTGGTGTGGTATGTGATGTGCATATTTCTATTTTTTGTGATAATACAAGTGTAATAAACATTTCAAAGAACCCGGTTATGCATTCAAGAACAAATATCTATCAAGTATCATTTTCTGAGAGAAAAAGTGCTATAGAATGAGGTTAGACTAGAGTATGTGACAACAAAGGAACATATTGTAGACATATTTACAAAGGCTCTTTTGAAGGATAATTTTGAGCATATTAGGGAGAGGTTGGGGGTCATTGGCCCTCCTAACTAGGTGCACATGAAGGTGCATTAGTCCAATGAATTCACATATTTTTCATTTATCTGGACTGATAGATGGGTCTACTCCATAGGAGAGTAGAAAAGGTTTTCATTGTTGCAGGATGAGTGTACTCCTAAGGGGGAGTAATCAAAGTAGTTGTTATTTTCCATTGATGTCAAATGGGGAGAGAAAGTCATGTGAAAAATAGTTGCAAAAGAAGAGAAGGTATTATCCTGGGGTGTTGTGCAATTTTTTTTTCTTTGATGGTTTTTCACATCATGTGTTGCCATCAATGACAAATGGGGAGATTGTTGCAAGTATGGGATAGTCTGGTGGTGTTGTCATTGATGCCAACACTATTTAGTATGTTGCAAATTGTAAATATATAGTTGAGATGCTGTGAGTACATGGAGCTATCTTATATGGCTACAAATGTGTTGTTATGATGAGTTTCCAAGTACTTTTGAGAAAATTAATAAAGAAGAGAAGTCAACGGGATGAATGTGTTTAGATTGTGCTCCGTTATGTGCTTTGAATTTCTCCTATGTTGATCCTATGCTTGTGCAGTTCTCAAATTTTCATTATGGTGATCTGATGGTGATATATTCTGAATTTTAGTTTCTCGTGAGATGGTACATGAAAGTTGTGTTCACCGGTATGTCTGTTCTACCAAAAAAATTGATCTTTTGTGGAGTGGGAGAAATATTTTTGCTCCATAGTCCTCTACTATTTCATTTCAGATCTTGTGAATCTGGAATATGTTTTGTGATGGTCTTTTCTATGCTCTGGCAAAGAAGGTTGAAGTTTGGTAATCTGGAAGTCATGTTTCTATATTCCAGTATAGGTTTGCATAGTTCAGATGATCTAGTGAAAGGTATTCAGTGTATGACATATATTTTTTTCTCCAGATGTATCCGAAGAAGTCTAAGATGAAGTCTCATGAATAATGAAGCATTTTGAGGTGTCCTCGTGTCATCTTCTTGTTGAGAAGCCTGTGCATCAATGTTCTTTTTTGTTTTAATTAGGTTTGGACGACTTGGTGTTTACAGTTCATTCAAAGAATAAAATGTAATTGAGAAAGTGTGTAGAAGATTCAAGAAAATAATTTTATTGGTCCACTCTTATTCCTTTCCACCGCAGGAACTTTGAGTTGCCAACCTAATTTGAATTTATGAAATGGGTTATTTTGTGGCCCACCTTGGTAAATGCTTCTAAGGTTAATAACAAGTTGAATTGTGAAGAGTTGTATGACAGTGAGATGCAAAGTAATGCAAGCGAGCCATAAATCATAAGAGCAAAAGTGTGTGTGAGTGAGTTGTGATAGCAATTTGCAGTGTCCTAAAGGCAGTGAGCTAAAGGTTTTTGGAATCTTGCGAATGTGCTTTAATTGTAGTGGTGGATCTTTTATTCTCTTTTGTATCTATAGGAAGTGAGCCTCCCTATTGGATAGTGAGTCCTTTGTAGGCAGTGAGCCTTTGTATTTGGACACCGAGTCCTCTTTTGGGTAGTGAGCCCTTGGTAGTGAGCCTTTGCATTCTGTTTATAATCTTTATATTGTGAGTTAACTCTCATCATTTTTTTCCCCTTATTGGGTTTTCCACATAAAAATATGGTGTTTATTATGTTGATTTACTTTCTGTTATTTATGTTTCATGCTCATATTTAATAATAGAATAGTGTGGTTGAAGAATTGATAAGTGACAATGCTTTCAAGTTTGAACTTGTGTGACAACTGATTCACCCCCATTCTTAGTTGTCCTGCGCCTATTTAACAACATACACTATTGATCATGTTTAACAAGGGCAAGCTGCATTGGATCGAGTTGTAGGAGCATGAATTTTTTTGAAATAGATAGTGTACAATACACTAATTTTGTTGAATACCTATTATATTTGTGCAGCAATATAAATGAAATAATATACATATACAATAAAAGAGGTTAGCACTATCTATTTAAAATAGAAAGAGATAAAATTGAACATTTTGAATACATGGCATCTCGGGTCAGAAATGTCTATAAGTAATCTATTGGAGAAGTTGACAAGAGAGTTGTGGAAACAATGACAAATGCAATGGTTAGAATATAGTATGTTTTTGGTGGACAAGTGTATGTGAGAATTTGTGTGTCCATGTATATAAGCAACAACAAATATGTGAGGGTGGAAGGAAAAATCACTAAACCCATGCTCGTTCTCTTCCCTACCATATTGACATCATCAAGCCTCACGGGCTCTAGCCAAACCCCTAAGCAAGAAACGGAGGTAAGGTGCATGGAAAATCCCATGGACTCTTATTATATATCATAGAATAACAAAGTTGGGGAAAACAAGTGTTTTCAAACAAGATCTCTAATATTGTAGTCTTTTTTTTGCTGTGACATGTTGACAAAAACATGTATCCTGTTAAAGAATTGGCATCATGGGATTTGAAGATGGTTGGAGAAACATGGATAGATGGAATATATAGAAGAGTGTATAATAACTAAAAAGGTGCATCTAACTTCACAAACATATATATCGGTATAGATTATTTTTTGCAAGTTCTTGTATTTGCATTGCATGGCTAAGATGTATATGTAGAAAAGTGTTTGCGAAACATGGTCACATATAAAAACCAATAACCAAAGAGGAAAAAAATGTAGTCTTCTAAAAAATGAAAACCAGGCCAACCATGACATTGTAAATAGTTTAGTTGAATGGAGCAATCATGACAAATTGTTTGTCCTCTTAGAAGCACATGACAATGGTGTTCGATTTCGGTCCATAATCATGTAAACCCACACTCATTCTCCTCCTTACCATATTGGCCTCATGAAGCCTTGTGGGCTCTAGCCAAACCCCTGAGAAAAAAAAGTAGATAAGGTCCATGGAAAATCTTATGGACTCTTATCATATACCACACAATAACAAACTTGGGCAAGGGTAGGTGTTTTGAAACAAGTTCTGTAATATTGTAGTGTGTTTTTTTGGTCTGATAAGTTGTCAAAAAACATATATCCTAGTAAAGAAATAGTATAATGGGGTTTGAAGATGGATAGATGGAATACATAGAACAATGTTGTACAATAAGTAGAAAGGTCCATCTAACCTCACAATGTGAGTTTAAATCTACCAATATTAAAAATACAACTGCAATATAAGGAAGAATATAGTAAAAATGGTCATCGAATTGATAGGCCAATTGTTACATAGATTGCCTACTGATACATAATGCACATTTTTCTTTGGGGAATAGGGAAAAAGAATATCATAAAAGATAGTGACACAAAACAAGCAATCTATGTAACAATTGGCTTCTTAATTCAAAATTCAAGCTACTAGATAAAATAGAGAAATTGTAAAAGAACAATTAGGAAAACACTTTAAGAATTAGAGATAAATGACAGATGATCGAAACCCACATGAAACATATTGATACAAGACAAGCAGTCTATGTAAGAGTTGACTTGTCTAATCAAAATTTCTCACACAGGAAAACACTTGCCTTTTGTTTCCGTGTATCAAGGCAACCAACTGCATCACCGTGAGCGTATGTTGGTAGGAAGCTCTTCGACTGTCATAAGCAACCCTGAGTAGTTTGTTCTAGGGAACTTGAAACAGATGAGGGAAAAATAATATCATGAAACATATTGATATAAGATTTGAGCTACATTTTTTGGTAGTAGATATTGAAGACAAATAGAGGAATTGTATAACAGGTATTAGAATAACACTTGTTTGGTACTAAATATTATACACAAAAAAAAAATTATATTAAGTTCCCTGAAACATAGATAGATACATATGCACATATATATATGTATTAAATTCAATTCCCTGATTGATATATAAAAATATACATATAGGATGATATACATATTCATATATGGAGATGAAGAGCACTTTGGCTCATTTGAGGATAAAACAACAATTTATATATACATATGTATATCTAAACAGATCTGTATACTATGTTTATTTGTATTTATGTAGAGTATGATTTTAAATAGAGTTTAAAATAGCATGTATAATTATTTTCTACATTGTGAGAAAATCACTAGAATACAGCCATAGCATTCAATGATATAGCATTGAGATGTTGTTAAGAATAGAGAATTTAATCGTGTAGTATGTGTAACATATTCATAATGCCACAATTGCTCTTTTGACAATGCAACTGAATTAATATATTTTCTTGCATATTTTGGAGTATACTTTCCCACACTACAACATTGAATATTGCATTTACTTCTTGCTATGTCATTGCACCACAATTTCAAGATGATATATACATACATACATACATATATATACATATACATACATATATATATACATATACATACATATATATATACATACATATATATATACATACATATACATATATACATGCATATATTCTAAATTTGAGCTCCATTATTTGGCACTAAATATTATAGAAAAATAGGTAAATTGTAAAAGAGGTGGAAGGAAAACACTGAAGAACCACATATGTTTGATTCTTAAGTATTATCCTAATACCTCTTAGAACTGTTACATAGACTGCTTGCCTTGTACCAATATGTTGCATGATACTCTTTTTCCCTCATCTGTTTGAAGCTCCTTATAACAAACTATTAATTGCCATTTTTTTTTTGTATGGAAAGAAAATATATTGATTAAGTTGCATTGTCGAAAGAGCCATTACGGTGTTGGTTTGGTATCAGACTATTGTAATAATAAGAGATATCAAGTTTCCACAATCCATAATTATGATCAATTTTGCTTCTGGTTTTGATTGTGTTTGAGTTTTTTGTCATCGACGTTTCGGATCACACTCCATGATCCATCATCAGGATGAGAGAGAGCATAAGGAAGAGAAATGAATTGTTGCAGACCCAAGCCACCTAAAAAGGAGAGGAGTTACACACAAATCAAGGAGAAGACATAATAAAGCAAAATGAAAATGATAATAAGAAAACATGATAAATACAATAGAGTTCAAAACACAAAGATGAAGCTCATGAAAAACTAAAAGAGTTCAAAGAGGCGAAACAATAAATTAAGCAAAAATACATTAAGAAGGAGGGGGGGAAACAAAAAA
The DNA here is from genome assembly GCA_007258455.2 of Sequoia sempervirens. Lineage (NCBI taxonomy): Eukaryota > Viridiplantae > Streptophyta > Pinopsida > Cupressales > Cupressaceae > Sequoia > Sequoia sempervirens. Next base: position 496,685,283 of record VDFB02193867.1, on the reverse strand, counting down.
GAGGAACAACAAGCAAAAGAGAATAAACTAAAACAAACATAACTCTAAGAGTGAAAAGGACAAAGAATAAAGTAACAACAAGGTAAATGAAAGTACCCAATCAAAAGCATTAAACCAGAACGAAAAAGTTCAAAGACAAAGGACACAAACCACAAATAAATTAAATAAATAAAACGGAATAAAGCCCCAAGCCAATAGACTATATATCTAAAAATATATATGAAAAACTAAATATTAATATATATAAGAAAAATTAAATAAAAATAAATAAAATAAATCCAATTAATAAAGAACAATCAAAATCACATAAGCAAAAGAGAGACCAAAATGAAAATAAAAATAAAAGTAAAAATAAATCAGATAAATATAAAGGAAAAAGGCCCCAAGAAAATAAATTATATAAATATATATATGAGAAACTATATATCTATATATGAGAAACTAAATAGAAATATATATAAGACAAATATATAAAAGAAAAATTATATTAGAAAAATAAAATAAAATAAATCCAACTATCTAATAAAAGTAATAATATAAATCCAACTATCTAATAAAATAAAATAAATGAAAAATATAAAAGTAAAAATATAAATCCAACTATCTAATAAAATTATAAATGAAAAATAAAAGTAAAAATTATATTAGAAAAAGAAATAATATAAATATATGAAAAACTAAAAAGTAAAAATTATATGAATATATGTAAATATATATGCAAGAAAAATTATAAAGTAAATGTAATTCTTAAATATATGAATATAAAAGTAATAATATAAATCCAACTATCTAATAAAATTATAAATGAAAAATAAAAGTAAAAAATATATTAGAAAAAGAAATAATATAAATATATGAAAAACTAAAAAGTACAATAAATATGTAAATATATATAAGCAAGAAAAATTATAAAGTATATGAAAAGTTTTATAAAAAATATGAAAGAAAAATTATATAAATATATGTAAAAATTATATATATATATATGAAAAACTAAATAGTAATATATATAAGAAAATAAATAAATAAATAAAATAAAATAAAATAAAATAAATCTAACAATAGAGAACAATCAAAATCTGAAAAGCAAAAGAGAGACCAAGAAGAGAACAATCAAAAATCTAACAAGCAAAAGAGAGACCAAATTATAAATGAAAAATAAAAGTATAAATAAAAGAAAGTCCAGGACTATATATGTAGTTAAGAAAAATAAAAATAACACTAGAATTAATGCAAATATATAAGAAAATCCAACAAATAACCCGGATCAGGCCACCCAAAAGACAACCAAGCAGAAAATAACTCAACCAAAAAAAGCCAACCTACACGAAGACCATGCAGAGACCCACCACGAGGACCCGAAGAGAAAGGAGAGAAGAAGGACAAGGTGAAAAGCGAAGAAAATTCAAGGGAGGGGGTGATGCCTGTTTCTGAGATTGGATAACAAAGGATTCCAGGAACGACTGAGGCTCCAGCCCTCGTCTCGATTGAGGTTAGTGGGATGATTACTAATCTCAATAGCTTCTTTGATTTTTCACTCTTAGAGTTATGTTTGTTTTAGTTTATTCTCTTTTGCTTGTTGTTCCTCTTTTTTGTTTCCCCCCCTCCTTCTTAATGTATTTTTGCTTAATTTATTGTTTCGCCTCTTTGAACTCTATTAGTTTTTCATGAGCTTCATCTTTGTGTTTTGAACTCTATTGTATTTATCATGTTTTCTTATTATCATTTTCATTTTGCTTTATTATGTCTTCTCCTCGATTTGTGTGTAACTCCTCTCCTTTTTAGGTGGCTTGGGTCTGCAACAATTCATTTCTCTTCCTTATGCTCTCTCTCATCCTGATGATGGATCATGGAGTGTGATCCGAAACGTCGATGACAAAAAACTCAAACACAATCAAAACCAGAAGCAAAATTGATCATTATTGTAATAATCATCGCCTTTGGATCCATTCTATAGCATATTTGAGGGTTTTAAACTATTAAGGCCTGAATTTGTAAGTCATTTTACATGGAATACCAAGCAATGTACCTCAAATTTCTAATTAATTCTGTGCTATTATACACATTTTGGACAGATTATCGCATCATATAATTGTTGTCATAACATAGAGAAAACTACCTAGAGATAATTTTTCTGATAAGTTAAAAAGATAATTGTAGAAACATGGAAAAATGTAATGTGCATAATAGACTATGGTTATTGTAGTAAAGTGTATGCAAGAATTTGGTTGAAGATTCCACTAGGATTTTCATCAGCCCAATCACGAATTGTATTTTCCTACGCCAGAGATGCCCCGACCGGTGGGGACTTGACCAAGTTTTTTTGTGGTGACATGGAGCTTGGTAATTACGTGGGTTGGTGATGGTGGAGTTGGTGTCCTCGATACATGGAAGATAAAAGGTTGTGTATAATATTTAGTAACAAATAAGTGTTATTCTAATACCTCTCATACAATTATTCTATTTGTCTTCAATATATATGTGTATATGTATTTATCTATGCTTTGAAGCATTGATTTTCACATACACTTCACATTGTATGTAAATAAATAAATAAATAAATAAATAAATAAATATAATATGACAGTGAAAGGAAAAAGTGTAAATCACATAGTTGCTCTCCTCCCCACCACATCAACATCATGAAGCCTCATGGGCTCCTAAAAAAATATCAACCAAGTAAAGCATGAAACACTAATGACAAATTTGATGTAGTTCCATCATATATCACACAATGACAAAGTTGCTAAAAAAATTGCATGTTCCAATATATGGATTCCTTTTCCTAGTGTTTTTTTTGCTCCAATAAATTATTTGAAAAAAGAGAATGATGATAAAGAACTGTGGAAGATGGAATTTGTCTGTAATGCTGATAAATATAGGAAAAGGAGAATATACAGGAGGTCTTGCTTTGAAGCATAACCAATTTTGTAGATGAAATACACAGATATCATTAAAAGGAAGACATCAAAGAAATAGCAAAGGTTTTTCTTCAAAGCATACAATGTATACAAATAACTAAGTTATAAACATACCTGATTTTGGTATGTACTGGAATGTATCTAGCCATGTAGAAAGAAAAGGGGTGAATGTATAACTTTGGTATGTACTAGAGGATATCTAGCCCTGCAAAAAGAAAAAGGGGTGAATGTATAAGTCAGTAAAATATAAATTTATAAAACAAACCTTGATTATGGTTATAGCTATGGGCATCTTTTAGGCAACAATTGTTCCACAGATGGGCTTCTTATCTCCTTTTCCATCTATGCTTACATCGAGTCCAACATCATATTGTTGTAAAGTAAAATTTTATTTCAATCTATCAATATGTATATATCTGTGGTTAGATGTGTATGGAATGACAAAAAAGACAGTGGGAAAACAACTTACAACAATAATAGGGAGATGAGACAATGCATATTGTAGAACACAACACTTGTTAAACCATCCAATCCACCAACCAGTGGAGGTGCATGGTAGGTTTTTACCATTCTATACCCATTGAGCAAGGAAACCAACTCCACCGTTGTTGTGAACAAGCCTGGGCAAGGCCTCCTAAATTGCATCGAGTGTTATCATATATCAAGCAAAAAATGCAATGTACAAAAGACTATGTATTTCTGAAAGCAATATAGAGGAAGAGCAAAATAGTAAAATGCTCAAAAGAGAATTCTATAGATCAAAATTATACATATACATATACATACACATACACATACACATACACATACACATACACATACACATACACATACACATATACATATACATACACATATATACATACATATATGTATACATACATACATATACATATACATATACATATGCATATACATATACCATATACATATATATATACATATACATGGGTATGTGCAAGATCATAATGGGCCAAAAAGTGGCAATATGATGGGTATGTGGTTGACAACTTTTTTTTTACCCAAAATTGATGAAACGAAAAGGATTTTTAAAGGAGATTCTCAGATTTCCACCAATATAAATTATGTTTTACTTTGAATTTAATAAGTAATTATTATTCATTTTCTATTTGAATTATGACTAAAAGTCTTGATTGATAGGTTGATTGAAAACATCTATAGTTTTCAAACGGTGGTCACATTTTTGAATCCAAAACATGTCACATTCTATGCTTCGCATACTATAGGATTAAAAAATAAAATTCAATTTCATGAAGTTTTGACCAAGTTCGTGGTCAAATATGGAGTTTTTATATTTTTAAAATTGTAATAAAAAAATTCATAATTAATTATTTACTTGGAAAAAAAATTAAAAAAATATGCATCACATTGGGACATGAATCCTCTACTTAAATGTAAAATCTTATAAAAAAATATATATCATTTTATTTTGGTTAGGGTGGTCGACAGACACCTACTTATTTTTTCCCTGAAATTTAAGTACTATCGCATTGAAATTTCAAATTTTCACCAAATAGATTTTTTTGGGAAAACCTAGTAGTTTAGAAACTACATTCATTTTTCTATAGATTCTATTCTTACATATTTTTGAAATAATATAGATAACTTATTCAATTTTTTACATCAAATTTCCTAACTCTAATTTTTCTAAATTTTTTACCACTTAAGGGCCTATTTTTTCCATGATGATCCTGCACATACCCACATACACATATACTTTTCACCCTTTGTTTATTGTTTATAGTTATCTCTATGCATCGTTGGCATTATACTCATTACCATATGAGCAATTGGAGTTAAATATTTTTTCTTTCGTCAAAAAATAATGGTTAGGGTTAGCAATTTTTTCACCTCTTCTATTCTCCATGTACTTGGCACTAAATATTATAGACAAATAGAGAAGACTTGCCCAGGGTTTTTAATGATGACGTGGAGCTTACCTCTTCAACAAAGGATGTTCCTAAATGTTGCTCATTGGTCAATAAGGATTGCGAAAAAATTATGAATTTAGAATTGACAAGGCAACTATTACATAGTAAATGTCTTTTTAATAGCTCTTTTAGAGTTTCCCTATTTGTCTATAATATTTAGTGCCAACTAATGTAGCTTGAATTTTGAATTGACAAGCGAATTATTATATAGATTGGTTCAGGTATGATATAATTTTACCTCTATCTTAGCTTTATATTTATTAGACCTAGATGCACATCTATATTTGACCTTTTCATCTAGGCTAATCAATTAATTGGTAGATTATTATTTAAATATTTTAAGATACATATGCATAGAAATACATGGCAGACTTGAAGTTATGGATTAAATAATATTTATGAAAAATATGGAAGATTAAAGGATTGTCCTCTTTTAAAGAGTTATTAGTCATATCTTTAATTATTAATATTCAATAAAAAAGTATTCTTTAAAAAAACACCAGTCCATAACTTTAGGTATGGCATATTTTTCGAATGCTTATGTGACAGTAGATAATTTATTACTTTGATGTTATTTATTTTTAATTTTTTTTAATTTGAATATTAGTTATGATGGTCAAAGTAATTACAAACAAACATATAACAAAATGTATATGTATCCATGTGGATATAAATGTATATCTATGGATGATCACAAGAGGAATAACATGGTTTGAACATTGCAATATATAAAAATATATATTCAAGTATTGTACAAATTTCTCCGTTAACCATTTTTAGTATTTCACTATTGTTATATGTTTTCCATTGAAGATAATATTGCTATTCAATGATTATAAAGGGAAGAAGTGAATTTAGAATATGCACAGAATAACTAAAAATTCCACAATATAACAAGAATCAAGAATCATAGTGACAATACAGACTAAAAGCAATCTGGGCACCATGTTAAAATCAAAAGGATGGGAGGTCAATGAATGTGCAAATATATATATATATATATATGCAAACACAAGATTAAATTATGTTCATATTTGTAAAATAGAATTCCTAGCATCCCATAGTGAGCATTTAAAAGGAAAGACTAGGAGAAATGTTGGAAAGTGCAAAAGAGCAGTCAAAGCATAGGCTCGCTAGTGGATCCTTTTTCTGGAGCAGGGGTAGATATTTGAAAGCAATAGTTTACACTCTGCTTCGAAATCAACTTTTTTTTCTTTCACAATCATTGTTTTAAGTCAGTCCTCAAAATTGTAAGTATCTATTCTAATCAAGATAGTAAAGATGTATGGTTTACAAACAAGGCCTTTAATAACAAAAAAATGATTTTTTGTAGTCTCAAAGCTGTCCTGCAGTATGTAGAGGTCTTTTGCTAGAATTTGGAGTAAATTAGTGGCAGCTTCATCAAAATAAATACACCAAAGGATGTCTGAATGGTCTTGCAGCTTTAACTGCAGAAGATAGTGATAGTTGCATTCCTCAATTTCCATCTGGCAACGATCACAAAATGAAACATTAGCACTGGGGCATGTGCATTTTATTTTTCATTATTTCCCATTAACCAACAAGGGGCAAGTAGGATAACAAAAAGACTTAGTTTTTTCAATTTGAATGGTTGCTTTAAAAATGGCTTCAATAGTTTTTGGAAAGGCAAGGCAATTGTTCAAGATGAATGCAATAGTAACTCTATCATTTGAAGGATGCAGCCTACAAGGTACAGAAGAAGATGGAACCATTTTTTCTACTTTGATTAGGCCCTTGGATCTAAGAGTGTTTGCCTTAGGAATAGAAGGGTTAATGTCAAGGACTATTGTTGTTGATGTGTTGATAACTTTACCATTAAAGTAGCCTACATGGGCACCCCACACAACAACTATGACTATATCACTAGAAAGATACATCTGCTCCAAGACATCCCCTTTTTCTTGCCAACTTGGGCCCCCACAAATTAACAACAATGGAAGAAGTAGTGATATCATATAGTTTAATAGTTCACCGAATTGTTTTGGATCCATTTTTCCTATGAACAGTTGATATGTACCCAACATGGACTACAATGCTAATAATATCAACCAAACTATTATCACTATAATTTCTTTTTTCACTAACTCGCGCAAAAGTAGAGGTTTTTTTTGGCACAAAAATGACATCTTCACACCGTTTTATTGTTGATTTTTCATCCAAAACAATTTCGAGGTTACTATTTAATTTATTGAATTTTTTATTTGCTTCCTTCACCGATCCTCTTGATATTAAATAAGTTTCACCCACCTCAACTCAACCATAATGCAATTCAACAATATCATCAAAACAAGTAACACATATTTTTGTCCCTTCCATATCTATAATGTCAAAACTAAAAAGTTGGCCTTCACCTCTTTGTTTGTCGAAATGGTACATCTCTCTAATATGTGTTACGTGCATCCTTTCACTATCCAAACATTTTGATAAATGTTCAAAGCTTTAATAGGGCTGACATTTGGAGGGTTGTTTTTTTTTAGGGGACAACTATAGACCAAATTTAGGGGACCATTTAGAAGGAGAAGGTGAGTCTTGCCCCAACATTTTCTCTTCTTGCTACTTGAATATTTACCTAGGGGTACCAATGATTTGACAATCAGACATAATCATAACTTTTTTGAATATGATTAAGGCCCAATAAAAGAAGCAAAAAAATATATTGGACACATTATATTAGGCACATACGAAGGGGAAAGAGAATTTTTAAAAATAGACAAGAAAAAATGCAACCCACCTTGAATCTTGGACATTCCTACAGAGGTAGTCTCTTAAACATACAAGGGACCCTATTTTCAAGGCACCTGAAAACAACAAATCATTACATTTGGAAGGAAGGGTTCCTATTTGCATATGGTGTCCATCAGATAAGAAAACCTTGTATTGCTTAACCTGCCCTTCATCACCGCCAATTTTTTTGAAAGATAGAAGCTGAAGGACCAAAAAGGGAATGACATATCTAGCATTGATGGAATGAATTGCAAATGAAGTCAAAATTTGGTTGTTTCTTTGCAGCCTACAAAGACAAGTTCAATCAAGGAAAATGTACATCATCACACGAAATGGATAAAACGAGTAAGGAAAACAAAGACTGCAAAGAGATATTTTTATGTGTTCCAAAAGATCAATGCATATGTACTTCCACATCTATATACTTTACTAGGACCAACCATGTGTGTATACACCTAAAGGAAAACAAAAATGGAAACATATATAGTAAAGCGTATGTGGTGTGTCTTTCTGTATTTGAGAATCCTAAAATTAAAGGAACTGAAAGGAAATGTTCAAGTTTATTACAAGAGATGAAGAAAACAATAACAACAAATTTGCAATAGGTATAAGGAAAAGGAAATACAACTTACGGAATCAAGATCTGGAGGCTGGTGGATGGTACCCTCAGAGCTGGACTACGTAAGTGGGACCTATGGGAGGTGTCGCCAAATCAATCACCAATCAATTTTGGGGGGCTCTAGAGACCCATCCACAAAGCCTGATTCCACAGACATAGTTCTGGGACCTTTTAGAGGGAGGAAATATTGCAATTATAGTTGACTAATTGACACCTCTATTTCACAATAAAAATAAAAGATTAATGTATTGCAACATCCAATGCCAACTAGTAGACAACTTAGAAATATTGATAATCTAGCAACCATTTTACTATTTTGATTAAATAAAAATGGGTATAACCATTCCACTTTTAATATTGTCAAAACAATAGGAGATACAATAAGAACAATATGAATAATAATTGCAAATGTATATATATCCCTATATGTATTTGTTTATCTTTGAGGTTGCTTATATATGTATCCATGTAATTTTTGACTATATTTCTATAAAAACCTATATGTAGAAATTTTTATATGTTGCTACCTACTGCCTTCATCTTTTTTAACACAAACAATAGAATATACAACAAGAAGAATGAAAATGATTAAGTACATATATGTATTGAATTTTCCCTTTGTCTACACATTTAAAAAAACACATATAACAAGATATATATCCATATGTACACATGTATATATTTATTTATATATACACTAGTATATCGAAATGAATGTGTATACTATATTTATTCCTAACTATGTACTCATTGGCATGCCAAGTAAGGGCCTATGCAAAAATGCACATAATGTCAAAGGTGCACAATGGAAAGAAGAAAAAATAAGTAGAGGTTGAGAGTTCTGCATGTCAGCAACATGTTTTAAACATTGCAACCTATGAAAATATGCACATAATGTCAAAGGTGGACAGTGGGAAGAAGGGAAAATAAGCAGGGAGTGATGGTTCTACAAGCTGAAACAAGCAATCTATATAACATTTGGCTTGTCAATTGAAGATCCAAGCTACATTATTTGGTACTAAATATTATAGAAAAATAGGGAAATTGTAAAAGAGTTATTAGGAAAACAATTAAGGATCACACAAAAATGAAAGATGATAAAAAATATACATTAAATAGAGCTTTAAAATATGGAGACGAGAAGAGGTAAACTATGGGACTAAACATGGAAAATATAAGAGGTGATCTACAATAATGAACCATTTTTTATGGGCAAGTGGATATTGATACAACACAAGAAATCTATGTAACAGTCGGCTTCTCAATTCAAAATTGAAGCTACATACAAAAGTAGAATGCAACAAATAGCATTTAGCTATGGGATTTTTGTTTCAAATTTCTTTTACGATTTTTGTCAGCCTAACTATGAGCAGAAGTCCACAAAATTAGTGGTGAGCTTTTGAAAATGGCCGGTGGGGGGTTTCTAGGGGTTGTTTATAACATGGAGTTTGATAATTACATGGTTTGGGGGTGGTCAAGTTGGTTGTCTCAATACACGGAAACAAAATGGTAAGTGTTTTCTCACATGAGGGTTAATGGATCCTAGTGTTGTTGTACTATGGTGTTGGAGGAAGTAAATGCAATATTCAATGTTGCACTATGGGAAAGTATACTCCAAAATGTGCAAGAAAATATAGCGATTAAGTTGCATTGTCGAAAGAGCCATTGTGGTCCTTTGGTATTTTTTATTCTTTCTAAATCAAAGTCTACATTAATATGAATAAAGATACCATAAACATCTATTTTGATATACATGCGTATATATAAATTATTATTGGATTTTCAAACAAGCCACACTGGTCTTGGTCTATATACATGGATATATATATATCTTCCTATATGTAAATTTTTAAATATGAAATAGGGAATTCAATACATATATATATTCGTATATGTATCTATCGCAAGAAACCCAAAGGTATAGATCAACACCATGATTGCAGTTTCTAACAGTCTACCAAATTTTAGAATTTACAAGAGCTAAACCATGGAAATGAACACTTTGTTACAAGGAGCTTGAAACATATGAGGTAAAAAAAATATAATGAAACATATTGATACAAGAAAAAAAATCTATGTGAGAGTTGGCTTCTCAATTCTAAATTCAAGCTACATTATTTGGCACTAAACATTATAGACAAATAGTTAAATTGTAAAAGAACTAGATTAGGAATATATGTAAGAACCACAGGAAAATAACAAATGATGAAAATTTCAACTTTAATAGATGGAGTATAGAAAAGGAAAACTACGATAATGAACAACTTGCTATGGGGAACTAAGAAAAACAATATCATGAAGAACACTTTTTTATCACAAACTTCAAATAGTTGAGTAAAAAAGAACATCATGAAACATATCAATACAAGACATATAACATGTTCCATCCAAACAAAATAACCACAACCAAATTTTTAGAATTTTAAAAATTGTAAACAATCCTTGTTACAAGAACAATAGAATAATCTATTATAGGCAGCTTCAAACAAATGAGTGAAAAAGAATATCATGAAGCATATTCATACTCAAATAGATGAGGGGAAAAGAATATCATGAAACATATTGATAGAAGACAACCAATCTATGTAATAGTTGTCTTGTCAATTCTAAATTCATAATTTTTTTGTAATCCTTATTGACCAATGAGCGACATATAGGAACATCCTTTGTTGAAGAGGTAAGCTCCACGTCGTCATTAAAAACCTCAGGAAAGTATTCTCTATTTCTCTATAATATTTAGTGCCAAAAAATGTAGCTCAAATTCCCAATTAACTCTATGGCCTTATAGTCATTTTGCACAGATTATTGCTACCCATTGTGTTTACAAGCTCTATTTAATGTGCGTTTACTGCCAAAGAATGTAGCTCAAATTTTCAATTCACAAGCCAACTCTTACATAGACTACTTGACTTGTATGAATATGTTTAATGTGGGTTCTTGATTATCTTTCATTAACCTATGATTCTTATTCAAAATATGATAATGAACAGTTTGCCATGGGGAACCGAAAAAAGAGTATCATGAAGAACAATTTGTTATGGGGAACTTGAAAGAGAGGTGGAAGCAACAATTTTTACAATAGTCTGCTATCAAACCAACACCACAATGACTCTTTTGATAATGCAACCTAATCAATATATTTTCTCACACATTTCGCAGTATACTTTCCCATACATACACACACACACATATGTATATATGTATATATATATGTATATATGTACATATATATGTACATATATATGTATATATATATGTATATATGTACATATATATGTATATATATATGTATATATGTACATATATATACATATATATATATGTATATGTATATATATATATGTATATATATACACACATATACATATATACATACATATATTCTAAATTCGAGCTCCATTATTTGGAATTAAGTATTATAGAAAAATAGGTAAATTGTAAAAGAACTATTAGGAAAACACTCAAGAACCATAGGAAAATTGAGAGATGATCGAAACCCAACATTAAATAAAACTTTAAACGGGAGGAAAGAATATCATAAAACATATTCATACAACACATGCAATCTATGTAATAGTTGGCTTATCAATTCTAAATTTGAACCATATTATCTGGCACTAAATATTATAGACAAATAGGGAAACTGTAAAAGAATTGCTACAAAAACATAAATAAATACATACATACATATATACATATACACATTATTATATACATACACTCACACACACATACATATATTTACATATACATACATATATATATATATACATGTGTGTGTGTATATATATATATACACATGTGTGTATGTATATATATATACACACACACATGTATATATATATATATTCAACTCAGATTCTGGAGCACAATAGTTTTAAAACCCTCCAGTCTGCTATAAAACAGACGTGGAGCAACTGATTCATAGAGTACTCTTCTATCAAACCAACACAACAATGCCTCTTTCGACAATGCAACTTAATCAATATATTTTCTTGCACATTTCAGAGTATGCTTTCCAATACATATATATATACATATACCTATACATATACATATACATATACATATACATATACATATACATATATACATAAATATATATAAATATATATACATATATATACATATGTATACATATATGTACTTTGTGCATCTTTGGTGTTATACACATTTTGTACAATTAGTTCCTTGGTATCTTTCTAATTGATTTAACTTCAAATCCTTACAAAGAGGATGGTGTAGATTGTGAATGGTATGTGGAAATCAATGCTTCAAAACATACATAGATACATATACACACATATATATTGAAGACAAATAGAGAAATTGTATAACATAGATGACAATAGCACTTAAGAGCCACAAAACTAATATAGAAAAAATTTAATTGAAGAAAAAACAAAGCATACATATAATTAAGTTGAATGTACATATGCATATGCATATTCATATGTATATACATATATTCATATCTATATGTAAATGTATGTATGTATATGCAATGCATTTTCAGTGGAGAGTGTAACAAATGGAAGGTACGGTGCATATTTTTTCCCTGAAGAGTGTAATGCTACTATTGCTTATGTGTATGCATCGTTCCTTCCTTCGTTGCACCCTTCATCTAAAAGAGCTTCACTTTTTTTGATTGCATATGCATATGCATATATATATATATACATATGCATATGCATACGTATATACATATATGCATACACATGCCAAACAATGCTACAAAGTGTAACAACAAATTCACAGATCTAAGATTGAGTGTAACTAATGAATAAACTAACCATGCATCCGACAAAGGCCACTACAATTCCCTACAACAAAAAGGAAGAAAACAACACACCTACGAAAATGGTGTCTTAGGGTTGTCCAACAGCCTAGGGAGAGCTAGAGTCCATTATGGGGAATTGAAAAAAAGAATATCATGAAGAAAAATTTGTTATGGTGAACTTGAAATAGATGGGGAAGAACGAATATCATGAAACATATTGATATAAGAGATATAACATGTTCCATACAAACAAAATAACCACAATAATTAACACTTTATTATAAGCAACTTCAAATAGATTAGGGAAAAATAAATCCATGAAACATATTGGTGAGGGAAAAGCACTCTATGAAACAATTGTAAGAGATGTTAGAAAAAAACTTAAGAGGTAGACATAACCAATAGATTAACGGAAAAAGAATATCATGAAGAAAACATGGAGAATAGAAGAGGGAAATAACATGTACAAAATGCTATGAAACCAACACCACAATGGTTGTTTCAAGAATGCAACTTAATCAAAGTATTCTTTCCCACACTACGACATTCAATATTCCATTTACTTTGGCCACTCCCATTTACTTTGTCTACCCCATCATACAACAATGACAGAATGCATTAACCCTCGTGTGAACAAACACTTACCATTCAAATTCCGCGTATTGAGGACACCAAATCCAGCATCGCCAACCCATGTAATTACCAAGCTCCACGTCACCACAAAAAAATCCGGTCATGTCACCACCGGTGGGGACATCTCTGGTGCTAGAAAATCCAATTCATGGCTAGGCTGACGAAAAACCTAGCAGAAACTTCAAACAAATAGCCTACCGGTCAAGACATCTCTAGCACTACTTATGATTCTTAAGTGTTTTCCTACTAGTTGTTTTACAATTACCTTATTTTGTCTATAATATTTAGTGGGAAATAATGTAGCTTGAATTTTGAATTGACAAGCCAACTGTTACATAGAATTTGTTGTTACACCTTGTCTAGATAGTGATAAAATTTTTGGTAAGCAGGAATATGCTACAAAATCAAATCTATACATGCATTTCACTAACCTATTAGAAAAACACTTAACAATCAGAGGAAAATGAGAGATGTTTCAAAACCCACATTAAATAGAACATTAAAATATGGAGAATAGAACATGAAAAGTACGATAATGAATAGTTTGGTATGGGGAACTGGAAAAAAGAATATCATGAAGAACAGTTTATTATGGGGAAGTTCAAATAGTTGAGAAAAAAACAATATCATGAAACATATTGATAGAAGAGAAAAAGAAAAATTCGAAAAGACCTCTTAGGAAAACACTTAAGAATCAGAGGAAAATGACATATGTTCTCAAAACTGCATTAAATAGAACTTTAAGATATGGAGAATAGAAGAGGAAAACTACGATAATGAACAATTTGTTATGGGGGAACTGAAAACAAGAATATCATGAAGAAGAGTTTGTTGTGGGGAAATTGAAACAAACGAGGGAAAAAGAATATAATGAAACATATTGATATAAGACACTTCCATCTGATGTAATTAGCAAGCTCCACCGCCTACATAAATAGACCTGAGCAGTTTGTTCCAGGGACCTTCAAGCAGATCAGGGAAAAAAGAATATCATGAAACATATTGATACAAGGTTTGAGCTATGTTCTTTGTTAATAAATATTCAAGAGAAGTAGAGAAATTGTATAAGAGGTGTTAGAATAACAATTGTTTGCTACAAGTCATTTTATATGGGTATTTTGCATAAATAATTTGTCTATAATATTTAATGCCAAGCAATGTAGCTCAAATTTACAATTAAGTTTGTGGCAAACTACGACAATCAACAGTTAATAGCCACTAAACTAATTTGATCTCCAATATGCTTATGCTTCCATACTAACCCTCTGCATATATATATATATATATATATATATATATATATATATATATATATATATATATATATATATATATATATGCAATTACTCCTATGTTAATCTGCAATCGCTCCTATGTTAATGGGTATAACACCAAAGATGCACATAGATAACTAAAACAAGAAACCAAGGGTGATAAAATTACTAACCCTAACCATATTTTTGATGAAAGAAAGAAGATTTAACTACAATTTCTCCAATGGTAACATGTATAATTCCAAAGATGCACAGAGATAACTACAAACAACAAACGAGGGCCAAAAAAATTACTAACCCTAACCATATTTTTTTGACAAAAGAAAGAAGATTTAACTGCAATTTCTCCAGCCATAAAGAGCGAGAATATCTTTGAAGTCTCCAAAATGGGTATAACGCCAAAGATGGAAACATATAACAAGAAGAAATTAACAATAAATTAATCATCTATACAAAACACCCATGTGATGAACAACTTTTATAGAGATGTTAGATGTTATACATGCAATAGATTTGGCCATATTGCTAACCAGTGCAGAACAAGAGAAAGATAGTGGAACAAATGGTGTGGACAAAGAAATGTGGTGTGCTACAATTGCAAAAGAACTGGTCATATTGCTAGATTATGTAGAAGAGGTTCGGTAAATCAGAGAAGAAACATGAAAAATGATGAAAAAGGAAAAGGGAAAGTTACTACAGATCTGATCAAGAAGCAGATGAAGAAGACATGGGTGAAGAAGAGTCCCTTTGTTGTAGGAAATGAGCCAGCACCAAAATTAGCTTCTGGTAATTCCTCCAAGAATTTGGTTAAGGCCTCTGGCCTAGGGGGAACAGTCAAGAAAATATTTCAAACCCCCTATAGGAAATCATCATCAGGATGTGGATGAGTTTAGTGATTGTATTGATGATCTATAGATGCTATTGAACAATTGAAGAGAGTAATTATGCAGAATTGAAGGTCCACATAAGAGTTATCTTTTACAGTGTATGGAAACAAGGTATCCAGATGTGTTAGGGAAAAAGAATTTATTGTGTCAAAAAGGTTAGGTGTGAATGATAAAAGGTTATTTTTGTTCTTCATTTGTCACTTTGCATTTTGAGAAGAAGTTTGAAGAGCTCTAAAGAAAACTTTGGCAAGAATTCAAGTGTGAAGGCGATTCAAAGTTCAAACCCTAATCAGGAAAAAAGGTATTTATCAGGAAAACTTGTAAACCTGTGAATTTGTGAAAATGGCTACTCTATTGGTAGTTGAAGTCAAGGATAGACCTCATCTAAAGTTCAAGTGGCATCCTTTCAAGTTTGTTTAGACCGAGCCCTTAGGTGCATTTTCGTCTGTTCCGTACAGTGTTTTGCACATTTAAGATATTAGGGAATACATTCATGCTAATATTGAGGAGCTAGGAAGCTCACAGTTGCTAAATTTATATTCCAAACACATTGTTGGAGAGGAATTTTGTGTTAAGCCCAAATTCAAAACCCTAGAGGAAAAGAAATTTATGCAGATTGTGAAATTTCCCATGTTTGACAAAAGCAAATGGGTCTGGTACATCTTGAGTCGAGTTCATGCTGAATTCATGTGGTTGAACCAACCCTTCAAGATTACAAAAGAGGCTATAAGTGTTGTTATAGGTTTAAATTCCTTCGATGGACTGCCGATTTTGAAGTCTATGAAAAATGAAATAGTCACTAATGCAACTAGTTCTATATTTGATAGAAGAGCGATGACAATTGATAACATCATTGATGTGGGTGTGAAATTTTCCTCGATGGTCATTGGTTATAAGTTATATCACTCCAACCGAGAAAAAATTGTATTCGGTACAACCATATATGCAACATATTAGATGGTAAAGGAGAATGCAGAGTATGATTTATGTGAATTGCTTCAAAATCAACTTATGGAAAATCTTGGTAAGATTAAGAAGGACAAGAAGAATTCCTTTAAATATGGTAATGTGTTGCTATGTTTGTTCTTTTATTTCATGGATGAAGTTCTATGAGTTGGGAAAGTGCATTAGCAAAGTGTTAAGCCTGTTGTTGTTCAAATTAGAGACATGCTATTCAGCCTTGGTGATTTGCAAGCCAAGAAAATTGCAATCTAGGGATATCTCAAAAACTTTCAGAATGTAATGCAAGAAAGGGAAATAATTCCCACTTCTATTATGGAGAAGTATAAGAATACAATCTATTTTATGGTGAATATTGATTAGTCCTTGATGGAAGTGATATAACCTAGAACCATCTGGATTATGCCAATGCGTTATGAAGTTGAGGAGAGAATCTTGGAGCTATACACACAACATCTATTCAGTAAGCCTTTGGATCTATTTGAAGAAAGGTTTGGAACATATGCAGAGAAAAATATGTAAGTCCTGAGCAATTGAAGAAACCAATGATAGTTCGGAGAGTGAGGAAAGAAGTGGAAGTCTTTGCAAAGAGCATGAGCATACCTGCAAAAGCTATAAGAGAAGCCAAAAGGAAAAGAGCCTGCTAAAACTAAATTTGCTAGTCTGATAGCATCCTCTGCTCAAAATAGATCAACAAGGAGCTTAGCACCCCTATCCAGTCATGCAAAGAAGTCAGCCTAGGCTGCAAAAGCTCAAGTTAAGGCATTCGGTAAAAGGAAGAAGGATAAGAGCACAAGAATGTATACAACTATTTCAAAAGATGAAGAGACAAAACTTGATGAAGAAGTTAGAGAATTAAAGCATATGAGCACCCCTGCAGCAACAATAGTCAAGCCCTCCAGTGAAGAGGAGAAAGCAAAGAAGAAGTTGAATCCTGTAAAACCAGGTATGTCAGTAGTGGAAGTTGAAAGAGGTATAATTAAGGATGGAAATCTTAACCCCCTGTGTGAAGTTTATGGTACCTTTGATACTATTGGTCAAAGAGTCCTTGAAGAGGCTACAATAAAATATTTGAACAATTTCAATATGACTCTTGTTGAGATAATGACATAGTTGACTAAGGAATTGTATGAAATTTTGGAGATGAGGAGAGTTAGTGCCAGAACTGAAGAAGAGCAACTTAGAGAATGGGTTCTTGAAAATATAAGTTCGGTAATGCGTGTTGAAGAAATGAAGTCAATCCTAAAAGAAGCAAAAAGAGAATTCAAAAGCAAAACAAGAATAAACAAACTTGTGTTGGGTAAGACTGAAGAAGTAGAAAAAGAAATAGAAAGCATTCTGAAGAAAGTTCTATTAAAGAATAGAATTGATGGTCTCTGAAGAAGAGCATGTAGAACATATTTCATTTGGTCTAGTAAATGAAGAGGTTACAATTGAGGACACATAGATCCTTCTAGATGTACATAATACAAAATAACCTATGGAGATTGAAGCTCCTAAAATTGTGTCGGTTGAAGAAAAGGAGATATCAGTTGAAGAAGTTTTTCTCCAAATGAAAAGAAAAAATTTGTGGCTATGGAAATAGTAGTTGAGGAAAAGAAGGTTGAAGTTAAGGGAGTTCCAATAGAAGAAAAAGACACTGTAGAGGCAGTGAAGAAGTTTCTAGAAGAGAAAAAGGATGAATTTGATCTTGAGTTGGGAGATGCCCCTATTCATTTGTCCACTTTATCCCCAATTGAGAAAATGAAAGTCACAACATTTGCACAAGCTAAGGCTAGGGAAGAAATTCTGAAGTCTCACATTAAGGATAGTAAGTTATTGAACTTGGCATCTGGTATTTTGGAGATCATTCCTACTAATGTTAAGGATCCATTTGGTTCTTCCTTCGGTGAGCTAAAGAAGCTTATAAATTCGGTAAGTACTCATTTTGAGTCACTTGAGAAGTTATATTTGGTCAAAGTGTAGAAGGAATTTGATGCTAAGAAGATCAGTAGGTTGAAAGGATTGGTATCTAATGACAAATCTCTGTTAGCTACCTGTTTGAAAAAATTTCAAAGTGCATTGTCAAAAGGTGGAAGGATTTATAAGTTGTGTTTGTCTTTGTCAAAACTTACAGAGGAAAATGAGAAGAAGGTTAAGGATCTTGAGAAAGAGTTAGCTGCTATTTCTGATGCTTTTGATCCTTTAACTGTTTTTGTTGGAGAGCAAGAAGGTCAAGTTATATCCTTACTTGAAAAAATAAAGAGTCTGAAGCGTGATAATGATAGAGTTGTGGAAAGAGCTGGTGACCTTAGAGGCCTAATTGGTCCTAAGATGGAAACCATGTTGAATGCTTTGAAAGAATCACAAGATGCTATGGTGGTTAGTGATCCAGTGAACCTTGAATCTATAGAAGTGCAATATTATTTACTTTATGGTCACATAACTATTCTGGAAAGCCTCAAGAAGTGTTGGGACACAAGCTTGAACCTGATAAAGACAAATTTTGCAAATATCTTCAAGTTTGTGTAAGTCATTTTGAAACAAGTTTGTACATATGCAGTTTGAAGTTTTTGTTTGTTTATAGGAGTTTTGTATGCGAATTACCCATATTTTCCATTGATGTCAAAGGGGGAGAATGGAATAGTGAAAAATGTATATTCATCTAAGGGGAGTTTTAGTTTTGAGCTATGGATGAATATATTTTTGGAGTTTTGATCCGACACTTATTTATTTTTCACTAAGTGTTGCCATCAATTCCAAAGGGGGAGATTGTTGGAAAGAGACACTGCACATGTATTTTGGTGTTGTCATTGATGGCAACCCTTGTGAGCTAGTCAATCCACACGTTGCAATTTTCTCAAACTGGCAGATAGATTGAAGATCAATGATTATCTGTTAAGCTAGAACAAAGCATCCAATAATTTCGTGTTCTTCGATTCATATGCAGATTTTTTGTTATTATTTTGTGTTGTAAATCTCAAAGAGTATTTTTTGATGCATAATATGTGTTATTTATAAATCTCGGTGCCTCATATCAATTTGGGTGGAAGTTAGAAGGTTCGTTGAACTAATTTTTTGTTCATCAGTGTATGGAGGCCGACTTGGTAAACATAGTGTGTCATGGGTATGTGAGGAGTTATTGTTTAAGCATTTTTGTGTTTGAATATTTTGGTTTGGGTCCTCATTATGTTGTGGTTGACTCTTGTTGATGCGCATTGAATATTATGGATGATTTGAGCAGACTGTTTGTGAATATTTCTTATTTTATTGAAGCTGACATATAGCGATTGAGTTCTTGGTGGTAGATATATATAAGTGATCGATTATATCATTTTGGTGTGTTTTTGATCTATGAGTTGTTGTATGTTGTGAATTTCAGAAGGTCAGTAGAGCGATTATGCACAGTTTCACTTGTGCATTAAGGATTATTGGTATGAATTGAAGCAAAACTGAGCATAAGAGAAGAATCAATTAGAAGGTCTAAAATTTGATTGTTGAGCCTAACCAGAACTGTAATCAGGCATTTGTAGATGCTAATTTATCAGTTGAAATCTTTGGAAGTATTCCAAACTTTTGTAAGGAAGTGAACCTTTCAATTTTTGAGCAGTGAGCTCTAGGTAGTGTGGCTGAATGCAAGTGCATTCTCATTTTGTAATCTTTTCTTTTGAGTATACTCAGAACAATATTGTGGATTGACCTCCACCGTGGTTTTTCCACTAGTAGGGTGTCCATGTAAAATATCCTTGTGTTATGGTGTTGTGGTTATTTGTCTTATGTGCATGCATTTTTATTTTGGTTGAATGTTATCAACACTTTAATGATCAGATTAATAAAGTTAAAAATTGCAAAACACTGATTCACCCCCCCTCTTAGTGTTGCTTGATTCTAACAGAAACACATTCATACAACACAGATGAACTCAAAGCCACATTAAATAGAACTCCTAAAGCCAATAGGTAGCAATAATCTGTGCAAAATGAGTATAACCCTATAGACTTCATTGAAAATTTGAGCTACATCACCTGGCACTAAATATTATAGAAAAATAGAGAAATTGTAAAAGAGTTATTAGAATAACATTGAACAACAAAAAATTACTAACCCTAACCATACTTTTTTGACGAAAGAAAGAAGATTTAACGACAATTTCTCCACCTGTAAAGAGTGATAATCTCTTTGAAGTCTCCAAAATGGGTATAATGGCAAAGATAGAAACATATAACAAGAAGAAATTAAAAATAAATTAATCATCTATGCAAAACACCCATGTAAAAATGAGTATAACCCCACAGACTTCATTGAAAATTTGAGCTACATCACCTAACACTATTTATATTATAGAAAAATAGAGAAATTGTAAAAAAGCTATTAGAATAACATTGAAAAGCCACTTATTTCAACAATGCAACTTAATAAAATTATTCTTTCCCACACTACAACATTCAATATTCCATTTACTTCGGTCACCCACATTTACTCCATTTGCCCCCATCATACAACATTGGTAGAATACATTAACCCTCGCATGAGAAAACACTTACCATTCAACTTCAGCATATCGAGGACACAAAATCCACCACTGCCAACCCATGTAATTACCAAGCTCCATGTCACCAGAAAAAAACTTGGTCAAGTTGTTACCGGCAGGGACATCTCTGGTGCCAGAAAATCCAATTCACGACTAGGCTGATGAAAAACCCGTTTGAAACTTCAAACAAATATCCTACTGGCTAAGAAATCTCCAATACTACCTATGATTCATAAGTATTTTTCTAATAGTTGTTTTACAATTTCCCTATTTTGTCTATAGTATTTAGTGGGAAATAATGTAGGTTGAATTTTGAATTGACAAGCCAACTGTTACATAGAATTTGTTGTTTCACTTTGTCTAGATAGTGATAGAATTTCTAGTAAGCAATAATATGCTGCAAAATCAAATCTATACATGCATTTCATTGAACTATTAGAAAAAAACTTAACAATCAGAGGAAAATGAGAGATGTTTCAAAACCCACATTAAATAGAACATTAAAATATGAAGAATAGAACAGGAAAAGTAAAATAATGAATAGTTTGGTATGGAGAATTGGAAAAAATAATATCATGAAGAACAGTTTGTTATGGGGAAGTTCAAATAGTTGAGATAAAAATAATATCATGAAACATATTGATAGAACAGGAAAAAAAATTGGAAAATACCTATTAGGAAAACACTTAAGAATCAGAGAAAAATGACAGATGTTCTCAAACCTATTGATGATGATTTTACTCACAGAAAATAGGGTGAATAAATTCTTCACAAACAAGACCGCAAAGAGCCTATCCTTCTTGAAAGATATGGAAAAAAGACAACCTAAAGGGGAATTTTGCATTAACAGGGAAAATATTGGCTTTCATTCAATCCCAAGTCTTCAATAACTAGGTCATGGTTGCACTAGGGTCGCTCTCAGGTACTTATGTGATATTGTTGTTAATCTCAAAGGGACTATGTTTATTCTTTGAATATTTTAGGTGTAATTTCCGAATTGAAATAATAAGTTCAAACATCATGAAACCAAAAGATTCGCCATAACATTTCATGAACATCACAGATTCTTTGCTATCACCTAAGTAGATTTAGCATTAAGCATTCAACAACATTATTGAAAATGAAATATTTTCAATAAAAATTCTTCCATTCATTTAAATTTTGAAACATTTTCAAATATTTAAACATCTATTCTAAAAATAAAGCAAAAAAAAAACTAAAAATTAAAAGTTTCTCCCGGTTATTCTCCATGGATGCCCCAAAGAATTAATTAAAATAGAGGAAATTGCTTTATACTTCATGAGATTTCTTCACAACTACATATAAAATGGCGCAAGATTTTAAAGAGAGGGGTTTTATTTCTAGACACCGAGTAGGTTCTGTATGCACCCTTAAATGGCACAACATATAGTTTTGTTCGATTGAACTAACAAAACCAGCTACAAAAGATGTTGAGATAGGTAGATATCTAACAAGATCTGATATTAATTAATGTCTATGTGAAAAACTTAAAAGAAGTTTATGCTCCTCCGACATCCACAAATTATGAACTTTAAATAAAAGTGAGGATCCTCTGGCCTTTTATAGAACACAAGGATCAAACAGGATAAGACAAATACATGAGAGGAAATCCAAAGGACCAATCTCATCAAGGCACTTGGAATATAGTGACCAATAGGAGAATTGTAATTGAAGTCAATGGAAGTTAACTCTAATTTCACATTGAAGCTCTTTGGGTTCTCCTTTTTCATCTTTGTCAAGATTCCTTCTGAAATCAAACAAATCTACTCAAACAAAATGTAGTCACTTCCCATAAAATCAGAGTGATCAGGTGGAAGTTTAGCACCTACATTTCAGGTTCTTTCTTGATTTGAACAATCTAGGAATGGACCACCCTTGGAATGAATACACTTCTACACTACATGCTTGAACTACAACATCCTGGTATTCTAGTATCTGGCACATCTTTGTAGCAAACTTTGTTTTAGCATGAGCTTGTAAAGTGTATTGTTGAACCTAGCAAAATCATTAGATTTTTTTGCAAATACAATTTCCTGACCACCCATACCTGAACTTTTCATCCCAATCTGCATCTCCTGTAATCACAAATTCCATACACTAAATCCCTTTTAAAAAAACATTTATAACATCTCATGTAAATAAAGCCATTATTCAAAAGTTAGTACAAAAATATCACAATCAACATGCCTTTCAAAAATCATATCATGAATCCTCATACATATATTGAATTATCGAGATCATTAGATAAATTTAAAATTTTAACATTTCACTTCACATTGCAACCCGATACCCAGTACCGGGTATTCATCTTTACCCACTTACTTTTCGAGACCTCGATTATATCAGAACTCCATCATACCAGACTATAGCCTTCTGTTTGAACTTGTATTACCTTTTTCCTTTTGCATGTTTCTGGTACCCGGTACCCGTTGCCCAAAACACTTACATTACAAAGTAATTTTTATTATCAAAGATTTTCTCCTCACTTCCAGTGATCTTCCAATTTGCTAGCTCCTGCCATAAGAGTTATGTTTTTCCACTTGGTTCCCCAAGTATTTTAAGTCTTGATGCATGTTGTGAGACCACAAAAGTAAACCTACATTAAATAGAAATATAAGATATGGAGAATAGAAAAGGAAAACTACGATAATGAACAGTTTGTTATGGGGAACTGAAAACAAGAATATCATGAAGAACAATTTGTTGTGGGGAACTTGAAATAGATGAGGGAAAAAGAATATAATGAAACATATTGATATAAGATATTGCCATCCAATGTAATGAGCAAGCTCCATCGCCTACATAAACAGACCTTAGCAGTTTGTTCTAGGGACCTTCACGCAAATTAAGGAAGAAAGAATATCATGAAACATATTGATAAAAGGTTCGAGCTATGTTCTTTGTTAATAAATATTCAAGAGAAGTAGAGAAATTGTATAAGAGGTGTTAGAATAAAAATTATTTGCTACAATTTTTTTTAGATGGGTATTTTGCATAAATGATTTGTCTATAAGAAATGTAGCTCAAATTTACAATTAAGTCTATGGAAAACTATGACAATCAACATTTAACAACCACTAAACTAATTTTATCTCCAATATGCTTATGCTTTCATACTAACCCTCTGCATATATATATGCAATTACTCCTATGTTAATCTGCAATCACTCCTATGTTAATGGGTATAATGCCAAAGATGCAGAGAGATAACTAAAACAATAAACCAAGGGCAATAAAATTACTAACCCTAATTATATTTTTTGACGAAAGAAAGAATGTTTAACTACAATTATTCATGTGGTAATGGGTATAACGCCAAAGATGCAAGCAACAATCTCTTTGAAGTCTTTGAAATGGGTATAACACCAAAGATAGAAACACATAACAAGAAGAAATTAACAATAAATTAATCATCTATGCAAAACACCCATGTAAAAAAACTTAAAGATTCTAGAGAACAATAATTTTTCAATCTACTTATCATGATGTTGACCTTACCTCTTGAACAAAGAATGTTCCTAAATGTTGCTCATTGGTCAATAAGGATCAGGAAAAAATTATGAATTTTCCTTCGAATAGATCAGGAGATAAGAATATCATGAATAGAATATGCAGAATAGAACAGGAAAAAAATGATAATCAATAGTTTGTTATGAGCAACTGGAAAAAATAATATGATGAAGAACAATTTGTTACAGGGAGCTTCAAAAACACGAGGAAAAAATAATATCATGAAAAATATTCATACAACGTAGATGAATGCAAAACCACATTAAATAGAACTCATAAAGCTAATAGATAGCAATAATCTATGCAAAATGAGTATAACCCCAAATATTTCATTGAAAATTTGAGCTATATCACCTGGCACTAAATATTATAGACAAATAGAGAACTTGTAAAAGAGCTATTAGAATAACACTGAACAGCCATAAATTACTAACCCTAACCATATTTTTTTTACAAAAGAAAGAAGATTTAACTACAATTTCTCTACCCATAAAGAGCGATAATCTCTTTGAAGTCTCCAAAATGGGTATAATGCCAAAGATAGAAACATATAACAAGAAGAAATTAACAATAAATTAATCATCTATGCAAAAAACCCATGTAAAAATGAGTATAACCCCATAGACTTCATTGAAAATTTGAGCTACATCACATAGCACTAAATATTATAGACAAATAGAGAAATTGTAAAAAAGATATTAGAATAACATTGAACAACCACCTGTTTCAAAAATGCAACTTAATCAAAGTATTCTTTCCCACACTACAACATTCAATATTCCATTTACTTCGGTCACCCACATTTACTTCGTCTTCCCCCATTGTACATCAATGACAAAATGCATTAACCCTCACGTGAGCATACACTTACCATTCAGCTTCCACATATCAAGGACACCAACTCCACCATCACCAACCCATGTAATTACCAAGCTCCACGTCGCCACAAAAAACCTAATCAAGTTGCCGCCGGTGGGGACATCTCCTTTATCGACAAATCCAATTCACAGCTGGGCTGACAAAAAACCAAGCGAAAACTTCAAATAAATAGCGTACTGTTCAGGACATCTCTGGCACTACCTATGATTCTTAAGTGTTTTTCTAATTTTTTTTTTATAATTTCTCTATTTTGTCTATAATATTTAGTGGGAAATAATGTAGCTTTAATTTTGAATTGACAAGCTAATTGTTACATAGAATTTGTTGTTACACCTTGTCTAGACAATCATGAAATTTTTGGTAAGCAGGAATATGCTGAAAATTCAAATCTATACATGCATTTCACTGACCTATTAGAAAAACACTTAAAAATCAAAGGAAAATGAAAGATGTTTCAAAACCCACAGTAAATAGAACGTTAAAATACAGAGAATAGAATAGGAAAAGTGCGATAATGAACAATTTGGTATGGGGAAATGGAAAAAGGAATATCATGAAGAACAATTTGTTATGTGGAAGTTCAAACAGTTAAGAAAAAACAATATCATGAAACATATTGATATAACAGAAAAATTGAAATTGGAAAAGATCTATGAGGAAAACACTTAAGAATCAGAGGAAAATGACATAAGTTCTCAAACCCACATTGAATAGAAGAGAAAAACTACGATAATGAACAGTTTGTTATGGGGAGCTGAAAACAAGAATATCATGAAGAATAGTTTGTTGTGGGGAGCTTCGAACAAATGAGGGAAAAATAATATAATGAAACATATTGAACAAGAAACTGCCATCCCACATAATTAGCAAGCTCCACTGCCTAGATAAATAGACCTGAGCAGTTTGTTCCAGGGACCTTCAAGAAGATCGGGGAAAAAAGAATATCATGAAACATATTGATACAAAGTTTGAGCTATTTTCTTTGTTAATAAATATTCAAGAGAAGTAGAGAAATTGTATAAAAGGTATTATATTAATAATTATTTGCTACAAGTCATTTTAGATGGGTATTTTGCATAAATGATTTTTCTATAATATTTAATGCCAAGCAATGTAGCTCAAATTTACAATTAAATCTGTGGAAAACTATGACAATCAACAGTTAACAACAACTAAACTAATTTTATCTCCAATGAACAGAAAACTATGCCAAGCAATGTAGCTCAAATGCACAGAGATAACTAAAGCAATAAACTAAGGGCGATAAAATTATGAACCCTAACCATATTTTTTGATGAAAGAAAGAAGATTTAACTACAATTGCTCCTATGGTAATGGGTATAGTGCCAAAGATGCACAAAGATAACTACAAACAATAAACGGGGGCCAAAAAAATTACTAACCCTAACCATTATTTTTTGACGAAAGAAAGAAGATTTAACTACAATTTCAAAACCCGTAAAGAGCGATAATCTCTTTGAAGTCTCCAAAATGGGTATAACGCCAAAGATAGAAACATATAAAAAGAAGATATTCACAATAAATTAATCATCTATGCAAAACACCCATGTAAAATGACTTACAGATTTTGGAGAACAATAATTTTTCAATCTACTTATCATGACGTGGACCTTACCTCTTGAACAAAGAATGGTTCTAAATGTCACTCATTAGTCAATAAGGATCAGGAAAAAATTATGAATTTTCATTTAAACATATCAGGAAACAAGAATATCATGAATAAAATATGCATAATAGAATAGGAAAACTGCGATAATCAACTATTTGTTATGAGCAACTAGAAAAAAGATCATGAAGAACAGTTTATTACAGGGAGCTTCAAACACATGAGGAAAAAAGAATATAATGAAACATATTCATACAACATAGATGAATTAAAATCCACATTAAATAGAACTCCTAAAGCCAATAGGTAGCAATAATCTATGCAAAATGAGTATAACCCCACATACTTCATTACAAATTTGAACTACATCACCTCGCACTAAATATTATAGAAAAATAGAGAAATTATAAAAGAGATATTAGAATAACACTGAAAAACCAAAAATTACTAACACTAACCATATTTTTTTGACAAAATAAAGAAGATTTAACTACAGTTTCTCAAACCGTAAAGAGCAATAATCTGTTTGAAGTATCCAAAATGGGTATAATGCCAAAGAAACATATAACAAGAAGACATTAACAATAAATTAATCATCTATGCAAAACACCCATGTAAAAATGAGTATAACCCCACAAAATTCATTCAAAATTTGAGCTACATCACCTTGCACTAAATATTATAGAAAAATAGAGAAATTGTAAAAGAGCTATTATAATGACACTAAACAGCCACCAAATTAATTTTATCTCCATGAACCGTAGATTTTTGGCACCCTAATTCTTTCTAGCACTTCTAGGGTTTTTCACTTAAAAGGAAAAAGTAGGGCTAAAAGATCTAGCTAGGTTCACTCAAATAAAGGATTGTATGACTAAATACAATGATCTAGATGCAACTAGATGATGAAATTGATTGATTGTTAATGTAAAACCTAAGAAACAAGTGATTTTTGAAAATGCTACAATTGCTAAATTCGTTTCTTAACACTTTATTGTTAAATTCGTCACATTCGGCTCCTTTTTTTGGCAGGTTGGAGGCTATTAAAACTGTTGGGCTACATAATCAGTAAGCTATTTTTCTTGGGTATTTTGCATAAATGATTAATTTATTGTTTATATCTTTCATTCTCTGCTTATTGTTTGTTTTGATAGTAGGTTTTAGGGTTTGAACACTGATGTGTTGCGTAATTTCCAAATTGTTCAACGCTCTAACAACTCAATCCAATCCCCCTTCCGGTTCTCAAGCATAACCAATAGTACATGTAAGTGTAAAAATTCTCCATAATCAATAAATAGATTTCGTGACCCCGTTGCAAATATTATTTGTCATTTCTACTTTCTAATTGTGTTTATTGAGTTTCGCTATATATTTACTAATCTTTGATCCCCCCTTACTCATCTTCTTTCCCCATCCATTGACATACCTCTCTCTTCTATTTGCAAGTGTTAGGCTAAAGCATAGATGACAATTCCAAAAGATGGAACTCCACAAATTTTCCAGTGGATGTTTCATATTGCTTTTGCTCAGGGGTTTGGCTAGGGTCCCCGGGGCTCCATGATACCAATATGGAAGGATGGATAACGAGCATGGGTTTTTTTTTTCCTTTTCATTCCATAAATCTTTTCTCACATAGATACATGTATAGAAAATGTGGTTTGTAACATGTTTCTTATGTACTACCAAGTGGTCACATCTTTAGCTTATGTGCTATTTGTTTGAAGTTTTTATTTGTTGAGAAGCCAACATTTAATCATGCAGTATGTGTAACATATCTATAGTGCCAAAATGACTCTTTTCATAATGTGACTAAATCAATATATTGTCTTCGATATTTTGTACTAAACTTTCCCCTCCTGCAACATTATCTATTTTGACTCTCCAATTGCACTATGCAATCATTCATTTAAAAGTGGATTTTTTTATTCTCAACTACATTGTAATCCGTAATACTTGCGTTATATGAAAATGTTTACTGTGGATTCCGAATCATCTGTGATTTAGCTATTCATCTGTGATTTAGCTATAATTTTTAACTGTTCTTTTAGGAGTTGTTTTACAATTTCGTTATTTTGTCTATAATATTTAGTGGCAAATAATCTACATTGAATCTTCAATTGGGAAACCAATTGTTACATATAAATTGGTGTCACACCTTGTCTAGATAGTAATAGAATTACAAGTGGAGATGCCTATAGGTAATTTTCATCTCTCGTGAAAAAACACATGCATACTAAAACTTTAATTTCCAAAACTATAGAGATATACTAATTATAAAAAGTACTCAATATTGAACATCTTCCTATCATGGAAAAAAGGGTACTTTTTTTGTCCAATTTTAAGAAATACACACATGCGTGATGACTCTTACAAAAAACTTCCATTAACTTCAAAATTAAATAATTAATTGATTGAATAACGTACACAAAAAGTGACAATATACATGCACATCTATTGCCAATAAATATAAAACTCAAATATTCTTTCTAGAAGAAACAATTATTTTAAATTTAATATTTAATTTAATTTTTAAGTTCCAACTTTTAAACAAATTTAAAAATTGATTTCCAAATTTTCTAATAGTATTAAATAAAATTTATACAAAAAGTTATTTGTGATTACTTAATTCATTCAATCTAACTCATCTGTTTTATTCACAGTCACCTTTCAATTCAAATAAAAAGCTTCATCCCTCCTCACCACAAACGTTGCCCGCTGTGGTAGGCCCCTATCGACTGATTGTCGCATGCCTGTGCATATGACTGGTAGTTCTAAACTTATGTTGGTGTACCTATAAATGAAGAAGAATAATCAGTTTTAGCCATATATATACACTGAATATATGCCACACTACATCCACGGTAGAAAATTAAAGGGAACGATGACGCTAACATTTGGTGTTCTTTCTGTAATTTTTGTATAGTATTTTTTGTTAAAGGAATGTTGCAGGCTTTTATAGCACCGCGGCACCGCTTATGGAATTGATAGACTTGGTGAACAAGTTAAGCCACGCTTTCTCCTTTAATAGAGCGGTGTAGCCTTCCTTCCTCGCACTTTCATCTTCCCCTCCCACCATTTGCTTATAAAAGGAAATCTCAATC
Source organism: Sequoia sempervirens (assembly GCA_007258455.2). Lineage (NCBI taxonomy): Eukaryota > Viridiplantae > Streptophyta > Pinopsida > Cupressales > Cupressaceae > Sequoia > Sequoia sempervirens. The sequence goes on along the minus strand of VDFB02193867.1, from coordinate 496,654,867 downwards.
TCACACTTCTGAAATTAACTCGATTGCTTCCTTCTATTTGTATTCAACGAATAAACAGATCGAGAAGCAACAATCTTCAGGATACACAATGACGGTTAGACTTTCATTCCTTCCATCTTAATTGTGATTTTGTTTAGAAATAAGAAGTGTATCTGAATTACTTGAAGATGGATTTACTACCAATAAATTCATGCGTTTTAACCTAATGAAATAGAATACGTTATTTGCAGGCATTGCAGATTGTGGAGATGCAAGTAAATATGGATTGCGGTGGCTGCGAAAGGAAAATTCGCAAGGCTCTTTCTCATCTCAAAGGTAGATAAATTTAACATGCTTTCAACTATTCAAAACACAATCATGTATTGTTATAAATTCTGAATATTTTGTTGGGTTTTTCAAAAACAGGGGTAGACAGTGTGGAGATCGACATGGCAATACAGAAAGTTACGGTAACTGGGTATGTCGATCGAGAAAAGGTTATTAAGACTATAAGGAGGTGTGGCAAAAAGGCAGAGCTGTGGCCATATCCATATCATACCGAGTATACTTCATATACTGATCGTTATTATGATAAACAAACCTTTGGTTCGAGTTACAATTACAGGAAGCATGGGTACAATGGTAGCAGCCACGGTTACTATCAAAAGCCGCCCTACTCTACAGTTGTAGACGATAAATTGTCAGATTTATTCAGCGATGATAATCCGCATGCCTGCACAATAATGTAAAATCATTCTCTTATTGTACAGAGAATTTTCAAGCTGGAGAAAATATGTTTTGTTGGCCAGATGCAATATTTTGTAATGCCTTGTATTTTCTTGTTGAAAGAAAGCATGGTGCCAAATCACAAATCCTATTTTTTGTTTGCAAGATTCTTAATATTTTTTAATGAAAATATTATTTAAATTTTGTTTGTTTTGGTTTATGTGGTGCTTGCGCTATTAAGGTTGTTAAGAAAATTATGTATTTTAACTTTTGTGCCTTTGATGACCTAATTTAATCGCTTATGAAACCACCATGGTTATGCTTCAGTCGCAATCGCCAAGTAAACTCCGCCCACACACAAAACCAATACACAGTTTCAAAATTTCCAAATAGTTTTTGTATAACGGAAATAATGAAATGTGTGTGGCCATGGGAAGATTGTTTTACTTACGACCATGAGAATTATTGGCATTATAAAACGTGTGTAGATCACTGTTGAACAGAAAAGCACAGGATAATGATCGGTAATATAATAAAAAAATTGTACAAAAAATTATTATTGAAGTGATGAGGAGAAGAGACGGATTGTGGTAAGAACAGTAGAATTAAGGAAAATATCACTGTTGAAAACTAGAGGAGGATTGCAATAGCATAATTATTTTCAACAAATTCCTCATGACTAATCTTGAATGAGAAATGATAGAAAAGATAAGTATTTTCAGCAAATCCCTCATGACTAATCTTGGATGATAAATGATAAAACAAGAGAAAGATTACTTTTAACATCTTTAAGGCCAAATACCAGATTTCTTGACCACTCTTACTGTCCCTAAGGGATCCTTGCTAAAGATAGGGGGCTCCTTTTTAAAGCCTTAAGATGGACAATATGGAGAGGCAATAGAATATAATTTTGGGAGGATGTTTGGTTAGGGGAAGAGCCATTGTTAGTTATTGGGTTCTTTTCTAGTTTGTATTCTTACCTCTTGAATATTTGGACACAACTTAAATAAGGACTCTATTCAACAAGAAAGATGACAAGTCTGTCATATTTAGCCTCATGATTGGAAAAAAGAGAAAATATGGAACCTACCAAATGACATAATGTGTAGTAGAAAGAAAAAACTAGACACTTTGACCTCTTGAAGGTATGGAATGTCAAGGTCTTAGAATTAGCACAAACATCTTGAATAAAGTGTTTTTGAGGTAGGTTTGGGAGACCCATCAAATTCTAGAAAATATAAATCGTATAAAAATCAAGAGGCGTTTCCTCATAATCCAACTTGTCAAGGGTAGAATAATTATTTTGAACCACATTGTTAGAAGTTGAATGGCTACCAATTTGAACAATTAGTTGGCTTAGTTGTCGTAGTCATTACACAAACTTTCCTTCTTACAAAATCCCCAATGGTTAGGAGATCACCTTTGGCCCACCATAAGTGGGGAAGTATGTCAAGCTTTCTCAACCAAAGGTTGTGAAGTAATTGAAATGGGCTCAAAATTATAATTTTTGATCATGTTTGACATAATTGTATCAACTAGATTTGAAACTTGGGGAACTAGAACTCCTTACCTTGAGCATTTAAGGGTAGATTTGGAAGTACTAGCATTTTTAGTCTTGAGGGTAACCCTTCTAGACTAGCCTACATCCTCACAACTCTGTTGTGTGTGGTGACAACTCAATAGAGGAGAGAGGAGTGGATTAAAGACATTATGAAACTAATGTACAATCCTTGATGTTATGATTGGAGGCTTGGCATTGATAGAAAGTATTTGGGAGATTATATATTAACTATTTTGGAGTACGAGGTCTTTCCAAATTGACTATCAATTCCCTCTTTCAGGTCCTTTGGAAGGTCAACCTCAAAAAAAACATGATGGTTAGGGAAAATAAAATATTTTTTGGGTTCCACACTGTAGTAATGAAAAAAGTAGTCTTTTCCTTGCTTGGTTTGATAATTGATATTAAAATTAAACTAATGGTGTCTTGGAGTGGTGTTGTAATGTGTTGTACACATTCACACTATTCTAGGACCTTTATTTAACTAAAACATGCCTTAATTGGTCCTTTGCAAAGGTGTTGTAACACACTTTCATGCTTTTCTAGGACTTATTTGCTTAATTAAGCCTAATGGGCCCCTTTCTAAATAAAATATGCATAATGTGTATCTTTTCTAAGTGTTGTAAAGTGTTTTAAAGTATTTTCACACTTATCTAGGTGGTCTTAATTGATTATGGTTAATTGGAGTTATTAACCCCTTTTTTAGGCCTTAATTTTGACACCTCCTGAAGATCTATCTTGACAATCATAAATTAAATAAAAAATTATTTCATTGAGAAAAATTTGGTCCTGGTAAGTTGAACCAGGACCCATTAACCCTTGATGGTGAATAGGTCCTCCCTTAACAAGAGCCCCCCCTTTCTCAGTTGATTTGGGATGGGTTTTTGGCCTTCTTTCAGCTCCCCGAAGATTGGTCCTGGAAACTTAGCCAAGACCCATTCACCTTTGGTGGTCAATGGGTCCTCCGTTAATGAGACCCCTATTTTTGAATATCATTTTGGCAGGAATTTAATTACCTTTCTTTCCATATTTGTTGTCAATCTTAGTTCTTTGAATTTTGGGGTTAATCTCCTAATTTAGTATAAATAAGGGGTTAATTCACATTGTTTCACCTAAGATTTTCAAGAGAGCATCCTAATACTTCACAAGAGAATTATACAACAATTCAAAGGAATTCATAAAGAATTTCAAGGAAAATTTCAAGATTTTATTGCAGCAATTCAAGATCATATCATCATGTCAAGGATTTAATGCATTCATTCATGTTGTTGAGCTAAAGAAGTGGATGTAGCATTGAAGATCTACTTGTGACTATTGTTCAAATCACATTCAAGGATCGAAGATCTACATTCTTCATGGCCACTACATATTAGTATGCAGATTTGCTTCACAAGACATCATCCAAGGTGACATCATTTGCATATTTCATACTTCATGCTTCATTTCATCATTTGGTTTAATTACCTACAAGGGGTTTGACTGAGGCAAACCCCCATTAACTAACAAATCAACTGGTTTTGTTTCCCTTGAGTGTGTGTTCGTAGATTTATAGGTTGAAGATCAATTTGAGCAAGATTTGGAGCAAGATTGTCAAAGTTACAAACTTGCAAAAGTTGTTATTCAAAGTGCAAGATCACGGAAAGAGCTCTATAGAATTACATGCAGGCTTCCAAAACTTGATAATATGGATTTCAAGAGGGAAGACATCAAGGAATAGGATCTAAAATCATTTTTCTAAAACCTAAAAGGACCCATTCACCATTGAATGCGAATGACTCCTCCATAGCTCCAAAACAATAACTTTCTAGCCAAGTATACAACTTTTTATGCTCTAAAAACATTCCCCATAGTTTCTATAAAATTTAGGTTAAATTTCTAGTTGTTATTAGCATCTTATTTTGCATAATTTGAGGTTTTTAGGGCCTTGAAAAATAAGTGGTCCATCACATTGCTCATGCATTTGGGTGGATCCTATTTTCACCCTATACATTATTTGGTGAACCCGACTCATTCAACATTACAATTTTCTAATTTTTAGAGTTTTTCATTACATCTTAAGTTAAAATATTGCATCCATTGCATTTATATTTGCATTGAATTAGGGATTCTTCTTTTGCATTGAAATCTTGCACAACATATAGGGTTGTTTTACACTTTTTAAATCTGAAAATTACAAAAAAAAAATTTAGTCATTTTGCATCTCATTTAGATACCATTCAATTGCATTTGAAAATCAAAACAGAACTGCATTTCAACCTAGGTCTTTCATTTCATCCTTTCATTGCATTTTTACATTGAATTTCTAGAAAATCTAAAGTTTCATTTCATTGTCTACAACCTGGAACTCAAAGACATAGCTGAGAACTTGGAAATCATTAAAAAAAAAATTTAAAAAGACCTAACCAGGACCCATTTTCCTTTACTGGTGAATAATTCCTTGATTAGGTTTGATCTGTACCTTCTGGCATCTGAAAAGGCATTAAAATTGACTCTGAATTCCATAGATTTCATTGTCTACAACTTGGAACTCAAAGACATAGCTGAGAACATGCAAATTATTAAATAAAATTTTAAAAAGTCCTAACTAGGACCCATTTTCTGTTATTAGCGAATAAATCCTTGATCAGGTCTGATCTGTACCTTCTGGTATCTAAAATAGTGAAGCATCCCTCTTCCCAAGCACCCTAGACAAGAACATAATTATATCTCCAATTTCTTTACTAAAATCCATTCTCTTAGGTTGGTCTGGAAGCTTGGTCAGAGATTTCTTCTCCACTCTCATCCAAGTCTTATTCATGTAGAGTCTATTCCTCTCTTTGTTTTCACTGTAAAGCTTCAGAGTCTCTGCCTCATTTAATTGTCTAGGATTCTTGGGATCAGGCATATGAAACAGGAATTTGATCATTGGGGGTGTGAAGTCAATAATGAAATTCCCCTTCACATCCATACACTGCCTAGTAGTGGGGTTATATGCTCCAACTACTATAAGAATCAACTCCAGGAATTGAACAGATAGAGGGAAGAGTGCAACATGTGCCAACCCAGACTGAACAATCCTTTCTGTCCTAGGTGTGACTTGCTCCTCAGTGAAAGTCTCCTCAAGCAATTCTTCATAGTTGAAAGGACCCAAATTGGTGTCAATAATATCAGTCCAATTAGAATCAATTTTGCTAGCTGTGAGGATAGCCTCCCTATGTTTACATCTCAAGGTATACAAGAGCTGTTCCACCTTAATCTTCTTTGGCCTAGGTCCCTGCCATGAAGTTTCCCCTGGTTGGCTCCTTTGAGAGGCCTCATCTGATACTCCTGACATCTCTTAATACCTGCAACAATTCCTTGTTATTAGACAAACAAAGCATCTAAGTTAGTTAATTATATAACCATTGCTCCATCCTCCTAAGATAATACTTAGTCAAACTATGCCTTTATCGGAAGCCGGACCGTAGAAGCATCAGGCATAAACAATGTTTCATATCATCTGGCGGGGCCGGGATTGGAAATGGATACGGAACAAACGGTGTATAAGGCGGGACCAGAATGGGAACTAGACAAAACTATAATGGAGTTGGGGCTGGGACAGGAACCAAAACATGCTCGGAAGCGGGATCGGAATGGGAACTGGAACCAAAAAAAAAACATTGTTACCAAGTTCAACCTCCTCCCCAGACCCAGTTCCGACGAAGAGTAAAGACACCGACATCATAAGAAGGAATGGGAATGGATCAGAGATAGTCAGAGTCGGGGCCGGATCGGAAATCAAACCAGAAACAAAAGATAGCTACTAAGTTCAACTTTATCTCCGAACCCGGCTCCGACAAAGAGTATAGATAGTCATTATAATGAAGAACGAGAATGAGTAAAACCTACCAATAAAGAGCCCTCAAAACAAGGTCACATAGGCCCCAAACCCCAGGTTACATGGGCCCGTACAGAAACTAACAAAGCCCTAATTTTAAAGCTCCAATAACTCCTCTGTACATCAACCATTAAAACCATGAACAGGTAGAAAAATGTGAAACCCTAATCCACATGATACCCTATTTGTAAAAACTAGGGCATGGTGAAAAACCGTGACAAACCACCCAAAACGAACGTGATAAAAACTAGAACAGGGTTTCAAATAGAAATTCATTACCCGAGCAAGGAAACCCTTTCAAAAAACAAAACCCTAGTCAAAACCAGAGCACGACAAACAAACCCTGTCACAAAAGCGATAGCCGAACCAAAATGACAAAACAAAAAGTGACAAATGGAAAGACAACGAAACAAAAAAAAAAAGGACGAAAAAGAAAGAAGAACTGAACAGAACGAACAAAAAGAATAAAAACAAAGACCAAACCAAGTCAACAAATTCACAGAAAGAAACCTGCCAAAACACCAAAATGACACAAGCGAAAGAACCAAAATGGAAGAAAGAAAAGAAAAGGAACCAACCTCAAGACACTTCCCAGAATTGATCAGAAATTCGGAATGATTTACTCCGCAATTTTCCCCATGATCACCTCAATTCTCCTGAGAGTCTCCTGGTCGTAATTTGCTCAAACAGTTCGTGTAATAATAATAATGAGACAGTTTAAGCATAATTACACCTTTAATCAACAATTCGCGCATGTGAGTAGGCTACATTTAATGCCATAAATGTGGTTGATCGGGAAAGAGCGAACGACGTGGTCAAATAGTTAAGTCAGATCAACAGAACATCATAAGGTAAGGTAGAGTCAGAGTCGGGTCAGAAACAAGATAGAGAAACTAACAAAAGTTTCATATTTCACTTCCCACCCTGGTTCCGACTTCGACAAAAGAACTGACCAAAAACAACAAACGAAGGCGGGAGCGGGGACGAAACAAAAATGGAACTTTTGTAAAGTTCAAAGTTCAAAGTTCCATTTTGATTCCGGATCCAGTCCCGTGAAAGCGAACAAAGAAAAAGCACAAGGAAACGACCGAGGGAAAAAGGGAATAGACCAACACAAGTGTTAGTAAAAAACAACTAACAAATGGAGAAGGGAAAAGAAAAAGGCAGAGTCGGAGTTGGAACCAGATCCAAACTGGAAATCCTAAAATAGTTCCAAGTCTAGACTTGGTTCCGGCTCTGGTTCCGCTAGAACAAAGATGGACTTAAGAGCAAAAACAAAGAACTCCTAAGATTCATCAGACAAAAAAAGGGGACCCATTTTTATTCCAACATAAAAAGGGGGTGGTTATGCAAGGCATAACAAGGATGGCTTACATGTTTCTTAATGACCTCATTTTTGTACTCTAAATTGAACTCATAAGAGGGGATATTGTATTTATGCAATACATTCTTAACCATATCGAAACCTCATCTCTTAAAAGGAAACATGCTAACATGAAAAAAGAAAGCTATTCAACTTATGCAATACTTAAAAAATGTAAACAAATTTCCTACATATCCAAAGATTTTCACTACTAAAATGAGTTTGGTAATGATTTTAAAAATGACTACACTAAATGGATGAATTGACCTAGATACTTAAATGAAAATTCCTTAAACTTTCTAGGCTGATATAATACGTCACCAACAAGCCTAGGAAGTGTAGAAAATCACTAAAAAGCTTAGAAAAGTTGATTTTTGTAGGCCTACAAGGATTCATTTGCCCAGATGGGCTTATCAGTCACACTTTTTCACAAAGCATGTCCCACTTTTTCAAAAAGTGTCCCACAAAAATCACAAAGTGTCCCACCAAAATGTATATTTATACCTAATCTAGGACTAATATGCCTAGGTGGTTGTATTAGTCCAAATTAGGGTTTTTGACAGGTTTAGATAGTGAAAAATAGAGAGAAAATAGTACTTAGAAATATGCAACAAAGACCTATACAAAGACTAATATGCCCAGGTGGGCGAATAAGTCCAGCCTAGGGTTTTTAAGTCTAAATCAAAAAATTCTAAGTTGATTTTAATGTGTTTAGGTTGTATGTTCAATTGACTGTTTGCAATTATATATTTCCAATGAAATTGAATGATGCAAAATGCAAAAAATGCAACTTATATGCACTTTTCACTAATGCAATATTTAGAAGTCCTGAATTCAATTCAATTAATGAAAATATAATGTAAATTTAATGAAATCTAGATCTAGAACTACAATGTTCTCAAATCATAAATTCAAGGGTCCAAAGGTTGGGTTCACCAAAATGAAAAAAAGGGAAATAGAGTAGGTGTTCCAACTTTTGGGAGATAGAATTGGACCTATTTCACACTTTAGTTCATTAGGAAACCTAGATACATCAACCAAGTGACTTGATTGAGTGATGGTTAGTGGGTTCCTAGTATAATTGGATGGGGGTTCACCATTAAACAATGCTTTAAAAGAAGAAATTGAATGCACTATTTAAATTGACTATATGGCCTAGGAATTTGAAGGCATGAAACAAGATGGAAAAATGAAATCAAATAGTAAAGTACTTGGAAGAATTATGGATTGAAAGCAAGGTATGGAACTCTAAAAATATTATTTTTGAATTAAACTAGGACTTATATGCCAAGTTGGGCGATTTAGTCCTTCTATAGGGTTTCTGGGCAAAGTCTAGAATCTTTTGATGACTAAGCAAGATCTGTGGAAAGGTGAAAAAAGGGGTGTATTGGGAATAATATGCCAGGTATGGATATTTAGTCTTGTTGCTAGGGTTTTATTAATACTTTTGTAGGCTCTAGTGATCTTTTGTAGCTTCCTTCTTGTCTGATCTTCAAGTTTGAATGCCTGAATTCTAGCTTGTAGGTGAGTTTTCATGAAGGTGACAACTTGAAAAATTTGAAAAAATTTCCTTCAAAAGATCTTCAATCTCCAATTCACCTAGATCTACAAACAAACATCAAGAGAGAAAAATGTTGTTTTGTTAGGGAATGGGAGTTTGCCTTGGTCAAACATCATTTTGGTAATTAAACCTTGAAATGAAATATTAAAGAATGAAGGAATGATGAATGATCAAATGCAATGTTTTAACTCACCAAACCCTTGAAATGAAGGTTGCAAACTTGTGTGAAATAGATTGAATGGATGTGGATCTTGACTCTTGATTGAATGCTTGAAACTTTGTCTTGAATTCTTGCCCAAATCATGAAACCTACATCACAAATGTTAGCTCACAAACACACATGATGTATGAGGGCTTTGGAATGATGCCTGAATCTTGAATATAGCTCCAAATGATTGATGAATTTCTCTTTAATTCTCTTGATCTCATAAAATTTCCTTAGGAATACTCTTTTGAAATATTAGATGAATTTAAAACTTGCTAGGAGAAATTATGTGAAATAACCTTGTATTTATACTTGTTTATGCTTAATTTCCTAAAATTATAACACTACAAGCTGGCATTCAAATATTGAATCTAAGGATAAAAAATCCTACCAAGAATTTGAATTAAAATAGGTCCTAGGTTACAGCAAGACACATTTAGCAGGTTGGGTGTATGAGTCCCAAAGCTTTAAACTTTGGACAAATATTTCAAGAAGTTGTGTTGCCAAAAAATGTATAGTTTACATTTTCATGCTCACTTGAGTCTCTCTTATGGACTTTGGCTTGATTTTTCCTAGATTTAATGTTGTAATGTGGTAAACACATTCATATTAGGTCCTAGACCCTTAAGAATCATTAAGACTTCTAGGATGTCTTGTAAAGGTGTTGTGAAGTGTTGTAACCCACTTTCACACTTTTCTAGGACCTTTTCATCATAACTCACTCAAATAAATCCTTTTTATCACTTACCAAGTCTTACTTCAAAGTGTTGTAAAGATTTGTAACAAACTCTCATGCCTTTCTAGACTTGTCATCACTAATTCAACCCTTTCTCATGTTTAAATGTCCCCTTAATGCACTTTCCGGCCTTTCTTAAGTGTGTTTTTGAGGATATTCCCATTAGACATCATTTAATTCCATTTAATTCCTAAAACCCACTTAAATTGCTTAAGTGGGACTAAGTCACCAATAGGAGTGACTTAGTCCTATTTGGCACAAAAATCAAAATTATTTCAATTTTCTGGCAAGATTTTATTCTCTAACCCTTGAGGTCAGCGTGTGATGTGTTATTTTTGGGAAATTTAGGAAAATCAAGTATAAATAAGGGTTTTTCTCCTCATTTTTCATCTCCTAATCTCTTTCAATCTTATAACTCATTAAGAATTCAATATTTCAAGCATTCAAGCACTCTAAGTATAATCAAGTCATCCATTGGAGCACTTCATTGTACATCTTAAGATTTCTACATCAAGGGTTTGGTAAGTTTATGACATTAAATGCTATCTATTCATCATTCTCTTTCTATTTCATTTCATTTCATACGGTTTGATTACCAAAGTGGGGTTTGACCAAGGCAAACCCCTATACTCTAACCCTTAACCCTTTTCCCTCTCTTTGCATGTGTGTTTGCAGACTATGTATGCACATTTATCAAAGAGTTTGGTGTCAAAAAGTCATCAAAAATCCATCAAAGTCAACATAAACCTAGTTGAGACTCAGAGACTCTTTTCAACTCATTTTCTACAAAATCAAGATCAGGCACCCATCAGGAAAGCAAGTACAGACCAAAATCTACAAGATCCTGTTCCAAATTTCCCAAAATTTGCAAGTGGACTAAGTCGCCATCTATGGTGAATTAATCCCATTGCTAGGCCTGAAAAAGTGGTTTCTGCATTTTTGGATACCCATTTGGCAGATTCCTGTTCTGATAGATTTTCCTTGAAACTGGACTAAGTCACCCAGCTTGGCATAAGTGTCCCATTCAACATTTCTAGTCAACTATGTAGGATTCCATAGCCTCTCCACATTAGATTTCAAATTATAGGTGCACCTCTCTAGTTCTATTTAATTATTTCATCATTTACTTGCATTTTAAGGTGTTTTTGCATACCACAGTGTGTTTTCCAACACTTTGCATTTCTAGGTTTAATATCAATAAATCATCTTTATTTCAAATTATTACATTAGTACATCATAATTAGATACATTGCAACACATTTACATTAATCTTGAGTGTAGACATTAGAATTTTGGACCCAATTCCTCTCCTTTTAGGTGAAAAACCTAGAAGTGTTAGAGGTAACCTTGGACAATCCAAAATCATTGTTTGCAGAAGTGTTATGTTCAATATGATATTTAAAATAAGGGCCTGAGACCTAGGGATGACCCATATTCTGAAATGGGTGTATGGGTCCCAGATCATTAAATCTGGAATACATAGCCAAAAACATTAAATTATGATTTTTCATTTATTATATATTAGGATTATCCTTAGAAAAATATATTTAACTAGGCTTGTGGAAGAAAAATAGGACCAATTAAGGCATAAATAAGATAGATATTAATAGGGAGGACCCAAACAAGTGTGAAAATGTAAAGGGATACATTTTTATACATTACAAGATCAAACTTTGTCATCACATGAATTTCCACATTTAATAAGTAATGTCTCAATAAATACTAGTAGCAAATACAAGAGCCAAACATTTTTTTTCTATCATGGAATATTGAGTTTCACAATCAATCAAATTTTTTCTAATGTATTGAACATGATGTTCTTTACCATTATCATCTTTTTTCAGCCAAGAATGTTACTAAAGCATGGGTTGATGTTGCTATATAAAGGATAAATGGTCTTTCTTGTATAGTGGGTTGTAAGACAAGAGGAGTAACAAGGTAGTATATAAAACTTTCAAAGGCTTGTTTACAATCCTCATTCAACTTAAATTCAACTTCCTTTTTAAGAAGTTGTGTAAAGGGTAATTTCTGATCCGCTAAGGATGCCACAAAATGACAGATAGCTTGAATACTTCCTTGTAAAGTGCACAACTAAGAAATGTTTTTAGGAGGTGGCATGTTAATGATAGCATCAATTTTCTTCATTTTTATTTTGATGCATCTGTGGGATATAATAAAACTTAAAAAATTTCCACTATCCACACCAAAGACACATTTTTTGGATTTAATAGATCATGTTATACTTTCACATTCTTTCAAAGATTTTTCAATGAAGGATTTGAATGCTATCTTGATGGGTTAAAGATTTGGCTAGAGTATCAACATAATCTTCCAAAATATTATGTATGTAATCATGAAATATCAATGCCATAGCTCTTTGATATGTTGAATTCGCATTCTTTAATCCAAAATGCATTACCATCCAATGGAATGTTCCTCAAGTTGTGGTAAATGTTTTCTTGTATTGATCTTGAGGGTTGATAAAGATTTGATTATATCTGAAAAACCATCCACGAACGAAAGTAAAGAATGGATCTTAGTCGAATATACTATCATGTAAATATTAGAAAGGGGAAAGTAATCTTTTAAAGATTCCTTATTAAGATCACACAAATATGTACATATCCTAATACGGTTATGGGGTTTTGTGATTGTGAAAATGTTTGAGATCTATGGAGAATAGTCAATAGGATGAATAAATCCAACTTCAAGGAGATCTTCAATCTTAGCCTTAACCAATAAAGCTATCTTAGGATTCATCTTGTGTATCTTCTATCTCACCTCTTTAGCATCTTGTTCAAGGACTATGTTATGTGTCACTATTTTAGTATCAATACCTGGCATGTCCAAATAAGTCCAAGCAAAGAGTTCATGAAATTTGTGTAATAATGTTGCATGATCTTCTTGTTCATCCTCATCAAGGAAATTTCCTATTTGAATCACTCTTTCTTCATTAGATGTGTCCATCGGTATGTTGATTGTATCCCCTATAGTAGTGCATTTTGTCTTGAAACATCAAAGTATGTTCTTCTCCATCTTCATCAATATTACCGATTTCCTTTCTTCACCTGCTTGTTTAGTACTAATCATAACACAAGTGACTCCTTGCTTTTTAGTGAGGTTAGATGACTTATCATAAAATCCTAACATTTCTTTCAAGGCTTCATCATCTTCAAAGTATTCCAATGATTCATCACATGTTGTATCAATCAATTCGGGATGCTTTAAAGTGAGACTTGACTTTGAAGAATTGCACATGATGGTGTTGATGTTGAGTGAAGGTTTTTTTGTTGCTTTTGTTATCTTAGAAGGAAAAACTCCAAGACCATGTTATTTCTTTCTTGTGTGTGAGGCTTTATAGGAACATGGATGCCTTGTTCTTTCATGCCACATCATTTTCCACCATAACCTGGTTGTTACATGAGCTCATAACCTCTTCTATAAATCCTTTCCATTTATTTTAGATTCAGTGGTTGTTCATAATCAACTTCATCAAAGTGTTTTGTATAACTTGTTTCTTCTTTTCTAGTAGATGAATTAGATGCTTGTGATGGTTCTTCCAAGTTTTGTGTTTACATTACCATTAGTTCTTTTCCCTTTTCAATTTTTTTTCTTGTGATCCTATATTCTCCCATAAATTTAGGTATAAAATCTAAGGAACCCCAATCATCATCAAATAGACTTTTGATTTCCTAAATTTTTTCTTCTTTTCTTCCTCTTGCATGGGTTATACTTTTGTAGCTAGCGTCAATATTTTCATGGGAATTTTTTTAATCTTTCTCAGTGTGTAAACAAATTTCTAGTTCAGGGTCGACTTTGATTGTATACACATTTTTCTTGTATACATATTTCATGATACAATGAAGGGTTGAAGGAATACATGCATTTCATGAATCCATGGTATTCCTAAAAGAAAATTATATGACAGATCTTGAGGCATAACATGGACAGTGGTTTGTAATGTGGCCTTTCCAACCTTTAATAGGTAATTTGACCACACCAAGCAGTTGTTTTCCTACATTATCAAAGCCACAAATGGAAAAAGAATCAGGTTCAATATTGCTGTTATCCATTTCAATCTTATCCAAGAGATTTATGCTACACCTATTAACGGCTAAGCCATTTTCAAAAAGCATTCTATTTATTCTAGTCCTATTAATAATAACTATTATCATGAAGGATTCATTTTTTTTGTACTTCCAAGGAGGGTAACTCACTTTGGTGAAAAATAATGTCTATATTAATTGAATTCATTCCTTGAATTAGAGTTGCTACATCAACTGGATTTATACTAGGGGGGACCAAAACTTGTTACAAAGTTGTTTGAAGCATAATATGGTAATTAGGAAAGGATTGAATAAGAACTCATAAGGATATCTTTACATGAGTATTTTTAAGTTGTTCAATAAGATCATACTCCTTTCTGCTATGTAAAGGAAAAGGAGGAGCACTAGGAAAGATAGTTTGATGTAATGGTAATGAAATGGGAGTGGGTTGTTGTTGCCTATTGTTCCTTGCATTATATGTGTGAGCAAAGGTATTATAACTCGATTGTTGTGAAACATTGTTACTAGAAATTTTCCTTATAAAATTCAAGATATGTATTGGTTTTAATGGTTTGGACTTTTAGGTGGTTCTAAGATAAGCACAAGTATGTTTTAAACTTGAGGTTGATGTGAGGTTGGGTAAAGGATGAGTTAGGGTGTGATTACATTAATGTCTCTTTGTTTTGGTTTATTATGACAAGCCTTAGTTGATGATCCTTGTGAGATGAAATCATCAAGGGCTTCATATAACATGTCAAAGTCATCACTACTAAAGGGATTGAGGGATATGTTAACTTGAAAAAATAGATCTGACATGATCAAATAAATATACTTTCTCCAAGGGTTATGTTAAGTTATGCTTAGTTTGTTCGATGTTTTTGGTTTTATGTTTGTGTTCTAATGAATGCAAAATGTAAACTAATCTATCTAAGTTATGAAATGATGTTGAAAATAAAGGAAAAGTACAAAAATATAATGCTATCTTCAGATGACATATGCAATAAACATTTTCCAAAATGTTGCAAGATCTAACTAAAGAAGCAATAACTTGAATTCAAAAATATACTATTTCACTCCTGAAGCCAATTCTAAGATCTAAAAACAACAGAAAGTTAAAATAGAGACTAATAATCATCCAAAAACATGTCTAAAAGATTTGTATAGGGACTCATTCTCCCATGGGCAAATGGGTCCTTTCTCGGGGTTTTTAAAAAAATGAATTTTCCAAGATTTGAGTTTATTGTGTGTAGTTTCTATTCCTAGTTGCAGACTGAGAGTAGTAAAATAGATTTTCTAGAATAAGGGTGTCTAAATGAAATTTTAAATAAGTTCAAATGATGAACTAAATGACTATTTTTAGAATACAATTTTCACCTACATCCAAACTTAAATGATTGAATAATGATCTTGAAGCAAGATGAAAGCAAGATTAATGCAAGTTGAATGCAAACCTAATGTAATTTTTTATATTTTCTATGAATTTAAAGGATGTAAACATGAAAAACTAAGCCTAAATGAAATGTTCAGTAATGCAAGTTTAAATAACCCTAATTTAATGCAACTAATGGAAACCTAATGCAAACTAGGGAAAAACCTAGATCTAGGGTTGAAATGGACTCCAATAAATTTAGAATTTTTTTGTATAATATTGGGTTCACCAAAATGAAATGAAGAAAAATAAGGTTTCTTGAAATGGAAAGGTAAGTCCAAAGGGTGAAAATAGACCCTATCTTCCTATATTCATTAGGAAATGAGATACCCACAATGAAATGACTAACAACCCTTAGATGAATCAACCCAATGTGAGAATATTCAAGTTTCCTTATGCTTTGAGGATGGGGGTCAAGGTCAAACAACACTTTTGGGAGAAAAACTAAAAATAGCAAATCAACTCCAAAATATAAGATACCATTTGGATCTTATAGATTAAGCATAAAATTAAGAGAAATAGCAAAGCTTCCAACATATCTGGGAAAGGAGAACAATGTGAACCTATCATAAAATGTTGTTTCTGCAAGCATTTCAGGGACTCATTCGCCCATGGGGGAATGGGTCTAGGTCTCCTGTTCTAGAAAAATATTAATATGAGATTTAAGCCCTAAATTTGGACTTCTCTATTTTACCTCTAAACCTTCACTCTTAGATCTGAAGTTGTAATAAATTTGTAAGAAAAAATTGTTGTTTGGTGGTGGATGAAGGTTTGCCTCGGTCAAACCCATAGTTTGTTAATTAAACCTTGATAAAAAAGAAAAGATCTGAAACAAGAAAGTGTGTTTAAGCCCTAATATTAAGTGTGTATAAGATTACAAGGGCTCAAGTGCAAGAAAACCCTACTCAAATATGTTAGAATAGGATCCCAAAATGAAACAATGAATAGTGATGAAGACCTACTTTGGGAGATATCAAATCACCCTAATAGATCACAAATCTGAATATACATTCCTTTAGGAAGAAAGTAGAATGATAATAGTAGATGGAGTCACTTAGGAAACAAGTCATTAGGATTGGTTGAATGGCTTGATGCATCTTTTGAAACCTAGAATCCATCATGATCCTCCATAGGGATCTATCATCAGTCTTTGGCAATGCATGATCTTGTTGGAAAAATGAGCTTGAAGAATTGCAAAAACAAAGAGAATACTACTCCAAGACTTCAACTTTGAATGCTCAATTGTCTTCTCCTTGCTCTTGAATGTAAATCCTTGTGATCTCATGTGAATCTCTTGCTTCTCTAGTGAAAAATGATTGAAATAACTAGATTTGTAGGCTTCCCTTCTAATTTCCCATTTATTAGATCTCGAAAGCCGACACTTAGAATTTGAATTTAGGACCTTGAAATACCACCAAAAACATGTTTAAATTTGAGTTTGTGAACTTAAAGGGGACCCATTCACCCATGGGTGAATGAGTCTTGACCTAGAAGCTTAGGACCTAATTTACCTTAGGGCATTAAGTTGATTAATAGAATTTATTCAATGCAGGTTATATTGTCAGGAAATAAATAAAACAGGCCTTGGGATGCATAATAAACGATAGTAGGGGCCCATTAATTAGGTTTAGAAATGTATAAATTCAAGGTCACTAAAAAGGGTCCAAACTAAGTGTGAAATTATACTTTCACTTAGAAAGGAGTACAATTTTCTACATTACACCAAACCTATGCCAAATCATAACATCTCCTTTGTCGAAGCTAGTGAAACCAAGAATGATGTGATCAATGTTGACACGAATGATAAAAACTTGAATAATAATGATGAAAATACTATGGATCGTATGATTGGAATCATTGAAGTTCAACCTTGTAAGGGCCTAACCAATATATCCCTTGACATTGCTTTCTCTCAAAAGAAATAGTTAAACATGCACCCAATCCAATCCTCTTTACATAGCTGGAAGAATCAATGACAAGCCTACTAATGGGATACTAATTGATCCGATTTGTGTAGAGAATGTGATCACTAAAGAATTACCATTTGTGCATGAATTTTATCAAGATACTTATGAAAAATTAAAAGCATGGACAAAAACACATAATGGTTTTTCTTGCCCTATGATAGGATATGTATCTCTTCCTTTACAAGTTTGACTAAAATATTGAATGTCTCATTATCCATCATCCCAATGTCAGATCAATTTTGTGTTAAATTATGCTACCCACGTGGCTTTGCTCCATGAATGTCATCCTGTCGGTAGTGCATAAATTATTAAATTTTTCATTTGAAAAAGAAATCTTTACTGTGCATCATAGTGGTTTTAATCCTTTGTCTTCCCATGGGAATTTCTCATTGGAATTCTTTTGGCAAGAACCTATGGAACCTATTAGGCCTTGTGAGGACTTCTTTTTCAAATCTTATCAAAATTTTAAGGAAAAGTGCAAAAAAGAGTTATCCCTTACTAGTATACCTCAACCCATGATTGAGTCTCCTATCCATGATCAGACCATGATTGAACAAAAATCCCTTCCAAGTAACCAAGACCAAACCATATAAAATATTTCACCTATTTCCTATAAGAGACCATGATATAACCAAATAAGTCCCATTGTCCCTCCTAATATAAAACAAGTTTATAAAGTTAAAGAGACAGTGGTTGAACAACCTCCCATGGTTCCTTCCGCTCCTCCATTGCAAGAAGAAAAGAAACCTATGGTTGATAAACCCACTCCTACACAATCACAACTTGAAAATCGTATAAAATGAATTGAAATGCTAGAGAGCGTAGGCATAGACATTGTCCTATCACTCGTTTGATACAAGAAAATCATGAATCAATAACTAAATATCCAACAACAACTCAAGAAATGTATGGTGATTGTTCACCTTCTTTGTAACAAGAAAATCCTATATATCGACCACAACAAGAACAAGAACTTTCCATGGATATTATCATTAGATCTTCTATTGTGATTAACTTTGATGATGATGGTGCTCGACTGCTAAAAATGATGAAGTGCATAATTAGCTAAATTTACTTTTTTCCTCTTCCATGAGCTTAGATGATATCAACCATAATTATCCTCCTAAAAATAGTGACTCACCACGTGTTGAACCTAGTGATGTTCCAAGTACAACACTTGTTGTACCTTTAGCTAATTATCCGCCTTCCACATATGATGAACAAGATTGGAATGCAAATGACCTGCTATAGGTTGAATCACATGTGCCTTACTAGTCTTTTATTTGTATCCATTTTCTAGTTCTTTCTATGTGATTGCAAGTGTGTAATGTGATCCCCTGTATCATTCTATTTGGTATGTCTATATTTTCATTCCTTTATTTGTACCTACATTATTCTATCTGTCATAAAACTTTATCTTTTCTCTTGCCTTTTGTTTTCCTTTTGGGTATGACACAAGGCATTGAGACATTTAGGTCTCTTCCATATTGACCCAAAATATTTTGTTTGTTTTCATTCTCTATGTGTCATCCTTCTAATACTATGAGTATTTGGGGAACGATGAAATTTCCAACCTCTATAACATCATTGTAGCAAAGAAATACGCTAACCCCAAATTTGTGGATTCCTTATGTGTTTGGGATTTTATTTAGGGGAAACCTCTTTTCATGATGCAACTTCATTTGGAAACATATGCTTGACATAGGTATTTCCAAATAAGCTCTCGTGTCATCTTTATTTCTTAGCATTTGGGTATGTGCAGGATCATCATGGAAAAAATAGGCCCTTAAGTGGCAAAAAATTTAGAAAAATCAAAGTTAGGAAACTTGATGTAAAAATTTGAATAAGTTATCTATATTATTTAAAAAATATGTAAGAATAGAATCTGTAGAAAATTGAATGTAGTTTCTAAGCTACTAGGTTTGTTTAAAAAAAAAATCTATTTGGTGAAAATTTGAAATTTCAATGAAGTGGTACTTAAATTTCAGGGAAAAAATAAGTAGTAGGCGTCTGTCTGACCACCCTAACCACAATAAAATGATAATATTTTTTTATAAGATTTTAGATATAAGTAGAGGACTCATGCCTCAATGTGATACATATTTTTTTATAATTTTTTTCCAAGTAAATAATTAATTATGAATTTTTTATTACAAATTTTTAAAAAATATAAAAACTTGTATGTCTGACCACCTTAACTTGGTCAAAAATTCATGAAATTCAATTTTTCTTTTTTAAATCCTAGAGTATGCAAAGCATAGAATGTGACACATGTTTTGGATTTAAAAAATGTTATACCATTTGAAAGCTATATATGTTTTTCAATCAACCTATCAATTAGGACTTTAGTCATAATTTTAATAGAAAATCAATAATAATTACTTATTAAATTCAAAGTAAAGCATAATTTATATCAATAGAAATTTGAGAATCTCCTTTAAAAACCCTTTTTGTTTCATCAATTTTAAGTAAAAAAATAGCCATCAACCACATACCCATCATATTGCCACTTTTTGGCCCATCATGATCCTGCACATACCCATTTATCATTTTCTACTTTAAAGTAGTTTCTCATAGCATGGTGTTTAGAAATTTCTATAAAGTGGGGGTATATATTGGCATTATCATTTTGAAATTTTTGACTATAATTCATGTTTCATTCTTCTTTTTCATGCGATGTGTCTTCTTCTTGATGGTGTCACTAGGTTTGATGTCCTCCAAGATTGCAACCTTTCTAAGCATATGAAATTCCTCTTAATTGTAATGATATGGATTACATTCCCTAAGTTATGAATCTTTTATGCTCAATTTGTTCTCTCTTGGACACATTAAGCATGATGTTCCCTAAGAAGAGACCTTTCATGAACTAAGCAAAACCCCTTTGAACATGTCTTATCCTATTTGAATTTTGTTCATGAGTGCTTAGCATAACACAACTTGATAGCCTTGTGAAGCTTGAAGTTACAACTGTTTTCAAGGCCACGAAGCATAACACAACTTGCTTGCTAGTAGGGTCATGTTTGTTAATAAGTGCTTAGTATAATGCAACTTTCTAAGCCTTATGAAGCTCGAGGTTCATATTGTGTGGTGACTTCTCAATATTAATAGGAGGTGTAACTTTGGTATGGTTAGTTCAATGGGATCCTAATAAGACTCTCTCACTGGCCACTCTCTGCAGGATCACTTAGTGGACAATGGATTTTCACTAGCTTGTGTCAACGCATTTGGTTTGCATAGTTAACAATGGGTTTTCACTTGTAAACATTTTTGGACAAATAGCTAAGGCTTGATCCACATCGAGTAAGAAAAAAAATTGAGGCTTGATCCACCCTTTTTTCTTTTTTCTTGTTCCCTCTTTAAGTCTTTGACATTGTATGATTGAGTATCTTGTCATTGTTGCTACATATTTAACAAAGGTATGTGTCTCTTTGTGCCTTTGTTGGTTTTCAATGAGATCTTAGATCTTGGGGGCTTGATTATCCTCCTCATCCTTTTTCATCTTATCCTTCCAACAATTGTACAATTTGACCTCTTTTAAATGTCTACTTTAGTGTGAGTTTGATGCAAGGTCATCCTCTTACTAAGGTGGGGGCTAAATATAGTGTAGAAAAATGTACTCCTTTACATTTTCACACTTTGTTTGGGCCCTCTTAACTAAACTAGACTTAATTATGCCTTAAAAAGCCCTATTTTACATCTACAAGCCTAAAAAATTACATTTTATGAAAGGAAAACCTGACAATAATTAATGCCAACACAACACTTTACCTTGAGCAATGTGTGTTCCAGGAATAGGGACTTGGGACCCATTTTCCCATGAGAAAATGAGTCTGCCCTAGGCATTTGAACCTAAATTTAAATTATGTTTTTGGTAGTATTTTAATGTCCTTAAATTCAAATTTTCATGTTGGCTTGTAATGTTTATATTTTGGTAAATTAAGGATACATACCTATAAATACAAGGTCTTTTTATCAAATCATGTATATGTTTTCAACAAGAGATCCTAAGAAGCTAGAGTTTCCATGGAAGAATTCCTAGAGAAAAAGATTATTATCAAGGTCATTCAAGAGCAGATTTATTAGTTATTTACTGCAATAATCAAGATCTCAAGCATCATGTCAAAGTATTAAGAATCATGCATATTTTTGGAGCTAACATTGTGATGTAGGTTTCAAGATCAAGTCAAGCATTCAAAGCATAATTTCAATCATCAAGATCCACATCTATTGAAGCCATTTCATGCATGATCAAGATCAATATTACTTACTTCCAAATGTTTATTCAAGGGTTTGGTGAGTTGAAAAATAGCATTGTTCATTCATCATTCCTTTCACATTTCATTATATCAATTCAAGGTTTAATTACCCAAATGGGGTTTGACCAAGAAAACCCCCATTCACCAAAAGCAAGCATTTTTTTCTCTTGTTTTTTTATTTCAAATCTTAGGTTGAAGAAGGGTTGAAGATATCTTGAAGAGAAAGATTTGAAAAGTTTCCAAAGTTGGTAAAGTTGTCAAATTTGTCATCAATTCATGAAAACTCACCTACAAATCTAATTTTTGACCTTCTGACACTGAAACCTGAATCCAATGGAAGCTATAGATTAACATCATAGTCTCTCAAAAGTTGGTTAAAATCCTTGACCAGGGACCCATTTTCCCATGAGAAAATGAGTCCTAGTTTTCCTTCTGAAATTTCCTTTTGGTGACACATACATAGTATTCTATCCTTCTCAAATCTATAGAAAGTTTGCTATTTCTATTAGTATTGACCTTTAAATTGTTGTTTCAAGTCTGAATGAGCATAATTGATTTGATTTGCTATTTTTAGTTTTTCTCCCAAATGTGTTTTTAGGCTAATACCCTCGTCCTTAATCATAAGGAAATTAGTAGATTCCCTCATTGAGTTGACTCACCTAAGGGTTGTAAGTAAATTCTTTGTGTGGATTTCATTTCCTAATGAAATAGTGAGAAATAGGTCTATATTTGGTAAACCTCTTTTTCAAAACAAAAACAACATACCACCTAACCTATTTTTTGTTGTTTCAACATATATACATATACATATAATCCATACATAACTCTATGATATTTGTACTAGAGAATCAAATTTTGGAGTTCATTGTTATGGGTTAATTCCTATTCTATCTAAATTCTATTAGATATCATTCATTAAATAATCCCTCTGTAATTGTATTCTAACATTATTCCAAGAAATATTTTTTTATAGAAAATAATGCTATAAGATTTCCCCTAGTTAGCTTTGATCCACTTTTCTACTAGACTTCTCACTAAAAAAAAATCATTTTCCTACTAATGTATAATGATTTAATTCTTCAATCTAAAAAGCTAGTTTCAAGTTTTTTTTGCATATGTTAATTTTCAACAAATCAATTATTCTAGTATTGGTTTTTTTTAATTAAGGTGAATTTAGGAAGGGCCCATACCCATTATAGAGAATCCATTAAGGCAAAGAGAAAACAAAGATCACTAGAGGTGAGGCAAGGACAAAAGAATGAGAACAACAAGAACAACAAGAACAACAAAGATTTTGACCAGAGCCAAGAACTGAGAGAAAGTTTTGGAAAAACCCAAAACCCACAAAACTAATCAAGGAAGTTTGAATTCAAACTTCAACATAGGCCACATAGTAGGAACAGGATGAAGGATAGGGGAACTACCAGTCTCATCAGTAAAATTTTTCTTATGCTTGCAAGAAGCACCATCCAACTTGAATCTCTTAGCAAAAACTTTGTAATGCCCTGTCATGCTAACCCCAAAGGACAACCTAACTGAAAAAATTTCCGCACCAATTTTTAGTTATTTTTTGTTTTTGTTTTTAAAGGAGAACATTACACAAGATGCACATGAACAAACATTACATGTAAAGAAATTAAACAATTACACTATCAATTACATCCCATGGGGTACACATGATGGCATTACGAAACCTAAAATCATACCATTACGATAACGAATGAACCAAGATTACATTATACACCATCAATAAGAAACATCCACATATGATAATTCAACATAACAAGATTAACTTAATTTCGATAACCATAACATACTATTATCCTGAGAACTCAATGGAGCATATTTCCACAAATACAACATATCAAATAATAGCTACCATGGATCGTTAACCAAATAAGGTTTATAGGGTACATAATACATTACATTTGTTTCATTTCAAAAATTATTCATAACAAAATTGACGAGTAAATGAGATTTTAGTTAAGATCAACCAATAATTACCTACTTTTACATTTTATACACCAATTTCACTTAAACTAATACACCAATTTTCTTTTAACCATATTCATTTATGTATATATATCTATTCAATTTAATATCAAAATTCCACGTGTTACTTTACTTCACCCCCCATAATAAAATTTTGACTAAGTTTTCATATTTAATTAATCTTTAAAATATAAATTAATTTTATCCTTATAAAAATATATACTTCCCAAAGGGAATTATATAAATAATGAAATTAGTTTCAAAAGCATATAATAAATTATCCTTGCAAAGAATAAAATATAACTACTTCTTTCTTTAAAAAGAAGAAAATATAACTATTTTAAAAAAAAGATTACGTGGCTAGAAAAGTCATGAGGAATATAATAAGTTATGATTATCTTCTAACTAAAAGTGATGCTTATATTGCAATTTCTTAAAATAACACATGCCATTTCACCTTTTATCTTGGTCTTAGACTTGTAAAGACATTCCACCGATTTTAGTAGTTTTTATTAATGTTAATTTTTTAATTTTTTTGGTAATCTTTAAAAAAAAACCCTAAGCAACTATAAATAAATCCAATTTTTAAAAGCTCTTGTAAATAAGTCAAATTTTAATTTAAATAAACTCCTCTTACGAACTATCCATGAATCCATTAATTAAGTTAAACCTACCGTTCAACCAATCATAAAAGAATTCACAATGAAACATTCTTTACTTCTTCTTTTAAGCAAAATCTAGAATATATCATATATATATAAATGTATATATACATAAACATAATTAGTTTAAGGTTTGTCTGTCTATACAATATCATATATATATATATATATATATATATATATATATATCTTAATTTGCAATGTTGTCAATACAATAATTATATATTCTAATTTGCAATTGCCCTGCTATTTTTGTTTAACGGTATTCAAAACGAAAAGAATAAAATGCAGTAAGTAAAAATTAACACTGTATATGTATATAGATATATAAATTAAGCCAAATGAGTACATTATAAAAAAACCTATTCAACTATTATTGATAGTGAACAACATATATAAATTTAAATATATAAATATATATATGTTTATTCACATAATAAACATCACTATAAATCTGCTAAATTTTATTTTATTTTGAACAAAAGGCAGATTTAAAAGAAACAAATATACATATATATATTTAGTCATACATAATTCCACATAACTTATATCGAAATAAATCTATTTATTATTATTTTTTGATAAACTATAACCATACTCGAAATACCAAAGTAAATACACCCACATGTATATGCAAAATATAACATATAAAGGAGCTTAAAGAAAGAGTGGTAAGAAATGCCCAAAATAAAACAAAGGAAGACAAGAGGAGAAGCCATACAAACAATAGGTCCCGAATGCCAAATGTTCCAGAATATAGAGGACATCTAAAATTAAGAAGAATGCCATAGTTTCACATATGCATACTTGGCTATGCTTGGAAACAGAGATGGAGAGCTGAGTTTCTTCTTAAATTCTCTCAGGTGTAAAAATTTTTAGCTTCTTTTTCCACTTTTTACCCCAGTCTACTCTTGAGTGAAAACCAAATTTTGTAGACAATTCCCCTATGATCCTTTCACTAAATTCCCCCAAAAAATAAATTAAAGAGTACTATCATTTTTCTAAATGGAGAGATGGAAAATTCACAAATTTCATTTCCCCACCCGTTAATACTCTTTTCACCCATTTTTACACCTGTTGATGAATCTTAAGGTTTTTATTTAAACAAGAAATCTAACTTTTCCCAATCCATTTAATTAGCAACTAAGGGTAATACTTTTCACCATTTATAATTATATTACCCATTTACATTAGATTAAACTATTTAAATTTATTAAATCATAACAAAATTCTTTTAATTATACTTATATTTTTTAAAATTTTACCATTTCAAATATAATATTTAATAAAATATCCATTTTGATATTTCCTTCAATAACTCTTTTTTTATTCAAATATTTTAAATCTAAAAATAAACTTTATTAATAAGTGGATTATTAATCCACTATATATGTTAATTTTAAAATAAGCATTATTTACCATGTTTAAGTAATTATCTTCACATGATAAATAATTATCAATAATTATTATAATATAATTTAAACAGAGCTTTTTACCAAAGAAATTTAATTTAATTTTTAATAATAAAACATTTACTTTTAGTTAACAATTTAATTTAATCATTTATCACAAACCATAACATTTATATTTTATAAAATTAATTTAGGTAATTATTATTCTAATTTTTTCAAATTTATTGAATTACCTTAGATTTTTTTTTTAATTTAAACAAAGCCATAGAAACTATTAAGTACACCAATAAACAACTTACTCGAGATTCAAAGATGACTGAAAAAGAGGCGCATTACATCCTCACCCCCTTAGCATCAACTTACTCTTGGTAGTCGCACGCAAGCATAAGCACCACAATACAATGAACTAAAAATTGTATCAACAATTACAACAAAATTAATTAGACAAATAAAATTAAATAACTCAAAAAAAAAGGAATGATACCAAAATGGGAACGGGGTCACAAATAGACAACATCGTCAAACATAAAGACAGGGTGACAGACTAGGATAGAGGACTTTCTTGTCAACTTTGTTTTTCCACATCATACCCATTGGGTTTTATAAGGCACGCTTAGACCTGACAGTGTAGGTGGATTTGGTGCCTAGTACTTGTAACCTGCACCAAAACAAGATGTCGAGCATATATATACCTAATAGCAAGTTACACACCATGAGAGGAAATTGCAGTGTAGCAAGGTGCTCACGAATGAGCGATGCTACACTGTCCTCTCACCCAGACTTTGAGCGGTAAACTCATCATCATAAATATCATAAAGCAATTACTTAGTCAAATGCATAATCAATATATTACTACATCCATATGATAAACATAACTGGTTGAATCCAAACACAGTATCAAACATCATGTATCAGCATAACATAAACATCTGAAAAGAGTATTATAAGCATCCAAGTAAACTAAATTGTCAACTAAACAAAAAAAAATGGTGAACAACCACCAACACAGTGTCAAGGTTCACAACATAACATAAAAAGTATCATTGTAGAGATAGTGACACGAGAGACACTACATCAGTCTCCTATTACTACAGGATCTCCATGGGCTCTCGAGTCAGCTGCCTGGCCCCTACCAGTAATTCCTACATATGTACCCTAATGCTCTGCTTAACGGTGATCGACCACTGTACTCACCCTAGGGAACCTACCTGCATCATCACCTATTGGCTCTATGGCTGCCAACCTCTAACTGGATTCAAGTGTGTTCCTCCGAGGACACTGCCTAGCTATGTGGCCCTACTGGTTGCAAGAGAAACAACCTGTACCTCTACCTACTGCAGTCTGTGTGCGCTAGGATAATTGGCTAGGATGATGAAGCTGGGATCACAACCAACTCCATATTCTTCTAGATGAAAAACAATTGCCCCAGAAACTGAAGCCTATTGGAGGTGCCCTAGAAATTTGAACACCAATCATCGAATTCTCAACCTCCAAACCATCACTAGAACTATTGAAAAGCAGAGAATGTTCCCTCAAAATGTCCATCATAAGTCCTGCTAAAGCTGAAACATTTCTCCTCCTAGGGAACCTTTCTCTTTCCCTAGCCATCTGATGATTTGTCTCCTATCTAGGACCTATTCAGGTAAGAATCTCCTCAAGCAGGGGACGTAATGGAGGACCCAAGTGCTCCTCACAATCATTCTCATGGGAACTTAGCAAAGGAGTGTTCTGACAATTAACCCCACGACCAGCCCCTAGACCTCTACCAAGACCCCAAGCTCGACCACGACCTCTAGGAATCCTATACACACTACCAAAGAAAAAGGGTTACAACCAATGAGGTGAGGGTGAATGAAATGAGAAAACAAAAACTAAAAAATCTAAGCACAAAATACCAATTTTAACACACTGCACACATTCACACACAAATTCACATCATGGGGAAACATATCACAAGTCAACACAAAGGTCCATAATGTATCCCCGATAGGAAGAATATCAGTGCATTGCGCACTACACCAAGGTTCCTATCCTTTCCACCGGGTTTTGCACCATTGAACCAACACCACCTAGGGACCAACTCAAATTCCTAAGCGAGAATGACATGAGGGTGAAAACCTAAGCTCAAGAGTCTAAACACAAGGATAACATAATGGGCTCAATTAACCTAGAGTACCCAGTGTTTGATAACCTTGGCTCTAATAAAATTCTATTTACCAATAATA
Organism: Sequoia sempervirens; assembly: GCA_007258455.2. Lineage (NCBI taxonomy): Eukaryota > Viridiplantae > Streptophyta > Pinopsida > Cupressales > Cupressaceae > Sequoia > Sequoia sempervirens. The sequence goes on along the minus strand of VDFB02193867.1, from coordinate 496,626,894 downwards.
GTGGGATGCAACTTAGAAGAAGAAGCACTAGACCCAACATCTAACTTCCTTTTTATCCCTAACATAGGACCATTACCATCTGTGCCATGGGAGGCCAAGGCCATAGCAGACTCGATAAGAGTTTCACCATTTTGTGTACTCACCATAGTATTCAAATCTTTATCATGATGAGGTTGGCCCTGAACTGTAGGCTAATACCACCGAATAAATTCATAAAGAAGCTCTTTCCCCTAAGACCCAAGCTTGGAGCAAAGGTTCACACTTTTGAGTAGCACAAAACTAGACTCAACCAAAACACAAAATCTAGCAAAGAGAAAGCTGGATCTATTTTTAATGGCCTTATCTAAGGCCTTACCTTTAAATTTTGTTTCTCTTTTCTTTGATTAGCTTTTTATCTATATTTAGTTATATATTTATGTTGTGCTACTCAATTTTTAGTGTTCATATTAGTATTTGAGTTTCAATTTCCCTCATTAAATCTCAATACTTGTCTTCTAATTGAATGCTAGAACATCATCTAGGGAATCAATTCAAGTAATTGGAATTGGGTTTTATATTGTAGCCTCTACATTTTATAATGTTTCTTATTTTCTATTTTTCTTATTTTCCTCTTGTAATTCTAGGTAGGTTTCTTCCTTTACTTTTTGTTGAGTAATCTTATGTTACCACTTCAAGTTTTGTTTTAGTCAGACATAATCCATGCTCTCCTTGTGGTCATCCACAACTTTAATACCTCATATATATTTCATGTCTCATTTGGTAAGGATAAGAAAAAAATATTCATCTTTTTCACCATTTTAAAATTATTTTGGAGAGGTTAACATAAACCTTTTCTTTAAACATTCACAACATGATAACATTAAAGGGGATTTTTTAATTTTTATGGATAGATATAAGATGGATGAACAATTATATTTATATTTTCTTGTGGTTTTTTATATGTAAAAGTATTAATATATTTTTCTTGACCCAAACATATAAAGGAAGTTAAAAGTGTAATACTTATTTTCCTAATTATATTTTTCATTATACAAATAGCTTCAAATTATTATAGCTTTAAAATATTTAAATATATTTTATTTTCATAATTTCCTATGTAATTCATTTGATACTTTTCATTTAGAAGTAGTTTTGATAGTTGAGGAAATGAAAATTCCAATTGGACATATGAGGGGTATAAATAAAATGATAAATAGATAGGTAACATATATATGTGTATTTATGTATGCATGTGTATATGTATACATGTATATATGTATATTTATTTATGTGTATATGTATATGCACACACATATATAACCACATATAAATATATACATATAGATATACATACAAATACATACATGGGTGTATATGTATATATCTTATGGGATGTTTTAATAGTATTTGTGTACTAATATGAGTTACAAAATTACAAGATATAAGGGTATAAATCAAATTAAGGCTATCATTTAAGATTCCATGTTTTTATGTGATAAAAGAAAAGTTTAATAAGTGAATATCTCATGTTCTTAGGATGCACGTGTGTGTGTGTTCACGTAAATTTTTCAAATATAAATATAAAAGATATAACCAGCCATATATTGTTTTATAATAAATTATAACTAAAGTTGTAAAGAAAAGGGCTTTTTAATAGGATCTCAAAGGGGTCCTATAGAGGATTTTAGGAATTGAAATAAAATGATTCCCTCCTTAAGATAATTATGTGAAACTTAATCTCAATTGGGCCTCTCATGAGAATTGTCAAAATTTTTGGGTTAGTTGTAATAGTAGAGGTTGTTTAGGCTCTTTCATCATTGCTATTCAATTAAAAGTACAAGATGATAGTGATAATATAATTAAAGATCAGCGATAATCTTAGATCTTCAATTACTTTTTCAATGATATCATATGAACACCGCTATCATATAGAAAAAGAAAAAGGTATTCACATAACAATTAAAAATAGCCATAATTTCACACTACACACTTTTATATCTTATTTATAAAAAAATAAAATAAATAATATTAATTTCTTTGATTTCTTGTAGAATTACATTAAAAAATATTACACTTCTTAACAAACTCTTTCGTTGAACCTTTTACGACTTAGCACTAGCTTTCTTTCAAGAAAAAATAACATTGTTACACTTCCTAACACTTTTTTTCAGTAAAAACTATTGCATTCCCTTGGCTCCTTGGATGACGTGTGATTTAGCTTAATCCATTCTTACATTTTGTTTCGACGATGCATTTGCTGTGTTCTTTCTTGATAAAGAAAACAACATGCAAATAGAAAACTTTCCCCCAAACTGGGAAATTCTGCGTACAGTAAGTAAATGACGTTACATTATTCTGCAGGCGTGCGGATTTTCATCGCTGAAAGCATCTGCCAATTTATCGTCAACTGTAGAGTAGGGAGGCTTTTGATAATAACCGTGGCTGCTACCGTTGTATCCATGCTTATAGTAATTATAACTCGAATCAAACGTTTGGTTTTCATAATAACGATCGGTATAAGAATTATACTCGGCATTATAAGGATAAGGCCATAGCTCTGCCTTTTTCCCACATCTTCTCACAGCCTTGATAACCTTTTTACCATCGATATACCCACTTACTGTAACTTTCTGCATTGCCATGTCGATCTCCACGTTGTCTACCCCTGTTTTCGAAAAACCCGACAAAATACTGAGAATTTATAACAATCGATTATTGTGTTTTAAATAGCTGAAAGCATGATAAATTTATCTACCTTTGAGTTGAGTAAGAGCCTTTCGAATTTTTCTTTCGCAGCCACCACAATCCATATTTACTTGCATCTCCACAATCTGCAATGCCTGCAATATAGCTTTTCTGTTTCATTAGTGACCCAGATAAAAACACATGAACTTATTACTAATAAATCTATCTTCAAGAATTTCAGAAACGCTTCTAATTTTTAAACAAAATCCCAATTCAGATGGAAGGAAAGTAGGTCTAACCGTCATTGTGTAGCCTCAGGATTGTTGCTTCTGATTTTGTTTCTCTTGAATACAAATTAAAAGAAATAATCGAGTTAATTTCAGTAGTCTGAGATTCAGAGTTTTTTATAAGCGAATGGTGGGAAGGGACGACGAAGGTGAGATGAATCAAGAAAACGGGGAACTGGTTACTTGCACAGAAAGAAGAAAGTGTAGGTTGGCGTGCTTACCAAGTTTGGCAATGATATAGCGGTGATATTAAGGCTGAACAATTCTTTTAAAACAAAAGTAAAACAATAAGTAAAGAAAAAGGGAGTCTTATGATCTAAGCTTCCAATTAGAACCCTCTAAATGCCAGCGAAGATGAATCTGTCATGAATCTTCTTCTGCCTAAACTGTTTTATGCGTTCCTGATCTAATCTTTCTTTTGTTCTTTTTTAATTAGAGAAAGCAAGTTCGTTGTGAAATATTCGCATGATGAGCAAAGTTTTGTTGTTCTTTCATTTAAATTGTAGAGAGCTCATATAAATAGTTTAGAAATGAATGGAAATTATATATATATATATTTTGGGTAAATTCACCGTCGATCAACAATTTAGCGCGGGAAAATTCACCCTCATGACAAATTCACCTCAAGGAAAATTCACTACCAACAATTTCACTGCCATGGAAAATTAATCACAAACTTTTAATGCCATAAATTTTCTGCTGTGGTTGAATTGGTGGTGGTGAATTTTCCTTGAGGTGAATTTGTCATGAAGGTGAATTTTCCAGTGGTGAATTTTCCTAGAACCATACAGTTCAATTAGTTAGATCTTTAGAGTGGAAATTTATCAGATGTTGAATTTTCAATTGCATGAAATAGTCCAATTCATAATGTTGGAGATTCCCACAAAATTGTGAACTACTGATGATATGTTTTTTTCCACACCGAGCTTGATTTTTTAATTAAGAAAACAACACAAGAAAAAATGAGAACTTCTAGGAAGAAAGCTCTCATAAATCAAAGCCTGTTTGGAAAAAGTTTTAAAATATTCTACCAGAAGATTCATCTACGCGCATTAGCTGTTTAGTGAAAAATAAAAAGTTGTAAATCCTATCTTCTAGAAGATGGCTCAATAGTCTACAATCTGTTCCAGGAAAAGAATAAAAGTTTCCAAGGGAATTTAGAGTGTTGTAATTGGAGGCTTCGATACTAAGAATCCTTTTCCCTTTTTTTTACAAAAATATTTTCAATCGTAAAGGAATCGTTCACAATTATTTTACCACCGCAGCTCAGAGCTTAAATTTGATGGCCGTATGACCGTATTTAGAGATTTTTGCCGTAAAATACAATCAAATTTTAAGAAGATTGTATCAGATGAAAGGAGAGATTTTGGATAGACTGTCAAAATTTATATAGAATTATAATGATATATATATTTGATTTATATATAATTTTACTTACACTAAGGTATATCATAATGTTTTAAGGGCACCTTTGAATAGATAACCGTCATTAAAAAATTTGTTGACAGGCAAGATTGAACGTCAAATTTAAGCCGCTGCTATGGAATTGGCAAGCTTTGTGAAGAAGCCAAGTTTCTCCTACTTTTTTAATAGTTCCGCGTTTACTTGCTTCATCACACTTTCACCACTTCCATGGTCCCCTCGCAGTTTTCTGTTACAAAAATATTCTGAATCTCATACTTCTGAAATTAAGTCGATTATTTCCTTCTATTTGTATTCAAGAGATAATCGAAATGAAAGGCAACAAACATGAGGTTACTCTCAATCTCATTGGTATGAAAATAATTAATATAGATATCTTATATTTTAAACGATCAATTATTTTACTTTATTTTCTTTATTATGAATATGTAAAATTTAATTTCAATTTTAGAATATACAAAGAGTTATTTTTTTAATAAAATATTTATTTTAGTTTTATATGTAACTTTTAATGTTATTTTTGAAAAGTTAAGGTCATTATTTTGTTTTCTTTTTACTTTAAAAAATTAGTAAATATCATATATTTATGTTACTTTTTACTTTAAAAAATGTAGTAAATATCCTATATTTATGTTACTTTTTAATAGTTTAGTCTCTATGCATTAATACATATTTTATATTGTGATCTTCTCATTTAAAAGTTAATTATTAGTTCTTAACATTTTTTTTCAACTTCTATTTTATGATCACAATATTAAATGTTTCACTATTCAAGTTAAGTGTACAATTTGAGAAATTTTATTTTAAAAATTTTTGTTGTCATTATTCATATAAATTTTATAGACTCTAATTTAATAATTGTCAAATCAACAAAATTTATTTGAATATTAATTTTACCCACAATAATAATTTATGATAAATATTGATAAAAAATCAGTATCAATATTCATTTTACATGTTACATTTGATTAAAAATTCATATTTTGTGATGTATCAAATATGGATTTTACAACATATGATTTTGTAAAAATATTCTGTTTTAATTAATTTCTTTTGAATTTAGAAACCTGAAATTGTTAGAGCTTGAATGTAAGGTAATGTATAACTATTAGAGATGGAAATATAATACACTTTAGATGTTATTTAATAGCGAGGACATACCATAACATAATACATGAAAACATATAAAATTAAAATGTAATATAGTGGCATAGTATGATGGTTAAGTTGTAGTGGTGTTTTTCTTGCCATCAAGGTTCAAACCCTATTGGGGTGTAATTGTTGATTGTTTAAATTGGGGATGAGGTCCCCTATTTATGACCTCACTCACAAATAATAACATTGACTCAAAGTGTTTTTTAGCCTCAATATTACAATTCATATCACATTTCAGAAAAAATGACATTTAGTATATATCCTTTGAAAAAAAAGCTTAATTTTTATCATAAATATTAACTTGAATTAACTTCCTTAATTAACTTCCTTTTTGAAATCATCTTGGAGATTTCCTCATTAATAGACACCTTAATTTAACTTTTCAAGTGATATGCATATCACTTTAAGAAAAAAAATGTAAAATAGTATCACAATAATAACATTTTAGAAGATGATTTAATGTTACATATGTTGGATATTTAAAAATTAATTTATTATTTCAATATTAAAATTCATATCACATTTGATAAAAATTGAAATTTAGTATATCTTTTAAAAAGAAGCTTAATTTTTATCATAAGTATTAACTTGAATTAACTTCCTTTTTGAAATCATCTTGGAGATTGCCTCATTAATAAACACCTTAATTTAAATTTTCAAGTGATATGCATATCAATTATGATTTAAGATACCCTATATTTTTTAGCCATTTCTTGTTAGAAACATTAATTTTATTATATATTTTGAAAAATTTGGAAATCAAAGATACACCAAAGCCTTTTTTTTCTTTTTCTTTTGGCTTCACTAACATGACTAATTATTCTTTCAAAATACTAAAAAATTAATTATGTTATTATTAATATAGTATAAAAATCCATTATCCATTATATATTTCACTATGAGGTTAAAGCTACTATGAGGAAAGACTTGAAGATTACTAGCCTTGATGCTACAATAGAGAACTATAAAAGGAAACTCATGAATAGTGACAAGCATGACAAGGAACTACCTAAGTTCTATATCAATTTTCCTATGGAATATATTGAAAAAATTGTGACCTTGGATAAAATATGATTATTTCTATGGTTTTTTTCTTCTTATTTTATTTTTTCTTGTTATAGATGCTTTGTTTTGCATCAAATAATGCATAAATTATGTCTCTTTATATATAGGGTTTAAGGAATCCTTCAAAATTTATTTTTTAAGCTTATCAAAATCATAAATAATTCTAAATAAGATGTATAATTCTTAAAAATATCAATATATAAAAAAATATTCTAAACTAAACCTTCAATATATAATTTTTTATATTTAAAATTAAAATTAACTTTATAAAATAATGGAAGTGTTCTTTCTTATTATTTTTTAAAATTGAGATACACAAAAATAATGCATTAAATATAAGTTGAAAAAATAATAACTAAGTTCAGGAACTTTTCTTCATATCTCATATAATTCATTTCAATTTGCATTATTTTATTTAGGTTTATTTAAATATACTCTTATTATTGCATGCAATGTTATCAAAATCTAATTTTAATTTTAGAACAACTATGATGATGATTTGCTAAGGTATTTTCTCGTGATAATGCTTGGGCAATAAGCTCTAAAACTAAAGAAAAAATAGAATTAGTATCTAATAATCAAAGTCATAATTACAATAAGTATAGAAATCAAACATCCGTGCGAACCAATTCAATAGGAATTGTAAGTTTTCTAACGAGTTATTTTTCAATTAGCAAATTAGATTTGTTTCAAGAGTGCCAACTTCATAGAAGAGAATAAATAAGAATAAATACAAACACTTAATATCTTGTACTCTAAAATTCTTTAATAAATATATTGAAGAATTTAACATCTATTAAGAATAAATACAAACACTTATTATCTTATGATATAAAAACCTTTAATATAATATGAGAAATTTATTGTGTAGATAATTTTCAAATAAAATAATTTTAATATTTTATTTTTAAAAATATTTTAATTCAATATTTATTTCCTTAAAAAGGGTACTATAAAATAATATACAATATAAGGCGAACATTTAGTGTGTTGTAATTGGAATCTTTGATCTTTCTTTTCTTAGTGCTTTCCTTTTTTGGTTAAAGGAATTGTTCAGACTTTATAGCACCGCGTGTGGAATTTTTTATACTTGGGGAACAAGTTTAATAATGCGGCGTATTCTCACTTCCTCGCACTTTCATCTTCCTCTCTCACCATTCGCTTATAAAAGAAAATCTAAGTCTCAGACTTCTGAAATTAACTGGATTGCTTCCTTCTATTTGTATTCAAGAGATAAGTAAATTGATAAGCAACAATCTTGAGGCTATACAATGACGGTTAGATTTACTTTCCTTCCATCTATCTGGGGAATTTGTTGAAAACTTATAAGTGTTTCTGAAATACTTGAAGACGGATCTACTAGCAATAAATTCATCCGTTTTAACCTAATGAAATAGAATATCTTACTTGCAGGCATTGCAGATTGTGGAGATGCAAGTAAATATGGAGTGCAGTGGCTGCGAAAGGAAAATTCGCAAGGCTCTCTCTCAACTCAAAGGTAGATAAATTTATAATACTTTCAACCATTAAAATCACAATCATCTATTGTTATAAATTCTGAATATTTTGTTGGGTTTTTCAAAAAACAGGGGTAGACAACGTGGAGATCGACATGGCAATCCAGAAAGTTAGAGTAAGTGGGTATATCGATCGACAAAAGGTTATCAAGACAGTGAGAAGATGTGGGAAAAAGGCAGAGCTGTGGCCTTACCCATATCATACTGAGTATACGCCATATACTGATCGTTATTATGAGAAACAAACATTTGGTTCGAGTTACAATTACAAAAAGCACGGGTACAATGGTAGCAGCCACGGTTATTATCAAAAGCCGCCCTACTCTACAGTTGTAGACGATAAATTCTCAGATTTATTCAGCGATGAAAATCCGCATGCCTGCACAATAATGTAATATCATTCAGTTATTGTACAGAGAATTTCACAGTTGGAGGAAATATCTTTCGTTTGTAAGATGAAATATTTTTAAATACGTATTATTTACTTCTTGAAATAAAGTATGGTGTCAAATCTCAAATCACCCAAGGAACTAAGGAAGAAATTCCTCTGGGAGTTATATTTTTTTGGGCTACTTGCAGAACTTACCTTGAGCATTCCTTTTGTTTGTTTGTTTGGCTTGGTTTATGTGATGCTTTGTGCTATTAAGGCCGTTCAGAAAATTCTGTCTTTCTGACTTTTCCTCCATTGACATTTTTATCAACTTGCGTATCAAACCGCCATTGTTATGCTTCAGCCGTAGCCGCCGGAACTTGTAAGTCAAGTCCGCGTATCTACAGAGCTTACACAGTTTCCAAATACTTTTAAAATTTTTTTCGTACCACAGAAACAATGAAAAGTATGTGGCCATGGCATTGTTCGACTTGCAACCAGAAAGAATTACTAGCATAATAATACTAGCAGTCTCATACATGGCGGATCTTATGAATTTGGACTTTACATAGAATTTAAAGTTAAATTTGAATAGTCTAACTTGAAGCATTATAAACCTGATGTTAAAGTCCACTTGTCCATTCTTATAATGTGAAATTAAAAACCATTTGCATACAATGGGAAAATGGGTCTTTGTGTTTTGGAATGGAAATTTATCAGTTGAAAATTGGTTATGAAATTTTAGAATAAAACTATACGTCATGTTGAACGAATGTTATTGTTTGCAATCTATCCATTAATTTTAATTTGAGGTAATTAATCATAACTTTTTTTTATTAATATGTAATATTTAATAATTTTAGGTAGAATAGTTGTTTAAAATTCACTTGAATAAATAATTTTAGGTATGAAAATAATTTTTTCCTTATAAAAAGAGAATTGAAAAACTAAATAAAATTTAAATTTTTAATAATTAATTTCTTAAATAATAATAATCTGTTCAAAATTTCAGGCATAATATAATTTTAGCTATGTCTTAGTTTTACCTTTACTAGACCTAGATGCACATCTATATTTGACCTTTTTGCATAGGTTAATTAATGAATTGATTACTTATTATTTAATTATCTTAAGATACATATCCATACAAATACATGGCAGATTTAAAGTTGTGGATTAAACAATATCTAAGAAAAGTATGGAACATTAAATGATTCTCCTTTTTTAAAGACTTATTAGACATGTCTTTTATTACTAACATTGAATTAAAAATATTCTTTAAAAAAAGTCATTCCATTAGTATAGTCATGTCTTTTATTACTAACATTGAATAAAAATGTATTCTTTAAAAAAGTCATTTTTTATTTGAATATTAGTTATAATGGTCATCAAAAATGACTTTTTCAAAAAAGAAAGATGTTATAAGTAGTATCTACTACATAATTTTGGGAATAAAACCATTTTTGTGCTTACGATTTATGGGTTAGAAGAAGAATGCGATGATACAATACACATATTTTGCATTATTAGAATAATTGAATTAGAAGGTACGCCTTGTTTGAGGCAACATGAGAAACACCTTATTATAGAGTATGACATGAAAAACATATTTTTGCTTCCTTACAACTTGCTATGACATGGAAAATGTTTTATTATAGAGTATGTTTGTCGAAGCTAAATTTATACAAGGATTTGTGTACACATGTATCTATGTAACAAAAAATATATGGTGTTAAAAGTAAAACTACAAAACCCAGGCTTGTTTTCCTCCCTCCCATATTGGCATCATGAAGCCCCATGGACTCTAGCTACCAAATCCCTAAGCAAAAAAAGGATGAAATGCCCACAGGAGATTTCATGGAGTTTCATTATACACTACACAATAAAAAAACTTGGGGAAACTCTGATGTTTTCATATATAATATCTAATATTATTGTTTTTTCTTTAATGTGGCAACTTTAAGGGAAAAAGGTATCCTAGTTTTCAAATCCTTTTGCATGCTTAAACCTAGTTCCTGCAAATGAAATACAAGGGTATGTTAGTGCACAAGCAAGCAAAATAAAAAAAGAACAATAAAAAGTGAGTGAGTATATGGGTAAAATTAATATATACTATGTGAAGCTAAAAATAATCAATAATTTTTACAATTAGTTAGCCAAATTTGTCTATTGACAATGGGAAAGTTTTTTACTTACATATGTTGCAAGTATGGGCTAGTCTGGTGGTGTTGTCATTGATGTTGTCATTGATGTCAACATTGTTTAGTATGTTGCAGATTATACATGTATAGTTGAGATGCTACTGAGATGTTGTGAGTACATGGAGCTATCTTATATGGCTGCAAATGTGTTGTGATGATGAGTTTCCAAGCACTTTTGAGAAAATGAATAAAGAAGAGAAGTGAGACGGATGAATGTGTTTAGATTGTACTCTGTGTTTTTGTTGTGTTGATCCTATGCTTGTGCGGCTCTGGAATTTTTATTACAGTGATCTGATGGTGATATATTCTGAGTTTTAATTTTTGGTGAGATAGTACGTGAAAGTTGTGTCCATCGGCATGTGTGTTCTACTGACATAATTGATCTTTTATGGATTGGGAGAAATAATTTTTCTTCACAATCCTCCACTGTTTCACTTTAGATCTTGCAGATCTAGAATATGTTTTGTGAAGGTCTTTTCTATGCTTTGGTGAAGAAGGTTGAAGTTTGGTAATTTGGAAGTCATGTTTCTATATTCCAGTACAAGTTTGCATAGTTCAGATGATCTGGTGAAAGGTATTCAGTGTATGAAGTATATTGTTTTGCTGTGGATGTATCTGAAGAAGTCTAAGATGAAGTCTCATGAATAATGAAGTGTTTGAGGTGTTTGTGTGTCATCTTCTTGTTGAGAAGTGTGTGCATAAATGTTCTTTTGTGTTAGGTTTGGCCAACCTGGTGTTTACACTTCATTCAAAGAATAACATTTAATTGAGAAAGCATGTAGAAGATTCAAGAAAATAATTTTATTGGTCCACTCTTATTCCTTTCCACCATAGGAACTTTGAGTTGCCAACCTAATTTGAATTTATGAAATGGGTTATTTTGTGGCCGACCTTGGTAAATGCTTCTAAGGTTGAGAATGGTATAAAAACAAGTTGAATTGTGAAGAGTTGTATGATAGTGTGATGCAAAGTAGCGAAAGTGAGCCACAAATCATAAGAGTAGAAGTGTGTGTGAGTGAGTTGTGATAGCAATTTTTAGTGTGTTAAAGGTAGTGAGCTGAAGGTTTTTGTAATCCTCCGAATGTGTTTTAATTGCAGTGGTGGATATTTTGTTCTCTTTTGTATCTATAGGCAATGAGCCTCCCTATTGGACAGTGAGTCCTTTGTAGGCAGTGAGCCTTTGTATTTGGATAGTGAGTCCTCTTTTGGGTAGTGAGCCTTTGTACTTTGTTTATAATCTTTATACTGTGAGTTAACCCTCACCATGGTTTTTCCCTTATTGGGTTTTCCACATAAAATTTTGGTGTTTATTGTGTTGATTTACTTTTTGTTATTTGTGTTTCATGCTCATATTTAATAACATAATAGTGTGGTCGAAGAATTGATAAGTGATAAATTTTTCAAGTTTGAAGTTGTGTGACAACTGATTCACCCCCCCTCTCAGTTCTCCTATGCCTATTTAACAATTGTTATTAGGGCTTTTGGTTCCTTATATAGAGCTTAACCGCTTAAGGAAGATCCAATGGCACACAAGTTAGCTATCCTTATGTTTGATACAACTAACTACAATGATTGGAAGGGACAAATGAGAGGATATATTATCTCTCTTGGTTTCAAGACCTGGAAGGCTATTGAGAATTGTATACACCTAAAAATGGTCACATCACATAGTTTGGTAATTAATTAAATATTTTTAATATTTAATTAAATCTCTGAATTCCATCTGCGTATAAATAAATTTAAATAATTTATTTATATTGTTCATTATTTCATTTCGATTAAATAAATAAGTTTTATTTAATCATCTTTTCGTATTCATTTCTTAATTAATTAAATAAACATTATGATTTATTTGTATTAATTATCAATAATCTTGGCTTGAATATTTTATTCAAATAAATATTAGGTATTCTTTTCTTCTAAATTCCATTTACAATTAAATATTCCAAATATTTAATTAATTCCTTTCTAAAGTCACATTACAATTAAATATTCTAAAATATTTAATTAATTCTTCTAAAGTCTATTTGCAAATTAAATATTCTAAATATTTAATTGAAGTCTTCTATAGTTCTAAAATTAAATATTTCAAAAATATTTAATTTCTTCAAATTCACATGAAATTAAATTTATTTATTTATTTAATTAGCATTATCTTCAACAACCATGAAACAAACTGCCAAAACAAAAAACTTAAATTCCTCTGTTTCTGTGCAAGCTTATTCCCATGGGTTGAAGACAGGCTTCCATTCTTCCTCCAACCTCTCAACCTCTTCCATCTTCCTCTTAACCTCTCCATCTCTCACCATTCAAACTTACCAGACCCTCATAGCCATTGATCTTTGCCAACCAGAATTTTGCCTACAAAAGCTATAAAAAGGACTGCCGGGTCTTTGCAATTACAGAGAAGCTTTCAATAGAATAACTATAGCCAAATTGCAATAGCATAAGTCTTTTATAATTCAAGCATCATAGCATAGCATAGTAGCATAGCATATCATGGCATATCTATTTCATTTCATAGCATCCCCAATTCACAGCCCCTGTGCATAATCCACAGCCCCTATGCATATCCGTATCAGTATCTTCCCTCCACCAACATATAGCATAGAGAAGCTCTATCACTTTGCATACTCATTCTGCAGATTGCCATTTGAAGAAGCCAAGCTTACACAATCTGAGAGTAGCAGCTTCTAACAAATCTCTGGAGATAGAGGAAGATGGAACGCCTCTGAAGAAGCTTCATTTATTTCTTTTGAAATCAATTTAATTAGCTTTCCTTCAGTTTAAAGTTCCATTATTTGTGTTTTGTTTATTTCAATTTGATCATACATATTTAACATACACATTTTTGGCGCCCACCATGGGGCTCTTGCCCCCAATTCTCACATCTTTTTGCAGGTTTTTCTGACAGGTTATGGTAAAAAACAACGGATTAGCACAAGAAACACGCTTTAGCACAGTTTACACCTAGTTTAGTGCCCGTAATCCATCCTGCAGCGCCCATAAGGCATCTTGCAGCACCCTTGAAGATTATTGCAGTGCCCATAAGGCATATTGCAGTGCCCTTGAAGATTATTGCAGCACCCTTGAAGATTATTGTAGCACCCTTAATGATCCTGCAATGCCCATGATGATTCCTGCAGTGCCCATGATGATTCTTGCAGCGCCCATAATGTCTGTTGTAGCGCATTTTTGAAAAATCTGCAAACTGTAAATTGTAATTTGAATACAGCTTGACTGAATCCAATGTGACCGCGGACAGTAACAAACTATAAATATAATTAAGCAATCCTAAGGTAGTCACATAAATGGAATTAAGCAATCCTAGGGTAGTCACATAAATAAAATTAAGCAATCCTAGGATAGTCACTTAACTTTTAATTTTGGGCTAAAAAGAATTTCATGTTTTTGTGAAGCAACATCTTCACCTAGCATAGTAAATTTTTATTTTGGGCTTAAAACTGAATCTTTGATTGCTTTGCTTAAACAGTGATATGCCTATGCTCTCCCCTTAATGAGGTGATCAAAATGCCAAACTCATCTATTTCTCTTTATGCAATTTCCAATTTTATTAAAACCTTTTAGAGAGCCTGCTCTTGTGGGAAAAAGTACTCACCCAAGAGGAATAACTCAAGTGGGTTCAAGCCAAAGCCAGGCTATTCCACCCCACTCTAAAATTTAAAGAAAAATTGGGGAAACCCTCTTTTGACGGTAGTGTGCATTGATAACCATCCCCAAAGCCTTTGTTCTAAAGGTAGGGAGGTCTCTCGAGGGATTCTATCATTTGCCGCACTGAACGGAAACCCTTACTATGAACTTAGTGTAGTATCCTACCGAGTCGGTTTTTGAACGTCATAATAATCACAGTGCAGGGGAGGGAAGAATCTACCCGCAAGATACTCACCATATAACTGCCAAGGACTATTTGCTCAGGGGATCTGGTATCCACTTCCGTCACTCTGAGTACGCACTGGAAAAGACAAAAACATGGGCGCCCTTTTGGGGTGACATGGCTGTGTGAGTCGACGCAGTTTTAAGATGTGGGCTGTTGATTACTATGATGACCTACTTGAGAACTAAGAGTGAGTCTGTTTGAAATGCTTATCATGTGTAAAACCTGTTAAAACAATTTTTGAAAAACATTTTGATCATACACTTGATGTTTAGCATAGTACTTAAAACAACTATTCTACAAATTGTTTGATGTGTTTTCAATACATTAATTCAGTTAAGATCATCCAACACTCGCGATCACATTGATTACTCTCATGTTACGAAATTGGAAATCCACAACTTTTGTTAAGAAGTCCGTTCTCAAAAGAATCAAAAAGCCAAAGAAACCCCTTAGCTACAAGAAACTATTGAAGAAAAGATGATTCTTGTATCAAAGCCGAAAAGTTTTACTCAAATATAGAACCTTTCTTCATCATATCATGACTGTGTTAGAGGTTTCACTGATGATTATGCTATAGAACCTTTGTACTCACAAGCTTTCTTTCAAAGAAGAGCCCTTTCTCAAAGGCATAACCATAGTCAACGTATTCATTTCTGTTATATTCCCCAACCTGCAATTGAATATTCTACTCGTCCAAATCAAATTTTGCAATAGAGAACTCAATCACAATAGGCATTTCTCACAAATCCATCCTTTTACGAAACTAGGATCAAACTTTATAGCTAGTGCAAAATCATCTTTTTCTTGATCTTTTGCTTAAATTCCCACCAACAGGATTTTCATCCTTTCAATTAGGGAACAACACAAGCTAAAGGTTAGAAATCTTTCAAGTCATAGAATTTTCATTCTATCCTGACTTTCATATCTATCACAAAATTACACTATTTCATTCTTTTGATCACAAGTGAGTAGAATTTGGAACAAAACTTATGCTTGTCTTCACGAGATCTCAAAAACACATGGAAAAAGATGAAGGAGAAACTACTACAAGCAAAATGGGTGACCATAATGAGAAAGAAGAGGATACATTTAATGTTGATGAATTAATAGAGGAAAAGCTTCAAGAAGCAGAGCAAGATCCCCAATTCCATACTCTTATGGAAAGGATTTTAGAATGAAACAAAGAAAGATATTTTCTTTCATTAGCTAATCAAGGAGCTAAGTTACCTCACAATTTCGATATAGAAGGGATTAAACAGAATCCTAAAACTCCTCTTAATGACTTTAGTGCCCTTACTCAATAGATAAAAGAATTACAAGGGCAAATAAAGGAGATGCAAGGGGGTACAACAAAGAAGTATGTTTTGGAAGACATATCTCCTTATCCATTTGATAGGAGTCTTCAAATGATCCCTTTTCCAAAACATTGCGAAATCCCTAAATTTGATAGGTATAATGGAAAAACTGATCCCATTGAACATGTGAGGGATTTCCGAAATATGAGTCTAGAATTCGCTTATGATGATACCTACTTAATGCAATTGTTTCCATGAAGTCTAGGTGCACAATCCATGGAGTGGCTTTCTAAGATCACTCCCCCCATCAAAACCTTTGAGGAGTTAATAAATCAATTTATATCACAATACTCCTATAACATTCAACACTAGATAACAATACTTGATCTTTGTAAAGTGAAACAAAAAGTAGGAGAATCCTTCACTACATTCTTGCAAAGATGGAGAAGGTTATTCGCACGATATTAAAAAGGAAAAGATGGATATCTTCATCAATAGCCTAGATAAAGAATTAAGCTATAGGCTTAACCTTCATTGTCCTCATAACTTTGAAAAATTGATTGAAAACGCAATCACCATTGAAGGGGCCTTGGTTAAATGAGGAGTGATAAAACTTGATAATCCAAGTACATCCAACCAAAACAACAAGATAAAACAAGGTTTTGGAACAGAAATAAAAATGTTTTCAATGATGGTATAGTAGATGCAAATAATCTACGAACAAGACCATCTATCTTTAATCTATCAAGTGCTCTATGAAACAATCAATAAGGAAGTACCAACCAACAAGGAAATACCAACCAACAAGGAAGCAACAATCAAAAGGACAAAACTTCAAGCAAGAAAGCATGACAATCAAAACACCAAGGATAATCGTGGTAATTTCAATAACAACCTGGGCAATACCCAAACATTAAATTCGTCTCGACCTTCATTCTTTTGAAATCGACGGAATTTTACCACTTTGGGTCAATCTCTTGAGTCTGCTCTCAAGGAGCTTCTTGATAATAAGGTTATCACCTTACCACCACAAAGAGATTATGAGCCACGAGTTAAACCGCCATCATGGAATGACTCGTATTATTGCAATTATCATCATGTAAAGGTCATAGAACAAATAATTGTCAAGCTTTGCGAAATCTTGTACAAGATTTAATTGACAATGGCACCATTACAATTGAAGGACATCATACCAATGACGATCATCAAGCTTTCAAAGATCCTTTACCGAACTATCAAAAGGGGGAAACATTAGATGCAAAAGAAAAAAGCATACATAATGTTGAAGACAATATAATCCGTCATATCTATGCTGATGATCAATGGGTTAATGTTATCAAAATCAAGGGAAAACAAGAATATCAACAGGTTAATGTGACCATGAGAGGACAAGCAAAAGTTGTCCTAAAAGGAAGTTCATCTAAGGCAACTATTTCTCCTCCAAGTCATTATAATCTAGTTGATCAATTGAGAAAAACATCAGCTCAAATCTCCATCCTTGAACTTCTCAAAATATCCCCCATACACAAGAATATTTTAGAAGAGGCTCTTGTAAACACAATTGTTGACATTGATCTAGATGTAAACAAATTTCAAGCTATGGTGGGACATTTTTCTTCCCCCACTTGTCTTTCATTTTCCAAAAAAGATGATGCTTCCATGGCACATCTACATAATTCAACACTTTAGCTTGAAGTCATGATCCATAAACACCGAATCAGACATGTCTTAATAGATGGAGGAGCTGGTTTAAACATTTGTACTTTAAAGTTAATACATGCCTTGGGAATATCAGAAAATTCTATTGATCCACGAAGGAAAATAACTATCAAGGCATATGATGATGAAGAAAGAGCTTCTAAAGGATTAATAATGCTACCTATCAGAGTGGGACTTGTTGTGAAAAATACCTTTTGTCAAGTTCTAGATCGTGATCTTTCTTATAACATACTCTTGGGTCATCCATGGATTCATGATATGCAAGCAGTACCATCAACGTATCATCAATGCCTCAAGTTTCCATATGATGGACAAGAAATAACCATACAAGCTGATTACAATAGCACACAAACTTGTTCAAATCTCTGAGCAACTCAAGACACCTTTGTGCCACATAATAGGGAAGCTCTTGTTGTTTCTTCTCCTAATCTACAAGTCCAATTGCAAGAATTGACAAAGAATCTTGACACTAAGCTAAATTTTAAAGACAAAGGGGTAGGTGAATATTCACTATCTCTTTCTACCTTACCTCGTTCTCTAAGGTCACATGGTCATCCAACCTTATCAAATCAAAAGATTGCAACAACCTCTACATCCCAAGCTTCTGTGCCAATCACAAAGTCTGACAGAAAATTCATTAAAGCCAACACCACTGAAGAAGAAGTTGAAGATAGGAACATCCTAAGTTGGCTATACAAAGATGAAGATTAGTCTCTCTTGCACATTAAGTTACCTATAGAACAATATGATAAGGGGTACGCTATCATGCAGAAAATGGGCTATGAAGGAAATGGTCCTATAGGAAAGAGAAGAGAAGGAATCATGGAACTAATTCAACCTATTTCAATACATCCAAATGATAAAACAGGACTTGGATATGGTAAAGATACAGAAGACTCTACTTCACAGCAAGCACAACCAACTCATGAAGGAGGATCAACGTCAGATAAACCTCATGAATTAGTTTTCCAATTGCAGAATAGTTCAGATACTGATTCTAATGAATATGAATGGGACACCATTTATAATGATGAATTTTGGAGAGACAAACAAGTTGATACCATACACAAATATGCACTCGTTCTCATACAAGGAGAAGGTTCAAGCCCTCCACTTGATTATGTTTTACAAAGCAATCATGACTCAAGTGAGGACGATTCAGATTTTAATGAGATTGACGATCAACAGGAGAATACCATCATAGACCTTGCCTACCATGAAGATGATAACCACATCATGACTTTGACAGCTCAAGACCTTACCCAACCTAATGATCCTATGCCTTTAGTTTATCCAGAACTTATTGATTGGGACAATGATGCACCTATCCATTTCCCTACATTTCATGATGATGAGGACATTATAAATTTCCTTTGTTCCTCTAAAGAGGAAAACAATTGTTTCATCCAAGAATTTCATACTTATGATTTTGATAGGGAGGGTGTCAAGTCTCTTAGCTGCAAAATAAATGAAATAAAAGATGGATCTATTGGTGAAAACCAAAAAATGGCAGTGGTAGATCACAACAAGAGAAAAATAAAGAGCGAATCTGACAGTGAAAACCTTTCTGAGGCACTGAAGGATGAGAAACTTGACACTCTTCCCAAGCATTATCATGAAAGATCTTCTATTTTGATCGAACCAACATAATCAATCAACATAAGTACAATAGAGTAGCCAAAAGTTTTGCAACTTGTAGTGTCATTAACAGTTGAAGAAGTCCTAAAATTCATGGAATTCTTGAAGGAGAATCAAATCAATTTTGCTTGGTCATATGCTGATATGCCAAGGTTAGATCCTAATCTGATAATGCATCATTTATCTATAAACGCAGGGGCAAAACCTGTGAAGCAAAAACTTAGAAAAATACATCCACATGTTGCATTATTGGTCAAAGAAGAATTAAAGAAGCTTTTGGATGTTGGGTTCATTCAGACTATTGACTATGCAGAATGGATTTCCAATATTGTACCTATTTTAAAGCCAAATGGAAGGATTAGAGTTTGTACAGATTTCAGAGATTTAAACAAAGCTTGTCCCAAAGATGACTTTCCTTTGCCCAACATAGATATGATTGTTGATTTAACTACTGGCCATGCAATGTATTCATTAATGGATAGATTTTCAGGATACAACCAGATAAAAATTGCACCAAAGGATCAAGATAAAACAGCGTTCACATGCCCTTGGGGTACCTATTGCTAGAACGTAATGCCATTTGGGTTAAAGAATGCCGGAGCTACTTATCAAAGAGAAATGACAACCATTTTTCATGATATGATGCATACATTCATGGAAGATTACGTTGATGATCTCCTTGCCAAATCTCATACAAGAGAAGGACATCTAGAAATCTTGTCAAATTTTTTTACCAAAATGGAGAAGTTCAATGTTTGACTTAATCCAAAGAAATGTGTCTTCGGCGTTACATTTGGTAAACTCCTAGGATACATTGTTTTAGAAAAGGGCATAGAGGTTGATCCATAAAAAGTATAAGCTATAATGGACATGCCACCACCACGAAATATTAGTCAGCTTCGATCATTGCAAGGATGACTACAGTCCATCAGAAGGTTTATAGCTCAACTGGCAGACAAAAGCTTACCATTTACACATTTATTGCATAAAAATGTCCCATTCAAATGGGAAGATAAATGTGAAGTAGCATTCAATTAGATCAAGCAATATCTTATGAACCCACCAGTTTTAATTCCACCCATTCAAGGAAAGCCACTCATACTCTATATTTCAGCAATAGAAGTATCCTTGGCAGCATTACTATAACAAGAGGATTCTACAGGTAAAGAAAGGGCCATATACTATATCAGTAGAACTTTAACAAGTCACAAGTTAAACTACACTTTCATAGAAAAAGCTTGCTTCGCAGTAGTGTTTGCTTCTCAAAATTTGTGACACTATATGTTGGCTCATACAGTTAAGCTGATAACCAAGATTGATCCACTAAAATATCTTTTAAGCAGGGCTACTTTAACAGGGAGATTTGAAAAATGGGTAATGATCTTAAGTGAGTTTGATATTCACTATGTAGATCGAAAAGCTATTAAAGGACAGGTCATTGCATATCAGTTGGCTGAAGCACTTTTACAAGAAGAAAATCCAATGCACATTGAGTTTCCTGATGCAGATGTCTTCACAGCAACAATTCAAAAATCATGGACATTGTACTTTGATGGATCCTACACGCAACAAGGCTCGAGGGTAGGAATTCTTTTTGTCACACCTGAAGGAGATAACATACCAAAATCATATCGATTGATGTTTCCTTGTACAATTAATATAGCTGAATATAAGGCATTGCTTATAGGGATAAAAATAGCCTTGGAATGGCGAATTACAGAGCTGCAAGTCTATGGTGATTCACAACTTGTCATCAATCAAATCAATGATGATTATCAGACTAAAGATGATAAGTTGCTACCTTACAAGAACATGGTGGATGATTTTAAAAAGTATTTTGTCTCAATCAAGTTTTCACAAATCTCAAGGATTGATAATAAAGTTGCAGATGCAATGGCTACAATTGCTTCCTTGTTACAATTGTCAGAAGGTAAAAAATGGTATGAATTTTTGGTGGAACAATTGTTTTCTCTTGCCTATGATAATCCAGAGACCCAAGTCATATATCATTTAACCGGTTCTGACTCACCTTTATATGGAAAGACTTATACCTATTTAAAATATAACATCTTACCTCCAGATTTATCCCGCAACCAAAAAAGGAATTTCATATGCCAATCATCCTGTTATACCTTGATCACCGACATCCTTTACCAATGTGGTCTTGATGGTACACTCCTTCGATGTCTTGAACGTGACGAATCTGAAAAATCCTTACAAGAGGTTCATGGTGGTATTTGTGGAACTCATTCAAGTGGTTTGACTTTAGCCAATAAACTTGTTAGAATGGGATATTATTGGCCTACCATGGAGAAAGATTCTTTTACTTTTGTCAAGAAATGTTCTAAATGTCAGATCCATGAGAATCTTATTCATGCACCTGCATAGGAGCTGCAACCTTTCACTCCAACATGGCCTTTTTCTCAGTGGGGACTAGATCTTGTTGGAAAAATTTATCCTTCATCATCAAATGGGCATAAATTCATTATCACAACTACGAAGTATTTTACAAAATGGATTGAAGCTGTTCCTTTGATGACCATGACTGGTAAACAAATCTCTTCATTCATTCTGAATTACATCATCTACCGATATGGAATTCCTAATTCTATCATTACTGATAATGGGAGGCCTTTCAAGAATCAGGATGTTGATGAACTTTGTGAAAGATTTCACATCCAACACAGGTTCTCTACACCTTACTATCCACAAGGTAATGGTCAAGCAGAAGCTTCCAACAAAACAATTTTGAAGATCTTAAAGAAGATAGTAAATGATGTTGGTCGTAATTGGCATGTCCAATTAAATCTAGTTTTGTGGGCATACAAAACCAGCATTCGCATACCAACAGGAGCTACCCCATATGCCTTGGTCTATGGAGCAGAAGCAATCTTACCACTAGAGGTTGAAGTACCTTCACTTAGGGTCTTGCTCAAGGGGCTGATAAATGATGAAGACTACAGAGTATCTCGCTTGCAAGAGTTAGAACTATTAGATGAAAGACGTCAACATGCAGCTAACCATTTGAAGGGTTATTGACAAGTTATGTCTCGTAGCTATAATCACATAGTTAAACCACATACATTTCAAGTAGGTGACTTAGTCTTGAGGGAAAATCCACATAATCAGCAAGACAGGGAAAAGAAAGGAAAATTTGAACCAAACTGGCTTGGTCCATTTGTCATCATTGCAACATACGGTTCTAGGGCATATCAGTTATCCACATCAAAAGGGGACTTGTTTGAAGAGCCGATCAACAACATTCATTTGAAGAAATTCTATGTCTAAATCGTCAAGTCCTGAAAAAATCCAAAAATCATAAAAAGTCCTAAAAAAATAAAAATAAAAATAAAAATCCAAAAACATCAAAAAAATCCTTAAAAAGTGCAATAAAAACAAGTGGTGAAAACCTGACAAACAGGCGCTACTTGTAATCAAAATGGGCTCCTCCATCTATTAGCTTATGTCTTGCATTCACTTTCCCCATCATCTGTTCATATTTATCAACTATACATATCCACATCATATGGCAGGAATCTTTATGTTTCATCATGGCTTGATGAAATTTGTACATATCCTTAATCTTTAAGTTGTGTTTACATTGGGGGCAACAATATAGACTGAACAAGCAAGGAGGGCAACAAGCTTTTCGAACATCATAAACAGACACAAGATGGTTTGTCAAAATGCAACAAACATTGCCATATCAAATCAATCACAACATGCTTGTTCAATGCCAATTGAAATCAAGACAACATGATCCAAACAAACATCAAAACAAAAACATCAATGATGATAACCAAAGTTGGATGATCTTAATATGAATAATGTTTGGAATATTTTAAGCAAGATCTGAATGGTTGTTTGATTTTCTATCATATCTTTGGAGTAATTCAATGATGTACTGAACTAGAAAAGCAAGGAAGGAGTATGATTTTTCTTTGTCTGTTGTTTGCAAGTAAATCATTAGTACTATGCAAATTGGTCGCGAGACATGCTCTACTAAGTATCATTGATAAAATTTGGGTAAAAGCACAAAGCTATGTCACACTTTATAAAGGAAACGACCAACGTTGATCCAATTTTTAAACTTGAATCACTAAAAAGTGGCATATATGTTTTGAATTTTGAAATGATGTAAAATAGTAAAATATGTATTTTTTAGTATATTTTATGTTTGTATTTTTTAAAAAATATAAAAAAATATTTTAAGCTAGTTTTTAATAAATTTAAATTATAATTTAGTTGTTGATAAAATGCTGAAAAATGAAGTTGCATGGGACGTCAAACCTTTTATAGTAATTTTTTTTTTCTTTCAAATTTTTCGTGTACTTATAACTTGAAATTTTTGTGCATGGATATATTTTTTTCCAATTTTGATAAATATATATTTTTAAATAAATATTAAAATGTGCGTGAATAAAAAAATAATTGTTTCATTGGACGTCAACTTTCATATTAAATATTTATCTAAAATGGAAACAAAAATTATACCATCTTAAAATAGATTCTTTTATCTAGTGCATCATATTTTTTTTATTTTTTTTAATAAGTTTTAGTATTTTTCCTTGGCATAGTAATCAACCTCATATTTTGTGTTGAAAACCTACTTTTAGTAAAAATAAAAAATAAAATATTAAAAATAATTAAACTATTAAAATAAATATATTTTTGAAAACTACACTTATGGATCTACAAAAGGGTATTTTTATATTTTTTTAAAATCGTTGTTTACATTAGCAAGAGTTATTGAAACTTCAAGTTTTTCAAATAATTTAATTTTTTGGTAAATTGGACTCAAAGTGATGCTCCATACAATTTTAGCCAACAATTTTAGTTGAAAAAGTTGTGGAATCATATAACTTATCTAGAATGAATCTTACTAGATCATATGTTTGACCAAAATTGATTTTTAGTTAGAAATACTTAAATTCAGTTGTGCTAATAAGTTGGCTGAAAGTGTGACACAACTTTGTGCTTTTACCTATTTCGTAATTTGCATGGGAAATGGGTTAACTCTTGTCTATTTATGCAAGCAATACTCAGGTCATCTCGGTTTAATTATACCTAGATGCTTGTATTATCTTGCTATATCAAAAATTATGAAAGCAATACTCAGGTCATCACTGGTGCTAACATACCCTTTGATGCTTGTATTAACTTTCAACATTTCAATGCTCTATGATGATACAAAAAGCACAAATAAGCTCTCCAAATGGCAATATTGTATGAATATCCTACATGGTTAGTATAGATTGCATTCATGTTAGGATCTGCATTTTGCATTTATAGATTTTCCCAAAAGCTGGAAAAATATCAAGTGTTTCATATCTTTTTACATGACTGAGTATATTTTGACATTCATAAAAACATCATTTCATACATTTTTCATGTACATATTTGCATCAGAAAATCATAAAAACAAAGTGTACATCATAATCAAAACATTTATAAGCATTCATCATATTCATATAATCATTTATCAATAGATTTCACTCATGCATATATATACATCATAAGCATAAAAATTGAGAAACTATCATATCATAACACATCATGCATATATAGAAAATCTATCCACTCATCATAAATCATCGCTGCATTTCATTTATTTCAAAAATGAATGTCAAAATATACAAAGATGTCAATCATATATGATATAACATCATCAAAAATGAGATCATCTCAAGGTGTATACAAATGTCTAAACAGAGTATCATAAAAACATCATCTAGAATGCACTAGGAAGTGCTATCCTTTGATGGTGCTGGTCTGGGATTTGTACCACCTGCACTTGATGGACCTACTCCACCTGTCCCTGATGGTCCTCCTGGAGGTAATGGCTGTGTCACACCCCGACTGGTAGTCCGAGAGCGACTATGAGTAGATTGAGACTGTGTATAACTCTCCCTCCGCTCAGGTGGAACAACATCATGATATCTGGTCCTGTAAAACTTGGCCTCCTGAGTGGCTTTGGTCACACCTCTCTTCATGTCACCAGGCAAGGTAATCGCTGCCACTCTTTGTAGACTATCCGCCAAAGCAATGGCCTGCTCACCCCGCTGTCTGGCTGTATCCCTCTCAGCAGTAACTGAAGTCAACTGACCCTGAAGCTGTGTAATCAAGGTCTATGCTTGTGCTAGCTGACTCTGTAAGCTCTGCACTATACTCTGTAAAGAAGATATCTGACCTGACACCACTGGATCTACTGAAGGTGATGGATCTGTATGTCTCATCTTCAGTACACCTCTACCACCTCTCCTACCACCTCTATCACCTCTCCCACCATCACCACCCCTACCTCCACCCTCCTCATCATCACCATCTCCCTTTGAATCATCATCTCCTCCACTCTCATCATCATCATCTCCCTCCAAATCATCACCCTCTGAAGCTTCCTCTCTCTATCATCTCTGACTGCCTCTCTATGGTCTCTGTACAGGAACTAGTCCAATAGGCTCATCAGGATCGAACATACATGGTGCAGGATGCTCTAGCACATACTGGATATACTCTGGCATCGTCCCTGTGTCAAGGACATCAACTCGGTAATCCCACATCACCACTCCTAAATTGGTGAACTCTGCCACCACTGCCTCATACGAAATCCATGGACCCCATACTGCAAGCTCTGGCTATCGTCATGCATAAATGGCAGAACCCATAGGCATATCCTGAATCTGACCAAACTGCCGACATACCCATCCAACAAGAAATCTCTCAATAATCCATGAAGTATGGCCAATAAGATATCTGAACGTACAGACATAGGGAATCTCCCTCGCATCCTTTGGCCATGCCTCACACTCTACATATGGCCGCCAACATACTGTATCAAGACCATCTAAGAGATGCTGCCAATGATCTAGTTTGCCCAATCTCGGCTGAGCAATAATATTGGCATATCCCCATTTGTATGATCGACCGACGAGTTGTCGTCCATGAGTCAATGGTCGCAAAATGGAAAAGTGCTCCCATGCCCATATCCGTAGTAACGAGCAACCAGCAACGAAACTCCGGCCTCTACCATATACAATATGATGTAACTCATCATATAAGTGAGCAAGCATGCATGTCCCCCATGCATACTGTGTCCCCTGCATCACCATACTCTCCAGAACCTGACCCCATCCTACTGTGAACCCCTTCGACCTATGGTTGGGGCACAAAACACCTCCAATGAAACTTGCAAGTACTGATGGTAAAGGTGGTTATGAATCTGCCATCTTGCCCCATGGGATGAAGTATCCAGCAATATAATCATCTTTGAAAATCCTCCTCAAAGCATCAGTGCCTCCAGCCTCTCGGCTATCAAAGACCACTATCTCTCCCATCACTGGGATCCTCAAGATGCGATATACGTCCTCAGGGGTCACTATAATCTCTCTGGTCGGTAAATGAAATGTGTTGGTATCACTATGCCACCACTCTGCAAGTGCTATCAATAGAGCTCTGTTGAGGCGCACCTCAGGCATGTCAAGCAACGAAGTCAATCCACATGCCTTGATCACATCCCGATCTGACTGTAATAGATGTGGAATCAATGTCCATGTACTCGGGAATGTCTCCTTTAACTGCAAAACACCCAATCTCTCCTGTTGCAACATCATCATGGCAAATCAAAATCAATATCAAATCATCAAGATTAATCAATCAAATCTAAATATCAAACTATTTATTTTTCATCATCATGGACAGCAAATAATAAAAATCACGTTTGTTTTTAACAACCTTAGAAGCAAACAAATCAATCAAACTATTTGTTTTTCATTTTCATGAAAGCAGATAATCAAAATCATGTTTGTTTTTAATGACTTAGAAGCAAACTTATCGGTCCTATTTGATTTTAACAACTTTAAAAGCAAATTTATCAGCTATTATTTGTTTTCCAACAACTTTGGGAACAAATTTATTTATCACAACAACATCCAATCATGGGCGCTATGAAAATGGTCATGGGCACTACAAGATCAAGGGTGCTACAGAACTAATCAAGGGCACTATAGAATTTATTAAGGGTGCTACAAAATGAAATGCGCTATGAAAAGAATTAAGGGCGCTACAAAAAGTCACAAATGTGCTACAGAAACAAATGCGCTATAGAAAATATCAAGGGTGCTATGAAAATTATTAAGGGCGCTAAAACACAATATTTCACAATCAAAACATTGATGAACATGCAACGAATGGAAAATTTTCAAAAAGCGGGAGTTTCATGGGGTACATACCGGGGGTCCATAGTGTGTTGGCCATTGATGTCATTGGATGCACTCAAAACAGTGCTGGTGAATCGGAAGTGCCATAATTATCTCTCTAGAGCTCAAAATTTACAAATTTTACTAGGTTAAAATGGAAAATGACATGGAAAATGACATTTTTTACCTATTTAATGGCAAAATTGGGGCATTTTATCACATTTTAACATAGCAGGGGCAATTTTGATCATCAATTTTTCATTTCACATCTCTCCGGGTCAATTTCTTCACATCATTATTTTCAAACGATGAATCGACATCTTAAAAATCATAAAAATCAAAAATTTCAAAAAAAAATTTAAAAAAAAAAATTCAAAAATTTACGACAATGAAAATCTTATCTATTCATCGTTCGAGGGGGCATATACTTATCAACATTCGACATTCAAATTTTTGGGGCAAATTTCAAAATTCTTTGAAGCAATGCGTGAAAACACATCACTTCAAAGAGGGGCAAAATGTATACACCTAAAAATGGTCACATCACATAGTTTGGTAATTAATTAAATATTTTTAATATTTAATTAAATCTTTGAATTCCATCTGCATATAAATAAATTTAAATAATTTATTTATATTGTTCATTATTTCATTTCGATTAAATAAATAAGTTTATTTAATCATCTTTTTGTATTCATTTCTTAATTAATTAAATAAACATTATGATTTATTTGTATTAATTATCAATAATCTTGGCTTGAATATTTTATTCAAATAAAGATTAGGTATTCTTTTCTTCTAAATTCCATTTACAATTAAATATTCCAAATATTTAATTAATTCCTTTCTAAAGTCACATTACAATTAAATATTCCAAAATATTTAATTAATTCTTCTAAAGTCTATTTGCAAATTAAATATTCTAAATATTTAATTGAAGTCTTATATAGTTCTAAAATTAAATATTTCAAAAATATTTAATTTCTTCAAATTCACATGAAATTAAATAAATTTATATATTTATTTATTTATTTAGCATTATCTTCAACAACTGTGAAACAAACTGCCAAAACAGAAAAAATAAATTCCTCTGTTCCTGTGCAAGCTTGTTCCCGTGGGTTGAAGACAGGCTTCCATTCTTCTCTCCAACCTCTCAACCTCTTCCATCTTCCTCTCAACCTCTCCATCTCTCACCATTCAAACTTACCAGACAACCTCACAGCCGTTGATCTTTGCCAGCCAGGATTTTGCCTGCAAAAAGCTATAAAAAGGACTGCCGGGTCTTTGCAATTACATAGAAGCTTTCAATAGAATAACTATAGCCAAATTGCAATAGCATAAGTCTTTTAGCATTCAAGCATCATAGCATAGCATAGTAGCATAGCATATCATGGCATATCTATTTCATTTCATAGCATCCCCAATTCATAGCCCTTGTGCATAATCCACAGCCCCTGTGCATATCCGTATCAGTATCTTCCCTCCACCAGCATATAGCATAGAGAAGCTCTATCACTTTGCATACTCATTCTACATATTTCCATTTGAAAAAGCCAAGCTTACACAATCTAAGAGCAGCAGCTTCAAACAAATCTCTTTAGATAGAGGAAGATGGAATGCCTCTGAAGAAGCTTCATTTATTTCTTTTGAAATCAATTTAATTAGCTTTCCTTCAGTTTAAAGTTCCATTATTTGTGTTTTGTTTATTTCAATTTGATCATACATATTTAACATACACAAGAATAAGCATACACTTCCATCTGGTGGTATTAATTCTGCAGATGAGATCTCTTCTTATGAAGAAAATGAGAAGGCGAAGTATGCAATTTGCAGTGGTTTATCTAAAAATGAGTGAGTTAAGGTTAATTCTCTGGATATTGCATATGAAGTCTGAAAGAAGTTGGAAGACATATATGAAGGAAATGTAAAGGTGAAATTGACAAAGAGGCTAGTGGAAAAGTGTAGATTTGTGAACATGAGGATGGAAGATGGTGAAGAAATTACAAGTTTCTTTCATAGAGTTGAACTGACAACAAATGAAGTTAGAAATCAAGGAGGAAAACTATCAGATGAAGATATAATTGAGAAGATCCTGATCACTTTATTAGAATGCTACAATGACAAGATCTTTGTTTTTGTAGAAATGTATGATCCTAAGAAGTAAACCCTAGAAGAGTTGTTCGACACCTTGCAAGCATTTGAGATAAGGAAGTTCTGGAAAGATGACAAGACAAAAGAGAAGACAAAAACTGCATTTAAGGATTTGAAGATTGAAGAGCTAGATAGCGATGATGAAGAGTTGGAAGCAAACTTTAGTAGGAAATTGAAGAAAGGTACTAGAAAATATAAAGGTATGTTACCCTTTAAATGTTTCAGTTGTGGTAACATTGGTCATTATGGGCTGGTTTTTTGATTGACTTTTCTAGTCTTTTGTGGTTGGTTGTTGCTTTTTCTGGTATTTTCCTTTTTAGCAGTCTATTCTTTCCGCTGGACTTTTTTGTCCTCTTTCTTTTGTTGAAAACTTGGTGGTTTCATGTCCCTGTCAAACCCGTTTTTTCCTTTATCAAAAACATTGGTCATTATGGTTCGACATGTCCGAATAGGGATACATATAAAAAGAACAAGGGTTAAGAAGTTGTACTATGTTAAGGAAGAGGCAGGTATTTCTGATGATGAATCTGAAAATGAGGCTAATGATAGTGAATGCTTATTCTTAGCTTTGGAAAATAAATCTGCATTCACTAACTTTGGAAAATGTTTAAGTAAGAAGGATCCGAAGGTTAAGAAGAATATGATCAAAGGTACTATGGTTACTACTTTTCATGCAAGTCAAGATGAAGACTACTAGGTAATTGATAGTGGATGTTCAAATCACATGACCGGACATAAGAGTAAGTTCACTAAACTTGAAAAATATGATGGTGATTTAGTTATGTTCAATGATGATTCAAGAGCTAAGATCTGTGGTAAAGGTTCAATCAGTTTCAATGGAGTGCATAATACTGATGATGGGTGATCCCACAATAGTGGTTTACAATTTTTGGCCAAATAGGACATTGAAATTATTATTTTTAACTAAATCTTCACATTCGGGCACCTATAGCGGCTAAACCGTGAGGAATTTGAAGATGATGCAAAGTAGAGTCTCATCACATTTTGTCTGTAGACTCTAAAAATTATTTTTTCAAAATTTTTGGAATCAGATTGTACTTCTTTTTCCATCTCCCACGAAAACTGGCTTTTTTCAGAAAACAACATTTTTAAAAAGTGGCGCACACCGTATAATGCATAACTTTTTTTCCATGAAGGTTAAAAATATAATTCTTTTGAATTTAGATTTGTAACTCTGATATCTAGTGCTTCCACTTGGTTAGATAGTTTTTTATTGAATATTTTTTCTTTAATCAAGTTTCAAAGTCAAACCAATTACAATCCAAACATAGCGCGATTGTATAACATGTAACTTTTTTGTATATATCAAAATTCAATTTATTTTTTTGTTGGATCAAGGACTTCAATATCTGGTGCACTCATATTTTTCAATTTTTTTTTGATAATCTGCTATTTTTCCACATGTGTAGAACAAAGACCTTCATTTTCAATGAAAAACCAATGTTTAATAAAACTAAAAAAATAAATACATAATGAAACCAAAACATATTAAAATTATATTCGTTGGATAGCTCGTTCTGAGGACTACCTGATTCTAGTTGGGTTTCTGAAGAATCCACCATTTTGATCCTCAAACCAACCTTCGAAGCGTAAAATATTAGGTTTTGTTTGTGTCTGAGGGGGAGAATCAGGGTTTAGGGGGATTCGAACGAACCCCTAGGGGTTTGAACGAAGCCCTAGGGGTTCGACTGAAGCCCTAGGGGTTCATTTGAACTAGGGTTCACTCGAACCTTGGTTCGAGCAAACCACCTTGATTACATGTATTTTGATTGCTTTTTGGGCAAAAAAAGCATTGAATGGGTTTAATCGAACCCTAGTTCTAGCAAACCCATTTTTGGTTCGTGCGAAGCTTCAAGTTCGTACGAACCCCCAAAATCAAAAATATTGCCATGGGGTCATTTTTTCTCAATTTTCCTTCCTCCAAATTGTAAACCACTATTGTGACTTCACCCTGATGTATATTATGTAAAGGGTTTGAGGCATAACCATATGAGTATTGGGCAAATGTGTAGTAATGGCTTTGAACTTATGTTTCAGAACAATACCTGTGAAATCAAAAAAGGATCCACAAAAATATGATTGCTGCTAGAAGAACTCATGGAAAAATCTATTAGCTGAAGGGAGTTGATGGTCATTGTCTTGTATCTCAAATCAATGAAAGTTGGTTATGGCACCGGAGAATGGGACATGTGAACTTTGATAACCTGGTCAAGATCAATACTAAAGAGATTGTTCGAGGACTACCGAGAATCACAATACCTACTAATGCTATTTGTAGAAGTTGTCAATTGGGGAAGCATACAAGATGTAGCTTTAAGGGAAAAAAACATTCTACTATTGGAATGTTGGAGTTAGTACACACTAATCTTTGTTGTCCAACTAAGACCGGAAGCCTGAATGGTGACAGACATTTCATGTTGCTTATTGATGATTACACTTGAATGACATGGGTTGCTTTTGTTAGAGACAAGAATCAAGCCTTGGATAAGTTTTAGGTATTCAAAGAAACAGTGGAAAATGAAGTAAATCTAAAAATCAAGTGTTTGAGATTTGATAGAGGTGGTGAATTGACTTTTGGTGAATTTAATGCATTCTATGAGAAGCATGGCATAAAAAGACAATTTTCTGCTCCAAGAACCCCACAATAGAATGGAGTAGTGGAAAGGAAGAACAGGATAGTACAGGAAGCTGCTAGAACTATGATGAAGGAGTGCAATGTACCAGATGTATATTGGAGAGAAGTGATACATATTGTTGTTTATGTTCTTAATAGAGTTTAGATTAGACACAACAACACAAAGACACCTTTTGAGTTATGGACTGGTAAGACTCCTACTGTGAAATATTTTAAGGTATTTGGAAGTAGATGCTATATTAAAAGAGATGATGAAAATATTGGAAAGTTTGATGCTAGATGTGATGAAGGAATATTTTTTGGATACTCTATTACTAGCAAGGCATACAAATGTTTTAACAAAATATTGGGAAATATTATCGAAAGTGCTAATATGAAAGTTGATGAGGACATACGCAGACCTATTGAGATAAGTGAAGTTGAACCTGATGATCCTATCTGTGGACATGTACCTGAAGAAAATAAGGAGAAGGAAGAAGAATAGAAAGAAGAAGAAGAACAAGTGGAAGAAGAAGAAGCGAATGAACCAGAACTTGCTACTAGGACTCCTAAATATGTATAGAAGAATCATCTAGAAGATCAGATAATTGGAGACAAGAGTGGAGGTGTGAAGACAAGAAGCAGAGTTGCAGTTGAGGTAAATTTTTGTTTACTTTCTAAAATAGAAACTAAATCTGTAAAAGAAGCATGTGAAGATGAAAGTTGGATGAGAGCTATAAAAGAGGAACTGTAGTAGATAGAAAAGAATCAAACATGGGAAATAGTCCTTAGGCCTGTGAACAAAAATGTGATTGGCTCAAAATGGGTGTTCTGGAATAAGTTGAATGAAAATGGAGTAGTAAGGAATAAGGAAAGATTGGTATGCAAAGGATATTCACAAGTTGAAGGTATAGATTTTGAAGAAACATTTTCCCCTATGGCCATAATGGAAGCTATCAGAATGTTTTTGGCATTCTCTGCCCACAAGGACTTCAAGGTATGTCAAATGGATATTAAGTTAGCTTTTCTAAGTGGTGAGTTGGAGGAAGAAGTGTACATGGAGCAACTTGAAGGGTTTTAGTTGTCTAATAAGCTGGACATGGTTTGTAAATTGATGAAAGCATTGTATGGATTGAAGCAAGCTCCCAAAGTTTGGTATGCAAGATTGGACAAATACCTGACAAAGCAAGGATTCAACAAAGGTTTTGCTGACAACAACCTCTACTTCAAAGTGAAAGGTCATAAGATGTTGATTGTAGTTGTTTATATTGATGATATTATTTTTGGTGGAAATGATGGCATGTGTAAAAAGTTTGCTGAAGAGACGCAAAAAAAATTTGAGATGTCTATGATTGGTGAATTGAATTTCTTCCTTGGTCTACAAGTGAATTAAAATGGTAAAGGGATATTCATTTCACAATCTAAGTATGTAAAAGAGTTGAAGAAGTTTTGGATGGAGGATTCTAAACTAGTTTGTACTCCTATGGTAACCAGATGTAAATTGAGCAAAGATGATGAATCTACTAAGACTGATCCAAGCAAATACAAATCCATGATTGGAAGACTATTGTACCTCACTTCTACTAGACCAGATATTATGTATGGAGTGTGTTTAGTTGTTATATTCTAAGTAGATCCTAGAAAAGCACATCTTATAGCTAGAAAAAGGATATTTAGATATCTTAAAGGTACACGAGATTATGGACTATGGTACCCTAAGAGTAATGATTTCACCTTGAGTGCCTATATAGATGTTGATTGGGCTAGATGTATAGATTACCAAAAGAGTACCAGTGGTGGTGCTTTCTTTCTTAGCGAAAGATTAGTTTCATGGTCGAGTAAAAAGAAAGACTCAATTTTTTTATCTACTACAGATGAAAAATATATTGCTGCAACATCCTACTGCACAAAAGTTTTGTGGATGAAACAAACTCTAAAAGACATTGGTGTGGTATGTGATGTGCCTATTTCTATTTTCTGTGATAATACAAGTGTAATAAACATTTAAAAGAACCCAGTTATGCATTCAAGAACAAAGCACATATCTATCAAGTATCATTTTCTGAGAGAAAAAGTGCTAGAGAATGAGGTTAGACTAGAGTATGTGACAACAAAGGAACATATTGTAGAAATATTTACAAAGGCTCTTTCGAAGGATAATTTTGAGCATATTAGGGAGAGGTTGGGGGTCATTGGCCCTCCTAACTATTGATGGTGTTTTTATGCACTTCTCAACACAGGCAGTGCGTAGGTGCACTACCTCTCTTGAAAGACAATCTCCCACAATCGAATTGTAGAACACTATCCCAAGGTCTCTCAGGTGTCAAGTCATGACAGTGCTTAGATACCTCACTAGTTTGATATGATTTGCTGGAATCACAAGGCGGTCTTACAAAAAATACAAAGTGTGGACACAAAGCATGAAGTTGGATTTTCAAATGGAGTTCTTAGGATAAAGGCAATTATGCGTTGGCTGTAGGTTTAAACAATAATCTTGGACTCCATCTAGTTGTTGGATATGGCTTTACAATGTGCAATGAACCTTAGCATAGGTCAGTTACTAAAAAAAAAGGAAAAGGGCGAAGGGGAGGAAAAGTTCCTAAGTCTGAAGCTTGCTATGAATAGTGACAATGGAGTTCCTGCAATGGACAATTCCTCAAAACAATGTCCCACTTAACCAAGGATTTCACAGTATCATGGAAATTGTGTTATCTTCTAAGAGATGTAGATGTTTCATCCTTCATCCACCACATACATGCATGAATCAAGAATGAATGTTTGGGGCAACTTCAAATTAAGTCTAGGCTAACTTTGCACAGCTGTCTACCTTCAGCAAACAACAAAAAGTATGGACTAAGGGATCATCAACAAGGCAGTAATTTTTACAATCACCCAACAACATTCCTAAGATTTATCCAAAGAAAGTAAACAGCTAACTAAACAACCATAAGATCTAAGCTAAACATCTAATATTGGAGAATGAATTATGTCACATGGGATAAACCAAGAAAATACACCAAAGTCAATGATATTTCTTATAAATTCAGCATGTCTTTACAACAACTCAACTCTCACTTTTGCAAATGAGGGGAGTGCTCTATTTATAGTTTTTAAAAAGTTAAATGAATGGCCAAGATTCATTCTCATTATGTGGCCAAGATTCATTACAAAATAGGGTTTCACCTACTCCCAAATAGATTTACAATTTAAAATACATTTTCGTCCTTTCCCTATTTTGTCTTCTAGTGGGTGGCACTATAGCTTTTTCGTCCTGTAGCTAATTGTTGTTTTCTTTGCTGTAGCTACTCTTCAAGGATGTCTTCTTCTTTGGATGGGCTGTCCTCTTGCTCCTCGGAAGCTGCGTGCTCTATATACTTGAGGATGACAGCTTGGAGCTTATCTATCTCGAGGATCTCACATCTTAATGCCTGGTAACTCCATTCCTTAGCATTCTCTTCCAGCCGCTTCCAATCCTCGTCATACTTCAAGCCTTGGTCCCTGAATAGCTCTGATCGGTCAAAGGCGCGGGCAGCAAAAATTATGAACTCCATTGTGATTTCTCTGGCTGTCCCATCCTTCATCTTCTCCTAGAAGTATGGCTTGATCTTTTCTGCATCCATTTGTATCGTGGGCATATCATAGCCCGTCATCAGCTTAAGGTATTGGGTGCATTCCGCCCAGATTTCCTTAATCCACTCAATATCTGGATCCACCTTGCTTAGGATTTGTTCCAACCTCTCCTTCCGGTTGTCGAGGTCTCTGCGCCATACGTCCACCAGCCAATGATCTTCTTTCTTCAGCTCTAGCTTCTCTTCCCATGTGTCTTAAGGCATCTGAAGGATGGCTTCAATTCTTGAGAAGGTGGAGTCGTATGTCGCAGCGAAATTGGTGCAGAGCCTCCTTGTGCTCTCCATGGATTGGATCAGGTCCAAGAACTTGTTGGCTATCCGCACATCCCTACTGATTCCCATGTTTTCGACGTATGTGACCTATCAGAACCAATCCTCAGTGGTCTTCTCTAAGTTCTTCCTTCTCTCCATCTTGTCAATCTGTTGTTTGGAGAACAAATGCGGTACAACTGTGGAGGTGGTGGACAGGTCGTCCATTGAGGACCATTGATGTATGTAGTCAGTTAGGGCAGCAACCTGCGCTTTAAGCTTATCCTTGGAGACCTTGTCCTGCTTTATTAGGTGCACCACTGTGGCCACCGACTCCTCTAGGTGTTCAACCTTTTGTTCCCTAGTTGTTGTCCCTAAGTTAATGGTGGAGATATTATAGCTCACCCCTACCTAGCCAATAGTAGGTGTTGCAATTTGTGCCACTCGGGAACTAGAAGCGTCCATTGTTATTTTGGAATGGACCTTGGGCTTCTTCTCCTTCTTTGTCGTACTCAGGGATCGAGCCAAGATGGCCTCCAATCTCGCCCTTGGGTCTTTCAGCACTCGGGTTGTCTTGTCAATTTGTCTCTCCAACCAATCAGGCATAACAGATTTATCCTTAGGTGCATCCTGGTTGCCCTCACCTTTCTCAGTTAGGGGCAAGACTTCTGCCTCCTTTTCCTTCTGGGGCTCCCCTTTCTCTTTAGTAGCGTCCTCCTCCTCTTCGTCGGAGTCGCGAATGAATACAAGGTGTTTGACGGGCAGCTTGGTGGACAATAGCCAGGTGGGACTTTCTTCTTTCATGGCCTTTTTTTCCTTCTTCTCTTCAGTAGCCTCGGCCTCAAGGCTCTTGGTAACATAGGTCTCAGCCTCAAATAAATCTTTTCATGGCTGTTCCTCTGGCAGCTACCCCTCTTCACCATGTGGTGACCTTTCTGCCTCTCCCCCAACGTCCTTTAGCTGCTGCGCCAACTCCTCCTCAAGGTCCTCATCGAAAGTCTGAATGATTTCTTTAGTGCCCGAGCCACCCTCTTCATCTCCGCTCTCAGAAGAGCTTGTCTCTTCTTCCTAATAGACCACCCTTTCAATAGTTCAGTGCTCATACTCGGGGTGCTCGTGATACTCGTCGACCTCCTCCTCGATAGGTTTCGAGGCTTCCTGCTCCTGCTCCTCCAACTCTTTTGAAATCTGCATTGTAGCTTCCATAGCTGGCAGCCCTGTTGGCAGTTGTGAAGGCTGAGGTGTTGCAAGGACTTGGGCAAGGGCCGCTTGGAGAGCTGGATTCATTAAGATTTGTGAGAGCTCAGGGGGGAGGCTTTGCATATGTCATATAAGGGCCTTGGGCATAGTGGCAGCAGGAATAGGCAGTGTTATTATTGTGAGAGGGAGGGAGGTAATTGGAGACATGGTAGCAGAGGAAGGAGTGGTCATGCAAAAGGAGGAATCAATGATGAATACTGACCCGACTGGGGGCGAAGGGGCAAGATGGACAAAAATGTCAACTGCCGGTGGAGATGCAGCGACCATAGCTTGGGAGGCAGACGGTGCAACAGGAGGGGTAGGGAGGGCCAAGGGAGGCTGCAATTTTGTCGTAGCCACCATCTACTTGAGCCTTTTGGGAGATGAGCCTCCTGTTTCTTTCTTTGCTTGCTCCTTGGGATCCATAGACTGTGCAGTCTTTGCCCCATTTCTCTCATGGGATCTAGTGACGGGGGAGACTTGGAGGTCTCACCAGTTGACGTGGTGGCGGCAACATCCTCCGTGGCGCTTGGCTCGCTCTTGAGCCCTTCATATGTTAGGACTACTCCTTGCCACTTTAGGTGTGCTACCTGCCCATTAACCCACTCCTTAGTGCGAGTGAGAATTGGCTGGGTTATGGTGTCCAAGTCATCGACCTCTTGTTCGTCCCAGTCAATCGATGGTATTGGCAGGTTAGCAACTGTAGGGTACCTTGGGTGCTTGATCATGGACTCGTCCTCTTCGACCTGGTCTGGCACCGGGAATGGTTGCACCCATCTTAGGAACAACATTGTCATGTGCATGTAGTGCCGGGCGAGCACCTCCTTGTCATCCTTACAGTCAGCCCAGAAGTATTCAATGTGGTATTGGTGGGCATATGTTGGCCCCAGTGCCTTTCTGACATGGCCGTGAGGGTCCATCCGTGGGCGCACGGTGTACCAGTCAAAATGATATTCCTTAAGCTCCTTCTCAGAATTACTGGCGCATTGCGAAGTCTATAACCGGTACAGGCCCTGGCCAAGGATCATGGGATATGAGATCCTTGCTATGTGCTTATTGCTGAAGACGGTCTGGATGTGCTGGAGCTGATGGGAAAGCTCCAGGAGGATGATCCTATCATTTGGGTACCGCGGCAATCTGTTTGACTGCTCTATGAATCCCTAGGCCCGGATGTAGGTAAACTTGGAGAACTGGATAAACAGGAAGGCATATTCCTTCAGGAGCGCCTTGGCGCTGTGGGAGACCCTCCTCTCGAAATCTCCAGTGATTAATCTGATGATGTGGCCAGTGAAGGCATCATTGACCCGACAATACTCCTTAAAGTTGCGGTATTGGAGTTGAGGATATTTGTCAAACGGCTTGAGCCCTTGCCTGTGCCACTAATCTGGTGCCACAAATAACTCGCTGTATTATCTTTGACCTGCCAGGGAGTAGACGAGGTAGGAGGTCATGTAAAACTTAGAGCTCTTCTTGACGTTGAGAAACTGCTCATGGAAGTAGTTGCTAATGATGCCTCCCTAATTGAATGAGACCTTGGTGTTAACGTCCTCATTCCCCCGCAGGATCTGCTTAATGTAGTAGGCCATCCACTCTTGGAAGTAGGCGGCCGCTGGAAGACCCATGATCCTGCTCAGCATAGTTACTAGGTCATGGTAGTCCTTGTGGAAATCGCTACATAAGAGTTCCTGGGAAACCTTCGCAGCGCTGCCCCATTTCTCCTTAAGCCAAAGGAGGTTGATTGATTTCTTACATCCTGATGGATTAGCATCCCACGTTGCTTGGCATTGTTCTAGCGTGGGAACCTTCATGTGTGAGAATGTGGGAATGTGAGATGTTTTCATGATTCCATCTGATGACATGTCTGTGAGGATGTTTCCCTCCTTATCCACAATCGTTCTGGTGTCTACTTGATAGGCTTCTCGGCAAGCCATCACTAGTTCGGGTGCCATGAGAAAGGGAGGGAAACCTGCAGCCTTGGCGATTCCACTCTACCATATTAGTCTAGCGTTCTTTGTTGTAGGGTTGACCTTAACCCTCTGAGTGAATTCATCTATGTCAACCTGACCAATGTTTGTATCTGAAATCTCCTTCCAGTTCGTCGAGACCTTTGACTGGAGTGGCTCACCCTGGAACTGAAACTTCATCTGATCTTTATCTACTTTTCCCTGAGGGGTCCTTCTTGACTTTTTTCCCTTTGCCTTTTCGGCGGAGGCCCTTGAAGTTCCTGCAGCTGATTCCATATATCTTACAAGCAAGGGTAAAGTCAGTGCAACAAAACATCAAAAGCGTTCATGTTAGTCCATATATCAAAGATAACACCTAAATAATCATTCAAGTATATCATAAATTTTATCCCTAGACATTATCGATCTTCATTTGAGGGCATTTCGACAATCCGGGCCCAGAGGGCCAGACTTCCCTGGCAGGAATGCTGCCTGGAAGAGAAAATGCAATGGAAAGCTCCCGAAGACCCTTCTTTGGTCAAATTTTAATGTTTAGGAGGCCCATGATGGAAAAGAGAAAATTTTAGGATGTGGGTCGAAGTCAGAATCTGGATTTGAGCTTCTTTGGATCGATCTAAGGGGCACCGGAGGTCTCTAGCCGGGAGGCAGTTAGGAGACAGCCGCTGGCAATGGCGGACAATAGGCAGAAACTCGGGGGCAGAAGTCCGAGGACCGGGGCCCGGAAGACAAAAGGGTGGCCGACGTGATGTTGGTTTAGGCTTGGCGGCTTTGGCGTGGTGGGGCCCGGAATCCGGGAAGACGTGACGCACCGGTCGTTGCGAGATTTCGATGATTTAAACGACGACGGCGAAGAGCGGCCCGGGGCCTAGAGGGCGGGAGGTAGCGAAGTGCTCACCGAAAGACATCGGTCTTGAGGAATGGCAAAAAATGAGGAGCGGAGGCCCGACATCCAGGGGCCGAAGGCGGAAATGATGGACCAATTCATTTGCCAAAGGTTAAACAGGCCGACGGATCGGCGGAGCCCGGAGGGCGGGACGCCGGGCAACGCTCGCTGTTATGAAGAAAGCGAGCCTCCGTCGGAACTCCAGAGACGGAACTCTAGGGTTTCGGGCCTGGGACAACCAAAGGACATGTCTCTAAGTTTCAATTTTTCTACGGTGGAGCCATGGTCGGGATACGGCCGTCTGGGAGGCAGGGTAATCTAGGCAATTCAAGGCATGGTGAAATGCGACCGGATTCCCGATGACCCAGATTCGGATAGGAGGATAGCTGCCGTTATGTCAGCAATCGGACGACGAAAGGGGATCGCGGGCCCGAGGAGTCCGGTCGCCCTGTGCGAAGAATAGCTGTGCTGGAGGAAAGCTCTGAAATAACGGCGAGGGCACCCCTGATAGGTTCGCCGATTTTGATCATATGGGTAATGGGCGCAATTTGGTGCTCTATCATTTTACTAGCCCCTATCGATTTGTTCATTCATTTAAAACTTCAAAAATCATGAAAAGACGTACGAGAGGGTGAGGGGATGGCCTACCTCGAATATGCTAAGTGGTGAGGCGTGGGATCCACCGGGGGTCAACGAAATGAGTTTGACGGCGAAGATCACGACGTAGCTGATCGCGTTAGGCTCCAAATGATCATTTGTGCAATTCACTCCAATCTGGATTATGAAAATGACTTTGGCGGGTTGGGCTTTTTATACCCCAATCACCATTAATACCTGCAATAAATACCTGTACGGCTGCAGGAAAAGTCGCTAGATTTGAATTTAGGTCGGCGGCGGCGGCGGAGACATCGGGACCCGACAGTCGGAAGGACACTGTGTGATGGCCGCTGTTTGATTTTCGCAAACTTTGAACGGCCACGGTGAAGATCGGCCCAGGGCCCAGAGTGTGGGAAGCTGGCAGAGGTCCGTCATCGAGGACGGTGAAACCGTCACGGAATTCTGAAAATGAAACTTCAGACGGTCGAGCCCAGAAGGTTCCGTGGCAGACAGGGATAAATGGAAGCACCGACGGAAAGAACCCAGGTGGGGCCCGAGGGGCAGGAGGCTACCGGAGGGACGCTGTCGCAGATAGCGAGCCCGGGACGGAAGTCCGTAAGTGGACTTTCGGGGCCCGGGGCCCGAAGGGGCAGGCGCTGCCCCGAAAACTTATGATGAGTTTTAAGCGGAGGGCGGCAGGGTGGGCCCTGACGGGCGGAAAGATGCCCGAAGAACGCCACAAAGGACGACCTTCACAAACGGGAATCCCAAATAGAGCACCCCGGACGCCTGGGCCCGGAGGGGTCCAGGGCCGTTCAGGGCAAAAAAAGCCAAGGGGACTCCCCAAGGCCCCGGAAGGCAGCAAAAAACCAAAAGCAGAGGCATGATTGATTTATGATGAAATCTTGGAGCAACATCGACCATGCAGAACATAAAAAAAGAGGGGCACTCAAAATGAGGCAGCCCCAAAAGACCCGACGAGGCGAAAGAAAAGAGGGTCCCCATTCCGAATGGGGCGTGTGTGCTAAGGGCACAAAAAATGGCGACTCCGCTGGAGAACGCTCTGGAGTGTTTTAGGGATAAATAGTCATTCAGGACCCAGAATCTTTGGTTTCGCAGACCACGAGTGGCTTCCGAAGATGAATCTCGGAGAACGAGATCCTTAATTAGGTTAGCTTACAGGACATCTTAGAAGTATGTGTAGTGAATTCATTCATTTCTTTGGGATAGTGACCATGGTTACCAAGCCAACCGAGTGAGCTACATAAATCACTTAACACCAAAAGTAACCTGGACATTTCCCCACTGTCAGTCAGGCGTCCATAGCCCCGACGGAGTTGTCGCTACAATCCCATGGATATTGCTCTACTACCGGTTGGGCGTCCATAGCCTCGGTAGAGTTATCCAAACACCCATATGGTTATTTTTTTTTTTTAGAATTCTTTTTTCTCTTTTTCTTTAATATTTCACTTCTCTTTTGCCATTTAGTTCGACCGGGTAAGCATTGAAGCCTACAATGGGTTTGAGAGTGTAGTGGTCACTAGGGTAGACTTTAAGATTTTCACTCACTGGGGTATCATAACAACCATAGTACGGTCCTTCATAATTTATTATTATGTAATTTGTGCGAGATCCGAGATGTGAGTAAGAAGATCTAGTGAAGGGCCAAGTTCTGAGCAGAGTTTAAACAAGGAAATCATTCACGAACAGCTTTCAAAGATCGATAGTCTAGAGTGAATGTTTAGCCAAAGAACACAAAGAGCGGACAGCAAAGTGAACTACTCATCAAGCAAGCACGGCCACTGCAAAGGAGTGGAAAACCTCTTTCGAAACAAAACTGCCGAGAGGGAGAAAACAAAAAGCGACGCAAACAAAACGCAAAACAAGTAAGAAAGCAACTACTCTAACCTATGTACAGGTATTTACAATGAAGAGCTCGAAGGAGCTCAAGCCTGGAAGTAATGCTTCAGGTGCTGCCCATTGACTGGCAACGAGACGTTCTCACCAGTTAAGGTCTTTAGACGAAAGGCATTATCTTCCAAAATCTCAGCTATTTGAAAGGGGCCAAACCAAAGCTTGTCAAATTTATTATGTCCCCCTTTCTTCTCATGGGCCTTGTCCCAATATAGGACCAGATCTATAATTCTAAAGGCCTTGATCTTGGTTCGACAGTCAAACCATCTCTTAACTATGCCCTGATGTTTGGCAAAATTTTTTATTGCACGGTTTCAGATTTCCTCTAGGTGTAGGAGCTCAGCTAACCAAGCTTCCCTACGATCTCCTCCCTCATAAAAATTGTTGATGAACTGAAGAGTAGGAATCTTCAGATGGATGGGGAATATAGGCTCTAGGCCATAGACAAGGTGGAACGGAGAATCGCCAAGGGCAGCCTTGTGGCGAGTGCGGTCATCCCAAAGGGTGAAACGGAGCTGGGTATGCCAGTCCTTAGGATTCTTATCTAGCAGCTTTATGATTACAGTAATTAGATTTTTATTTATGGATTCAGCAAGGCCATTGCCCTGAGGGTAGTAATTAGATGAGAATTTGAGGGAAATCCCATAGTCAAATGCCCAACTGAAAAATTTTAATGAAGCAAATGCAGGTCCATTATCACATACCAAAACATACAGACAACCAAAATGATTTAAAATGAAACTTTCTAGAAAATTGGTAACTATTTCAGTTGTGCATTGCTTACATACGATTTCCTCCGTCCATCTAGTACAATAATCAGTAGTAGTAAGAATGTACCTATGTCCTGCAGATGATGGAGGGCTTACTAGACCGATAAAGTCGAGACCCCATTGTGCAAAAGGCCTTACCTCCAGCACAGGCTGCAGTGGGACAACGACATTCTTCTCCCTGGTGGTGGCAGTCTGGCATGTGTGGCATGAACGAACATGGTAGTAGGAATCCTTGAAGATAGTGGGCCAATAGTACCCTGCTCTCAATATTTGATGTGCTATAGAAGAACCCGAACCATGGCCCGTGCCAAATTTATTGTGAAACTCCTTCAGGACGCGTTCTACTTCT
This sequence comes from Sequoia sempervirens, assembly GCA_007258455.2. Classification (NCBI taxonomy): domain Eukaryota; kingdom Viridiplantae; phylum Streptophyta; class Pinopsida; order Cupressales; family Cupressaceae; genus Sequoia; species Sequoia sempervirens. Next base: position 496,583,088 of record VDFB02193867.1, on the reverse strand, counting down.
TCCTTGCCAAGGCATCTCAGATAAATGCCTTCATGATTTTTCTTGTAGAGGATGGAACCCTATAACATGTAACCATTACTTTTCAATCTCAGGGCTCGCTTTTGGACTCCTTGCAGGTGCGGCGGACACTTATGATTTAGCAGATAGTAAATGAAATCTTGGTACCATTCTCTGGGGGAGACATCTTCAAGCTAGTACTACTGCATCATGAGTTCAGGTCCAGCCTTTGCTGCTGTTTCAGAAATTGTACAGGTGAGTGCCTGCCCTCTCACCAATTTCATTAATTGGATCTCCATATCATACTCCTATAGTAGGGTGACCCACTTAGCCCTTCGTTCACCCAATTCATTTTGCATGAGTAGTGTCTTAACTACTGGGTCAGGGACAATGGCAAACACCTTGTTGCCTAGAATTTAGTGTCTAAATTTCTTCACCCCTCTGACGAGAGCATACGCCTGCTTTTCTATGTTGTGGTAACGTAATTCAGCATTTTTGAGGGGGCCACTCATGAAGGTGATTGGATGCTCATTTCCTTTATCGTCCTTCTGGGTTAACATGCTAGCACAAGAGTGCTCTGAAGCAAATGAGTAGATGTAAAATGGCTTCAGATAATCCAGGATAACTAACACGGGGGCCTCATCAATGGCCCGTTTGATTTCTTCAAAGGATTATTTGGCGTCAGATGTCCATTCAACTTTGGTGTCTTGTTTGAGCATGACATTGAGAGGCTTGACAATTTCTGCGAAACCTGTGATGAATTTCTGGACAAAATTGATCTTTCCGAAGAAATATTTTAATTCCTTCTTGTTGTCTAAGGGCTGAATTTTGAGTAAGGACTCGATGCGCTTAGGATCAATGGAGATTCATTGCTCCAAAATGATGTGCCCGAGCAATCTGCCTTCAGTCACTCTGAAAATGCACTTCTTGGGGTTGAGGGAAACCCCAGACTCTCTACATCTCTGAAATACTTTGCATAAGTCAGAGACGTGATCGCCCCGCTTCTTAGAAAATACGATCAAATCATCCATGTAGATGATTATGCACTTGCCAATTAGGTCTTTGAAGGAAATATCCATGGTGCGTTGGAAGGTGGTGCCGACATTGATGAGCCCGAAAGGCATTCTTCTGTATGCGAACGTCCCCCGCTTAGTGGTAAACGTCGTCTTGTGGCGATCCTCGTATTGCACCATTACTTAGTTATACCTGGAGTATCCGTTGAGGAAATACATCATCTAGGAGCCGTTGATGATTTGCAGCACCTCATCTAGCGAAGGCACCAGATAGTTGTCTTTCTCCGAGGCACGGTTCAGATTGCGAAAATCCACACACAATCTAATCTCCCCATTCTTTTTCTGGACCGGGACCAAGTTAGCCACCCAAGTGGAATGCCTAACTGAGAAAATGATTCTAGCTGAGAGCAATTTCTGCACCTCCTTATAAACGACAGGTTCCAGCAAGGCATTGATAGGGCGCTGCCGCTGGCGGAATGGCCTTACCTCCGTCTTAAGAGGGATAGTGTGAGTAATGACAAAAGTGTCATAAGTTTTTAAATCTTCGTAACTCCATGCCACCACGTCATGATATCTTCGCAATGTATTCATAATTCCTCTTTTTTTCTCAGGCATGCACACTTTGCCAATAAAAATATTCTTGGTCTCCTCGGTTGTCCCAAGGTTATGAGTGTTGCACTGGTTACTTATAGCCTCCTTTTTTGTTTGTTGATCATGATCCTTGATCTGATCCAAATCGAATATGCATTCCAGCTGAACCATACCTCTGGGGATTGTATTGGTTTTGAGGTTAATAACCCCTTCTATATCTAGTTCGGCCTCCTGTGGATCAGCTTTGTCAATTATTTGAGCTGTGAAGACATCAGAACTTGTGTTGAACTGAAGGATATGCTTGTCGTCATTGAAAACTTTCATGTGAGTGACATTATCTGGGACTGATGGTGTGGATGTTAGCTCAACAGTGAATTTTTTGAGCCCAGACAAAGAGAGGGATTATAGAGTGCTGGCTGCCTGAGCCAAGGCATCAGCTATGCGATTCTGAGCACGAGGGATCAATTGTATATTGAATGCATCCAAACCCTCTAAGAGATCCCAAACCCTGTGCCTATAATTCATGAGCCTTCGATCATGACAGGAGTACAACTTCTTGACCTACTTAACTACGAGCTAGGAATCCCCGAAAACTTGCAGCACTTTTACATTTTTCTTTAAGGCCATAAGAAGACCAAGGACTAAGGCCTCATACTCCACTACGTTATTCATGCAATAAAACTGTAATCTGTGGGCAGCGAGAAATATTTTACCTGTTGGGCTGATGAGTTCGAATCCAGCTCCAGCTCCTTGCCTTGACTTTGATCCATCAAATCAGAGCATCCAGCACGCGGAGGATTCCTTGTCCTCATGTCTAATTGAACTTTCATTCCCTCTCGGCTAGACAGCTGGCCCTGTAATCTCAGAAGGATTCTTTGATTTGAGGCTATGATCAACAGGCGATTCTTGTGGTGCCTCCTTTGGCATTTCCATATGAGGGGCAACTATTTTTCTAACATGCGCCACTGCTGCTTGGCACAAGCAACAATCGAACTCGGAGTGTGCCGCATTGTGAACCTTACACTAGTTTGGCAATAAGAGATCTTGGAAATTCATTGGGGCCCCTAGGCTGAGTTGGTCCTTTGCGCATTTTTCCATGAATTTCTAGAATCCATTGAGCAATCCCCAATCGTCCTCCTTATCCGGCTCAACATCAGGTTCTACCAATGTTTCTGTGTCTAGGGGTATTTGTGTAGAATCGATCGAAAGACTACACAACACCAACAATACTTCATCTGCATGTTCTTCTTGAAGCCCGATCTCATTTTGGTAGGCAATAGGGCGGTAGTTCCCTAAATCAGTCTTGGCAAACAACACCTCGCTGAGATTATTGTATTCCGTGATCATGTACTTCATACGGGGTTCACGGTCGATACGGATCTAATTTGGTAGCCCCCTTCCATGGCAGCCACATGTGAGAAAGGTCTGTGGCGGTATATCCATTTAGTGCCTTAGTGAATTCCCTTCCCAAAATGATTCCATATGCATCAGAAATATCAACCACTTAGATGTCAATGACCTGTTGTATCCGTGGGTCTACGATAATTTACATTGGGATACGGTTTATTTAACCCACGATATTGATCTTTGTTTTATCTAGCTGGGTCACCTTTCTCTTTGACGGCGTGGGAGTGATGCCAAGAGCCTTGCATACTGCTAAGGGCATGATATTGGCAGACGCTCCTGAATCCAGCAGGCAGTTATGTAGGTTCTTCCTAAAGACCCTAATGGTAGTCAGGAAAGGGGGAGTTTTCGGTCTCCCTTGGAGGATGCCCATAGGTGTGTCCATTTGAGCTATTTGACCTTTATTCCTATTGCTACCTGTATCCTTGGCTTGCTTAAATTGCTGGTCTTTAGAAAACTGCCTGGCAGTCCTTTTCGGATCTTTTTCAATTTGCTTACTTGCTGACTGATTCATGGGAACATCCCTCCTTTTCCAGGCATTATCCTGTATTTCCGGTTCTTTCCTAGGCTCCTCGAAGGTTACCCTCTTAGCTGGGGTTTCTTGTATTGTGTTAGAGGATGGAGTCTTATTCAGAAGCCTAAAGAAAGCATGCCTCACAGCAGGAACCTTGAGTAATTCAAAGGCTGACAAACTAATTTTTACCTTCTTGAACTCTTCTACCAGATATTCGCCCATTTGCTTGATTTCTGAGCTAAAAGCTTGGCTTATAGCAGAACTAGGGGTTTGGACCTTTGTTTGACTAAACATATTTTGAGGCTGGCCTTGAGGTTGATTTTGCGACTGGTTTTGAGACTAGTTCTTGTTGAGGTATTAGGTAGGTATATGAGGAAGCCCAAGGTTATTACTAGTATTTGGATCAGGCGGGGTGGCGAAATTATTTGGTGGGGTAGAAGTCGTAAAGGGTCCGCTCGCTTGTCTATTCCTAAGGAAGTAGGGACTCGACCATTGATGGAACATGTGGACCTCATTTACAAATGATTCTTCTTCATCTACCAGACCATTATCTACTGAATCAAAAAGCTAAGCCAAAATTTGTTCATTACTTACCTCTTGCGCTTCCTCATCCTCAATAGGAGTAGGCTCGACTTCGGGCTCATTACTGTCACCTCGCAGAAACGGCGCCTGATTGACTACCAGACATGAGGAATCGTAAGACTTAGATAGGACAATGTCCCTACAATTGGCATTATTGACCGCGTTTTGTACTTCCACCTGAAAAATTTCAGCAGCTGCCTGGAACTTGAGACAATCCAGCTCAGAATGCCTGTTGGTTTTGTGAAGTCGACACCACCCGGATAAGGCTGCCTCGGCCAGATATACGCTGCTGGATGTTTTGTCATTGCTTGCCAGTTAATCAAATGGCATAGAGACACCACCATTATTGGGCCTTGTGTTCCATGTATGATTCTGCCTCTGAGAAGGTCTCCTTTCTGCATTTTGATTGACATTTTGCCCCCTCTCATAATTCTGCCTGGAGGAAGTGCCTATTTCTCGATTATCTCTGTTGTCTCTAGAGCCTCGGTCGTCTTGGTTGAGATTAGCCTGAAAATTATGCTGGGTGGCCTGCAACTAGTTGTTCTGGTTCTTTAGGTGCATCATTTTCATAGACATTTTCTTGATAATTTCTGTAAGCTCCTCCAACTTGTCTTTCTCAGTCGTGCCTCCAAGTGACAGGGGTAGATTTTGGAGAAAAGCAGGCGAGGCCACCAGCAAATTTTGGTAGGCTGGAGGAAAGTCCGGTCCTGACAGGTACAATGGCGCCTGGGGCTGTTGGGAATACGCTTGCTGTTGTAGAGCAATCTAAGAATAGTTGTACTATTGCTGGGGCTGCAAATAGGAAGGCGCAGGAGGCGCGTAATTCAATGGCTGCCCTAGATGTGGCACCATAGGTAATTGAGGCACCTGGTTCATAAGAGGGGTTTGGTGAGCAAACGCCTGATTAAGCCCCTAAATCTGCATTGGGTGGGCGACAGGCCCCAAAGAGGGTAGCGGGCCGGAGACATTTTGCCTCAAGTCCGCACTAGCAACAACAGCTTCTGCATAGGCGGCCAGTAGGGTAGCGGGCAGTGGGCGCATCTTTTTCACCAAGGCTGACGTGAGGTTGTCCAATGCCGCGTAGTAGACTAGTAGAGCCGCCGCATCATTGTGGAGGTACGGATCCTGAAGCCTCGTGTGAGCCCGATGGAAGTGGTCATTGAAGGAGCCAATAGGTTCGTTGACCTCCCTTCTGATAGACATGAACTGTTGGTAAAGGTCCGAAGGGTTGATGGGGATCTTGTATTTCTGCAGAAAGACATTCTTCATCAAGGTCCATGAGGTGATGGATCCCTTTGGCAGATTGATGTACCAGTAGAAGGCCTCTTCTACCAACAAATGTGGAAAGAGGTGACATGCAACGTCCTCATGGTCCACTTGCATTTCAGTGATTGCTGTCTCGAATATCTTAATATGCTCCTCAGCTGTTCTTTGCATATCGCATGGATGAAACTTTGAACAAAAGCCCTTCGAATTCTTGGGCATATCATTGTAGACCGCAAAGTATATCGGCGAAGGGTCATGCGCTAACCAAGCCATGGAAGGTGGTGGAGGTGGTATTTGCTGTTGAAGAAGGGGAATTTGAGGCTGTATTTGCAATACAACAGTAATCTGGGGCTGCACTTGAGCTATGGCTGTCTGGACGGTGCCTTGGGCTGGAAAGGCTAGGAGAGGAGCAATCCCCTAGCTGCTGGAGATATGAGGTGCAAATGCAGTTTGGGATGGTTGGGTGGAAGATGAAGGCCAACCAAATGAAGGTGAGGGTCAAATGGGGGCGGATGGAATGGAGGAAGAGGAAGAGGCAGCGCTACTTCCTTGTGTTCGTTTTGCCCTCGTGGGAGGCTGCAATTCTTCAAATTCTCCCTTGTTTGATGTTGACCATATAATCTATTGAAACCTCTTCGGGGAGAATGATCCGATTCGATTCAGCTTTGCTTTATCATTTAACTTAGCATTTTCACCGAGGCCCTCCTTTTAGCACCAGTTCTATTGATGGTGTTTTTATGCACTTCTCAACATAGGCAGTGCGTAGGTACCTCTCTTGAAAGACAATCTCCCACAATCGAATTGCAGAAAACTATCCCAAGGTCTCTCGGGTGTTAGGTCATGATGGTGCTTAGATACCTCAGTACTTTGATTTGATTTGCTGGAATCACAAGGCAGTCTTACCAAAAATACAAAGTGTGGACACAAAGCATGAAGTTGGATTTTGAAATGGAGTTCTTAGGATAAAAGCAATTATGCGTTGGCTGTAAGTTTAATCAACAATCTTGGACTCCATCTAGTTATTGGATTTGGCTTTACAATGTGCAATCAACCTTAGCATAGGTCAGTTACTAAAAAAAGGGAAAAGGGCGAAAGGGAGGAAAAGTTCCTAAGTCTGAAGCTTGCTATGAATAGTGACAATGGAGTTCCTGCAATGGACAATTCCTCAAAACAATGTTCCACTTAACCAGGGATTTCACAGTATCATGAAAATTGTGCTATCTTCTAAGGGCTGTAGATGTTTCATCCTTCATCCACCACATACATGCATGAATCAAGAATGAATGTTTGGGGCAGCTTCAAATTAAGTCCAGGCTAACTTTGCACAACTATCTACCTTCAGCAAACAGTAAAAAGTATGGACTAAGGGATCATCAATAAGGCATGAATTTTCACAATCACCCAACAGCATTCCTAAGATTTATCCAAAGAAAGTAAACAGCTAACTAAACAGCCATAAGATCTAAGCTAAACATTTAATATTAGAGAATGAATCATGTCACATGGGATAAACCAAGAAAATACACCAAAGTCAATGATATTTCTTATAAATTTCAGTAGCATGTCTTTACAACAACTCAACTCTCACTTTTTGCAAATAAGGGGAGTGCTCTATTTATAGTTTTCAAAAAGTTAAATGAATGGCCAAGATTCATTCTCATTATGCGGCCAAGATTCATTACAAAATAGGGTTTCACCTACCCCCAAATAGATTTACAATTTAAAATACATTTTCTTCCTTTCTTTATTTTGTTTTCTAGTGGGTGGCACTATAGCTTTTTTGTCCTGTAGCTAATTATTGTTTTCTTTGCTGTAGCTACTCTTTAGGGAGGTTTTCTTCTTTGGCTGGGCTGTCCTCTTGCTCCTCGGAAGCTGTGTGCTCTATATACTTGAGGATGATGGCCTAGAGCTTGTCTATCTCAAGGATCTCACATCTTAATGCCTGGTAACTCCATTCCTTAACGTTCTTTTCCAGCCGCTTCCAATCCTCGTCATACTTCGAGCCTTGGTCCCTGAATAGCTCTGATCAGTCGAAAGTGCGGGCAGCAAAAATCAGGAACTTCGTTGTGATTTCTCGGGCTGTCCTGTCCTTCATCTTCTCTTGGAAGTATGGCTTGATCTTTTCTGCATCCATTTGTACCGTGGGCATATCATAGCCCGTCATCAGCTTAAGGTATTGGGCACATTCCACCCATATTTCCTTAATCCACTCAATATCTGGATCCACCTTGCTTAGGATTTGTTCCAACCTCTCCTTCCGGTTGTTGAGGTCTCTGTGCCATACATGCACTAGCCAATGATCTTCTTTCTTCAGCTCTAGCTTCTCTTCCCATGTGTCCTCAGGCATTTGAAGGATGGCTTCAATTCTCGGGAAGGTGGAGTCGTACGTCATAGGGAAATTGGTGTAGAGCCTCCTTGTGCTCTCCATAGATTGGATCAGGTCCAAGAACTTGTTGGCTGTCCACACAGCCCTGCTGATTCCCATGTTTCCGACGTATGTGACCTGTCGGAACCAATCCTCAGTGGTCTTCTCCAAGTTCTTCCTTCTCTCCATCTTGTCAATCTATTTTTTGGAGAGCAATTGCGGTGCGACCGCGGAGGTGGTGGGCAGGTCGTCCACTAAGGACCATTACTGTATGTAGTCAGTTAGGGAAGCAACCTGCACTTTAAGCTCATCCTTGGAGACCTTGTCCTGCTTTATTAGGTGCACCACTGTGGCCACCGACTCCTCTAGGTGTTCAACCTTTTATTCCCTAGTTGCTATCCCTAAGTCAATGGTGGAGATATTATAGTTCACCCCTGCCGGGCCAATAGTAGGCGTTGCAATTTGTGACGCTTGGGAACCAGAAACGTCCATTGTTATTTTGGAATGGACCTTGGACTTCTTCTCCTTCTTTGTCGTGCTCAGGGATCGAGCCAAGATGGCCTCCAATCTCGCCCTTGGGTCTTTCAGCACTGGGGTTGTCTTCTCAATTTGTCTCTCCAACCAATCAGGCATAACAGATTTATCTTTAGGTGCATCCTGGTTGCCCTCACCTTTCTTAGTTAGGGGCAAGACTTCTGCCTCCTTTTCCTTCTGGGGCTCCCCTTTCTCTTTAGTAGCATCCTCCTCCTCTTCGTCGGAGTTGTGAATGAATACGAGGTGTTTGACGGGCAGCTTGGTGGACAATAGCCGAGTGGGACTTTCTTCTTTTGCGGCCTCTTCTTCCTTCTTCTCTTTAGTAGCCTCGGCCTTAGGGCTCTTGGTAACATAGGTCTCAGCCTCAGATAAATCCTTTCGTGGCTATTCCTCTGGTGGCTATCCCTCTTCACCATGTGGTGACCTTTCTGCCTCTCCCCCAACGTCCTTTAGCTGCTACGCCAACTCCTCCTCAAGGTTCTCATCGAAAGTCTGAATGATTTCCTTGGCGCCCGAGCTACCCTCTTCATCTCCGCTCTTGGAAGAGCCTGTCTCTTCTTCCTCATAGACCACCCTGTCAATAGTTCGGTGCTCGTACTCGGGGTGCTCGTGATACTCGTTGGTCTCCTCTTCGATAGGTTTCGAGGCTTCCTACTCCCTCTCCTCCAACTCTTTTGAATCTGCATTGTAGCTTCCATAGCTGGCGGCCCTGTTGGCGGTTGTGAAGGCTGAGGTGTTGCAAGGACTTGGGCAAGGGCCTCTTGGAGAGCTGGATTCATTAAGATTTGTGAGAGCTCAGGGGGGAGGCTTTGCATATGTTGTGTAAGGGCCTCGGGCATAGTGGCAGTAGGAATAGGCAGTGTTATTGTTGCCAGAGGGAGGGAGGTAATTGGAGACATGGTAGCAGAGGAAGGAGGAGTGGTCACGCTAGAGGAGGAATCAATGATGACTACTGACCTGGCCGGGGGCGAAGGGGCAAGATGGACAGAAATATCCACTGCTGGTGGAGATGCGGTGACCATAGCTTGGGAGGTGGACAGTGCAACAGGAGGGGTAGGGAGGGCCAAGGGAGGCTGCGATTCTGTCATAGCCACCGTCTGCTTGAGCCTTTTGTGAGATGAGCCTCCTATTTCTTTCTTTGCTTGCTCTTTGGGATCCACAGACTGTGCAGTCTCTGCCCCCTTTCTCTTCTAGGATCTGGTGACAGGGGGAGACTTAGATGTCTCACCAGTTGACATGGTGGTGGCAACGTCCTCTGTGGCACTTGGCTCACTCTTGAGCCCTTCATACGTTAGGACTACTCCTTGCCGCTTCAGGTGCGCTACCTGCCCATTGACCCACTCCTTAGTGTGAGTGAGAATCAGCTGGGTTATGGTGTCCAAGTCATTGACCTCTTGTTCGTCCCAGTCAATCGACAGTATTAGCAGGTTTGCAACTGTAGGGTACCTTGGGTGCATGATCGTGGACTCGTCCTCTTCGACCTGGTCCGACACCGAGAATGGTTGCACCCGTCTTAGGAACAACACCATCATGTGCATGTAGTGTCGGGCGAGCACCTCCTTGTCATCCTTGCAGTCAGCCCAGAAGTCTTCAATGTGGTATTGGTGGGCATATGCTAGCCCCAGTGCCTTCCTGACGTAGCCGTGAGGGTCCATCCGTGGGCGCGCGGTGTGCCAGTCAAAATGATATTCCTTAAGCTCCTTCTCAGAATTACTGGTGCATTAAGAAGTCTATAACTGGTACAAGCCTTGGCCAAGGGTCATGGGATACGAGATCCCTGCTATGTGCTTATTGCTGAAGATGGTCTAGATGTGCTGGAGTTGCCGAGAAAGCTCTAGGAGGATGATCCTGTCATTTGGGTACCGCGGCAATCTGTTTGGCCGCTCTATGAATCCATGGGCCCGGATGTAGGTAAACTTGGGGAACTGAATAAACATGAAGGCATATTCCTTCAGGAGCGCCCTGGCACTGTGGGAGACCCTCCTCTCGAAATCCCCAGTTATTAATCTGATGATGTGGCCAGTGAAGGCGTCATTGACCCGGCAGTACTCCTTAAAGTTGCAGTATTGGAGTTGAGGATATTTGTCAAACGGCTTGAGCCCTTGCCTGTACCCCTAATCTAGTACCGCAAATAACCCGTTGTATTGTCTTTGACCTGCCAGGGAGTAGACGAGGTAGGAGGTCATGTAAAACTTAGAGCTCTTCTTGACGTTGACAAACTGCTCATGGAAGCAGTTGCTAATGATGCCTCCCCAATCGAATGAGACCTTGGTGTTAACATCCTCATTCCCCCACAGGATCTGCTTAATGTAGTAGGTCATCCACTCTTGGAAGTAGGCGGCCGCTAGAAGACCCATGATCCTGCTCAGCATAGTTATCAGGTCGTGGTAGTCCTCGTGGAAATCGCTACAGAAGAGTTCTTGGGAAACCTTCGCAGCGCTACCCCGTTTCTCCTTAAGCCAAAGGAGGTTGATTGATTTCTTACATCCTGATGGATTAGCATCCCACGCCGCTTGGCATTGTTCTAGCATGGGAACCTCCATGTGTGGGAACGTGAGAATGTGAAATGTGTTCGTGATTCCCTCCGGCGACATGTCTACAAGGATGTTTCCCTCCTTATCCATAATCGTTCTGGTGTCTGCCTGATAGGCTTCTTAGAAAGCCATCACTAGTTCAGGTGCCACGAGAGAGGGAGGGAAACCTGCAGCCTTGGCGATTCCACTGCTGTATTAGTCTAGCGTTCTTTGTTGTAGGGTTGACCTTAACCCTCTAAGTGAATTCATCTATGTCAACCTGACCAATTTTTGTATCTGAAATCTCCTTCCATTCCGTCGAAACCTTCGACTGGAGCGGCTCACCCTGGAACTGAAACTTCATCTGATCTTTATCTTCTTTTCCCTGAGGGGTCCTTCCTAACTTTTTTCCCTTGTCCTTTTCGGTAGAGGCCCCTGAAGTTCCTGCAGCTGATTCCATATATCCTGCAAGCAAGGGAAAAGTCAATGCAACAGAACATCAAAAGCGTTCATGTTAGTCCATATATCAAAGATAACACCTAAATAATCATTCAAGTATATCATAAATTTTATCCCTAGACGTTATCGATCTTCGTTTCAGGGCATTTCGACAATCCGGGCTCGGAGGGCCAGACTTCCTTGGCCGGAATGCTGCCTGGAAGGGAAAATGCAACAAAAAGCTCTTGGAGACCCCTCTTTGGTCAAATTTTAATGTTTAGGAGGCCCATGATGGAGAAGAGAAAATTTTAGGATTTGAGTTGAAGTCAGATTCTGGATTTGAGCTTCTTTGGATCGATCTAAGGGGCACCAAAGGTCTCCAACTGGGAGGCAGTCAGGAGACGGCCGCTGGCAACGGCGGACAACAGGCAGAAACCCGAAGGCAGAAGTCCGAGGACCGGGGCTCGGAAGAAAAAAGGGCGGCCGACGTGAGGTTGGTTTAGGCTTGGCGACTTTGGCGTGGCAGGGCTTGGAAGCTGAGAAGACGCGACGCATCGGTCATCGCGAGATTTCGATGATTTAAACGGCGGTGGCGAAGAGCGGCCCGGGGCCCGGAGGGCGGGAGGCAGCGAAGTGCTCGCCGAAAGACACCGGTCCTGAGGAATGGCGAAAACTGAGGAGCGGAGGCTCGACATCTGGGGGCCGAAGGTGGAAATGACAGACCAATTCATTTGCCAAAGGTTAAACAGGTCGACGGATCGGCGGAGCCCGGAGGGCGGGACTGCAGGCAACGCTCGCCGTTATGAAGAAAGCGAGCCTTCATCTGAACTCCAGAGATGGAACTCTGGGATTCCAGGCTCGGGACGACCAAAGGACATGTCTCTAAGTTTCAATTTTCCTACGGTGGAGCCGTGGTCGGGATACGGCCGTTCGGGAGGCAGGGTAGTCTAGGCAGTTCAGGGCACGGTGAAATGCGACCAGAATCTCAGGGATGGAATCTCGACGACCCAGATCCGGATAGGAGGATAGCCACCATTATGTCATCAATCAGATGGTGAAAGGGGATCCTAGGCCCGAGGAGTCTGGTCACGCTATGCGAAGAATAGCTGCGCCAGAGGAAAGCTCCGAAATGGCGACGAGGGCACTCCTGATAGGTTCGCTGATTTTGATGATATGGGTAATGGGCGTAATTTGGTGCTCTATTGTTTTACCAGCCCCTATTGATTTGTTCATTCATTTAAAATTTTGAAAATCATGAAAAGACGTACGGGAGGGCGAGGGGATGGCCTACATCGAATACGCTAGGCGTGGGATCCACCGGGGGTCAACGAAATGAGTTTGACGGCGAAGATTGTGACGTAGCTGATCGCATTGGGCTCCAAATGATCATTTGTGCAATTCACTCCAATCCAGATTATGAAAATGACTTTGGCGGGTTGGGCTTTTTATACCCCAATCGCCATTAATACCCGTAATAAATACCCATACGGTCACGAGAAAAGTCGTTGGATTTGAATTTAGGTCGGCGACGGCGGCGGAGACGTTGGGACCCGGCAGCCAGAAGGACGCGGTGCGATGGCCGCCATTTGATTTTCGTAAACTTTGAATGGCCACGACAAAGATCGGCCCGGGGCTCAGAAGGCAGGAAGCCAGCAGAGGCCCGCCGTCGAGGATGGCAGAACCATCACGAAATTTTGAAAATGGAACTTTGGACGGCCGGGCCTGGAAGGTCCCGCAACAGATAGGGATAAATGGAAGCACTGGCGGAAAGAACCCAGGCGGGGCCCGAGGGGCGGGAGGCTACCGGAGGGACGCCATCGCAGACGGCGAGCTCGGGACGGAAGTCCGAAGCGGACTTCAGGGGCCCGGGGCCCGAAGGCAGGCGCCGCCCCGAAAACTTATGACGAGTTTTAAGTGGAGGGCGGCAAGGCAGGCCCCGAGGGGTGGAAAAACACCCGGAGAACGCCGTAGAGGACGGCCTTCACAAACGGGAAGCCCAAACAGAGCACCCCGGACGCCCGGGCCCGGAGGGGCCCAGGGCCGTTCATGGAAAAAAAAGCCAAAGGGACTCCCCGAGGCCCCGGAAGGCAGCAAGAAACCAAAAGCGGAGGCATGATCAATTTATGATGAAACCTTGGAGCAACATCGACCATGCAGAACATCAAAAAAGAGGGGCACGCAAAATGAGGCGGCCCCAAAAGACCCGATGAGGCAAAAGAAAAGAGGGTTCCCGTTCCAATTGAGGCGTATGTGCTAAGGGCACAACACTAACTAGGTGCACATGAAGGTGCATTAGTCCAATGAATTCACATATTTTTCATTTATCTGGACTGATAGATGGGTCTACTCCATAGGAGAGTAGAAAAGGTTTTCATTGTTGGAGGATGAGTGTACTCCTAAGGGGGAGTAATCAAATTAGTTGTTATTTTCCATTGATGTCAAAGGGGGAGAAAAAGTTATGTGAAAAATAGTTGCAAAAGAAGAGAAGGTATTATCTTGGGGTGTTGTGCAATTTTTTTTCTTTGATGGTTTTTCACATCTGTGTTGCCATCAATGACAAATGGGGAGATTGTTGCAAGTGTGGGATAGTTTGGTGGTGTTGTCATTGATGTCAACACTATTTAGTATGTTGCAGATTGTAAATACATAGTTGAGATGCTGTGAGTACATGGAGCTATCTTATATGGCTACAAATGTGTTGTTATGGTGAGTTTCCAAGTACTTTTGAGAAAATTAATAAAGAAGAGAAGTCAAAGGGATGAATGTGTTTAGATTGTGCTCTGTTATGTGCTTTTAATTTCTCCTATGTTTATCCTATGCTTGTGCGGTTCTGAAATTTTCATTATGGTGATCTGATGGTGATATATTCTAAATTTCAGTTTCTGGTGAGATGGTACATGAAAGTTGTGTTCACCGGTATGTCTGTTCTACCGAAAAAATTGATCTTTTGTGGAGTGGGAGAAATATTTTTGCTCCATAGTCCTCCACTATTTCATTTTAGATCTTGTGGATTTGGAATATGTTTTGTGATGGACTTTTCTATGCTCTAGCAAAGAAAGTTGAAGTTTGGTAATCTGGAAGTCATGTTTCTATATTCCAGTATAGGTTTGCATAGTTCAGATGATCTAGTGAAAGGTATTCAGTGTATGATGTATATTTTTTTCTCCAGATGTATCTGAAGAAGTCTAAGATGAAGTCTCATGAATAATGAAGCATTTTGAGGTGTCCTCATGTCATCTTCTTGTTGAGAAGCGTGTGCATCAATGTTCTTTTGTGTTTTAATTAGGTTTGGATGACCTAGTGTTTACAATTCATTCAAAGAATAAAATGTAATTGAGAAAGTGTGTAGAAGATTCAAGAAAATAATTTTATTGGTCCACTCTTATTCCTTTCCACCATAGGAACTTTGAGTTTCCGACCTAATTTGAATTTATGAAATGGGTTATTTTGTGGCCCACCTTGGTAAATGCTTCTAACGTTAATAACAAGTTGAATTGTGAAGAGTTGTATGACAGTGAGATGCAAAGTAATGCAAGTTAGCCATAAATCATAAGAGCAGAAGTGTGTGTGAGTGAGTTGTGATAGCAATTTTTAGTGTCCTAAAGGTAGTGAGCTAAAGGTTTTTGGAATCTTGCGAATGTGCTTTAATTGCAGTGGTGGATCTTTTATTCTCTTTTGTATCTATAGGAATTGAGCCTCCCTATTGGATAGTGAGTCCTTTGTAGGTAGTGAGCCTTTGTATTTGGACACCGAGTCCTCTTTTGGGTAGTGAGCCCTTGGTAGTGAGCCTTTACATTCTGTTTATAATCTTTATATTGTGAGTTAACTCTCATCGTTTTTTTCCCCTTATTGGGTTTTCCACATAAAATATGGTATTTATTGTGTTGATTTACTTTCTGTTATTTATATTTCATGCTCATATTTAATAATAGAATAGTGTGGTTGAAGAGTTGATAAGTGACAATGCTTTCAAGTTTGAACTTGTGTGACAACTGATTCACCCCCATTCTTAGTTTTCCTGCGCCTATTTAACAACATACACTATTGATCATGTTTAACAAGGGCAAGTTGCATTGGATCGAGTTGTAAGAGCATGATTTTTTTTGAAATAGATAGTGTACAATACACTAATTTTGTTGAATACCTATTATATTTGTGCATCAATATAAACGAAATAATATACATATACAATAAAAGAGGTTAGCACTATCTATTGTAAATAGAAAGAGATAAAATTGAACATTTTGAATACATGGCATCTTGGTACAGAAAAGTCTATAAGTAATCTATTGGAGAAGTTGAAAAGAGAGTTGTGGAAACAATGACAAATGCAATGGTTAGAATATAGTATGTTTTTGGTAGATAAGTGTATGTGAGAATTTGTGTGTCCATGTATATAAGCAGCAACAAATATGTGAGGGTGGAAGGAAAAATCACTAAACCCATGCTCGTTCTCCTCCCTACCATATTGACATCATCAAGCCTCATGGGCTCTAGCCAAACCCCTAAGCAAGAAACAGAGGTAAGGTGCATGGAAAATCTCACAGACTCTTATTATATATCATAGAATAACAAAGTTGGGGAAAATAGGTGTTTTCAAACAAGATCTCTAATATTGTAGTCTTTTTTTGCTGTGACATGTTGACAAAAACATGTATCCTATCAAAGAATTGGCATCATGGGATTTGAAGATGGTTGGAGAAACATGGATAGATGGAATATATAGAAGAGTGTATAATAACTAAAAAGGTGCATCTAACTTCACAAACATATATATCGGTATAGATTATTTTTTGCAAGTTCTTGTATTTGCATTGCATGGCTAAGATGTATATGTAGAAAAGTGTTTGTGAAACATGGTCACATATAACAACCAATAACTAGAGAGGAAAAAAATGTAGTCTTGTAAAAATGAAAACCAGGCCAACCATGATGTTGTAAATAGTTTAGTTGAATGGAGCAATCATGACAAATTGTTTGTCCTCTTAGAAGCACATGGCAATGGTGTTCGATTTTCGTCCATAATCACGTAAACCCATGCTCGTTCTCCTCCTTACCATATTGGCCTCATGAAGCCTCGTGGGCTCTAGCCAAATCCCTGAGAAAAAAAAGTAGGTAAGGTCCATGGAAAATCTCATGGACTCTTATCATACACCACACAATAACAAACTTGGGCAAGGGCAAGTGTTTTGAAACAAGTTCTGTAATATTGTAGTGTGTTTTTTTGGTCTGACAAGTTGTCGAAAAACATATATCCTAGTAAATAAATAGTATAATGGGGTTTGAAGATGGATAGATGGAATACATAGAACAATGTTGTACAATAAGTAGAAAGGTCCATCTAACCTCACAATGTGAGTTTAAATCTACCAATATTAAAAATACAACTGCAATCTAAGGAAGAATATAGTAAAAATGGTCATCGAATTGATAAGCCAATTGTTACATAGATTGCCTACTGATACATAATGCACATTTTTCTTTGGGGAATAGGGAAAAAGAATATCATAAAAGATATTGACAAAAAACAAGCAATCTATGTAACAATTGGCTTCTTAATTCAAAATTCAAGCTACTAGATAAAATAGAGAAATTGTAAAAGAACAATTAGGAAAGCACTTTAAGAATTAGAGATAAATGACAGATAATCGAAACCCACATGAAACATATTGATACAAGACAAGCAATCTATGTAAGAGTTGACTTGTCTAATTAAAATTTCTCACACAGGAAAACACTTGCCTTCTGTTTCCGTGTATCGAGGCAACCAATTGCATCACCATGAGCGTATGTTGGTAGGAAGCTCTTCGACTATCATAAGCAACCCTGAGTAGTTTGTTCTAGGGAGCTTGAAACAGATGAGGGAAAAAGAATATCATGAAACATATTGATATAAGATTTGAGCTACATTTTTTGGTAGTAGATATTGAAGACAAATAGAGGAATTGTATAACAGGTATTAGAATAACACTTGTTTGGTACTAAATATTATACACAAAAAAAATTATATTGAGTTCCCTGAAACATAGATAGATACATATGCACATATATATATATGTATTAAATTCAATTTCCTGATTGATATATAAAAATATTCATATAGGTTGATATACATATTCATATATGGAGATGAAGAGCACTTTGGCTCATTTGAGAATGAAACAACAATTTATATATACATATGTATATCTAAATAGATCTGTATACTATGTTTATTTGTATTTATGTAGACTATGATTTTAAATAGAGTTTAAAATAGCATGTATAATTATTTTCTACATTGTGAGAAAATCACTAGAATACAGCCATAGCATTCAATGATATAGCATTGAGATGTTGTTAAGAATAGAGAATTTAATCGTGTAGTATGTGTAACATATTCATAATGCCACAATTGCTCTTTTGACAATGCAACTGAATTAATATATTTTCTTGCATATTTTGGAGTATACTTTCCCACACTACAACATTGAATATTGCATTTACTTCCTGCTATGTCATTGCACCACAATTTCAAGATGATATATATATACATACATACATATATATACATATACATACATATATATATATATACATATATACATGCATATATTCTAAATTCGAGCTCCATTATTTGGCAGTAAATATTATAGAAAAATAGGTAAATTGTAAAAGAGCTATTAGGAAAACACTGAAGAACCACATATGTTTGATTCTTAAGTATTATCCTAATACCTCTTAGAACTATTACATAGATTGCTTGCCTTGTACCAATATGTTGCATGATACTCTTTTTACCTCATCTGTTTGAAGCTCCTTATAACAAACTATTAATTGCCATTTTTTTTGTATGGAAAGAAAATATATTGATTAAGTTGCATTGTCGAAAGAGCCATTGCGGTGTTGGTTTGGTATCAGAATATTGTAATAATCATTGCCCTTGGATCCATTCTATAGCATATTTGAGGGTTTTAAAACTATTGCACTTTGGAATTTGTAAGTCATTTTACATGGGTATTTTGCATAGATGATTTGTCCATAATATTGAATACCAAGCAATGTACCTCAAATTTCCAATTAAGTCTGTGCTATTATACACATTTTGGACAGATTATTGCATCATATAATTGTTGTCATAACATAGAGAAAACTGCCTAGAGATAATTTTTCCGATAAGTTAAAAAGCTAATTGTAGAAACATAAAAAAATGTAATGTGCATAATAGACTATGGTTATTGTAGTAAAGTGTATGCAAGAATTTGGTTGAAGTTTCCACTAGGATTTTCATCAGCCCAATCGCAAATTGTATTTTCCTATGCTAGAGATGCCCCAGTCGGTGGGGACTTGACCGAGTTTTTTTGTGGTGACATGGAGCTTGGTAATTACGTGGGTTGGCGATGATGGAGTTGGTGTCCTCGATACATGGAAGATAAAAGGTTGTGTATAATATTTAGTAACAAATAATTGTTATTCTAATACCTCTCATACAATTATTCTATGTCTTCAATATATATATGTGTATATGTATTTATCTATGATTCGAAGCATTGATTTTCACATACACTTCACATTGTATGTAAATAAATAAATATATATATATATATATATATATATATATATATATATATATATATATGTAATCAAGGGAAAATCAGATTGTTAAATGGTTAGATCAAATAACATAAAAATTCAATGATATAACAAAGTACAATGGAAATCAAATGAAAACGAAAAGGAAATATATCACCAAGAGTCTCCATCTTCCATGATTGATCTTTGTTACACCTTCTTGCTTGCTGGAAATGTTGCCCTCAGATTTGTACTTTGAGCAATCTAAAATGCCTAAGCCCTACAACAAGATTCGAAGGATTTGATATGCCTATGACTATTGCCAATGTCTAAAAGTCAATGCCTATACCTAGAATAAATGCCAATATTAATCAAATGCCTATGACAATGAATAAGTGAGAGTAAATAAATGCCTATAGTAATTACGTAAAATGTCAAGATATGAAAAATGAGAAGGAAAGGGCATTTTATAGAAAAGGCCATTTCGAACGGATGGACGAGATAAATTAGTGATGAGACCCTAAAACGAATGATCCAGATTACACCCAAGAATCCCTAATTAGGGTTAAGGCAAAATCCTTAATCGAACGGTTGGAATAAAAATAGATCGACGGTGGAGAATAAATGAGACAAATTAATTAGAAAATAAAGATTTTTGAAAAATCAAGAAGATAAGATTGCCTGATTTGCAAGATTCAAAAAATCAAAGAGATAAGATCGCCTGATTTGCAAGATTCGAAAAATCAAAGAGATAAGATTCGGATGAAGATCAGATTTGGAAAATCAAGAATCTGCCCGATTACTTGATTTTTGGAAGATTAATTACTAATTTGAATTAAAATAATTCAAATTATGGATTTCGAGAGATAATAAATAATCTTTTTCAGATTATTTATCAAAAAGGACTGACAGTTAGGATTGACATGATATTTTAAATAATTTAATTTATTTAAAATGAGAAGAATATGAAATTAGCAATTAAATAATTAAATTTAATTATTTAATTTAGAGATAAGATAATTAATTAAATAAATTAATCAATTTATTTACCGGGACGTATTAGCATTAATAAATAAAATTTATTTATTTAATAGTGAAGGATAATTAAACGCAGAAAGGGAAATTAAATAAATTAAGAAATCTATTTAATTAAAGAAAGACTTAGACAATTAGTGACGTATTTAATAAATAAATTAAAATTTATTTATTAAATAATCATAAAGAATCAAAGGACATGAGTTAATTAAATAATTATGAATTATTTAATCAATAGTCGAATGTGGACCAAGGACATAATTAAATGTCTTACTTATGCTAGGACGAAAGTGGTAAAAATGAAGTTTGCAGGCCTAGGTCATTTTTAGGTGTCTACATTTTGCCCCTCTTTGTCATAATGTCGCTTGTCGCGTTGTAACAAAGAAAAATAAGTCAAAAAATGCCCTAGTGCAAAATAAGATGAAGAAGAATGACGAGGAGGGTTATGGTATGCCCCCTCGAGAGGACAAATGGGTTCCAAGAACATGGGTGTGCTCTCGAAATTGACAAGAAGACTAGAATATGAAGAGACAAAGAAATGTTAGTGCAAAAAATATGGATGATGATATGGATGCAATGCCTATATGAGATGGGTGAGAGAAGATGACTAGACTAAAGGAGATGCATGTAAGTTCTTAGACCAAATCCTTCAAAACTTTACTGTAGGACTTTTTAATATTTATTGCTCTTAATCATCATTGGGCAGTAAAAATGACATGAATAGACAACAAACACCATGATATGACGTAGACCAAGGTGTGCAAGGTCATCCATTTGAAAAACAGACAGTCACAGACAAGGAATGTCCTAACTCACACTAAGGGTGAAGTTGCCCCAGTCTTTTTGTCAAGACAATCCACAGACAGCAGTCAAAGAAAATAAAATAGGTCAGGAGACGTCATCGCACCTCTAAATCCTTCATGGGACATCCTCGAGGTAGCTAGTAACATCACCAAAAAGACAAGACAATAAAAATATAAGACAAAATAGCCAAGATAGTCAAAAGATAAGACAAGATAGACCAAAAAGATTAACAGCCATTTTATTTTGTTTGCCAATGTTTGTTTGCCAAAGATTGATTTCTTGTCGATTTGATAGTTTTGACAATTTAAGAGTTTTGCCAATTTGACGGTGTTGACAGTTTGACGGGGCCTATTGTCAGGAAGGACACATCCTGAAAAGGCAAAGGACATTTTGATGAGGTCTAACTCCAAGAAGGACACATCTTGAAGAGAACCAAAGAGTGACGAGACTAACATTGTTTTGAGTAATATGTTTTGGCAAGTTGACAGATGTTGACTATATGATTGATTGGACTGTGTTGTCTGATTTTGACCAATTTTGACATTGACATTTCAAATGACTGTCTTGTGTCTGATTTTGACTATGTATGACTTATTTGACTGATGTGACGATTGTGACAAATGCCATGATTTTATTTGGACCAACCTAAAAGGACTGACCTAATGTCTCGGGGACTCATCGACTGATGGTCTTGCCTACGTAGCAAATGCACAGAGACAACGTAGTTCGACAATAACATGGACTAACTGACATGACTGACTTTGACTCCATTTTTAGGATTTTGACATTAATTTGGATGTTTTTTGTGTTTTTCTTCATGATGTTTTATGATTTTTAGTTCTTTCTTCAGGACATTTTATGATGTTTTTGGTCTTTTTTCAGGACTTTTTGTGATGTTTTTGTCTTTTTAGGACTTTTTGTGATATTTTTTGGTCTTTTTGTCGTTTTATGATTTTTTTTGGATTTTGATGTTTAAGAGGATCGCGACAAATGCAAATAACTGATGCCTACACATGAGAATCCAAGGACAAACATGATTGTGCCCCTAGTCAAGCTGAATACCAATTGATAGGTGATGACAACGTTGTTTGACGTGGGAAGGACGCATCCCGAAACAACATGAGGATGATGACGATAATGTGACAAAAGTATAGAGGTCTATAGCTGGGCCAAGAACGCAGTCAAGTAAAATTTTGGATAATGTGCTTGTATGAATTGGACTCATTGCATTTGGAATGACTTGGTTAGGACTAGATGGGATGATGATTATCCTTAGACCATTTGACAAGGGAAATCCAAGGTAAGTGATAGACATGAAAGGATAGGGGGTGGCCTTGGTAAAAGACGAGACACATGAGACAAATGGAATTGTCATATGATTTTCAAGGAATGTCATATAAGGACAATAAGACTATGATGGTCAATGATGTTTCGTGAATTGTGTATGACCAAAGGATAGACATGTCAAGAGTTTTCCCAAAACATGATTTATGTGTGCCAGTTTTATGTCAAGACCAAGGTAGGTGGGAAAATGGACGGAAGTGATAGGGTTTAGATGGATGTCAATGTCATGAGGAAGGCATGGGAAATGAGACGACTTGCCCCCAAGTGTAAGAGTCCACATAGATGATTTATTTTACACATGACGCCTGTTTGCCAGGTTTTCATCATGGTACTTATCCATGGTGCCTGTTTGCCAGGTTTTCACCATTGGATGAAATTTTTCTCTTTACTATTTTTTTGAATTTTTTTTGGTGTCACCACACCTATTTGCCAGGTTTTCATCAGGGTGATGATTTTTTGATTTTTGATTTTTTTTGTATTTCTAATTTTGTGGATAGCCTGGATGCTTTAGATAGCCACTGACTGTTATGAATCCACTGACGGTGCCGATGTAGAGACCGGGTGCCATGATATTCCAATAATGACCTTACTGAAGGAGTTGTCTTGTCAGGATCGTAGCACTTGTATACAACTGATCGATGTCATTGTGATCCTATCTGATACTAGAGTTGGCCTTATCAAAATATGCACATCGCAATAGAGTGCCATGAGAGTCATTGTGGTAAAGAGTTGCTGCCAAGATGTGACGGATTTGTGACGTGGGATTTTTGGACTTTAGGCGAGATGTAGGATTATGACAAATGATGGTGGACATGGAAAAGGTTGTTTGGACGTTTGGACGAATCACTTTTTATTTTCCAAACTTGGGATGGTGGATGACAAATTTTGGAGGGATGGTGTTTGGAACCAACACTTTTATATGCCTTGATTGATGACCATTTTGAAGGAGGTGGACATGTGTTATATGTGGGAGTCCTCTTGTCTTGTGCTTCACATTGTGATTGACTTTTGTATTTGACTTGATGTCTTTGTTTGATCCATTTTTCTTTGGGATCCATTTTAATTTCATTTGTCCACTTGTCCTTTTGTTTGATTCAATGGTCTTTGACAATTGATTTTGATCTTTTGACTTGTAAGACTTTTGTTTTTGTTGGTTCCAAAGGGGAGGTTGATTCATCATAAAATGACAGTTGATGGTGTGGGTGGAGGGGGTGTTGGCAGCAATCTTATGACAAGGATTTCTCATGGACTCCATTTTGACATTTGTATCGACAAGGTTGCCCCCAGTATCGAGGAGGTACCACTGACATCGTTTGATTTGCTGTCTGAGGAATAGCCAAGACCTTGATGTCTATAATTTTCCTGAAGCTGTATTGGTTCAAGAATGCCTTGCTCATGTATGCCTAGTCCTTTGCCTTGATATTGCATGCTTTGACAGATTCTATTTGCGATGGGGTATTTGTTGTTTTGAAAGCAAGATGCTAACCCATCATGATGTCTATGGACACTTCACTCATAATATTTTCATCTGCAAGAAAGCCTGCTCTGACAAAGATAGATGACCCTAGTTGATAAAGTGTCTTAGCTTCATTTTCATGTTGGACATATTCCTGACTGATGTCTTTGGTCTGATCATGTGACATGTCAGGTTCAAATAATTCTGTTGGTGCTTCCAAGGCAATGTCGAAGCCATCATTATGGTCAGTGTCATAGAGTCCAGTAAATTCAGCTATAGCTTGATTATTTTCAAATATGTCCATATTGGAATACTCTTGTGCTTGAGGAATATCGTCTATGTGTCCCATGGAGGCAAGTGTCTCATTTTGGAAACTGTCAATAGTTGAGGCCTGTATAGGATTGAAAAGTATTTGATCATAAATGGTGTAAAGGTCGAGTGGATCATTTTGGACTTCTTGGTCAACAATAGGGTCTTGGTCAAAAATGAGGTTGTCATGGATTTGGACTTCTTGGTCAATGGTAGGGTCTTGTTCAAAGATGGGGTTGTCATGGATAGGTGTGTTTTGGATGTCATGATTGTCTTGAGGGACTCTTTGAATGGAGTTTAAGATAGGGTCATGGGATGGACTACCTTGTTCTTGACATGAGGGTGACATTATAAGGTTATGCTTTGGGCTTTCATTTTGACATGTATCCTCAAGTTTATTAAATGGGATTTGACTTTGGACTATGATAGAATTTTCATGACTAGATGTGGCTTGTGAGGGGATGACTTGAAAAGGATTAATGAAAAGGACTAGGATAGGACATGGAGACTTGGACTAGACTTATATCGAAGAACTAGGGTATGACGTTGAGACTTGGAGGATATGACTTGAGTCTTGGATTGGATTAAGCTTTGAAGGACAATGATATGACATGGAACTTCGTGGATTGGTGTAAGGTTGATTGAGATAAGACATGGAGACTTGGACTGGATTATGGTATGATGTGGGGACTTGACATGAGTTGGTAGATGGTTGATAAGGGATGAGTCTTGGATGGGATTAAGAGGAGGTGAAGGACTATGATGTGGAGGTTTGGAATGGACTAGTTGATAGTTGGCTTCCCTTGTCAAGGTTAGGATAAGGGTGATAAGTGGACGTTTGTTGTGAATTAATGGTAGGATTTGTGTCAAGTGACTGTTGATTGTGAGGGTAGACAGATGGTGGCAAAGTATTTATGTCAAAGCCTTGTGGTAACTTAGCCCCTTCGTCCAAAAGCATGGCTAGATACCTTTGAGGGTCACGTAAGACTATTTTTTTTGCAAAGGAGAATATATCAGGATTTTGCTTTGCAGCTTCTATGTCTTTGAAATATACTCGTCCATTTTGGTCTCTTTCTATGAATGGCTCAAAAATGTTTTGTGATGAAGATGGCATGTTCATGGAAGATTGCATGTTCATGTTGTGAAATGGGTCAGAAAAAGTCCAATGTTTGTTCGTGTTGTAAGTGTTATTCTCAATGTTGGGATAATAATCTTGTCCAAAGTTTGCCATTTGTCGTTGTTGTCTTTGAAGCCTAGTCTCAACTGTAAAAGGGATTTTCTCAAATGAGAATGATGAGAATGACAACTAAATGCAAGGATGACACTAGCCTATGTTTTTTGGATTTTTTTGGATAAAAGGATGACAATGCAAGACTATGTTTTTGGATTTTTGACAATAAGGGATGCAATATGACAATGTTGTCTAAAGAAAATGACTAATGCCAAAGGACAATGAAGACTAAGATGACAAGTTATGCCACTAATTTTTTTGTATTTTTGGAATAAAGGATGACAATGCAAGATAATGATGACGTTTTCCTAAGAAAATGATTAATGCAAGATGACAAGGTTGTCAAGGCCAAAGTGCCAAATGAGGACTAAGATGATGATGTTTGACTAAGGACTTAATGTTATAAATGCCATGTCTAGGTTCAAAATGATGACTAAGATGGACAATGCAAAGTCTAAGTTCAAAATGGGGACTGAGATTGTTTTTTTTTTATGTTTTGCTCAAAAGTTTGATTTGTCCAAAGTCAATTGTTTGTGTTTAGATTTGTGAATGTTGTGTATATTGTTTTGAAAAAATCCAACAAGCACTTGACAAGCACAAAGTTTTGGGTGTAAACAAACACACATAAGACAAGTACAATCCTAAAAGACCAATAAGCCAAGGGTTTGTATACTTGGTATAGCCCACCGATATACCCCGGATTGGTGATAAACACCTTTCCTTCTCGAGAGCGGATAGCTTAGAATTTTGGTGGCATTGGATCCCCTCCACGGCTCATTAACGTCATTCGAGCACACCAAATTCAGATTCTTTGGGTAGTGACATCCCAATAATTGCTATCTCTACTCAAGGGGATCAGTAGTGAGTGTCTTCGGGCATGATATTGTACCCTGCACTATACCAAGCAACGGCCAATAGAACGGTTGGAGACTAAGACAAGAGGTTTTTAATTAGGGCATTCCATTCGTGGGGCGAGATCCATGCGGTGAGAGTCCCCTTTCGGATCCATCTCGTTGGAACCACGCTCGTGATTCTTGGGCTTTCCCCAAGAACCCACCTTTATATACCGGCTGGAAGTCCCTCGATGTCAGGGTGCTACCGGTTTGAGTCATCCTGGGGTGAGTACTTTTTCCCACCAGAACAGGCCCAAGTTCTAGAGTCAGTAACCATTTCTCTTACACCCAGGATCGCACGAATGCGCAAGGGGAGAGGATACTCTGATATACCGAATCATGAAGGGTAATTAACAAATAAAGATGGGTCTGATTTTCTGATCACAAGGTTTTCACCAAGTGAGAGCATACTCACCTACCATCCCACAACCACAATCAAGCATAGAAGACATGAGTTCGTTTTATAAGCACCAAAATCAAATGTTTGCTAATCTAAGAAAAACAAGCACAAAGTTTGTTTATTCTTTCTTTGACATGCGAATCTGCAAACAATGAATATTAGTAGTCTCTTATGCAATGGTCTTCGACACACGAATAGGGATCGCCACACGCTACCAGAAAAGATTAGTAACAAAAATAAAAAAAATAAAAAACTTAAATGAAAACAGCAGACTTGAAATAGTGATAACTTCCTCCAAACTTAACAAAATTTCAAGTGGTAGATATCCATGGAAAGCTGAAAATTTAATCTTCAAAACCCAGAAAATATTTTCCACAAGTCTGCACAAAAAGGAAGTTATAGACAAAAGAAAAACGCGGGTTTAAAAATAAAATTAAAAAAAATAGTGATCACTAAAACAACCATAACTTTGTCAAATCTTAACAAAATTTAAAACCATTTGATGTTCTGGAAAGCTAAGACCGATATCTACAAAACCCAGAAAATATTTGAAAATATTTTATTCGCCCATTTTTCTGTGCTCGAATGAAGGTGACGGGATTTCGTATGACGTCTTGGCTGTAACCTACAAAACAGTGAAAACAAACAAAAACACACACAAATTTCTGTCCAAAATGTCGGGTTCACCAATGTAATCAAGGGAAAATCAAATTTGTTAAATGGTTAGATCAAATAACATAAAAATCCAATGATATAACAAAGTACAATGGAAATCAAATGAAAACGAAAAGGAAATATATCACCAAGAGTCTCCATCTTCCATGATTGATCTTTGTTACACCTTCTTGCTTGCTAGATAATGTTGCCCTCAGATTTGTACTTTGAGCAATCTAAAATGCCTAAGCCCTACAACAAGATTCGAAGGATTTGATATGCCTATGACTATTGCCAATGTCTAAAAGTCAATGCCTATGCCTAGAATAAATGCCAATATTAATCAAATGCCTATGACAATGAATAAGTGAGAGTAAATAAATGTCTATAGTAATTACGTAAAATGTCAAGATATGAAAAATGAGAAGGAAAGGGCATTTTATAGAAAAGGCCATTTCGAACGGACGGACGAGATAAATTAGTGATGAGACTCTAAAACGAATGATCCAGATTACACCCAAGAATCCCTAATTAGGGTTAGGGCAAAATCCTTAATCAAACGGTTGGAATAAAAATAGATCGACGGTGGAGAATAAATGAGACAAATTAATTAGAAAATAAAGATTTTCGAAAAATCAAGAAGATAAGATTGCCTGATTTGCAAGATTCGAAAAATCAAAGAGATAAGATCGCCTGATTTGCAAGATTCGAAAAATCAAAGAGATAAGATTCGGACTGAAGATAAGATTTGGAAAATCAAGAATCTGCCCGATTACTTGATTTTTGGAAGATTAATTACTAATTTGAATTAAAATAATTCAAATTATGGATTTCGAGAGATAATAAATAATCTTTTTCAGATTATTTATCAAAAAGGACTGACAGTTAGGATTGACATGATATTTTAAATAATTTAATTTATTTAAAATGAGAAGAATATGAAATTAGCAATTAAATAATTAAATTTAATTATTTAATTTAGCAGATAAGATTAATTAATTAAATAAATTAATCAATTTATTTAATTGGACAGTTAGTGACGTATAAATAAAATTTATTTATTTAATAATCAAGGATAATTAAACACAGAAAGGGAAATTAAATAAATTAAGAAATCTATTTAATTAAAGAAAGACTTAGACAATTAGTGACATATTTAATAAATAAATTAAAATTTATTTATTTAATAATCATAAAGAATCAAAGGACATGAGTTAATTAAATAATTATGAATTATTTAATTAATAGTCGAATGTGGACCAAGGACATAATTAAATGTCTTACTTATGCTAGAACGAAAGTGGTAAAAATGAAGCTTGCAGGCCTAGGTCATTTTTAGGTGTCTACAATATAATATGACAGTGAAAGGAAAAAGCGTAAATCACATAGTTGCTCTCCTCCCCACCACATCAACATCATGAAGCCTCATGGGCTCCTAACAAACTATCAACCAAGTAAAGCATGAAACACTAATGACAAATTTGATGTAGTTCCATCATATATCACACAATGACGAAGTTGCTAAAAAAATTGCATGTTCCAATATATGGATTCCTTTTCCTAGTGTTTTTTTTGCTCCAATAAATTATTTGAAAAAAGAGAATGATGATAAAGAACTGTGGAAGATGGAATTTGTCTGTAATGCTGATAAATATAGGAAAAGGAGAATATACAGGAGGTCTTGCTTCAAAGCATAACCAATTTTGTAGATGAAATACACAAATATCATTAAAAGGAAGACATCAAAGAAATAGCAAAGGTTTTTCTTCAAAGCATACAATGTATGCAAATAACTAAGTTATAAACATACTTGATTTTGGTATGTACTGGAATGTATCTAGCCATGTAGAAAGAAAAGGGGTGAATGTATAACTTTGGTATGTATTGGAGGATATCTAGCCCTGCAAAAAGAAAAAGGGGTGAATGTATAAGTCAGTAAAATATAAATTTATAAAACAAACCTTGATTATGGTTATAGCTATGGGCATCTTTTAGGGACCAATTGTTCCACATATGGGCTTCTTATCTCCTTTTCCATCTATGCTTGCATCGAGTCCAACATCATATTGTTGCAAAGTAAAATTTTATTTCAATCTATCAATATGTATATATCTGTGGTTAGATGTGTACGGAATGACAAAAAAGACAGTGGGAAAACAACTTACAACAATAATAGGGAGATGAGACAATGCAGATTGTAGAACACAACACTTGTTAAACCATCCAATCTGCCAACCAGTGGAGGTGCATGGCAGGTTTTTACCATTCTATACCCATTGAGCAAGGCAACCAACTCCACCACCACCAACCCATGTGGTCAAAAAACTCCACCATTGTTGTGAATAAGCTTGGGAAAATCCTCGTAAATTGCATCGAGTGTTATCATATATCAAGCAAAAAATGCAATGTACAAAAGACTATGTATTTTTGAAAGCAATATAGAGGAAGAGCAAAACAGTAAAATTCTCAAAAGAGAATTCTATAGATCAAAATTATACATACACATACACGTACACATACACATACACATACACATACACATACACATACACATACATATACATACACATACATATACATACATACACATATACATATACATATGCATATGCATATACATATACCATATACATATATATACATATACATGGGTATGTGCAAGATCATAATGGGCCAAAAAGTGGCAATATGATGGGTATGCGGTTGATGACTTTTGTTTTACCCAAAATTGATGAAATGAAAAGGATTTTTAAAGGAGATTCTTAGATTTTCACCAATATAAATTATGTTTTACTTTGAATTTAATAATTAATTATTATTCATTTTCTATTTGAATTATGACTAAAGTCTTGATTGATAGGTTGATTGAAAAATATCTATAGCTTTCAAACGGTATCACATTTTTTGAATCTAAAACATGCGTCACATTCTATGCTTCACATACTATAGGATTAAAAAAATAAAAATTGAATTTCATGAAGTTTTGACCAAGTTAAGGTGGTCAAACATATGAGTTTTTTATATTTTTTTAAAATTGTAATAAAAAAATCATAATTAATTATTTACTTGGAAAAAAATTATAAAAAAATATGCATCACATTGGGAAATGAATCCTCTACTTAAATGTAAAATCTTATAAAAAAATATTATCATTTTATTTTGGTTAGGGTGGTCAGACAGACACACTTATTTTTTCCCTGAAATTTAAGTAGTACTACATTGAAATTTCAAATTTTCACCAAATAGATTTTTTTTTTTTTAAAAACCTAGTAGTTTAGAAACTACATTAATTTTTCTATAGATTCTATTCTTACATATTTTTGAAATAATATAGATAACTTATTCAATTTTTTACATCAAATTTCCTAACTCTAATTTTTTTAAATTTTTTACCACTTAAGGGCCTATTTTTTCAATGATGATCCTACACATACCCACATACACATATACTTTTCACCCTTTGTTTATTGTTTATAGTTATTTGTATACATCGTTGGCATTATACTCATTACCATATGAGCAATTGGAGTTAAGTCTTTTTTCTTTCGTAAAAAAATAATGGTTAGGGTTAGCAATTTTTTCACCTCTTCTATTCTCCATGTACTTGGCACTAAATATTATAGAGAAATAGAGAAGACTTGCCCAGGGTTTTTAATGATGACGTGGAGCTTACCTCTTCAACAAAGGATGTTCCTAAATGTTGCTCATTGGTCAATAAGGATTGCAAAAAAATTAGGAATTTAGAATTGACAAGGCAACTATTACATAGTAAATGTCTTTTTAATAGCTCTTTTAGAGTTTCCCTATTTGTCTATAATATTTAGTGCCAAATAATGTAGCTTGAATTTTGAATTGACAAGAGAATTATTATATAGATTGGTTCAGGTACGATATAATTTTACCTCTATCTTAGCTTTATATTTATTAGACCTAGATACACATCTATATTTGACCTTTTCATCTAGGCTAATCAATCAATTGGTAGATTATTATTTAAATATTTTAAGATACATATGCATAGAAATACATGGAAGACTTGAAGTTATGGATTAAATAATATTTATGAAAAATATGGAAGATTAAAGGATTGTCCTCTTTTAAAGAGTTATTAGTCATGTCTTTAATTATTAATATTCAATAAAAAAGTATTCTTTAAAAAAACGCCAGTCCATAACTTTAGGTATGGCATATTTTTCGAATGCTTATGTGACAATAGATAATTTATTACTTTGATGTTAATTATTTTTAATTATTTTTAATTTGAATATTAGTTATGATGGTCAAAGTAATTACAAACAAACATATAGCAAAATATATATGTATCCATGTGGATATAAATGTATATCTATGGATGATCACAAGAGGAATAACATGGTTTGAACATTGCAATATATAAAAGTATATATACAAGTATTGTACAAATTTCTCCGTTAACCATTTTCAGTATTTCACTATTGTTATATGTTTTCCATTGAAGATAATATTGATATTCAATGATTATAAAGGGAAGAAGTGAATTTAGAATATGCATAGAATAACTAAAAATTCCACAATATAACAAGAATCAAGAATCATAGTGACAATACAGACTAAAAGCAATTTTGGCACCATGTTAAAATCAAAAGGATGGGAGGTCAATGAATGTGCAAATATATATATGCAAACACAAGATTAAATTATGTTCATATTTGTAAAATAGAATTCCTAGCATCCCATAGTGAGCATTTAAAAGGAAAGACTAGGAGAAATGTTGGAAAGTGCAAAAGAGCAGTCAAAGCGTAGGCTCGCTAGTGGATCCTTTTTCTGGAGCAGGGATAGATATTTGAAAGCAACAGTTTACACTCTGCTTCGAAATCAACTTTTTTTTCTTTCACAATCATTGTTTTAAGTCAGTCCTCAAAATTGTAAGTGTCTATTCTAATCAAGATAGTAAAGATGTATGGTTTACAAACAAGGCCTTTAATAAAAACAAAATGATTTGTTGTAGTCTCAGAGCTGTCCTGCAATATGTAGAGGTCTTTTGCTAGAATTTGGAGTAAATTAGTGGAAGCTTCATCAAAATAAATACACTAAAGGATGTCTGAATGGTCTTGCAGCTTTAACTACAGAAGATAGTGATAGTTGCATTCCTCAATTTCCATCTGGCAACGATCAAAAAATGAAACATTAGCACTGGGGCATGTGCATTTTCTTTTTCATTATTTCCCATTAACCAACAAGGGGCAAGTAGGATAACAAAAAGACTTAGTTTTTTCAATTTGAATGGTTGCTTTAAAAATGGCTTCAACAGTTTTTGGAAAGCCAAGGCAATTGTTCAAGATGAATGCAATAGTAACTCTATCATTTGAAGGATGCAACCTACAAGGTACAGAAGAAGATGGAACCATTTTTTCTACTTTGATTAGGCCCTTGGATCTAAGAGTGTTTTCCTCAGGAATATAAGGGTTAATGTCAAGGATTGTTGTTGTTGATGTGTTGATAACTTTACCATTAAAGTAGCCTACATGGGCACCCCACACAACAACTATGATTATATCACTAGAAAGATACATCCACTCCAAGACATCCCCTTTTTCTTGCCAACTTGGCCCCCCACAAATTAACATCAATGAAAGAAGTAGAGATATCATATAGTTTAATAGTTCACCGAATTGTTTTGGATCCATTTTTCCTATGAACAATTGATATGTACCCAACATGGACTACAATGCTAATAATATCAACCAAACTATTATCACTATAATTGCTTTTGTCACTAACTCACACAAAATTAGAGGTTTTTTTTGGCACGAAAATGTCATCTTCACATCGTTTTATTGTTGATTTTTCATCCAAAACAATTTCGAGGTTACTATTTAATTTATTGAATTTTTTATTTGCTTCCTTCACTGATCCTCTTGATATTAAATAAGTTTCACCCACCTCAATTCAACTGTAACGCAATTCAACAATATTATCAAAACAAGTAACACATATTTTTGTCCCTTCCATATCTATAATGTCAAAACTAAATTTTTTTCCTTCACCTCTTTGTTTGTTGAAATGGTACATCTCTCTAATATGTGTTACACATCCTTTCATTGTCCAAACATTTTGATAAATGTTCAAAGCTTTAATAGGGCTGACATTTGAAGGGTTGTTTTTTTTTTTAGGGGACAACTACAGACCAAATTTAGGGGACCGTTTAGAAGGAGAAGGTGAGTTTTGCCCCAACATTTTCTCTTCTTCCTGCTTGAATAGTTACCTAGGGGTACCAATGATTTGAAAATCAGACATAATCACAAATTTTTTGAATATGATTAAGGCCCTAGAAAAGAAGAAAAAAAATATATTGGACACATTATATTAGGCACATACGAAGGAGAAAGAGAATTTTTAAAAATAGACAAGAAAAAATGCAACCCACCTTGAATCTTGGACATTCCTACAAAGGTAGTCTCTTAAACATACAAGGGATCCTATTTTCAAGGCACCTGAAAACAACAAATCATTGCATTTGGAAGGAAGGGTTCCTATTTGCATATGGTGTCCATCAGACAAGAAAACCTTGTATTGCTCAACCCACCCTTCATCACCGCCAATTTTTTTGAAAGATAGAAGCTGAAGGACCAAAAAGGGAATGACATCTCTAGCTTTGATGGAATGAATTGCAATTGAAGTCAAAATTTGGTTGTTTCTTTGCAGCCTACAAAGACAAGTTCAATCAAGGAAAATGCACATCATCACACAAAATGGATAAAACGAGTAAGGAAAACAAAGACTGCAAAGAGATATTTTTATGTGTTCTAAAAGATCAATGCATATGTACTTCCACATCTATATGCTTTACTAGGACCAACCATGTGTGTATACACCTAAAGGCAAACAAAAATGGAAACATAAATAGTAAAGCGTATGTGGTGTGTCTTTTTGTATTTGAGAATCCTAAAATTAAAGGAATTGAAAGGAAATGTTCAAGTTTATTACAAGAGATGAAAAAAATAACAACAAATTTGCAATAGGTATAAGGAAAAGGAAATACAACTTATGAAATCAAGATCTGGAGGCTAGTGTATGGTACCCTCAGAGCTGGACTACGTAAGTTTGACCTTTGGGAGGTGTCGCCAAATCAATCACCAATCAATTTTGGGGGGCTCTAGAGACCCATCCACAAAGCCTGATTCCACAGACATAGTTCTGGGACCTTTTAGAGGGAGGAAATAATGCAATTATAGTTGACTGATTGACACCTCTATTTCACAATAAAAATAAAAGATTAATGTATTGCAACATCTAATGCCAACTGGTAGACAACTTAGAAATATTGATAATCTAGCAACCATTTTACTATTTTGATTAAATAAAAATGGGTATAACCATTCCACTTTTAATATTGTCAAAACAACAGGAGATACAATAAGAACAATATGAATAATAATCAAGAAAATGTATATATATCCCTATATGTATTTGTTTATCTTTGAGGTTGCTTATATATGTATCCATGTAATTTTTTACTATATTTCTATAAAAACCTATATGTAGAAATTTGTATATGTTGCTACCTACTGCCTTCATCTTTTTTAACGCAAACAATAGAATATACAACAACAAGAATGAAAATTATTAAGTACATATATGTATTGAATTTTCCCTTTGTCTACACATTTAAAAAAACACATATAACCAGATATATATCCATATGTACACATGTATATATTTATTTATATATACACTAGTATATCTAAATGAATGTGTATACTATATTTATTCCTAACTATGTACTCATTGGCATGCCAAGTAAGGGCTTGTGCAAAAATGCACATAATGTCAAAGGTGCACAATGGAAAGAAGAAAAAATAAGTAGAGGTTGAGAGTTCTGCATGTTAGCAACATGTTTTAAACATTGCAACCTATGAAAATATGCACATAATGTCAAAGGTGGATAACATGAAGAAGGGAAAATAAGCAGGGAGCGATGGTTGTACAAGCTGAAACAAGCAATCTATATAATAGTTGGCTTGTCAATTGAAGATCCAAGCTACATTATTTGGTACTAAATATTATAGACAAATAGGGAAATTGTAAAAGAGTTATTAGGAAAACAGTTGCGGATCACAAGAAAATGAAAGATGATAAAAATATACATTAAATAGAGCTTTAAAATATGGAGACGAGAAGAGGTAAACTATGGGACTAAACATGGAAAATATAAGAGGTGATCTACAATAATGAACCATTTTTTATGGACAAGTGGATATTGATACAACATAAGAAATCTATGTAACAGTCAGCTTCTCAATTCAAAATTGAAGCTACATACAAAAGTAGAATGCAACAACTAGCATTTAGCTATGGGATTTTTGTTAGCCTAACTGTGAGCAGAAGTCCACAGAATCAGTGGTGAGCTTTTGAAAATGGTCGATGGGGGGTTTCTAGGGGTTGTTTATAACAACATGGAGTTTGATAATTACATGGTTTGGGGGTGGTCGAGTTGGTTGTCTCAATACACGGAAGCAGAATGGTAAGTGTTTTCTCACATGAGGGTTAATGGATCCCAGTACTGTTGTACTATGGTGTTGGAGGAAGTAAATGCAATATTCAATGTTGCAGTATGGGAAAGTATACTCCAAAATGTGCAAGAAAATATAACAATTAAGTTGCATTGTCGAAAGAGCCATTGTGGTCCTTTGGTATTTTTTATTCTTTCTAAATCAAACTCTACATTAATACGAATATAGATACCATAAACATCTATTTTGATATACATGCGTATATATAAATTATTGTTGGATTGTCAAACAAGCCACACTGGTCTTGGTCTATATACATGGATATATATATCTTCCTATATATACATTTTTAAATATGAAACATGGAATTCAATACATATATATTCGTATATGTATCTATTGCAAGAAACCCAAAGGTATATATCAACACCATGATTGCAGTTTCTAGCAGTCTACTAAATTTTAGAATTTACAAGAGCTAAA
>VDFB02193867.1:496344719-496542219 GCA_007258455.2 Sequoia sempervirens | reverse complement strand
TAACTACAATTTCTCCTATGCTAACATGTATAATTCCAAAGATGCATAGAGATAACTACAAACAATAAACGAGGGCCAAAAAAATTACTAACCCTAACCATATTTTTTTGACAAAAGAGAGAAGATTTAACTGCAATTTCTCCACCCATAAAGAGCGAGAATATCTTTGAAGTCTCCAAAATGGGTATAACGCCAAAGATGGAAACATATAACAAGAAGAAATTAACAATAAATTAATCATCTATACAAAATACCCATGTAAAACAACTTACAGATTCTGGAGAACAATAATTTCTCCATTTGTTTATCACGACTTGGACCTTACCTCTTGAACAAAGAATGTTCCTAAATGTCACTCATTGGTCAATAAGGATCAGGAAAAAATTATGAATTTTCCTTCGAATGGACCAGGAAACAAGAATATCATGAATAAAATATGCAGAATAAAATAGGAAAACTATGATAATCAACAGTTTTTTATGAGAAATTGGAAAAAAGAATATCACGAAGAATAGTTTTTTACAGTGAGCTTCAAACACATGAGGAAAAAATAATATCATGAAACTGTTGGCAAGAGACACTGTACATGTTTTCTGGTGTTTTCATTGATGGCAACCCTTGTCAGCTAGTCGATCCACACATTGAAATTTGCTCATACCGGCAGATAGATTGACTAGCAGTGATTATTTGTTAAGCTAGAATAGAGCACCCAGTAATTTTGTGTACTTCGATTCATATGAAGATTTTATGTTATTATTTTGTGATGTGGATCTCAAGGAGTATTGTTCAATGCATAATTTTTGTTATTTGTAAATCTTGGTGCCTTGTATCAATTTGGGTGGAAGTTAGAAGGTCCGGTGAACTAATTTCCTATTCATCAATGTATGGAGGCTGATTTGGTGAACATAGTGCATCGCGAATATTTGAGGAGTTATTGTTTAAGTATTTTTGTGTTCGAATATTTTGGTCTGGGTCCTCATTATGTTTTGGTTGACTCTTGTGGATGCGCATTGAATATTATGGATGATTTGAGGTGATTGTTTGTGAATATTTCTTATTTTGTTGAAGCTGACTTATAGCGATTTAATTCTTGGTGGCGGATATATATAAGTGATCGATTATATCATTTTTCATGTGTGTTCGATGTGAGTTGTTGTATGTTGCGAATGTTAGAAGGCCAGTAGAGAGATTATGCACAGTTTCACTTGTGCATTAAGGATTTTTGGTACGAATTGAAGCTGAACATAGCAGAAGAACATAATCAGTCAAAAGGTCCAGAATTTCGATTCTTGAGCATAACTAGAACTATCATCAGGAATTTGTAGATGCTACTTTATAAGTTCAAATCTTTGGAAGTATTCCAAACTTTTGTAAGGCAGTGAGCCTTTCAGTTTTTGAGTAGTGAGCTCTAGGCAGTGTGCCTGAATGCAAGTGCATTCTCATTTTGTAATCTTTTCTTTTGAGTATACTCAAAACAATATTGTGGATTGACCTCCACCATGGTTTTTCCCCTAATAGGGTTTCCACGTAAAAAATCCTTGTGTTATGGTGTTGTGGTTATTTGTCTTATGTGCATGCATTTTTATTTTGGTTGAATGTTATCAACACTTTAATGATCAAATTAATAATGTTAAAAATTGCACAACACTGATTCAAACCCCCTTCTCAGTGTTGCTTGATTCCAACAATTGGTATCAAAGCTCAGTTTCTCAGAAGAAGCTTAAAAGCTTGGGGAAGATCTTGGAATGTGTTTCAATGGATTCAATCAGTCTTCAACAACAACTTATGGTTGCCCTAGATGATCTTGATCAGGAAAAATTTGAAGTCCAAGAATTACAAGCAAATATCATGAATGTTAAGAGATTCATTGAGTCATTGAAAGAAAAAATTAACAAGTCCAAGGAGAAGAGAAGGGAACTTTGTGATCAAATCAAGTAGGTAGATAGTAAACACATTGTAGATGAACAAATGAGTCAAGCCCTAAAGGATAAGACAGAAGAATGTGAAATTTTTTCCAGGGATAATGTAGTTCTGAAGCATGAGATGAAATCTATTATGATGAGGATGACTAAGGAAATTGAAGATAGGAAGAAGAATGAAGAAAATCTTGCCCAATTCCTGAAAGAGAAATCTGAAGAATGCAGTCGAATTACTGATGGATTCATTTAGTTGGAACTTGAGTTGGAACAATCCAAACAAAATGAGGAAGATATTGAAAACCACATTGATGATCCCAGAGATGAACTTTCTACTGCAAATGAATTCAAGGAGAAGTTCAAGATTGGCTTAGCCAAGCCCGATGAATTAATTAAAAGTCAGAGGACTGATGGTGACAAGTGTGGTCTTGGATATGAGAAAGGAGAAAGTTTTAGATTTGGAAAAAGGAGGTTTATACAAGAAAATCAAATGAACAACACTGGAAGGTATCTAGTAAGACAACCTAATGCTCAAAATTTTAATGGTATATGTTATGTTTGCAATAAATTTGGTCATATGGCAGCTCAATGCAGAAGTAGAATGAATTCAAGTGGTCCATCATTCTCTAGTCAGTTCTTTAATTGTAACAAGTATGGTCATAAGTCAAATGAATGCAAAAATGTGATGAACAACTTTTATAGAGATGTTAGATGTTATACATGCAATAGATTTGGCCATATTGCTAACTAGTGTAGAACAAGAGAAAGATAGTGGAACAAATGGTGTGGACAAAGAAATGTGGTGTGCTACAATTGCAAAAGAACTAGTCATATTGCTAGATTATGTAGAAGAGGTTTGGTAAATCAGAGAAGAAACATGCAAAATATGAAAAAGGAAAAGGGAAAGTTACTACAGATCTGATCAAGAAGCAGATGAAGAAGACATGGGTGAAGAAGTGTCCCTTTGTTGTAGGAAATGAGCCAGCACCAAAATTAGCTTCTGGTAATTCCTCCGAGAATTAGGTTAAGGCCTTTGGCCTAGGGGGAACTGTCAAGAAAATCTTTCAAACCCCCTACAGGAAGTCATCATCAGGATGTGGATGAGTTTAGTGATTGTATTGATGATCTATAGATGCTATTGAACAATTGAAGAGAGTAATTATATAGAATTGAAGGTCCACAGAAGAGTTATCTTTTATAGTGTATGGAAACAAGGTGCCTAGATGTGTTAGGGAAAAAGAATTTATTGCGTCAAAAAGGTTAGGTGTGAATGATAAAAGGTTATTTATGTTCTTCATTTGTCACTTTGCATTTTGAGAAGAAGTTTGAAGAGCTCTAAAGAAAACTTTGGCAAGAATTCAAGCGTGAAGGCGATTCAAAGTTCAAACCCTAATTAGGAAAAAAGGTATTTATCAGGAAAACTTGTAAACCTGTGAATTTGTGAAAATGGCTACTCTATTGGTAGTTGAAGTCAAGGATAGACCTCGTCTAAAGTTCAAGCGGCATCCTTTCAAGTCTGTTTAGACTGAGCCTTTAGGTGCATTTTCGTCTGTTCTGTACAGTGTTTTGCACATTTAAGATATTAGGGAATACATTCATGCTAATATTGAGGAGTTAGGAAGCTCGCAGTTGCTAAATTTGTATTCCAAACACATTGTTGGAGAGGAATTTTGTGTTAAGCCCAAATTCAAAACCCTAGAGGAAAAGAAATTTATGCAGATTGTGAAATTTCCCATGTTTGACGAAAGAAAATGGGTCTAGTACATCTTGAGTCGAGTTCATGCTAAATTCATGTAGTTGAACCAACCCTTCAAGATTAAAAAAGAGGCTATAAGTGTTGCTATAGGTTTAAATTCCTTCAGTGGACTGCCGATTTTGAAGTCTATGAAAAATAAAATAGTCACTGATGCAACTAGTTCTGTATTTGATAGAAGAGCGATGACAATTGATAACATCATTGATGTGGGTGTGAAATTTTCCTCGATGGTCATTGGTTATAAGTTATATCACTCCAACTGAGAAAAAATTGTATTCAGTACAACCATATATGCAACATATTAGATGGTAAAGGAGAATGCAGAGTATGATTTATGTGAATTGCTTCAAAATCAACTTATGGAAAATCTTGGTAAGATTAAGAAGGACAAGAAGAATTCCTTTAAATATGGTAATGTGTTGCTATGTTTGTTCTTTTATTTTATGGATGAAGTTCTGTGAGTTGGGAAAGTGCATTAGCAAAGTGATAAGCCTGTTGTTGTTCAAATTAGAGACATGTTATTCAGCCTTGGTGATTTGCAAGCCAAGAAAATTGCAATCTGGGGATATCTCAAAAACTTTTAGAATGTAATGCAAGAAAGGGAAATAATTCCCACTTCTATTATGGAGAAGAATAAGAATACAATCTATTTTATGGTGAATATTGATTAGTCCTCGATGGAAGTGATATAACCTAGAACCATCCGGATTATGCCAATGGGTTATGAAGTTGAGGAGAGAATCTTGGAGCTATACACACAACATCTGTTGAGTAAGCCTTTGGATCTGTTTGAAGAAAGGTTTGGAACATATGCAGAGAAAAATATGTAAGTCCTGAGCAATTGAAGAAACCAGTGATAGTCCGGAGAGTGAGGAAAGAAGTGGAAGTCTTTGCAAAGAGCATGAGCATACCTGCAAGAGCTATAAGAGAAGCCAAAAGGAAAAGAGAACAAGATGAAACTGAAAAAGGAAAAGAGCCTGCTAAAACTAAATTTGCTAGTTTGATAGCGTCCTATGCTTAAACTAGATCAACAAGGAGCTCAGCACCCCTATCCAGTCATGCAAAGAAGTCAGCCCAAGTTGCAAAAGCTCAAGTTAAGGCATTCGGTAAAAGGAAGAAGGATAAGAGCACAAGAATGTATACAACTATTTCAAAAGATGAAGAGACAAAACTTGATGAAGAAGTTAGAGAATTAAAGCATATGAGCACCCCTGCATCAACAATAGTCAAGACCTCCAGTGAAGAGGAGAAAGCAAAGAAGAAGTTGAATCCTGTAAAACCAGGTATGTCAGTAGAGGAAGTTGAAAGAGGTATAATTAAGGACTGAGATCTTAACCTCTTTTGTGAAGTTTATGGTACCTTTGATACTGTTGGTCAAAGAGTCCTTGAAGAGGCTACAATAAAATATTTGAACAATTTCAATATGACTCTTGTTGAGATAATGACATAGTTGACTAAGGAATTGTATGAAATTTTGGAGATGAGGAGAGTTAGTGCCAGAACTGAAGAAGAGCAACTTAGAGAATGGGTTCTTGAAAATATAAGTCCGGTAATGTGTGTTGAAGAAATGAAGTCAATCCTAAAAGAAGCAAAAAGAGAATTCAAAAGCAAAACAAGAATAAACAAACTTATGTTGGGTAAGGCTGAAGAAGTAGAAAAAGAAATAGAAAGCATTCTGAATAAAGTTCTATTAAAGAATAGAATCGATGGTCTCTAAAGAAGAGCATGTAGAACATATTTCATTTGGTCTAGTAAATGAAGAGGTTACAATTGAGGACACATAGATCCTTCTAGATGTACATAATACAAAATAACCTATGGAGATTGAAGCTCCTAAAATTGTGTCGGTTGAAGAAAAGGAGATATCAGTTGAAGAAGTTAAAGCTCCAAATGAAAAGAAAAAAATTGTGGCTATGGAAATAGTAGTTGAGGAAAAGAAGGTTGAAGTTAAGGGAGTTCCAGTAGAAGAAAAAGACACTGCAGAGGTAGTGAAGAAGTTTCTAGAAGAGAAAATGGATGAATTTGATCTTGAGTTGGGAGATGCCCCTATTCATTTGTCCACTTTATCCCCAATTGAGAAAATGAAAGTCACAACATTTGCACAAGCTAAGGATAGGAAAGAAATTCTGAAGTCTCACATTAAGGACAATAAGTTATTGAACTTGGCATCTAGTATTTTGGAGATCATTCCTACTAATGTTAAGGATCCATTTGGTTCTTCCTTCGGTGAGCTAAAGAAGCTTATAAATT
This sequence comes from Sequoia sempervirens, assembly GCA_007258455.2. NCBI lineage: Eukaryota > Viridiplantae > Streptophyta > Pinopsida > Cupressales > Cupressaceae > Sequoia > Sequoia sempervirens. The sequence continues at coordinate 496,536,297 of VDFB02193867.1, read as the reverse complement.
TGGTAAGTACTCATTTTGAGTCACTTGAGAAGTTAGATTTGGTCAAAGTGTAGAAGGAATTTGATGCTAGGAAGATCAGTAGGTTGAAAGGATTGATATCTAATGACAAATCTCTATTAGCTACTTGTTTGAAAAAAATTCAAAGTGCATTGTCAAAAGGTGGAAGGATTTATAAATCGTGTTTGTTTTTGTCAAAACTTACTAAGGAAAATGAGAAGAAGGTTAAGGATCTTGAGAAAGAGTTAGCTTCTATTTTTGATGCTTTTGATCCTTAACTATTTTTGTTGGAGAGCAAGAAGGTCAAGTTATATCCTTACTTGAAAAAATAAAGAGTTTGAAGCGTGATAATGATAGAGTTGTGGAAAGAGCTGGTGACCTTAGAGGCCTAATTGGTCCTAAGATGGAAACCATGTTGAATGCTTTGAAAGAATCACAAGATGCTATGGTGGTCAGTGATCCAGTGAACCTTGAATCTATAGAAGTGCAATATTATTTACTTTATGGTCACATAACTATTCTGGAAAGCCTTAAGAAGTGTTGGGACATAAGCTTGAACTTGATAAAGAAAATTTTTGCAAATATCTTCAAGTTTGTGTAAGTCATTTTGAAACAAGTTTGTACATATGCAATTTGAAGTTTTTGTTTGTTTCTAGGAGTTTTGTATGCGAATTACCCATATTTTCAATTGATGTCAAAGGGGGAGAATGGAATAGTGAAAAATGTATATTCATCTATGGGGAGTTTTGGTTTTGAGCTATGGATGAAGATATTTTTGGAGTTTTGATCCGACACTTATTTATTTTTCACTAAGTGTTGCCATCAATTCTAAAGGGGGAGATTGTTGGAAAGAGACACTGCACTTGTTTTTTGGTGTTGTCATTGATGGAAACCCTTGTCAGCTAGTCGATCCACATGTTGCAATTTTCTCATACCGACAGACAGATTGAAGATCAATGATTATCTGTTAAGCTAGAACAAAGCATCCAATAATTTCGTGTTCTTCGATTCATATGTAGATTTTTTGTTATTATTTTGTGTTGTAAATCTCAGAGTGTATTTTTTGATGCATAATATGTGTTATTTGTAAATCTCAGTGCCTCGTATCAATTTGGGTGGAAGTTAGAAGGTTCGTTGAACTAATTTTTTATTCATCAGTGTATGGAGGCTGACTTGGTAAACATAGTGTGTCATGGGTATTTGAGGAGTTATTGTTTAAGTATTTTTGTGTTCGAATATTTTGGTTTGGGTCCTCATTATGTTGTGGCCGACTCTTGTTGATGCGCATTGAATATTATGGATGATTTGAGCATACTGTTTGTGAATATTTCTTATTTTATTGAAGTTGACATATAGCGATTGAGTTCTTGGTGGCAGATATATATAAGTGATTGATTATATCATTTTGGTGTGTTTTTGATCTATGAGTTGTTGTATGTTGTGAATTTCAGAAGGTCAGTAGAGCGATTATGCACAGTTTCACTTGTGCATTAAGGATTATTGGTACAAATTGAAGCAGAACTGAGCATAAGAGAAGAATCAATTATAAGGTCCAAAATTTGATTGTTGAGCCTAACCAGAACTATAATCAGGCATTTGTAGATGCTAATTTATCAGTTGAAATCTTTGGAAGTATTCCAAACTTTTGTAAGGAAGTGAACCTTTCAATTTTTGAGCAGTGAGCTCTAGGTAGTGTGGCTGAATGCAAGTGCATTCTCATTTTGTAATCTTTTCTTTTGAGCATACTCAAAACAATATTGTGGATTGACCTCCACCATGGTTTTTCCACTAACAGGGCGTCCATGTAAAATATCCTTGTGTTATGGTGTTGTGGTTATTTGTCTTATGTGCATGCATTTTTATTTTGGTTGAATGTTATCAACACTTTAATGATTAGATTAATAAAGTTAAAAATTGCAAAACATTGATTCACCCCCCCTCTTAGTGTTGCTTGATTCTAACAGAAACACATTCATACAACACAGGTGAACTCAAATCCACATTAAATAGAACTCCTAAAGCCAATAGGTAGTAATAATCTGTGCAAAATGAGTATAACCCCATAGAATTCATTGAAAATTTGAGCTACATCACCTGGCACTAAATATTATAGAAAAATAGAGAAATTGTAAAAGAGTTATTAGAATAACATTGAACAACAAAAAATTACTAACCCTAACCATATTTTTTTGACGAAAGAAAGAATATTTAACGACAATTTCTCCACCTGTAAAGAGTGATAATCTCTTTGAAGTCTCCAAAATGGGTATAATGGCAAAGATAGAAACATATAACAAGAAGAAATTAAAAATAAATTAATCATCTATGCAAAACACCCATGTAAAAATGAGTATAACCCCACAAACTTCATTGAAAATTTGAGGTACATCACCTAACACTATTTATATTATAGAAAAATAGAGAAATTGTAAAAAAGCTATTAGAATAGCACTGAAAAGCCACCTATTTCAACAATGCAACTTAATAAAATTATTCTTTCCCACACTACGACATTCAATATTCCATTTACTTCAGCCACCCACATTTACTTTGTCTGCCCCCATCGTACAACATTGGTAGAATACATTAACCCTCGCATGAGCAAACACTTACCATTCAACTTCAGCATATCGAGGACACAAAATCCACCACTGCCAACCCACGTAATTACCAAGCTCCACATCACCAGAAAAAAACTTGGTCAAGTTGCTACCGGCAGGGACATCTCTGGTGCCAGAAAATCTAATTCATGACTAGGCTGATGAAAAACCCGTTTGAAACTTCAAACAAATAGCCTACTGGCTGAGACATCTCCAATACTACCTATGATTCATAAGTATTTTTCTAATAGTTATTTTACAATTTCCCTATTTTGTCTATAGTATTTAGTGGGAAATAATGTAGTTGAATTTTGAATTGACAAGCCAACTGTTACATAGAATTTGTTGTTTCACTTTGTCTAGACAGTGATAGAATTTCGAGTAAGCAATAATATGCTGCAAAATCAAATATATACATGCATTTCACTGAACTATTAGAAAAAAACTTAACAATCAGAGGAAAATGAGAGATGTTTCAAAACCCACATTAAATAGAACGTTAAAATATGAAGAATAGAACAGGAAAAGTACAATAATGAATAGTTTGGTATGGAGAATTGGAAAAAATAATATCATGAAGAACAGTTTGTTATGGGGAAGTTCAAATAGTTGAGATAAAAATAATATCATGAAACATATTGATAGAATAGGAAAAACAAAATTGGAAAATACCTATTAGGAAAACACTTAAGAATCAGAGGAAAATGACAGATGTTCTCAAACCTGTTGATGATGATTTTACTCACAGAAAACAGGGTGAATAAATTCTTCACAAAAAAGACCACAAAGAGCCTATCCTTCTTGAAAGATATGGAAAAAGGACAACCTAAAGGGGAATTTTGCATTAACAGGGAAAATATTGGCTTTCATTCAATCCCAAGTCTTCAATAACTAGGTCATGGTTGCACTAGGGTCGCTCTCAGGTACTGATGTGATATTGTTGTTAATCTCAAAGGGACTATGTTTATTATTTGAATATTTTAGGTGTAATTTCTGAATTGAAATAATAAGTTCAAACATCATGAAACCAAAAGATTCGCCATAACATTTCATGAATGTATCATAGATTTTTTGCTATCACCTAAGTAGATTTAGCATTAAGCATTCAACAACTTTATTGAAAATGAAATATTTTCAATAAAACTTCTTCCATTCATTTAAATTTTGGAACATTTTCAAATATTTAAACATCTATTCTAAAAATAAAGCAAAAAAAAAAACTAAAAATTAAAAGTTTGTCCTAGTTATTCTCCATTGATGTCCCAAAGAATTAATTAAAACAGAGGAAATTGCTTTATACTTCACGAGATTTCTTCACAACTACATATAAAATGGCGCAAGATTTTAAAGAGAGGGGTTTTATTTCTGGACACTGAGTAGGTTTTGTATGCACCCTTAAATGGCACAACATATAGTTTTGTTCAATTGAACTAACAAAATGAGCTACAAAAGATGCTGAGATAGGTAGATATCTAACAAGATCTGATATTAATTAATGTCTATGTGAAAAATTTAAAAGAAGTTTATGCTCCTCCGACATCCACAAATTATGAACTTTAAATAAAAATGAGGATCCTCTAGCCTTTTATAGAACACAAGGATCAAACAGGATAAGACAAATACATGAGAGGAAATCCAAGGGATCAATCTCATCAAGGCACTTGGAATATAGTGACCAATAGGACAATTGTAATTGAAGTCAATGGAAGTTAACTCTAATTGCACATTGAAACTCTTCAGGTTCTCCTTTTTCATCTTTGTCAAGATTCCTTCTGAAATCAAACAAATCTGCTCAAACAAAATGTAGTCACTTCCCATAAAATCAGAGTGATCAGGTGGAAGTTTAGCGCCTACATTTCAGGTTCTTTCTTGATTTGAACAATCTAGGAATGGACCACCCCTGGAATGAATACACTTCTACACTACATGCTTGAACTACAACATCCTGGTATTCCAGTATCTGGCACATCTTTGTAACGAACTCTATTTTAGCATGAGCTTGTAAAGTGTACTGTTGAACCTAGCAAAATCATTAGTTTTTTTGCAAATACAATTTCCTGACCACCCATACCTAAACTTTTCATCCCAATCTGCATCTCTTGCAATCACAAATTCCATATACTAAATCCCTTTTAAATTTTTTTTTATAACATCTCATGTAAATAAAGCCATTATTCAAAAGTTAGTACAAAAATATCATAATCAACATGCCTTTCAAAAATCATATTATGAATCCTCATACATATATTGAATTATCGAGATCATTAGATAAATTTAAAATTTTAACATTTCACTTCACATTGCAACCCGATACCTAGTACCAGGTATTCATCTTTACCCACTTACTTTCCTAGACCTCGATTATATCGGAACTCCATCATACCAGACTGTAGCCTTCTGTTTGAACTTGTATTACCTTTTTCCTTTTGCATGTTTCTGGTACCCGGTACCCAGTGCCCAAAACACTTACATTACGAAGTACTTTTTATTATCAAAGATTTTCTCCTTTCACTTCCAATGATCTTCCAATTTGCTAGCTCCTGCCATAAGAGTTATGTTTTTCCACTTGGTTCCCCAAGTATTTTAAGTCTTGATGCATGTTGTGAGACCACAAAACCAAACCTACATTAAATAGAACTTTAAGATATGGAGAATAGAAAAGGAAAACTACGATAATGAACAATTTGTTATGGGGAATTGAAAACAAGAATATCATGAAGAACAATTTGTTGTGGGGAACTTGAAATAGATGAGGGAAAAATAATATAATGAAACATATTGATATAAGATATTGCCATCCAATGTAATGAGCAAGCTCCATCGCCTACATAAACAGACCTGAGTAGTTTGTTCTAGGGACCTTCATGCAAATTAGGGGAGAAAGAATATCATGAAACATATTGATACAAGGTTCAAGCTATGTTCTTTGTTAATAAGTATTCAAGAGAAGTAGAGAAATTGTATAAGAGGTGTTAGAAGAACATTTATTTGCTACAATTTGTTTTAGATGGGTATTTTGCATAAATGATTTGTCTATAATATTTAATGCCAAGAAATGTAGCTCAAATTTACAATTAAGTCTATGGCAAACTATGACAATCAACATTTAACAACCACTAAAATAATTTTATCTCCAATATGCTTATGCTTTCATACTAACCCTCTGCATATATATATGCAATTACTCCTATGTTAATCTGCAATCACTCCTATGTTAATGGGTATAATGCCAAAGATGCACAGAGATAACTAAAACAATAAACCAAGGGCAATAAAATTTCTAACCCTAATTATATTTTTTGATGAAAGAAAGAATGTTTAACTACAATTATTCATGTGGTAATGGGTATAACGCCAAAGATACAAGCAACAGTCTCTTTGAAGTCTTTGAAATGGATATAACGCCAAAGATAGAAACACATAACAAGAAGAAATTAACAATAAATTAATCATCTATGCAAAACACCCATGTAAAAAAACTTAAAGATTCTAGAGAACAATAATTTTTCAATCTACTTATCATGATGTTGACCTTACCTCTTGAACAAAGAATGTTACTTAATGTTGCTCATTGGTCAATAAGGATCAGGAAAAAATTATGAATTTTCCTTCGAATAGATCAGGAGACAAGAATATCACGAATAGAATATGCAGAATAGAACAGAAAAAAATGATAATCAATAGTTTGTTATGAGCAACTGGAAAAAATAATATGATGAAGAACAGTTTGTTACGGGGAGCTTCAAACACACGAGGAAAAAATAATATCATGAAAAATATTCATACAACATAGATGAATGCAAAACCACATTAAATAGAACTCATAAAGCTAATAGATAGCAATAATCTATGCAAAATTAGTATAACCCCATATATTTCCTTGAAAATTTGAGTTATATCACCTGGCACTAAATATTATAGACAAATAGAGAACTTGTAAAAGAGCTATTAGAATAACACTGAACAGCCATAAATTACTAACCCTAACCATATTTTTTTTACGAAAGAAAGAATATTTAACTACAATTTCTCTACCCATAAAGAGCAATAATCTCTTTGAAGTCTCCAAAATGGGTATAATGCCAAAGATAGAAACATATAACAAGAAGAAATTAACAATAAATTAATCATCTATGCAAAAAACCCATGTAAAAATGAGTATAACCCCATAGACTTCATTGAAAATTTGAGCTACATCACATAGCACTAAATATTATAGACAAATAGAGAAATTATAAAAGAGATATTAGAATAACACTGAACAACCACCTATTTCAAAAATTCAACTTAATCAAAGTATTATTTCCCACACTACAACATTCAATATTCCATTTACTTCGGTCACCCACATTTACTTCGTCTTCCCCCATCATACATCAACGACAAAATGCATTAACCCTCACATGAGCATACACTTACCATTCAGCTTCCACATATCAAGGACACCAACTCCACCATCACCAACCCATGTAATTACCAAGCTCCATGTCGCCACAAAAAACCTAATCAAGTTGCCACCGGTGGGGACATCTCCTTTATCGACAAATCCAATTCACAGCTGGGTTGACGAAAAACTAAGCGAAAACTTCAAATAAATAGCATACTGTTTGGGACATCTCTGGCACTACCTATGATTCTTAAGTGTTTTTCTAATAGTTTTTTTATAATTTCTCTATTTTGTCTATAATATTTAGTGGGAAATAATGTAGCTTTTTTTCGAATTGACAAGCTAATTGTTACATAGAATTTGTTGTTACACCTTGTCTAGACAATCATGAAATTTTTGGTAAGCAGGAATATGCTAAAAATTCAAATCTATACATGCATTTCACTGACCTATTAGAAAAACACTTAACAATCAAAGGAAAATGAAAGATATTTGAAAACCCACATTAAACAGAACGTGAAAATATAGAGAATAGAACATGAAAAGTACGATAATGAACAATTTGGTATGGGGAAATGGAAAAAAGAATATCATGAAGAACAATTTGTTATGTGGAAGTTCAAATAGTTAAGAAAAAACAATATCATGAAACATATTGATATAATAGAAAAATTAAAATTGGAAAAGATCTATGAGGAAAACACTTAAGAATCAGAGGAAAATGACATAAGTTCTCAAACCCACATTGAATAGAAGAGGAAAACTACGATAATGAACAGTTTGTTATGGGGAGCTAAAAACAAGAATATCATGAAGAATAGTTTGTTGTGGGGAGCTTGGAACAGATGAGGGAAAAACAATATAATGAAACATATTGAACAAGAAACTGCCATCCCACGTAATTAGCAAGCTCCACTGCCTAGATAGATAGACCTGAGCAGATTGTTCCAGGGACCTTCAAGTAGATCGGGGAAAAAAGAATATCATGAAACATATTGATACAAAGTTTGAGCTATTTTCTTTGTTAATAAATATTCAAGAGAAGTCGAGAAATTGTATAAAAGGTATTATATTAATAATTATTTGCTACAAGTCATTTTAGATGGGTATTTTGCATAAATGATTTTTCTATAATATTTAATGCCAAGCAATGTAGCTCAAATTTACAATTAAATATGTGGAAAACTATGACAATCAATTGTTAACAACAACTAAACTAATTTTATCTCCAATCAACAGAAAACTATGCCAAGCAATGTAGCTCAAATGCACAAAGATAACTAAAGCAATAAACCAAGGGCAATAAAATTACGAACCCTAACCATATTTTTTGATGAAAGAAAGAAGATTTAACTAAAATTGCTCCTATGGTAATGGGTATAGTGCCAAAGATGCACAAAGATAACTACAAACAATAAACGGGGGCCAAAAAAATTACTAACCCTAACCATATTTTTTTGACGAAAGAAAGAAGATTTAACTGCAATTTCAAAACCCGTAAAGAGCGATAATCTCTTTGAACTCTCCAAAATGGGTATAACACCAAAGATAGAAACATATAAAAAGAAGATATTCACAATAAATTAATCATCTATGCAAAACACCCATGTAAAACGACTTACAGATTTTGGAGAACAATAATTTTTCAATCTACTTATCATGACGTGGACCTTACCTCTTGAACAAAGAATGGTCCTAAATGTCACTCATTAGTCAATAAGGATCAGGAAAAAATTATGAATTTTCATTCAAACATATCAGGAAACAAGAATATCATGAATAAAATATGCATAATAGAATAGGAAAACTGTGATAATCAACTATTTGTTATGAGCAACTAGAAAAAAGAAGATCATGAAGAACAGTTTATTACAGGGAGCTTCAAACACACAAGGAAAAAAGAATATGATGAAAAATATTCATACAACATAGATGAATTAAAATCCACATTAAATAGAACTCCTAAAGCCAATAGGTAGCAATAATCTATGCAAAATGAGTATAACCCCACATACTTCATTACAAATTTGAGCTACATCACCTGGCACTAAATATTATAGAAAAATAGAGAAATTGTAAAAGAGATATTAGAATAACACTGAAAAACCAAAAATTACTAACACTAACCATATTTTTTTGACAAAATAAAGAAGATTTAACTACAATTTCTCAAACCGTAAAGAGCGATAATCTCTTTGAAGTATCCAAAATGGGTATAATGCCAAAGAAACATATAACAAGAAGACATTAACAATAAATTAATCATCTATGCAAAACACCCATGTAAAAATGAGTATAACCCCACAAAATTCATTGAAAATTTGAGCTACATCACCTTGCACTAAATATTATAGAAAAATAGAGAAATTGTAAAAGAGCTATTATAATGACACTAAACAGCCACCAAATTAATTTTATCTCCATGAACCGTAGATTTTTGGCACCCTAATCCTTTCTAGCACTTCTAGGGTTTTTCACCTAAAAGGAAAAAGTAGGGCTAAAAGATCTAGCTAGGTTCACTCAAATAAAGGATTGTATGACTAAATACAATGATCTAGATGCAACTAGATGATGAAATTGATTGATTGTTAATGCAAAACCTAAGAAACAAGTGATTTTTGAAAATGCTACAATTGCTAAATTCGTTTCATAACACTTTATTGTTAAATTCGTCACATTCGGCTCCATTTTTTGGCAGGTTGGAGGCTATTAAAACTGTTGGGCTGCATAATCAGTAAGCTATTTTTCTTGGGTATTTTGCATAAATGATTAATTTATTGTTTATATCTTTCATTCTCTACTTATTGTTTGTTTTGATAGTAGGTTTTAGGGTTTGAACACTGATGTGTTGCGTAATTTCCAAATTGTTCAATGCTCTAACAACTCAATCCAATCCCCCTTCTCGTTCTCAAGCATAACCAATAGTACATGTAAGTGCAAAAATTCTCCATAATCAATAAATAGATTTCGTGACCCCCTTGCAAATATTATTCGTCATTTCTACTTTCTAATTGTGTTTATTGAGTTTCGCTATATATTTACTAATCTTTGATCCCCCCTTACTCATCTTCTTTCCCCATCCATTGACATACCTCTCTCTTCTATTTGCAAGTGTTAGGCTAAAGCATAGATGACAATTCCAAAAGATGGAACTCCACAAAATTTCCAGTGGATGTTTCATATTGCTTTTGCTCAGGGGTTTGGCTAGGGTCCCCAGGGCTCCATGATACCAATATGGAAGGATGGATAATGAGCATGGGTTTTTTTTTTTCCTTTTCATTCCATAAATCTTTTCTCACATAGATACATGTATAGAAAATGTGGTTTGTAACATGTTTCTTATGTACTACCAAGTGGTCACATCTTTAGCTTATGTGCTATTTGTTTGAAGTTTTTATTTGTTGAGAAGCCAACATTTAATCATGCAGTATGTGTAACATATCTATAGTGCCAAAATGACTCTTTTCATAATGTGACTAAATCAATATATTGTCTTCGATATTTTGTACTAAACTTTCCCCTCCTGCAACATTATCTATTTTGACTCTCCAATTGCACTATGCAATCATTCATTTAAAAGTGGATTTTTTTATTCTCAACTACGTTGTAATCCGTAATACTTGCGTTATATGAAAATGTTTACTGTGGATTCCGACTCATCTGTGATTTAGCTATAATTTTTAACTGTTCTTTTAGGAGTTGTTTTACAATTTCCTTATTTTGTCTATAATATTTAGTGGCAAATAATCTACATTGAATCTTCAATTGGGAAACCAATTGTTACATATAAATTGGTGTCACACCTTGTCTAGATAGTAATAGAATTACAAGTGGAGATGCCTATAGGTAATTTTCATCTCTCGTGAAAAAACACATGCATACTAAAACTTTAATTTCCAAAACTATAGAGATATACTAATTATAAAAAGTACTCAATATTGAACATCTTCCTATCATGGAAAAAAGTGTACTTTTTTTGTCCAATTTTAAGAAATACACACATGCGTGATGACTCTTACAAAAAACTTCCATTAACTTCAAAATTAAATAATTAATTGATTGAATAACGTACACAAAAAGTGACAATATACATGCACATCTATTGCCAATAAATATAAAACTCAAATATTCTTGCTAGAAGAAACAATTATTTTAAATTTAATATTTAATTTAATTTTTAAGTTCCAACTTTTAAACAAATTTAAAAATTGATTTCCAAATTTTCTAATAGTATTAAATAAAATTTATACAAAAAGTTATTTGTGATTACTTAATTCATACAATCTAACTCATCCGTTTTATTCACGGTCACCTTTTGATTCAAATAAAAAGCTTCATCCCTCCTCACCACAAATGTTGCCCGCTGTGGTAGGTCCCTATCGACTGATTGTTGCATGCCTGTGCATATGACTGCTAGTTCTAAAATTATGTTGGTGTACCTATATAAAAGGGATTAGAATTACAAAAGAATGAAGAAGAATAATCAGTTTTAGCCATATATATACACTGAATATATGCCACACTACACCCACGGCAGAAAATTAAAGGGAACGATGACGCGAACATTTGGTGTTCTTTCTATAATTTTTGTATAGTATTTTTTGTTAAAAGAATGTTGCAGGCTTTTATAGCACCGCGGCACCGCTTATGGAATTGATAGACTTGGTGAACAAGTTAAGCCACACTTTCTCCTTTAATAGAGCGGTGTAGCCTTCCTTCCTCGCACTTTCATCTTCCCCTCCCACCATTCACTTATAAAAGGAAATCTCAATCTCACACTTCTGAAATTAACTCGATTGCTTCCTTCTATTTGTATTCAACAAATAAACAGATCGAGAAGCAACAATCTTCAGGATACACAATGACGGTTAGACTTTCATTCCTTCCATCTTAATTGTGATTTTGTTTAGAAATCAGAAGTGTATCTGAATTACTTGAAGATGGATTTACTACCAATAAATTCATGCGTTTTAACCTAATGAAATAGAATACGTTATTTGCAGGCATTGCAGATTGTGGAGATGCAAGTAAATATGGATTGCGGTGGCTGCGAAAGGAAAATTCGCAAGGCTCTTTCTCATCTCAAAGGTAGATAAATTTAACATGCTTTCAACTATTGAAAACACAATCATGTATTGTTATAAATTCTGAATATTTTGTTGGGTTTTTCAAAAACAGGGGTAGACAGTGTGGAGATCGACATGGCAATACAGAAAGTTACGGTTACTGGGTATGTCGATTGAGAAAAGGTTATTAAGACTATAAGGAGGTGTGGCAAAAAGGCAGAGCTGTGGCCATATCCATATCATATCGAGTATACTTCATATACTGATCGTTATTATGATAAACAAACCTTTGGTTCGAGTTACAATTACAGGAAGCATGGGTACAATGGTAGCAGCCACGGTTATTATCAAAAGCCGCCCTACTCTACAGTTGTAGATGATAAATTGTTAGATTTATTCAGCGATGATAATCCGCATGCCTACACAATAATGTAAAATCATTCTCTTATTGTACAGAGAATTTTCAAGCTGGAGAAAATATGTTTTGTTGTCCAGATGCAATATTTTGTAATGCCTTGTATTTTCTTGTTGAAAGAAAGCATTGTGCCAAATCACAAATCCTATTTTTTGTTTGCAAGATGCTTAATATTTTTTTAAGAGAAACTCAGGAAGCAATTCCTTTTTCTTACCACGACCATTATTTAAATTTTGTTTGTTTTGGTTTATGTGGTGCTTGCGCTATTAAGGTTGTTAAGAAAATTATTTATTTTAACTTTTGTGCCTTTGATGACCTAATTTAATCGCTTATGAAACCGACATGGTTATGCTTCAGTCGCGATCGCCAAGTAAACTCCGCCCACACACAAAACCAATACACAGTTTTCAAAATTTCCAAATGCTTTTTGTATAACGGAAACAATGAAATGTGTGTGGCCATGGGAAGATTGTTTTACTTACGACCATGAGAATTACTGGCATTATAAAACGTGTGTAGATCACTATTGAACAGAAAAGCACAGGATAATGATCGGTAATATAATAAAAAAATTGTACAAAAAATTATTATTGAAGTGATGAGGAGAAGAGACGGATTGTGGTAAGAATAGTAGAATTAAGGAAAATATCACTGTTGAAAACTAGAGGAGGATTGCAATAGCATAATTATTTTCAACAAATTCCTCATGACTAATCTTGAATGAGAAATGATAGAAAAGATAAGTATTTTCAGCAAATCCCTCATGACTAACCTTGGATGAGAAATGATAAAACAAGAGAAAGATTACTTTTAACATCTTTAAGGCCAAATACCAGATTTCTTGACCACTCTTACTGTCCCTAAGGGATCCTTGCTAAAGATAGGGGGCTCCTTTTTAAAGCCTTGAGATGGACAATATGGAGAGGCAATAGAATATAATTTTGGGAGGATGTTTGGTTAGGGGAAGAGCCATTGTTAGTTATTGGGTTCTTTTCTAGTTTGTATTCTTACCTCTCGAATATTTGGACACAACTTAAATAATGACTCTATTCAACAAGAAAGATGACAAGTCTGTCATATTTAGCCTCATGATTGGAAAAAAGAGAAAATATGGAACCTACCAAATGACATAATGTGTAGTAGAAAGAAAAAACTAGACACTTTGACCTCTTGAAGGTATGGAATGTCAAGGTCTTAGAATTAGCACAAACATCTTGAATAAAGTGTTTTTGAGGTAGGTTTGGGAGACCCATCAAATTCTAGAAAATATAAATCGTTTAAAAATCAAGAGGTGTTTCCTCATAATCCAACTTGTCAAGGGTAGAATAATTATTTTGAACCACATTGTTAGAAGTTGCATGGCTACCAATTTGAACAATTAGTTGGCTTAGTTGTCGTAGTCATTACACAAACTTTCCTTCTTCCAAAATCACCAATGGTTAGGAGATCACCTTTGGCCCACCATAAGTGGGGAAGTATGTCAAGCTTTGTTGTGAAGTAATTGAAATGGGCTCAGAATTATAATTTTTGATCATGTTTGACATAATTGTATCAACTAGATTTGAAACTTGGGGAACTAGAACTCCTTACCTTGAGCATTTAAGGGTAGATTTGGAAGTACTAGCATTTTTAGTCTTGAGGGTAACCCTTCTAGACTAGCCTACATCCTCACAACTCTGTTGTGTGTGGTGACAACTCAATAGAGGAGAGAGGAGTGGATTAAAGACATTATGAAACTAATGTACAATCCTTGATGTTATGATTACAGGCTTGGCATTGATAGAAAGTATTTGGGAGATTATATATTAACTATTTTGGAGTATGAGGTCTTTCCAAATTGACTATCAATTCCCTCTTTGAGGTCCTTTGGAAGGTCAACCTCAAGAAAAAATGATGGTTACGAAAAATAAAATATTTTTTGGGTTCTACACTGTAGTAACGAAAAAAGTAGTCTTTTCCTTGCTTGGTTTGACAATTGATATTAAAATTAAACTAATGGTGTCTTGGAGTGGTGTTGTAATGTGTTGTACATATTCACACTATTCTAGGACCTTTATTTAACTAAAACATGCCTTAATTGGTCCTTTGCAAAGGTGTTGTAAAGTGTTGTAACACACTTTCATGCTTTTCTAGGACTTATTTGCTTAATTAAGCCTAATGGGCCCCTTTCTAAATAAAATATGCATAATGTGTATCTTTTTTAAGTGTTGTAATGTGTTTTAAAGCACTTTCACACTTATCTAGGTGGTCTTAATTGATTATGGTTAATTGGAGTTATTAACCCCTTTTTTAGGCCTTAATTTTGACACCTCCCGAAGATCTATCTTGACAATCAAAAATTAAATAAAAAATTATTTCATTGAGAAAAATTTGGTCCTGGTAAGTTGAGCTAGGACCCATTTACCCTTGATGGTGAATAGTTCCTCCCTTAACAAGAGCCTCCTTTCTCAGTTGATTTGGAATGGGTTTTTGGCCTTCTTTCAGCTCCCCGAAGATTGGTCCTAGAAACTTAGCCAGGACCCATTCACCTTTGGTGGTCAATAGGTCCTCCAATAATGAGACCCCTATTTTTGAATATCATTCTAGTAGGAATTTAATTACCTTTCTTTCCATATCTGTTGTCAATCTTAGTTCTTTGAATTTTGGGGTTAATCTCCTAATTTAGTATAAATAAGGGGTTGATTCACATTGTTTCACCTAAGATTTTCAAGAGAACATCCTAATACTTCACAAGAGCATTATACACCAATTCAAAGGAATTCATAAGGAATTTCAAGGTAGATTTCAAGATTTTATTGCAGCAATTCAAGATCATATCATCATGTCAAGGGTTTAATGCATTCATTCATGTTGTTGAGCTAAAGAAGTAGATGTAGCATTGAAGATCTACTTGTAACTATTGTTCAAATCACATTCAAGGATCCAAGATCTACATTCTTCATGGCCACTACATATTAGTATGCAGATTTACTTCACAAGACATCATCCAAGGTGACATCATTTGCATATTTCATACTTCATGCTTCATTTCATCATTTGGTTTAATTACCTACAAGTGGTTTGACTGAGGAAAACCCCCATTAACTAAAAAATCAATAGGTTTTGTTTCCCTTGAGTGTGTGTTTGCAGATTTACAGGTTGAAGATCAATTTGAGCAAGATTTGGAGCAAGATTGTCAAAGTTACAAAGTTGTAAAAGTTGTCATTCAAAGTGCAAGATCACGGAAAGAGCTCTATAGAATTACATGGAGGCTTCCAAAACTTGATAATATGGATTTCAAGAGGGAAGAAATCAAGGAATAGGATCTAAAATCATTTTTCTGAAACCCTAAAAGGACCCATTCACCATTGAAGGCGAATGACTCCTCCATAGCTCCAAAACAACAACTTTCTAGCCAAGTATACAACTTTTTATGCTCTAAAAACATTCCCCATAGTTTCTATAAAATTTAGGTTAAATTTCTAGTTGATATTAGCATCTTATTTTGCATAATTTGAGGTTTTTAGGGCCTTGAAAACTAAGTGGTCCATCACATTGCTCATGCATTTGGGTGGATCCTATTTTCACCCTATACATTATTTGGTGAACCTGACTCATTCAACATTACAATTTTCTAATTTTTAGAGTCTTTCATTGCATCTTAAGTTAAAATATTGCATTCATTGCATTTAGATTTGCATTGAATTAGGGATTCTTCTTTTGCATTGAAATCTTGCACAACATATAGGGTTGTTTTGTACTTCTTAAATTTGAAAATTACAAAAAAAAAAATTAGTCATTTTGCATCTCATTTAGATACCATTCAATTGCATTTGAAAATCAAAACAGAATTGCATTTCAACCTAGGTCTTTCATTTCATCCTTTCATTGCATTTTTACATTGAATTTCTAGAAAATCTAAAGTTACATTTCACTGTCTACAACCTAGAACTCAAAGACATAGTTGAGAACTTGGAAATCATTAAAAAAACAATTTAAAAAGACCTAACCATGACCCATTTTCCTTTAATGGTGAATAATTCCTTGATCAAGTTTGATCTGTACCTTCTGGCATCTGAAAAGGCATTAAAATTGACTCTGAATTCCATAGATTTCATTGTCTACAACTTGGAACTCAAAGACAGCCGTGAACTTGCAAATTATTAAAGAAAATTTTAAAAAGTCCTAACCAGGACCCATTTTCCTTTATTAGCAAATAAGTCCTTGATCAGGTCTGATCTGTACCTTCTGGCATCTGAAAAGGCATTAAAACTGACTCTAAATTCCATACAAAAATCACAGAAAAACCTAACCATGATGCATTCACCCTTACTGGTGAATGAGTCCCTGTTAGCTACATATCTGCATTTTTAGGACATTAAAATCTTAGTTTTTAGCTTATATTTGGTGCAGTTATCTTGTTGTTTCAGTTTCCTAATTTGTTGTTTCATCAATTTCATTGCATTTAGTTTAAATTGCTTCATTTCAATGCATTGTTAAAAGTTCAAAATTGTGTGAAAACATTTTATTTTTAGATTATTGCATTGTTTAATCAGTAAATTACATTTCTTAGAATCTAAAAATTGTATTTCATTCTAGGTTGTTTCATTGCCCCTTTGTTATCATAGGGTTTGCACACTAGGTTTGTAAAACTTGCATAGGCTTTCCAACTTTGTGTCCTATTCACAATACTATTATAAGATGTAGCTCGAGGCTCATGTCATCCAACAATCTCTCACTTGTCATGGATCTTGGGTGCTCTAACTCTCTTTCTGATAGTGTTGAGAATCAACCCTCCATGGCTCATAGATTGCATACTTCATTACCAATTGCTTCACCTCCTAATGTGCATGATGTCATTGACAACCTAGATGAACAACTAGAAAAATTACAAGCCCATATCCTTAGTGAATGCGTTGACATTAGCTTGGTTCCTAAGGAAAGTGCTTAAGACTCGAAACAAAACACAAATCATCTATAGCCTTAGTTGCTTCATTCGGGAGTACTTGAACAAATAAGACAATAGCCACATGCATGACACAATCAATTCACCTCCTAAAACTAAGAACAATGTTAACAAGGATCATGATCATATGCAATTACTTCCCACAAAGAACATGATAGCATTTATCAAAGCTAGGTAATAGATTTTGGCTTATTGCCAAGGTTAGGGTTAAGATGAAGAAAATGGGGATTTTCCTTTAAAGGCTTAATTTTCATAGGCTTAACATTGCTCATTGAATGCGATAGAGGGGTTAGGGAAAAACATAATTATAGAGTCTTTGAATTATGTTGAGATGCAGTAGAGGGGAGGCACCTTTGTCCCTTCATTGATGTAGAGAGGAAAGTAAAAACAAGGGGATATTTATTTTTTCATTCTACCTAATATGATTAAGGAAAGGAAAGTGATAACCATGAACAGTAGTATAACTACCTTCGAGAATGAAGTATTTCATGATTTGAACACTCACTAGACCATAGGGAGCCAATAATATCTGTCATAGCCATTTTGGAATTCCTTCACCATCTCATCCTCACTGAGGAAATTGTCAATGAAATGCTGGTAGTTCTCATTGCTCACCTTCATAACTTTTATTCCCTTGTATTCCAAACCTGTCACCTCATCTATAATTTTTTGGGTTACCTCAAAGCTAACACTACCAATCGACACCTTACCCTCCCTCCATGGGTCAAAAAATTTTGATGTAAGGTCATCATTGAAGACCTTCATGGCTTGAAAGAAGGGCATCATTCTGGATTCCTTGAACAACTTCAAAATTTTAACATTTTTTTAAGGGGAATGAAAGATAACGGTTCTAAACTCTTCCTTGGTCCACCCATATTAAGTCCACAACCCTTCCACCTCCTTTTTAGGGATTTTTGAGAGATGAAAACCACACCACAATACTAGATATCTGGTGGAAAAGGAATGCAACTTGATCTTAATATAGAATTTTTGTAAAAATCAGTGAGATAAAAGATGCTTGTTAGGGAATGAGCTAGGCCCTTTAAACCAATATTCTAGAAGTTTCTCCACTTGTCTTAGTTATTAAAGCTCTTAGTACTCCAAATGAGGTGAATCTTAAGCAAGATTGATATAATTCGTGGAATAAATTCAATGCTCATTTGAGCCTTAAGATCACCATACATAAAAGCATAAAAAATAATTAATTAAAAATATCATCGAGGTAAGGAGTGATAAGGTGACAACCTAACAAGATCATTTTAATCATTAGGTGGGCCTCCCATTTATTACTCCATAAAGCTTTGAAGATGTAAGCTTTAATGAACTCATCATTTAAATTAGTGATATGCCTTTTATCCTTCATCACAGTAGAACAACCCTATCCAACTCTAGAGTTGTTTTATAAGTAACAACTTATTAGTATATAAAACATATATTCTATTAAATTTCCCCAAAATTAGCTGAGGAAAATCCAACCATTTAGGCATCATACCCTATCCCTTTCCTTTGCATAATTTCCTTAGAATATAAATTCATATGTATTGAAAGAGCACCAATAAAAAGAGCCAAAGACCAACTAAAAACATTAATAACCATAACTATTGGGACCCAACTGAGCATTATTCTCATTAATCCTTGATTTATCTATTATGAGGCATTCTTAAAAGATAATTTCTCTAATTATTTAAGGGGAATCCTTTTAGTTGCAAATTTTCTAGTGTAAACAAGAAAGCTCTACATTGGAAGCAGCATCCATTGCTCTATTCCCTTATGTATATATGTACAATAGTTTATACTGATTAAGGATTTCAATCATCCTTTTTGAGTCATTCAAATTTTTTTTGATCATCCATAGGGCTTCAACAACGCCCTTAAGAATACCAATAATCAGTTTAGAGTCACCTTCTATAGCTATTTTGTTAAATCCTCTTTCCTTAACCCTCTTCAAACCCCACTAGACAACAATTCCTTCCACCTTGTTACTAATACATGTTCCCAATAATTTGGTGTATCCTTCAATGAAAATTCTTGTATGATCTCTTACTAGACTAGCTACAAAAACAACACTTAGGTTACCCTTTGAACAACCATCAAAATTCAGCTTGATCCATCCTTTAGAAGGAGGGGTCAAGATAGTCATTCTTCTACTTAGAATCTTAGCCCAACTGGTTCTTGTTAGATCTTTTTAATTCCCCAATTTTGTTTGATTTTAATGTTCTTATAGTCAAGAATTATTTTAGAAAAACCAAATCTTTTTGGGTTTATATTATCTTGAATTTGATATTTTGTCTTCAAGAAAACCTCCATGTTACTTCTTCATTGATCTCTAAAAGTCCTATTATTTCTTTCCTTCTACAAGTTTCATGAAACAAGCAAAGGAATTTACTTCCATAGTTCCACAATAGTTGGATGTCTAAAAGGATAGTTATTACATTGATCAATAAGGTTTTTAAGGATGCATGGAAACACCCAATCAATAAAAAGATGCATAAGGCATGTGGCCAAACCTCTGTAGCAAAGGGAAAATTAAACAAGTGAAAGATGCCTTTCGAATCTTCAAAATAGAGAGATCACTTGTTAATGAATTGAAATCCTCTTTTATTAAGGACATCAATAGTGAGTATACTACGATTTGCCATAACCCACTAGAAGTAGTTGAATTTTGGGATAAGTTTGGCATTCCATATTTTTTTCTTGTCAAAGGTGTGAGGAGGGAGAGAAGTAGCTCTAATTTGGTATAAGCATATTTGACTAGAAAAATGCCTAAGGGGTTATCACTCCAAATTTAATCATCCTCACCATTATTCAATAGAAGAGAAGAGGGTCACAAATTAGGGAGTCCAAGAGAGGGGAGGGGACCAACCGATCAAGCTGGTTGTTCCCTCTCAAGGCCCTCAACCCAAACAACTAATCACTAAAATTTATCCACTTTGGGGAATCACCTCCCCAATCCACATAGTCATATAAGAAAATCCCATTATTTCTTATAAGATCCTATTTGATTTGGTTCTACTGAATGATAGAGGACAACACAAGGCCCTTTCCCTAAGCATCATCCTATAATATATTAAATAATCTATTTGGTAGATAATTTCAAATATCGATAAATTAACAATAACCAAAACCCTGCCAAACCATGGGGAAGGAAATGTTCAATACTCGCAAGAAACACAATGAAATCCTCTATTACCATTGAGACAACCCATATGAAATTTCTAAGAAAATTTTTAATTTTTGAGTAGGGGGATTTAGAAGTTACACAACAAGAACAATAGTAAACATGTGGGACAACCATAATTTTGGAAAACATCTAAAATTACCAACCAAAAAAAAGAGGTTGAATAATCTAATAGGTAATATTTTTCGAACTCTATAAATGATAAATATTTGTAAGGAAGAAGGCAAGAGTTGAAAGGACAAGAGAATGATGATAAAATTAAATCCATTTCTATCAATAGGAATATGTCTAACTTGGTTTAGGAAGGAAATATAAATTATACCATTAAGTCTTTTTCTATTGCATTCTCACTAAATAAAAAAAATAGATAAATATTTAGGCAATGAAAGGGCTATTTACTAGTTTCTTCTTCATCCAAAATTGTTTGGAAATAATCACCAACAAAATAGCCATTAACTAGCTAAGTTAAAGAATTCATAAAGAGAAAAAATAATCTCTACTATGTTTCTATATTACTAGTATAAATATCTTATATACGTCTATTTAAAATATGTTGAGAAATATTAGTTTAAAGTTATTTAATTCAATTATGAATTAATTTATTATATCTCCATTATTTACTTTACTTTAATTGTAAGAGCTATTTTTTTTTACTTAGGATTTATTTTTCAGTTTTAGTTTTTTTTTAATATATATCTAAATTATATTTTTTCAAATTTATATTTATTTTATTTCAATTTTTATTTAAATAGTTAGTTGAGAAATATTTTATTTACTTATTAGCTAATTTTGTTAGTGTAAATATGGATAGTATACAACTAGTTAGCTCTTATCCTAGCTGCTAGGAGAGTCCTATTCACAATAGTTAAGTCTCTACTTAGGCACTTTTACCTTTTTGACTTACCTCGTGATAGTTGGTATGAGTTTTCCATAGTCCATGAAATTGTATTGCTAGTTTCTAGATTCAACTGTGTATGTTTTTCAATCGATGTTTCAGATCACATACACAATTGAATCTAGAAGCTAGAAATATAATTACCTCATGTGGTTGAGACACATGTATTCATATTTTGAAAATAATATATCTATAGATGACACTTTTATCACACTTTTCTCATGAACATGACACATCATTGACATGTTCTACTCTCATGGAGGAGGTTGTTGGCATTAGATGAATATTGTTGGCATTTAAGTTTTGATTGGTTGGCATTAGATTGCCATTGATGTCAACTCAATGAACAAAATGTTTGTATGCAGCTACAGGAACAGGTGTAGCTACAAAAACATCTCAGTTTGCAGTTACAATTGAGTACAGTTCAGGCAACAAGAAGTTCACTGCCTGGTGACAAGAGCTTCACAGTGACAGGTTTAATAGAGTCAAAACGACTTTAAAAAGCAAGTTACGATTTTATTATGCAAAAAGCCAACTTTGCAGCTTGGACCAACGAGAAAGCTAGTGTCGCTAAAGGATATTCAAAGAATGACAACTTAGTGATATGTAAAGTTTCACCTGCTAGGGTTTGTGGATACATAAATTTTTGTTGAGTGTAGCTACAAAAGATAAGATTTTCTTTTGTCAGTGTTCAGAAGTCTTGATAGCTACAAGATAATATGCAGCCGACTTAACCTTGAGTTGAAGCCTTCATTTTCATGAGGCATGGTGGTTAAAACTTTTTTTCAGCACCTCTTTCAACAAGGTGGTTGCCCTTGATCGATCGATGCAAATTAGATTTTTTGCTTTTTTAAAAAATTGCTTTCATTATTTTTGAGCTGCTTTGGGTTGGGTTGAATAAAATCAAATTTTATTCATTCTTTGCTTTGTCGTGAAGCATCCTTCTATAGCAGTGATTGAATGGAGAGATATATATTCAAATCTTTTTGGTTTCTGGGGATGCCCTAGATAAAATTATTTATTATTAATCAGATTTATAAGTTGTTCAACTGGAAAAATCAAGGTATAAGAGATCTAATATTTATGATTGTTTCAAATACAAAAGAGACATATTTTATTAATGGCAGCAGTCTAAAAAGGTGTTGTTGCATCAAATATTTCTACTACTCTAGAAAAGCATTAAATTTTTGTACATGGAAGAACAAGAAAAAGGATAAGATTTAGGTCTTATCTTTTGCAATCATAGTAGATTGTTAAAGAAGGTTAGGGTAGATGCAGAAGTTGTTATGACAGTGATAAGTTATCTCACATGCTACTACAAAAATATCAGCTTGATATGCTATAGGAATATATCAGAAATCTACAGACAGACTGTTACAGAAAAGTCAAAAAGTTTCTAATAGAGTATTGCAAAATTATTTGTTTAATGTTTAGGGCTACAAATTTTTCCATTTCTATACAGTAGTAATATAAATAACCTTACATCTGTGTTTTCTCTGGTGATAGGGCCTCCCTCAAATACCATCAGAGACAGGGAATGGAAACAATGACCAATGACAACAACAAAATTTGAAACTTCCACTTGACCCTCATCCACCGACCTCCAACCATAATTCCCTTCTTCCCCATTTCATGCCATAGTCATCTCATGCATGGCAGTGTCAGGAAGTTGTGGGTGCTTTAAATGTTTATGGTTGATGTCTTTAATACATATTTGTGGTAATCAATTTCATTGTTTCAGTGCACTTATTCACTCATGATTCAATTCAATATTCCCTCATATTATACCATTATGCTCACAATTTATTTGTTATAAATTGTCACATCATTATGGTTATTTTGAGATAGTCAATATTTGAGATTATGATGATGCTTTTGAAAGATTTATTCTTTATGGTTGATTTATTGATACAATTTATTGACTTTCAAAGTTTATGTTATAAATTGTCACATCATTATGGTTATTTTGAGATAGTCAATATTTGAGCTTATGATGATGCTTTTGAAAGATTTATTCTTTGTGGTTGATACAATTTATTGACTTTCAAAGTTTATGTTATAAATTATCACATCATTATGGTTATTTTGAGATAGTCAATATTTGAGATTATGATGATGCTTTTGAAAGATTTATTCTTTGTATTTGATACAATTTATTGACTTTCAAAGTTTATGTTATAAATTATCACATCATTATGGTTATTTTGAGATAGTCAATATTTGAGATTATCATGATGCTTTTGAAAGATTTATTCTTTGTGGTTTATTTATTGGCTCAATACCTCTAGTGATGTAGATTATGATAAGGGAGAGAATGGGTCTAACAAGTGTGATACCTTCTCAATGAAATCAATATCAAAGCATGTTTCCCTTATAAATCCTCCTTTTATTATCATAATCATCCAAATCATTTGTCCTTTCATTTGAGATCATGTTATTGTTTGAAGTTAATAATCAAAATGAATTTAATATTTTGATCCTCAAATGATTGTCTTTTGTTTGAAAGGAAAATGAGGAAAATGAAGGAGAACAAAGGAAGGAGGGATTTTCGTTTGCACAAGGAGCTTGTAAGGGGTGATCTTTGAAGAATCTTGGAGAAAAAGAGAAATTGATAATTGAAACTTGAAGTTAACAAAGCATTTTTAAATACTTAAGGCTTCCATTCTATGCTTTAATTTTTTGTTTTAGACTAAACTCACTTCTTTTTAGGCTCTAAAACGAACATTACAAAAACTTTCAATTTTCATTGCAAAGGGGTTTAAATGAACTTTAGGAAAATTGACTAGATTTCGTTTGAGGTTAACAATTGAACAAGACAACCTTCATATCTCATTTTGGTGCTTTAAAACGAATCAAAATCATTGCTTTGTGAACTTAAAATGAACATGTGTAACTTTGTTTTGTGATTACTTACTCAAACTAATGCCATCAAAAAGACATATATGCTTCTCTCGCACCTCACGATGATCTTGAGAAGCAAAAGGCTTTTTGATGGTCTTAGGGTGGGATAAAGTGATCACTTCCACATTTCATTTTGGGGTTAAAAATGAACAAAACATTGTGCGAGTGTGAGTAAACCTATTGCATGTGTTCTCCCTTTGTTTCTAAATGAAGGTTGATCAAACTATGAATATGTTTGCTTGCTTTTTTTTTTATCTTAGAGTGCCTGCCTTGGGGAAAAAGTACTCACCTAAGGGAACGACTCAACCAGTAACACTCTAAAGCCAAGAGTATTTCTAGCTAGAATATAAATGTGGGTATTGGAATAAATGCTAGTATCACATGATTGGATCTGATGAGAAGGGAAGCAACGGTTTCTTGCCATGTTGGGTCAACTCCTACAAATGGAAAGTCTAAATTAAAACCCTTGTTCTAGAAAGGCCAAAATCCCTATCTATTTGTTGGTGCAAGAACGATTATTTTGAAGCTGCCCCACACTTTTACGGTCTTTAGTAGAAATGGAAAGCATTCCATGGGAGTTTCTTGGGTGTTGATGCTTGGCTTCCCTGTATAAGTGAGTGTTGTGGAGGGGAGCCAGTGGGTTCAAGCATCTAACCATTCACTAAAGATAAGTGTAGCTGGACTTCTCCAAGTGGGGACTCAACAAATATAGTCTTTCATAGCCATAAGGTTTTTCTTGTTCTTTGTTACAAAATGATTTGCTTGTTCGAAAACATTTGGAAACAAACATTTAACATCATCATCAAAATTTCAAACCCTTTAGGAGGTAAATACAATTGACCAAATTCATGTGTTATTGCTTGCCCTTGGGATTTTATCCTTAGAGGTTTCTAAACACTTGGATTTACATCTCAATTTTCCTACTAAAGTTAAACAATAGTTAACCCTTGCCTTGACTTCATCAAAATTCCACATAACATACCTTGTGAAATGAGAGGAAATTGGGACATTGGACATCTAGTTTGAAAATCTAATCAAAGAAGTGTTTGTGGTAAAACAAAATCACCAAGAAAAGATTAAAAAATTGGCTCTCACACATGTGTTAATTCCTCATGATTTCCAAGAAATTCAAAATCACAAAACAAAGGTCCTTGAGCCAAACTCCAAAATTTAGGAGTCACACTCGAAAGGTCATCAAGAAATACATTAGGAAGTGCAATCAAAAGCAACATATCAAAATAAGCAAAAAATTCACAAGGTTCTATAGACTCATTCCTTTGAACAATCAGGAAATGTATGTTCAGTTTGAACCACTTCTTAGTTATAGAGGTCCTTAGAAGTATTGTATGTTCTTGAAAACTAAGGTCTAGTAAGTAAGTGTCTTTTTAGGTAAACCTAGGATCAAAATCAAACCTTCATCCATCTTTGAACATCAAATCCAAAATAATCTCATCATCAACTCTTTGAAAATCTTGGAAAAATCCTTCATGTTAAAATTTGGAAAAAATCATTTACCAAAATCACCTTGTTGATTGAATGTGTGTAGATGTATCCTTCTCCACATATTTGGTCAAATTATCAAACCCTGTGAACAAATTCATCCCTTGATAACGTCCAAAATCTTGGGATTTAGGAGTTCATTATCAAAATCATCTTGTTTGGTTAGGAGTGTTTAAATGAATCCTTCTTCTCACACCTAGAAAAATTAGCATCTTGTGAACGATTTAACTCTAGGACAACATCCAACTTCTTAGAGTTTATGAGTCCACCAAAATCCAAATCCAAAACAAATCAATCCCAAGTCAAGTCCTAAAGTTTAACATACCCTTCAAGATTTTCTCAATAGTTCCAATCATCCATCAAACGTCCATCTTACATCCATATCATTATCACCCTTTGATCCTTAAATCATCCTAAGATTTCTCTTTTGTACCTAAAGTTAGATCAATCCAAAGAATTAGAGAATTCCCCTTCCACATTCTTGAAAATTGATCCCTATTTTATGGTGCAAACTAGATCACAACACAAGAGTAACATGGAAGCTAACAAAGAGACATCTACTTCAAGTGACTTAAGTCAAACCACTCCCGAAATAAATCCCATTGGGTCTGGTAGTCTCACAATTAACTTTCCTCCATTTTTGCAAGACCATCAAGTGGAAGGTGTCCAAGTAGAGGATCTTACCAATAAACCCTTTGGAATGTCACATGAGGAAATCACTAAAATAATTCAAAATCCAGAGAATCATAAGATTATCAACATCATGATGAGAATCAATCCCTCACTATACATGCTTGAATTACCAAAGCAAGGGGCTAAACTCCCCTCCGATTTCGATGTGAGCACTATTATGGAACCATCTTATGGAGCCATGCCTCCAATCTCATCTACCATTCCCATTTCATCTACCCCCTCATTTCAAAGCATCACTCAAAACATCCTGCAAATCACATCATCCATTGCTCCAATGCAACCCATTGTTAACAAAGGAAGTGCATTTATCAATGCATTGGAAACACATCCTCTCATAAAGAACAAGATTTGCACGCAAACACCATCTTGGGACAAACTGTACCCCAAAATCCATTACATAAATAATTCCCTCTCACCTTTCATGATCCAAATGACACATCATCATCATCATTTCGTCCAACACACCAAACCTCTCTCCCCATAACCTCACAAGGAGAAAGTGACATGTTCAAACCAGGGGGTATTTTTGACACTACACCATTTCCTCAAGAGATCACATCTCTCACATTTTCTTGCAATGTCTTATTTATAAATACCACTTCATTGACTCCAACCATAGAGTGCAACAACATTTTACAAGTCAAAAAATCAATGTAAAATATCACCATCAATTTGGTGTCTGTAGTAACAATTAAGATCATTGAAGCTATTAAATTTGGTACAAGAAAAAGTGTACCAAAATTTTGATTACTAAAAAATTGCTTATGTAAGCAAAAAATTCTACCAAATTAATTGCAAATAACATGAAATTTTTACTATAAATTAGTCACAAATACTATTTTCAGAAATTCAATGGATTCTTTTCTTTTTCAACAATTTGTAAAAAAAATCCTTTTTTTTCCTTGTCAAAATTTGTATTTGGTTACTAATATTAAACTGAAAATTATAATATCTTTATGATGGTGAGATCAAATAGTATTATCATGTCTAATTCAAGATTGTAGAAACTCAACTAGGGATTATATGTTTGATACCAAACAATAAATACTGCTCAAAAACTTGTTCAAATGCAACCTTTCTATGATGCAGTAGATATTTTGCTCAGATGATTTGTAATGGCTTTGTTCGTAACCTAGAATGCATGGTATAAAACTATTTTCAAGACATTCACTTGTGATTCAGATATCATTTATTAGGCCTTTTTATTACAAAACCATTTCCTATATATGTTTTTAGTATATAATACAACTTTTGTTACGATCAAAACATACTACAATACAAAGTCTTTCTACTTTTGGTATTAATCCCTCTTCTTATTTTCAAACTTTGCATTCCAATTGAGGTTGTCTAAATAAAAATTGTTGTAACTTCAAGCATTCTGGATGGTCATATTATATCCAAGGAAGTACATTATTTACAACAAATTATATGCACAACAATACAAAGTTTAAACACAACCACCATCACTCACACATAGAATTTTTAAAAGTCTAATGTTTTTTCTCTATGTGAGAAGTTAATTTCACACACCAAATTTATCTCCTACAAATTCTTCTAAAATTTATTAATATTGCATTGCTTTCATTCCCAGCAATCCTTGTCATGGAAAATCAAGCAAAAATTTTGCAAGAAAAGTGTTCTCGTCGTAACCATCTAAAATGATTAATGTACCATGCAAAGAAGGATTCTTTTAATAGAGGGAGACGAGAAAACAATCACGACCTCCATGCAAGAGCTTCCACATCCACACCCTCTCTTTCCATTAACCCCTCCCCATTACAATCACCCGCTTCACATATGTAGTCTATATTACAACCCAACTCCCCCTCCAAACCCAACATCCTCCACTATTTCCTCCAAACTATTACACTGCTAGGAATTAATTTCATTCAAAGTTGGATAGCCTATCAAACTTCTCAACATGCCAAGTATGCATGGAATGATATCCAGGAATAAAAACTAGGCAATTCAATGGTAGTACTACTTGTTCAAGGTGCATTTCAGAAAAAATGGCAATCGCTTCTCAAAGTGGAACAACATGGACCCTAGTGAGTAGCCTGCATGTTTGCAACACATTACTAAAATCAAGGGGATGCTTATAACACATGTCAGCCCTGTCCTCCAAGTTACTTATGCAAGAGGGGGCCAATTAAAATACAGTGGCCACACTATTTTTTTTCCTCGAGATATTACTGTAATTGTAACTTATTTACCACAACATATACATGACCTTTATATACTCATAGTTAATAAAAAAATGTTGCTTCCCAGCAGAATAGCTTCTATGTTTGCAGAACACGTGTTCATGAGGCTTTACAATATAAGATCTGTAATTACCCTTACTACAAAGATGTACAGTTAGATGAGGCATCTCTCTTATGCTTGCCTATTTCCTCCACTGACATCTCAAACCTTCTACGTGCAACAACCTCAAATTCAGATCCTTCTAATGTAATTTTAATGAAAACAGATAATACAGATGAAGAGAAATTACAAGAGAATGTGCAAGCAAAAACATCGTTTGTGGCTAACCTTCCCCCTGCCAATATAGAAGTGGAAGAATTGTGAGCCTTGTTGCAGTTAGGGGAAGGATGCCCTACTCCTACTATTGATTGGCCACTAGTTTCTTTGACGCCCATCAATGAATACACCATTGATGGATTATTTGTTATGGAATTCCGCACATTGTTTCCAAAGGGAACAAATACATTCAACCAAAAAAATATGAAAGAGATCAAGCTATAGGAATATGCTCTCCACCTTTTGAGATACCATGATAATAGGTTTGGCCAACACCCATGGTTTAGATACTTCATGTACTTAATATTCTTATGCACCATGGAAGCCAATCCATAGCTTCTATTTTTGTTCAAAAACACTTGGAATGTAGCCTACCAACAACAATACTTGCCCTGTGACAAAGATTGAAGGACCTTCCCAATGAAAAGCTTGTAGACCAAGCTATGTGGTTTGGTTCAATTATACGTGGCACATGCCCCTTTTGGAGTCACCGTAGGGAGGAGCTATTTGACATGGTTATTTAGGTTGGTTGCCTGACTCTATTCTTTACCCTCAATGCAATAGATACTAAATGGCCTGACCTACACAACATCATGTCGTCTACCACACCAACAAATCCTATAGTTGCATCTCAATAGAGGATTCAGAATATAGTGCAAAACCCACACCTCTCTCCACTTTTTATGCATCATAGATTTACTACTTTTTGTGAAGAGGTTTCAGAAAAGATTCTCTGCACAATTGACTACTATTACAGGGAAAAATATTTCACATCCTTTTTTCTTAATCTTTTCCATACACCATCTGCTTACTAAGATCTCCACTCTGTAGGTATGAATGGCAACACTGAGGATCTGCACATGTCCATGGCTTTTTTTGGCTTAAACAAGCACCTGATATTGCTAAACTACAATGGAATAATCTTGCTTCAGTACAAAATGCACTCAACTACATTGACAAATATGTGTCTGCATGGAACTCGTGCTACCATCCAATTTCAAATGATAGGGTTCAACAGTCTAGCTTTGACATCCCTTGCTTAATGGACACAAGAATGATTATGTTGTCCAACCCTTCACATGAGTACAATGAACTACTCAACTATGTTCAATGCCATACACATTGTACCTTGAAGACATGCTTGTTAAAAAAAGGAGCTACCCTTGAATGCCACTACAAAGCCCCTTGGCCCATCCAAGATACCTCAACCCTTTCAATTGAGAGTGGCCTGCCATACCACACCCCTGCTTGCAATGATGACCATTTAAATCTTTACAACCCCACAATCCTCTCTATTCGGCGAGAAAATGTAGATTGCCATCCCGTTCTCTTAATAGATGCAGTGCTCAAATATATAGCTAAGTATGTAGCAAAAGCACATACTAAATCTGAAACATATCATGCAATGCTTTCTTTTATTTCAACTAGCTTAGATCTTGACAAGCCAAAACCTATAGCTTTTAGAAAAATTCTTGTTGACAACCTTGTTGACTGTGATATAAGTGCCTAAGAAAGTTTCCACCTTTTATTAAAACTACCCCTCTACCTGTCTAGCAGGACGTTGGTTTCTTTAAATGTAAACCAAAAACACTATCAGCGCATTCCACTCTCACCCACATCCATATCAACATACATAGACTACATTGATGCATACATGGCTCGTCATACCTGTATGGAGACACTAGCACTGATTGATGTCACACAAAAATGGACTTTCAAAGCAACACGTAAAAAGAACCAATGGAAAGAGCATGCCAAATATGCAATTGTTCAAGTATCCCCACACTTTACAGGCATTCCTGCAAGGGATGACCCATAATTTCATGAATTCTATTAGAGTGAATTGCTTCTCTACAAACCAATTTGTAACATTGCATATGACTGTGGATCATCCACCACTGAAATTGTTGATAACTCGGAGATGTTCGCATGTAGTTACCATCCATGGCACGTGTGGTGCACTGCACCAGAAAAATCTATCGATCTAGAACTAGGCACTCCTTCGGACAATAAAGAACAACCACATCAATGCAACCAATCTGAATGGAAAGTTTTGTCAAGTGTACACCTAGGCTATCCAATCCAGCTTGCTGAAATTGACATGTTGGGTGACCATGAAATAGACCTTAATCATGATTGGGATACTCCTTTCATAAATCCACTACATCATAGCATGGCTACTAGCTTTTTAAACTCTAACCACACAACATTTCAAATCCCCCACCCACCCAATGTAAACACCACACATTCCCTTTCATCCGAACAACAAAAAACATTGGATTTAGTGTTGTTGCACCTAACCTCCAATACTTACCAAGCACCACTAAGAATAATTGTTCAAGGAACTGCAGGCCCTGGAAAGTCACACCTAATAAAAAAAATCAAGTCCACACTTAATGATTCAGCTCCAAACGGTCAAACTTCCCTCCTACTTCTTGCACCTACAAGTGTTGCAGCATTCAACATTGGAGCAACAATAATACATTTCACACTTTGCATACCCATCAAAGAGATGACTCCCTTGCAAGGCCAAACCCTAGCAAGCTTCCAAGGAAAAATGTACTTTGTTTGCTACATTTTGATAGATGAAATGAGCTTCATTGGTCCAAAGTTACTAGAACATATTGACATTCGCTTGTGCGAAGCCTTCCCTTCACATAACCACACACCGTTTAGAGGTCATTATGTCTTACTCTTTGGAGACTTCAGCCAACTACCACTAGTCAAAGACATTCCTATGCACTCTTCTTCCTACGGTGGGACACTATCGTGTAGCATCGAAACAATGATTACACTTACCAAAATGTTTCGTCAGAGTGGAGAGGATCCCACTCAAATTCTATTTCATCAACTCTTGTGCAATTTAAGGAAGGCTCAACCTACAATTGCAGATTGGCAACTGCTAATGTCACATTCAAGCTCAACACTAATGCCCACAAAAAAAAGTGCTTTCTTATCGTCCATACATCTTTTTACAACCAATGAAATGGTCTAGCTCCATAATAAGTGCATGTTGTTGCCTTTGGCACAACCCATTTCCTTATCCACTGCAAAGCAAATAGGAAGTTCATCACACTTAAATCTAGATGATGAACAACTCCAAGCTAAGATCCTATTATGCATCAACCAAAAGGTTATGCTAAGTTGTAATCTCTGGACTAATACATGCCTCATTAATGATGCTCTTGGAAAAGTCAAACACATGATCTACAAAGAGAGCTAAAAAACACCACAACTCCCCTTGTTTGTTGTTGTTCATTTCAAGCATTACATAAGGCTCGCTTGGGATCCAAACAATCCAACAGATGTCCCTATTACCCCTTTTAGCCATGGTGGGCGGTAGAAAATTCCACTAAAAATGGCATGGGCCTTAACCATCCACAAATCATAGGGCCTTACACTTGAAAGGGCCACCATTGACATTGGAAACATTGACTGGCAAGGATTGACATTCACAACAATTTCCAAAGTCACTCATCTTGGAGGTCTTCGTATCCACCCTTCATTCACATTCCACAAATACACATGCATGCAACACAACCCTTATGTTGCACAAAGGATGAAAGGGAAGGCTCGACTATCAACACTATCATTTTTAATCACTTGACACTCTCAAATACTTTTCAACATGAAATTAAAGGTTGGTTATATAATTCTTTACTCCTTTGCCTTGCAAAATCTACATTACTACCACATACACAATTGTTCCAACATCATGTGTCCAGACTCTTCCTCACTTTCAACATTCACTTTTTAGGCCCACCTCCTGTAATGCATAGCTCTGCACATCAACTCTTTCAGTGATTAACCCTCTACAAAAGGTTTGCTACAACTGTGTTGCTTCCTCTTCCTATTTTTACTTTTGCAATTCATAATTAAGTTTCAATCGTCAATTCACAAATGTTTAAGATAAATTAAAAATGCTTTATATTACTATATATACAATCAAGAAACTAAAGATGTATCTAGTTTTTTACAGGAATCAAATTTTGGATGGAATGGAAGCATTTTTTTATGCACCAAATCTTTTCATGCAAGCTAGATCTCCGTGGAATACAAATTGTGTATGCCTACCATCCCCATTTGTGTGCCGAGAGGGAGGATAATTTTCATATGTAAATGCTAAAAGATGCATATCTTGATTATACTTTATATTAGAAGATACATGTGTTGCATGTGTTGCTTGAAAGTTGCTCTTTTATGAAATTCTTTATTCTGCTCATTTTCAGCTCACCTACACTTTATTAGGAGTTTCCTTTCAAGACTACCATGAAGATTTTTCCTCCAAACTCTGCCTATTTTTCTCTTTGGCATCCTTGACAACTCGACACAATGTGTGTTGAATCTTAAAGTAACTCATTTCCCATTATTTCAGTCAATTTTTTTATGAGAATCTCACTTTTCTTGTGTTTTATTTTACTATTACAATTCTGTTAAATGAAGGTGGTTTTATCTGTGGCTTTTTCAATATTAAATCCTACTGTAATACCTACTGTTACAGCTTTCCTAACAGCATCTTTGAGAATGCTCTGGTTTGGGTCAGGCTTCATGGTCTCCCTTTGGAATATTGGAATGAGGATGTGTTTAGGGGGATTGCTAGCTCCTTTGGGGAGCTCTTATCGATTGACCCCATGACTGCTGCTAGAAGGAGACTGGTGTTTGCCAGAATTTGTGTTGGTGTCTCTCAGGATGCTGATCTCCCCTCCTCTATTGAGATCCTCTCAAAACTTGGCTCTTGGTCACAAGCTATTGAGTTTGAGACCATTCCTTTCGCTTGCTTTATCTGCAGAAAATCTGGTCATTGGGCGAAGCACTACCCCATGAAATTTGTTAAAGCAACAGAAAAACCTAATAGGGTCTCAAAAGCTATTTGGAAAAAGAATCAGGAGGAAAAATGTGTAACAGGGAAAGTGGGAAAGGCTGTTGTTACCCCTGACATCCACTCGGGTGAAGTTGGTAATGTTGGCCCCAATGTCATGGCCCCTGAAGTTCCTGCCTTTGAGATTAAGGTTGGCCTTCAGAATATTTGTGATGGATTGGGCTGTACTGTTGGTACCTTGGCTCTAAGTAATATGGATGGATCTCAACACAAGATGTCTGAAGAAACTGTTAATGAAGGCTCTGCCACCCAGATCCCCCAAGTTTTGTTTCCAGAACTTATAGCTGATTCTCAGATTAAAGTGGATAGAGTGGAATGGGAAGCAGGGAATTTAGCCCCTAGTAAATCAGAAGATTCTTCTACTTTGGAGAGGACCCCCCTTTTTCAGAACCCTTTAACGCCAGGGCTGGATGATATTTCTTCTCAGGGTCTCTCTATTGAGGTTGGAATTCCTTTGGTTGTGTCTCCGGTGGGGATAAATATCCCATGAGCTGATTTTTGCTTGGATCTGGCTTCTTTTGATGTTGTTAAAGACACCTTCTTGGACCCTAGCCAAGCAAGTATTCTTGAAAAAAGCAACTCTCTGCCTTCCAGGAATCGACTTATGGATACCCTCCCTTGGGAGCAGAAATTCCTTTCTGATAAAGATTGGGATTCCACTAAAGAATCAGACAGTCAAGAGGATACTGATAGAGAAGAAGTGCTTTCTAAGAAAAAAAAGAAAAAATCGAAGATCAGAATCAAAATCACTCCCTGTGGGATTTCAACAAGGTCGAGAGCAAAAGCGGACTGTGGGGCAATCTCTGTGGCCAAAGGAAGAAAACCTGAAAACCTGATAAGAGAGCACCATAGGTTTCAAGAAATTGCAGATGGGTTCCAAAAAACCATCCCGGAACTCCTTCTCTCGCCCAAATTCCCATGAAGTTATTATCTTGGAATATAAGGGGACTAAATAATCCCCACAAGCAGGATATTTTACACAATTTTGCTCAGGACCAGAAGCCTGATATTCTCCTCATTCAGGAAACCAAAATGTTAAGAGAAAAGGTTGAAAAGATCTCTTTGTTCCATCACTGCTCCATTCAGGGCAGTGATTCTGTTGGGACTTCTGGTGGGGTGGCGACTTTTTGGAACTGTATGGTCATAAGAGGTGATCCTCTTTCCTCTAGTCCTAACCATGTTGCCACTATATTTACTCATATTAGAGACAACTTCAACTGGATTCAGTCTAATATTTATGCGCCGAACTGTGAAAAAGCTCGTAAGGATTTTTGGAAAGAGTTGGCTGCTTTCCGGAATATCTTTCAAAATGACCCCTGGGTTGTCATGGGAGACTTCAATTCTCCTCTCCTTCTGGGTGAGAAGTTTGGAGGATCTCAGATTAATGAAGAAAGTAAAGAAGACCTCTTGGATTTCATTAACAATCATGCCTTGACTGATCTGGATTTGCAAGGTAGCTCTTACACTTGGTCAAATAGAAGAATTATGTCGGACTTGATCCAAGTGAGACTTGACAGAACCCTTGTTTCTGATATCTGGTTTTTAAATTATTGCTATTCTTTGAAAACCCTCCCTAGGATTGGTTCTGACCATTTCCCTATTAGTTTCGTTGCTGACCCCTTAAAGATTAAGAGGAATACCCCTTTTCATTTTGAGAAGATGTGGCTCTCCCATCCTCTCCTCCGAGAAGAAGTTAGGAATTGGTGGAATATCAAAATTAAAGGCACTGCTTTGTTTAGAATTGCCAAAAAACTAAGGGAAGTTAAAATGAATCTCAGAAAGTGGAAAAAAGAGTCTTTTGGCAATATCTTTCAAATCAAATCTGATCTTCAGTTTAGGCTGTCTGAAATCCAAAACAAAATTCAGAAGGAAGGCTATTTGGTTGATACTAAGGAAAAGGAAAATGAGATTCTCTCAAAACTCCATGAGGTTATTACCAGAGAAGAGGAATTCTGGAGACAAAGGTCTAGAGCTCTTTGGATAAAAGCTGGAGACAAAAATACTAGATACTTTCACCTTTCAGCTTCTAAACACAGGGTTGCTAACAAAATTGCTAAGATTGTGGTAGATGGTAGAACTTATGAGGAGGAGGAGGAGATTAGAAGAGAAGCTGTTCTTTTTTTTAAGAATCTCGTCTGCGAAAGAGGACATTGATGTTGATGATCAAAATTAGCTGTTGGAGGCAATCCCTAGTATTGTTAATTCTAGAGATAATGAAATGTTAATAGCTATTCCCACCAGTGAGGAAATCAAAAAAGCCATTTTTTCTTTTGAAGGAAGCAAAGCGCCTAGACCTGATGGCTTCCCATTATTTTTCTTCCATTGGTTTTGAGATATTGTCAGGGAAGA
Organism: Sequoia sempervirens; assembly: GCA_007258455.2. Classification (NCBI taxonomy): domain Eukaryota; kingdom Viridiplantae; phylum Streptophyta; class Pinopsida; order Cupressales; family Cupressaceae; genus Sequoia; species Sequoia sempervirens. The sequence continues at coordinate 496,499,972 of VDFB02193867.1, read as the reverse complement.
TGTTGAGAAGGCGGTGAAAGAGTTCTTCCGTTCTAGAAACCTATTGAAGGAGTTAAATGCTAATTTCTTGGTCCTTATCCCCAAAAAGCCTGGTGTGCAGGATTTTGAAGGCTTTAGACCCATTAGTCTCTGTAATTCCTTCTATAAAATTATTTCAAAGGTGCTTACCTCTAGGCTGCTCATTATTTTGCCATCTATTATTGCCCCTCAACAGAATGGATTTGTGCCTGGAAGACAAATTCTTGACTCTATTGTCTATGCTCATGAGAATGTTCATTCCCTATGGGTTTCCAAATCGGAAGGTTTTCTTCTTAAGCTTGACATTTCAAAGGCTTATGACAGGGTGGATTGGAATTTCCTGTTTAAAATCTTAAAATCCTTTGGTTTTAATGAAAGGGTTTTGCAGCTCATTGAACAACTCATTTCCTCTGCTTCTGTGGCGGTTCTAATTAATGGCTCCCCTTCCACCTTCTTCCGGAGTTCTAGAGGGTTAAGACAAGGTGATCCCATTTCTCCTATCCTTTTCACAATTATGGCTGAAGTTTTAGGCAGAAACATGAGTAAATTGGTTGCTCAAAGATCTATTATGGGGCTCAAACCTTCATCAAATAATTTGATATTCTATCATCAACAGTTTTTGGATGACACTTTGCTTATGGGATGGTCTGCTGTCTCGAAAGCTAAAGAGATGAAGAAATTGTTGGATACCTATGGTAGAGCGTCTCGTCAGGTCATAAATAAGCAAAAAAGCTCATTGTTCTTCTTCAACACTCCTTTGCACAAATAGAGAAAGATTGCTGGAATTCTTGGTTGCAAGATTGAGTCCCTTCCTGCTACTTATTTGGGGTTACCCCTTTGTTTAAAACCTCCGAACACCTTCTGGATCTCTCTGGTTGATAGATTTGAGAAAAAACTCTCAGGCTAGAAAGGTGCTCGCCTAAGCCAGGCTGGAAAACTCCAGCTTCTTAAAGCCTCTTTGCAGAATCTCCCCATCTATTCTCTCAGTCTTTTTAAAAACCCCTCTAAATATGTTGAAACCATTGAGAAGATTCAAAAGAGATTTCTTTGGTCTAGAGTTGAAGAAAGAAAAATAATGCCTCTTGTTGGATGGGATTTGGTTTGCAGATCTAAAAAGGAAGGAGGCTTGGGGCTAAGAAGAATTAGACCTTTGAATAAATCGCTCCTAGCTAAACAGATTTGGAGACTTTTTTCTTCCTCTGGTGAGTGGAGTGATATAATCAAAAGCAAGTATTTGCAGAACAATAATTCCCTCAGAGATTTTATGGATAACCCCAATCTCCCGAAAGGATCAAGTTGTTGGAACTACATGTCTGATGGGATTAAGGTGGTTAATTTGGGATTGAAATGGTAGGTGCGTAATGGAAACAAGGTTAGATTTTGGGATGATTGTTGGCTGCGTGATGAACCTTTGTCTTAGGATGGGAATCTCAGTAGATGGGTGGATTTTTGTAAAGACACTTTTGGTCTTTTTGTCAAAGACTATTGGCGAGATGGTAAGTGGATCAATCTCCCCTTGATTAACCCTGTGTTGATCCCTGTTTACTCCTCCTTGAATGCTGTCAGACTTTGCTTTAATCAGGAGGATAGACTTATTTGGAGATTTGAGTCGTCTGGATGCTTTTTTGTCTCTTCTGCCTTTGCCAGGTTTTCCCAGGCTCTTAACCCTCCCCCCTGTGTTCGCAAGCCTGGACTAAGCACCTCCTTCCTAAGGTTAACATTTTTTTCTGGTCCTTGTTGCAAAACAAAGTTCTTACTGTGGATAACCTTAGGAAAAGAGGATTTCTGATCCCTAATAGATGCTACCTCTGCAAAAGCAATGCTGAATCGGCTAATCACCTCTTTATTCATTGCCCTTTCTCCTCCATGGTTTGGGACAAACTTCTAAAATGCTGGCATTTCTCTTGGGCCCCTCCGGAGTCTGTTGAGGATTTTTTTGTTCAATGGAAACCCCCCTCTTTCAACCCCTTTATTAAAAAACTTTGGGCCTTCTCGTTCCCCCATTTGGCTTGGGGAATTTGGAAAGAGAGAAACAACCAGATTTTCAGGGATAAGGAATCTTCAGAGGAAATTGTGTTTGAGAGAATTCTTAGAATGATCAAGGAAAATTTTTCTATTGTCCCCTTCAGGGAAGATAAGATTGATACTGTGGCTTGTTCCCCTTATGATAGCCTGATTGCTAGGGAATGGAGAATTAGTTGGGATATTTCCATTGCCCCTAATTCTACCAAAAATTCTAGGGTTGGAATTTGCTGGTGTTTTCCTATGGAAGGATGGGCTAAAGCCAACTTCGACGGGGCGGCCAAGGGAAACCCAAGAAAGGCTGGGTGTGGTGGGGTCTTAAGGGATTCGGTAGGTAACTTTATGGGTGTTGTTGCCTCTCCCTTGGGAATCCAAACCAATCACGTGGCGGAAGCGGCGGGGGCTTATTACATAATCAACTTGGCTGTGGGAATTAAATGCAAAAATCTATGGATTGAAGGTGACTCAAAAAATATTATTGATAGCCTTTGTGGCAGATCATAGCTCGCATGGTCGATAAAAAATTGGATTGATGATTCTAAAGCCTTACTTAGTAACTTCGATAATATAAAAATAACTCATCCCTACCATGAGGCGAACACGGTTGCTGATTTTTTTGCCAATGAGGGAGTTAAGAGTGACACTTTCCTTACATGGCATAAGAAGACCGAACTCCACTCCAATGTTCAAGCTCTTGTGGAGTTCGATATGGTGAACGGAAATAAGGCGGCGTCATGTCATAATGAGAAAGGTACAATTTATGAATAGCAATATTCAAAGATATAATGGGGCTGAGTGGATCCGGATGATTAATTATCTTCTTTGGCACGTATTGTGGGTCTTGAGAAACAAAGGAACTTTCTGGAATAGGACTTCTGTCTGTAACAGTATTCGCACTAACCTGTCTATTATGGGTGGGGAACTAAGGAGGGTGGAGCCTACCAGCTTTGAATCACACACCAAGAATGCAAAAGCTTAGAGTAAAATCAGAAGGGGTGGATTACTTCCATTCATTGAGAAACTCCATGGCCCTAAGGAGGAGATTACTGACTTCTTTGAGAAGAATTGGAATGATGGGGAGGTCTTCCTATTTGGAAGGAAAGTTCAAATTGATGAAGCCCTGATTGTGGAGGTCATGGGCATTCTAATGGAAGAGCACAAATTCTTTAGAGACAAGAAATTCTCCGATGAAGTTGTTTTGAAATTTTCCAAATCTAAAATAGAGAAACAAAATCTGGTCAAGATGTCGAATAGCTCCTATGAAGTGGACACTATAAAAGCTCTGTGGAGAAAAGTGCTAAGGGTTATCATGGAGTACATCACGCTCGACGACCGCTTCACTAGGGTCTATGGTTATCACTTCGTGCTACTTAATCATTTCTGGCATAAGGTGCGTATCTCTATCCCCTTCTTCTTGCTTTGTTCTCTGAGAAACAGCTTTTCTGATCATAGAAGAAGCCCTAAAAGATACCCGATTCTTCACACGGGGCTTTTAAGACTTATTTTTGAGCACTTTCAGAATATGTCTGCCCTTCCTAACCCTTTGGCCCCGCTGGAGCTTGACGAAGATGATACTGAGCCTAGCTTGTTCGAAACCAAAGCTTCTCCCGACCGTGTCCAGAGCCCTTCGCCTCCTTTTCCCCCTCCTTCTGCTTCTGGCCACTCCCCTCAACCTTTTGGAGCTTGCTCTATTTCGGCCTCTGGCCACACTAACCCTAACGCCAATATAGCTCGCTCTTGCTCCCCGGTTAATAAGCTTGTGTCCTACCCTGACGACTCCCCTGCTGTTTCTACTAAGACTGCTGGGGCCAGCCTTGAGGAACTTCACACCCCCCAGAATATTCATCAGGAAAACTTGAGCCCCCCAAGAGGTGCGGAGTCGGTGTTCTTTGGGGTCAATCCTGAAAGTGACCCCCCTTTTGACTTTGTTGGTAATGCCAAAAGCTACTCCCAGGACCAGCTCAGTTCTACCAAATGGGTTTTTCATGAGATAAGTGAGCTGAAAACAAAAAATTTGTCTCTTCATAGCAAACTGGGGGAAATTGAAGTTAAAGTCACTGGGCTTATTCAGCTTGAAGCAGAGAAGCACAACAATATGAAGAATATTCCTCAAAAGGACAGCACTATCGAAAATGAACTTGAAAAAATCAAAGGAACCTTGAAAAAGATCGCCGAGCAAAATTGCAGAATTGCCAGACATAACTCTGTTATCATCAAGGCTATGTCTGAAAGACTGGAGAAAACCCAAAAGAGAGCTCTGATTGTCAACCTTGATCAGGAGAAAGAGCAGGATGAGGAAGCTAGGATATCCAAACGTACCAGATCTAGCACAAAAAGGAAAGTCCAGACTACCCCTAGTATGGCTCAGATCTTTATGGAGGGGGCTCAGGAAATGGCGGACTTGGAGGAGGTTGCAGATGAGCTCCTGAACTCTATGAACTAGTGGTGGTCAGGCCCTGCTTCTTCTGTTTGCTGGCTATTTGCTGGCTTCTTTGAGGCTTTTTGTTGCTGCCTGCTGATGCTGGTTTTATTTTCTTTGGCAGTTTTTTTGTTTTTTGGACTGCTATTTCGGTCTTCTCTTGTTTTGTTACTTTGTGGTTTCGGGTCCCTGTAAAACCCGTTTATCCCCCTTTTATCAAAAACAACATCTTTTACTATTGAATGTATAGCAGTTGTAAATGCAATGGTTGCCATACCTTTCCTGGTAACTCAACTTGAGGTAACTCACTTGCCATTATTTCTATAAATTTTTTTTTGGGAATCTCTACATGGCTAGATCAGTTTTGTTGTGTTTTATTTCATTATTATAGTTCTATCAATTGTTATCTGCTAAATGAAGGCATTAATTTTATGTTCATTTTGTAGTATAAATTTTTGGCTTTCTTTTCCTTCTTCTTGAGGCTATTTTGCTGACAGTTTTCCTCGCAACATTATTTACTAATAAATGTATAGCAGCTGCTGTTGAAGCTACAAATGTAATGGTTGGAAGATCAATTTTCACAATACCTACAACACAGATCAAATCATCTCCATATGTTAATCTTAATACATTGTTCTTTACAGACCTTATGAATTATACAATAAATATTTCCTCGCATTTTTCAGCCATTTTACTGGTTATCATCCTTTGCAAAAATACCAATTATACTAGTTCTTGTACTTTAAAGACAACACATGTGTCAAAAGCCAAGGCACTAGCCTGACACATACCAAATCTTATTTAATATTCACTATATAGCAGATGTTGTTGCACCGTTGAATGTAATGAACAATAGAGCTCAGATCATCTTATATCTTAAACTATATTTCCTTCCAATTTTCTACCATTATACTGGTTATTGTACTTTGTGAAAATACCCTGTGCTATTTTTAGAAAATGACTTGTAGTTCAAAATCATATTTTGTTAATTAAAATGAAATGACAATAAAATATATATGCATAACTTCATTTATTTAAAAAAGTTTGACACTTCACATTTTACAATTTCTATCTTTTAAATAGAATACCATAAATTAAAATATTGATCTCCACAAATCTTTGGCGTACCCATTGCACACAAAGTTGTGATTACTAGTATATTTAATATATTGTACTCAAGACTTATACAAATAGAAGGAAATAATCAACTTAATTTCTGAAGTCGGAGATTCTGAATATTTTTGTAAGATAAAAGTGCGAGGGGATGATGAAAGTAGTGAAAGTGCGATTAAACAGAGAAAACACGGAACTATTAAAAAAGTATCGTAACTTGGCTAGTTCACCAAGTTTGCCAATTCCATGGCGGTGCCATGAAGTTTGAACAATTCCCTTACAACCAAAAAAATATAATAAAAGAACGATAAGAGATTCTTAGTATTTAATCTTCCAATTACAACACTCTAAATGTTTGCGTCATTATTTCCTTTGAACTTTTCACTCTTTTCCTGGAAGTTTGGAACAAATTAGGTGTAGCCTTTTCAGCCATCTTCTAACAGATAGGATTTACAACATCATCTTTTTTTAGTGGGTAAGCGAATGCGTGTGGATGAATGTTCTGCCGGAATATTTTAAAGCTTTTCTCAAACAAGCTTTGATTTGTGTGAGTTCTCTTCCTAGGAATTCTCATGCTTTTTCTTTTGGTTATTTTCTTAATTAAAAAACAAGTACATTGTGAAAAAAATCTATGATTAGATAGTCACATTTTAGTGATCTTCAATATGAAGAATTGGATTTCTAGTAATTCTTACTATTTGAAAATCTTTTTGTAGTTTTTTTTAAATATTTAATTAAATATAAATATTTATTATTTTTATAAATTGTAGGGGTGGATGGACATGGACAAACACATGAAAATTACACAACATAGGAAAAAACATTAAAACAAAATAGAGTTTGATTAATATCTTGAATAATACAGAGCTGGTGATGCTCATGCCTGCCTTCATACATCCATCTTGCCACCAATCCTCAGACCCGTTGCATAATGCCTCTTTTAAAAAGGAGTTTAGAACTGTCTAGAACTGTCTAGCACGTATTCAAACCATGTGGAAAATCCTTCAGGTCAATGGAGAAATGTCTAGATGGTCGGTGTGAAGTTTCTACATTAAATGGTCAATTTGACTTAGTTGGGGGAAATTAACATTGTCCAACACTCCACCTTAATTTCGACCACAAACCAATTGCACATGCCATAATCTAGTAGAGATGGGTCCCGGCTTACAGCCTTGTTAGGTAGCCATTTACAATCACTAATTGTGTCAATAAAACATCATTCTTTGCAAATTATTTTCCTTTGTCTCTAACAAAGTCTGTAGACTTCCTCAAATTTTTTTCTTCCATAGCTTCAAACAACTCTCAATTCTAATGTCATTCTCTTGTCGAATGTTGCAGCATTCTCCAATTCCTTTGTTGTTCATTTGCCATTGACTATGGTTATTCTTTCTCTTCTTTGTCTTATGGTTGCAACCAAGTCTTTAGACCTCTCAAATCCTTTCTTTGCCATCTTGATGATCTTCATGCCTGACGATGCCTTTATCTTTGTCCAATTGTTACGACAGTCTCTAAAACCTTTATTTTAAAAAAAAACTTCAATCTTGAACTTCCAGCAAACTTTCCATCTAAAGATGTCTTGCCAAAATTATTTTTTGTGTCTTCAAACTTGCCATGATTTCTATCAACTTTTACATGCGAACTTTTATATCTAAACAACTTTTTTATCATGCCCGTAATCTTTTGCCAATTTGATCCAAAAGTCCATCCACAATCCATTTGTATGCTTTATGTATTTTTGTTTTCTCTTTGCCAACACATTTTCTCTGAATGATTTCTTAAACCACAAATTTTGCATGGATGTAGATCCCAACATGTATCTTTTATATGCCCTTTTCTAGTACAATGTGAACACTTAATACAATACACTTCTTGAAAAATTTTTGTTGAACCTAAAACATTTTCTTTACCTCTCACATATCCAAGGCCTTCATATTTTGACCTCATAACTAGTTCAATTGGCTCTGTCATTCCATGCTCATGTTTACCTAATCCTCATCCTTTATATCCCATTCTCTTCATGATTTGCAAACCAACATTATTCTTATTAATATGATTTGTAGAATCAGTCACATTATCAACTTCATCTTTACATTCTTCATCATGAACAACTTGAGCAACATTACATAAACCACTTGATTCATCAATTGAACCAACCAAATCTTCTGTATCACATAAAACATCACATGTTGATTTCTTTGCCTTCAAACATTCATTCTCTTCATTCAATCTTGATATTTCATTTGTGTATAAACTATTTTCTTCTTCTAATTTCTTTATTTTCTCTTCCAAATCATTATTCTTTTGTTTAACTTCATCAAACATCTTTAACTTCTCATCAATCAACTTCCCTCTTTGTTCTAGTTCTTCATTTCTTTTATTAATCTTATCAAACAATTTTAACTTTTTTTCAAGCTCTTTATTCTTTTCTTCAAGTTTGCATGATTCCTTCATTTTCCAATCATGTACTTCTTCCACAAACTTTAAACTATCCTTTAGCTTTTCAATTGCCTCTGTATAATCACTAATTTCATTTAAAAATTTACATTTTTCTGCTCCCATTTCTTTTCTTAATTTTGTCAATTCTTTTTCTAAAAAATCCTTTTCACATTTTAAATTTGTATTTTATTTCTTCACCTTTATTAATTCTTCTTCTAAATTATTTGTTTTCTCTTTCTTTACTCTATCAGCTTTTCCCATTAGAACAAACAATTTCAACTTACCTTATATACTTGATTAACCTTCTTGATTCCACAATCTTTCAATACTTGATTCCTCCACCTTCAAATTGCCTTATCATAATGCAACCTTTCTTCAAGCTTTACATATCAAAACTCCCAACAACCTCTTACAATTTCTTAGAGATACATAATACTTCTTAAACATGACATTATTTGACTTTTGATAACAACAATTTTTAAATTCTGGGACTCTTTCTACATAACATTCTTCATCATTTTAACTTCACATTTTACTGTCTAAAGATATAATAACTTTTATCAACCAGCCATAAATACCTTTTCAATATTTATGATCTTTATGCCTACAGACTCCTCCTTAAACTGTGGTGGATACAAACAAAACTGACTCCTGGCTTGACTGGGTCTGCTCCTCCTTCGGACAACCTGGCAGCTTCTTTGACTTTGACAGAACTCCTATGCCTCTTTTGACTTCTCAATGCTTCTCCTGGCTCTTCAGCTTAGCGATCCACCAAGTAATCTCTCATTTTCTAGGTGATTTCAAAACACAGCGATGCCTTTCACTTCTCTAAAGAGGCATAATCTTCTCTTCTCTTGGCAACACTTTTTCTTCAAATAATGACTTCATGTTCCACACTTGTTTTTGAACAGGTACTGCTACTGCATTCACATTACTGACGATCTGATCTTCTCTTTCATTTTTCTTGGCTGCATCTATGGTTATCTTGTCTTTCTCTTAGTGGCTTTGGCTTTTCTATGCAACTTTCTTCAGCTTGTGTGATTTGGGCTAAGCAATCTCCCTGAGCAAATACCTTCTTAGTAGCGGCTGTGAACTCTCCACTTTGCAGCAGCTTCAACCTCTACAACCTCCTTTATTCATCCATGATCTCCCTTGACTGAGCTCAAACAGCTGCACAACTTTCGCTAGTAATCTACTGATCCGCTACAATTTGACTTCTCACCACACAGTGATCTCTTTAATTGCAGTAACAATCTTTTTGGCAGCTTCTTCTGCTGATGATTGCACCTCTTGATAGTGGTTAAGCATTCCCGAGATTCTACTACTCTCCAGGGTCTTCAAGATCTTCTTCCATACAGCTTTGATACCACTTGTAGGGGTGGATGGACATGGACAAACACATAGAAATTATACAACACATGAAAAAACATTAAAATAGAACAGAGTTTGATTAATATCTTGAATAATACAGAGCTGTCGATGCTCATGCCTGCCTTCATACATCCATCTTGCCATCGATCCTCAGACCCACTGCATAATGCCTCTTTTAAAAAGGAGTTTAGAACTGTCTAGGACTGTCTAGCACGTATTCAAACCATGTGGAAAATCCTTTAGGTCAATGGAGAAACGTCTAGATGGTTGGTGGGAAGGTTCTATATTAAATGGTCAATTTGACTTAGTTGGGCGAAATTAACACTGTCCAACATAAATTTATTTCTTTATTTATATATAATTTATTTTGATGATGAATTATAGAATGATTTTAAATATATTATATACATTTTTATATAATGTTTTTAGTTTTGTACATAATTTTGTGAAAAAAATAAATTAGAAAATCATAAAGTAGTTTCTTATTTTTCAAAAAGATTTAAAATAGATTTTGATGGAGCTCTTCATTTAAATTGAAGATTCTCATGTGTAGGTTGTGTAACTAAAAAATTGAAAGAAAAAATAATAGTGAAAACCTAGAAAACATATCTAAGCATTTGTTTGAGGATTATAAGCTTGTGACTCTTACAAGATTTTAGAAATTCAAATTGAGAAAGATTATATGATCATCATCAACATGCTAGGAAATAGATTGACTACAAATTAGAAAACCAAAAATATTATGAGAATGATATGGGTCAAGCTTGATGTATCAAGTTCCTTTAACATAATGCATTGTTACAAGAAGAGAGTAAAATGGTATGTTACCTTTTCAAACATATAATAGAACAAAGTACAAATACATTAATGATTAGTACAAGTGAAGTGTGGGAAGAATGGAACATTGAGAGATGAAATTTCAATGGACCTTTCAAATTAGTACATCATTCAAAGAATGGTCAATCATAAAAATGTTATAGATGATAAATAATGTTTGAACAATTCATAACTAATGTATTGAACATAAAAAATACCTATCAACATCATTACCATAGAATACAATATTAATACCTCAAAATAATCCATCAATTTAAAAAAAACCAAAAAAACAAACATTAAAATGAAATAAATTTTATCTTCTAATACCTATAAAGACGTAATATAACTTATTATTTATATATATACTAACACTAAACATTCAACTTAAATATTGATGTTCTTAAATGGATGCTCTTTTTTTTTTACTTTTATAACATTGCCACCCAATATATCACTTACATAATATAAACTTATTAGTGTATAAGATGAACAAATCAATAAAAAACTTTATTTGTTTTCTCCAGTTTTACAACTAACCTCTAAATTCTCCCATGATTCATAGACAAAATTTATTTTTCTTTAATATTAAATAAGTTGAAAAGAAATTAATATAGGTCTTGATTTACAATCCAATGAAGCTCCGAACATTCTCAGACATTGTGTTTATGAGCTCTCTACAAGTTAAATTAAAGAATAAATGCGAATATTTGACAACGAACTTGCTTTCTTTAATTAAAATAGAACAACAAAAACGACAACAAAGGAAGCCTTAGATCAGAAACCCATAAATAAATTTAGGCAGATTCATCTTCGCTGGCATTTAGAGGGTTTTAAACGGAAGCTTAGATCATAAGACTCCCTTTATCTTTTCTTATTGTTTTACGTTTGTTCTAAAAGAATTATTCAGCCTTTATATCACCGCCATGGCAATGTTAAACTTGGTAAGCACGCCAACCTACGCTTTCTTCTTTATTTCCAAGTAACCAGCTCCGCGTTTTATTCATTCATCTCACCTTCGTCGTCCCTTCCCACCATTCCCTTATAAAAAATCTCTGAATCTCAGACTTCTGAAATTAATTCCATTATTTCCTTTTATTTGTATTCAAGAGAAACAAATTGAGAAGCAACAATCTTGAGGCTACACAATGACGGTAAGACCTAATTTCCTTCAATCTGAATTGGGCTTTTGTTTAAATATTAGAATTGCTTATGAAATACTTGAAGATATATTTATTACCAATATGTTCATTCGTTTTTATCTGGGTCACTAATGAAACAGAAAAGCTTTATTGCAGGCATTGCAGATTGTGGAGATGCAAGTAAATATGGATTGCGGTGGCTGCGAAAGAAAAATTCGAAAGGCTCTTTCTCAACTCAAAGGTAGATTAATTTATCATCCTTTCAACTTAGTTTCTAACTACTGTAAATTCAATCATCTATTGTTATAAATTCCGAATATTTTATTGGGTTTTACAAAAACAGGGGTAGACAGCGTGGAGATCGACATGGCAGTCCAGAAAGTTACAGTAAGTGGGTATATCGACAGTAAAAAGGTTATCAAGGCCGTGAGAAGATGTGGGAAAAAGGCAGAGCTATGGCCTTATCCTTATAATGCCGAGTATAATTCTTATACCGATCGTTATTATGAAAACCAAACGTTTAGTTCGAGTTATAATTACTATAAGCATGGATACAACGGTAGCAGCCACGGTTATTATCAAAAGCCTCCCTACTCTACACTTGACGATAAATTGACAGATGCTTTCAGCGATGAAAATCCGCATGCCTGCAGAATAATGTAATGTCATTTACTTATTGTACAAAGAATTTCCCAGTTTGGGGGAAAGTTTTCTATTTGCATGTCGTTTTCTTTATCACGAAAGAACTCTGAAAATGCATCGTTGAAACAAAACGTAAGAAATGATGAGTTAAATCACACGTCATCCAAGGAGCCAAGGGAATGCAATAGTTTTTAATGTCTTTTTTCTAAAAAGAATGCGTAAGGTAATGTAATATTTTTTCAATTTTTATCCTTTTCCTTGAAAGAAAGCAAAACCCCAACACGAATGACCCAATGAACTAAGAAAATGAAATACTTTCTAATAGCTTTTCTAAAAGAATGTGGTAAAGAAATGTAATATTTTTAAAGGCTTTTTTTAAGATATATCTAATGTTAAATTAAATGGTTTAGAAAAACAAAGAAATATAATATTATTTAATATTTTTTTAATATATAAAAATGTTTAATGTTTTTGATAAAGGAAAAAACGGGTTTTATAGGGATCCAAAACCACAAAATTTACAACATAATATAGGAAAGGATAAAAAAAGTCCTACGAATTAAACAGGTTGCAAATAAAGAAAAGCCTTGAAAAAACAAAAGCCAACAAAAAAAAGTCAGAAAGGACTACCAAAGAGCCAGCCGAGGTTCGGACCAAAAAACCAACAGCAACTAATCTAGAGTCTTCAGAACTTTCTCAGTCTCAGCCTCCAGATCCTCCATATCCTAGACTCCCTTCTTGAAAGTTTGAATCATCTATGGCATGGGGGGTGCCTTCCTTTTCAGATTAGCCCTGGTTCTATTCGAAATCCCTATGTCCTCTTCCTGGTTTTTATCTTTAACCTCTTCCAAATCAACAACCAAGGACCCCTGTCGAGCTTTATCCAATTTTTCAGTCATTGCGTTGATAATGATAGCATTATGTCTTGTCATTCTATTATTTTTTTCCGTAATTATCTTCACAACATTTTTTATTTTTTCAAAGTCAATTTCTATCATTTTGTCCTTACCCGCATTAACCTGGATCTCCTTACTAGTAGTGTTCTCATTATGCTCTTCATCCTTCTTGCATAACGCAGAAACCTTAGCTTCCACTTCTTCCAATTTACTTTGGAGGGCCTAGTTTTTTATTTTCAAGTCATTAATTTCATGAAAGACCCATTTTGACATTCTAAAGTGGTCCATGACATTATTCCTAGCTATGCCTAGAAAATTAGCAATAGGTTCCCTATCAAGATTGAGGGAATTTTAAGCAGGGTCAGAAGCTCTAGAGGACCCAATTCTATCATCTTTGTCCGTCGGCGGGACAAAAGAGGAAGAATTTTTATTTGCGCGGAGTTCCTCAGAATTAGGAGAATCTTCAGAGTACGAAACAAGGCTTTTAACAGGGAAATTCTTTATGGCACCTTTGGCTTTGGGGATAGAACTTCCAAGCTCAGAAGCAAGGCAGACTTTAACAGGCTGGGGATTATTCTCCGAATAGCTAGGTTCTATGTCATCATCCTCAGAAGCCAAAGAGGCATCTGAGTTAGCAAGGGCCGGCATTTTTTGGAAGTGTTCAAAAATTAATCTTATCATACCAGTATGTAATATAGGATATCTTTTAGGGTTTTTCTTATGGTCTTCCAGACTCTTTCTTAAGGAACAAAGTAAGTAGTAGGGGAGAGAAACCCTGAACTTATAGCAAAAATGATTGAGCAAGGAAAAATGATAGTCGTAGACCCTAGTGAACCGTCCAACCAGGGTGATATACTCCATAATGATGCGAAAAACTTTTTTCCAAAGAGCTTTAATGGAGTCGGCCTCGAAGTAACTATTGGAAACTTTCACAAGTTTCAATTTTTCCTTGTCTTTCTTCAGAAATCTAACCACCGCTTCATCATAGAATTTCATGTCCCAGAAAAATGTATGTCCTTCAGTGGACATACTAGTCACTTCAACAATGAGATTTTCATCAAGCTGAACTTTTTTGCCAAAAAGGGTTATTTCACCATTGTTCCAATTCTTCTCAAAAAGCTTTGTAGCTTCCTTATTAGACCCATGGAGTTTCTCTAGAAAAGGGATTAAACCCCCACTTTTAACTTTGTTCCACACTTTAGTGTTTCTTGTGTGTATCTTGAAGCTTTCTAGCTCAACTCTTTTTCTTTCTCCTCGCATTTTAGCAAGCACAGTAATGCAAATAAAGATGAAATCTTGGTACAAAATGGTCTCGCCAAGCCTGTGAGCCCACAAAGCAAGCCATGCAAACTTACAAGACAAGCTAATTAGCTCAGCCCCATGCAATCTTATGATAGTGATGTACTTACCCCATTTTATCATCATGATTGAGGTGACACACATCTTTCCCATGTGACGCATCATAGTTCAATAAGGCTCGAACATCAATACCTAAATCACTGATATTCAGCCATGTGCACTATCCTTTACTTTTAACCCCTTCATTCGCAAAAAAAATCACGACAACATTAGCTTCTCTGTAGGCATGGGATATCTTTATATTATCAAACTTAACTAAGGTTGAAATAGCATCATCAATCAAAGAATTTATGGTCCACGAGGGGGGGACCTACCTAGAAGACATTCAATAATATTTTTTGAATCCCCTTCAAGCCAAAGGTTTTTAAAATTCAGACTATGAGCCAAGTTTATTACATGAAAAGCTCTGACAACCTCAGCCAAATGATTGGTTTGTGAGCCAAGGGGGGTAGCAATCGCACCTAGAAAATTGCCAAAAGAATCCCTTATAACTCCGCCACATCCCGCCACACTAGGATTTCCTTTAGCCACCCCATCAAAGTTGGCTTTAATCCAACCGTTAGGCGGAAAAGTCCAACAAACACCTCCCTATCCTTCTTAGCATGTTTAGGAGCACAGGAAATATCATAACTAATTTTCCATTCCTTAGCAATTATTAGATCATAGGAAGAACAAGCCACTTCCTCAAGATTACAATCCTTCTAGGGGATTGCATTGAAGTTTTCTTTCATTAATTTGATTATTTTGTCAAACACTATGACCTCCAAAGATTCCTTATCCCTATAAATTCTATTGTTTTGTTCTTTCCAAAGACCCCAAGCAACATGAGGGAAGGAAAAATCCCACAACTTCTGTAGTGTTGGGTTGTGAGTAGGGGCTTTCCATTGGATGAAAAAGTATTCAATTGATGAGGGAAACACCCAAGAGAATTTCTAGTAATAGAGAAGTTTTTCCCAAATCGAGCAGCAAATGGACAATGAGGAAACAATTGACAAACTGACTCTGCCTCCATCTTGCAAAGATAACATCTATTGGGTATTTGAAAACCTCGCTTGCAGAGATTATCAACTGTGAACACTTTGTTTTGAAGAAGGATCCAGAAGATGTTAACTTTAGGTAAAAGGTGTTTGATCCAAGCATTCGACCAAAAAGCGGGGGGGAACCTGGGTAGAAGACAACCTGGCAAATGTTTAATGTTAAATTATAAGTCTTTAAGGGGTATTGCATATATTTATTTTTCATCTCTATGATAGTGGTTCTCAAATGATATTCTTTGAAAGAAATTGACATTTATTTGTCACTTTCATCTTCTTTCATTTTTATCCTTATGTTGAATTTCCTACACCTCACACTAAATATTAATTGTAACAATGTATACAATCTCCTACAAAAAAATAAATTATGTGTCTATTAATAGGAGCAATTAAACCAACTTTTATTATTAATCTTCTCAATCTTGAAGTTCTTATTAAAACCATGCTCCATACTTACATCCACTAGTAATAAATATAAAATAATATGGTTGATTGAACCAATCAACAAAATGATGATTGGTATCACAAATTGACTTCAAGAAATGATTCTTTTATATGATAGTGTTATAGATCTACTACTCAATTTGTTTCTTATTCTACATGCACAAGTGTGGAAGAATATCAACTATATACCAAGGAATCTATAAGTGCTTGTACATCACCATTTACATAGTTTGAACATTCCCCCTAGATTTTTCTATTCTTACATTTTTTAGAAGTGCCTTTGTTAACCATACTTGATAGATGTTCACTAGCAAATAAATATAATCACTTAGCTAGAAATATCAATTTTTAAAGATTAACCCATATAATTCTATTATATAAAGTAATTAGTCATTAATCATGTCATATTTGTAATAGTTTATTTTTAACCTTATCTATATTTTACTAACCTTCATAATTGTATCCTTCAACCATGCAAGGGTTGTTTATCATCTACATAAATATATCTCACACAAGAAATTTACTTTGGTTACATAACTTAAAAGATCAAGTGTATTTATAACTGTGGACATCAAATTTTTCATTTGCTCAAACACACACATTAGTATTTCCATTTAAAACAAAACAAAATAAGAACATCCCTATGAAATAATGAAACATGTTAATCATGCAATGAAAGGAATCAAGGAAACTAAACAAAGCATATAAAAAACATGATCCAACTTTATCTCATAGTGGATTGGTGCTATTGTGGAAAATAGCCCTTTCCAAACCCTTGATAAGCTTGATGTTGCAAATGATGGTGGACAAAATCAGTTCTCAGTTTAAGAGAATGACTTTGCATTAAGACTATGGGGATTGTGAACGATTAAACCAATGGAAATGATCTTTATTTATAGAATAGAATGATATAAAAATGTCAAACATGGAGGATGTGGGAATAAAAACAAGCCAATGAAAAGAGGCCACTTGTCAACTTGTGATAGGTTGGAGGATGAACACATATTGGTCAATGTGCCAAAGGGGGGAGATTTCAAATTTGAATTTGAGAGTTAAATGTTGGATTTGACTTGTGCAAGGGACATGTAAGAGCCATGTAAGAGCTCATAAATGTTTTGTTGGATGTACATGTACACTTGATAATGAATTCAAACTTGAGGGAATATTCCTCAAAGATGCCATGTTGATGGAAAGTGCCGATTTTAATAAATCAATAATTTGATTTATTGGTGCAAGTGGGAAAAGCAAGAGGATGTGATGGGTGGTTAGATTAGGTTAATTAGGATTAGATTAGCTTAGGTGATGATTAGATGCTTTTGACCCATTTGACTTAAATATTTTGATTTATTTAAATCAAGAGGGAGAAATATGACTTTTGGGATTTAATTAAATAAAGTCTTGATTTATTTAATCAAAGAGGGAATGATAGGCCTAAATTAAATAAAGTTAATTTATTCAATTTAAGTGGATAATCCTTAGAGATTAAATGAACCTGATTTACCTAATGAGTGGATTAATGTGAATTTGATTAATGAATGTGATGCTATTTAAGTGCACAATGCTAATTTTGCATGTCTACATTTTGCCCCTCTTTAAAGCAATATACTTGTTGCATTGGTTCAAAGAATAAACTTGCCGCACGGTGATCCCACAATAGTGGTTTACAATTTTTGGCGAAACTGGACACTGAAATTATTTTTTTAAACTAAATCTTCACATTCAGACACCTATAGTGGCTAAACCATGAAGAATTTGAAGATGATGCAAACCAGAATCTTGTCACATTTTGTCTGTAGATTCTAAACATATTTTTTTCAAAAATTTTGGAATCAGATTCCACTTCTTTTCCATCTCCCATGAAAACTAGTTTTTTTCAAAAAACAATATTTTTAAAAAGTGACACACCGTATAATGCATAATTTTTTTTCCATGAAGGATAACTCTAATTCTTTTGAATTTAGATTTGTATCTCTAATATCTAGTGCTTCCACTTAGTTAGATAAATTTTTATTGAATATTTTTTCTTTAATCAAGTTTCAAAGTCAAACCAATTACAATTCAGACATAGCGCGACTGTATAATGCATAACTTTTTTGGTATATACCAAAATTCAATTTTTTTTTTCTATTGGATCAAGGACTTCAATATCTGGTGCACTCATATTTTTTAATTTTTATTTTTGATGATTTTCTATTTTTCCAAATGTGCAGAACATAGACCTTCATTTTCGATGAAAAACCTATGTTTAATAAAACTAAAATATCAAATACATAATAAATCCAAAACATATTAAAATTATATTCGTTGGATAGCTCGTTCTGAGGAATACCTGATTCTAGTTGGGTTTGTGAATATTCCTCCATTTTCATCCTCAAATCGAGGTCCGAATGCCAAAATTCAAAAAAAAAAATCTGCTAAGGGGGGATGAGGAATAAAGGGAGTTCGAGCGAATCACTAGGTGTTCGCTCGAACTAGGGTTCATTCAAACCCCCCTTCTATAAGGGGTTTTGATGGCTTTTTTCGCGGGAAAGTATTAAGAGGGTTTGGTCAAACCTAGGTTCTACCGAACCTCTAATTGGTTCGGTCAAACCAATAGGGTCGTACGAACCCCTAAAATCAAGTTTTTTGCCATGCATTCATTTTTTGTGAGTTTTTATTCCTCACTTCAATTATAAACCACTATTGTGGCTTCACCCCGCAATCAAAATTCAAAAAATTTCTGATTTTTTCTTCGGAACTGCCCCAATGGAAAGAAGTGCACTAGTACATTGCCCCCTCGAGAGATCGAGTGAAAAGATTATATTTGAGGGTCAATCTCTCGATAAAGAGGTTCAAAATGGATGGTTATGGATGATGATACAAATGAGATGCTTTTAAGATGCTTAGAATAACAAATCTATATTATCTTAAACAAGTTAAATGATGATATGATGTGAGATGGATGAGATTGATAATGTGATATGGTGTGATTATGCAAATGTATAATTTATGCAAATATATGATTTATGAGATGCTTAGACTAATAGGCCTATATTATGATGATGAACATGCATGTGGGATGATATGCAAAATGTTGATGGTGTGTGGATGTAGGATGGATGCACTGGTGATGATGATTAACTGTTTATGACATGATGTTAGTGCGGAAAAGAAGACATTAGATGATGACAAGATGATCCAACAAATCCATGATCTGACGAGACTTTATTAGAGATGATGATGATGATGATGATTTTCTTATCAAGGATTGGGATTTTAAAAGGGCTACTTACCTTATGTTTGATAACACACATAGATATGATGCATCATGGTATATAGAACTAGGATGGCGTTGTACCTAGTGCGATGGACATTGACTCAACAAATAGATAGGAGTATTCTTTTTCACACTTGACATACGGAAACCTTGCTAGGACGTACCTAACAAAGCAAGTATTCACCAAATTATTTTACAAGAACATCCAACAAGCACACCAGACAAAAGATAATGATTGTTGCCCTATTCCTATCTCTCTAAATCCTTTGTTCAGATATCATCAAGAGGTCCTTGGAATGAGCACAATAAGATAAATCAAAACAAAAGATTAAGTACACAAAAAAGCCAATGTTCTTCATACCTTCAGCCAAAGGGTGTTTTGATAAGATAAGAATCCAAAGTGATATCCAAAATGGTGCCCATTGTCAGAATGATATATCCTAGGACATGCATTGTATAGGATGATGATGGTTTGATAATTTGATTGATAGGTTGTTGATATAAGGTTGATTGACATGCTTGAAAATGATCAAGAGTTTAATTTTTTGTGTTTCAAGGTTTGTTGTTTCGATTTTGATTTTACGATTGAAGCTTGATTTTGCTGACTACTATGATTTTTTTTGTTTGTGTTTCCAAAGAATGAAGGCGATGATCAGTTTATTATGGATGATTGATTATTTCGAGTGAAAGAGAAATGGGACGAATGGATTTTTTCAAATATTTGGATTTTTTTTACGTTTTGAAATGTTTTGAGTCTGTTTTTGGTGTTTTTGAGATTTTCAAATGTTTTATTTTTTATTTTCCAATGTTTTGGGGTTTTTTGAGATTTTATGAATGTTTTTGGATTTTCTTCTTTTCTGATGTTTTTGGATTTTTGCATGATTTTGATGATTTGGATACAGATGTGTGATGATACTAGTGCTCTATTTGGGGATTTTGCTAAAAACCAAGCTAAGGTTGATTAATTAGATTGATGGATTGATGATGATGATAACATTGTTGAGGATAAACAACAATGCAAGGATTTGATTGATCAAGATTGATGATGATAACATTGTTGAGGATGCACAACAATGCAAGGATTGATTGATCAGGATTGATGATGATAACACTGTTGAGGATGCACAATAATGCAAGAATAATGTTAAGCAACACAAGGATTAGGATGAATATCTTAAGATGATGATGGATTGATTGAATTTGATTGATCAGGATTGTTGAAGCTTGGTTTGGAACAAAAGATGTTTAAATGATTTGATGTGATGTTTGATGTGCAACTTAGATGCAACTGATAGTGATTATTTGAATTGATGTTCGATGAAAGATGAAGACTGTTAAGGAATGTCTTCTCGTCAAAATATGCCATGGGCTAGTGATTTGGATTTTAGATCACAAATGCTTTGACCACTTTTATTTTACGTTTTCCAATGTTTGGATTGCCACATAATTTGGAAGATATAAACCAATATTTATTCTCAAAGAAAGACATGTAAATATTTTCCCCCAGTGTCTAGCAATGTATGGAATGCCATGGATGGATGCTTGGATAGGTGTATGGATGGATGGATATGCAAAGGATGCCAAGGATTATCTTTCAATAAGATAAGGTGTTCGGATAAAGAATGCTCATTTGGATAATGCTTCATGGCTCAAATAATGCTGCATAGGATAGGATTAATGAAAATGACCCATGTCAAGATGTTTACCAATAAGCAATTGTAAATTGTGCCCCAAACTTTCATCAAGATCAAGATAACTTAGATGATGGACGTAGTGGATAAAAATGGATAAATGGTTCATGGATGAATGGATTTATTATGGATAAGATGGATGGAATGTTGGCTTTATTATGGATGGGATGAGATGCTTTCATGTGAAATAGTAAACACAAATGCTCAATTCTACACATGACACCTGTTTGCCAGGTTTTCATCATGGTACCTGCCCAAAGCACCACCATAGTGGTTTTCACTAGAGGATGATTTTTTCTCTTTACTGTTTTCAAACCTTTTTATGATTTTTTTGGATTTCCATATTTTTTTCTTTTTTTGATTTTTTTGAAAGATTTTAAGCTCATGCTAAATCACAAGGTGTTGCTGATGTGGATGTTCCTATCATAATGTACCATCAGTATCCCACCTAAAGAAGTTGCTTTGCTAAGATACATGCACTTGAATGCAACTTTTGGGATTCTTGATTTTCTTTGTCGATATCGGAGTTAACTTTGTCTCTATGTGCACATCGTGATAGAGTGCCTTCAGAATCCTTATGATGAAGGGTCATTTCCAATACATGGTCAATGTGAGAATTGGATATCATGCGTGGAGGCATGGATGGAGTGTGTTTAGGGATAGGAGATGGATTGGTTGACAGCTTGGAATGTTTGATTGTCCAAACGTGGGAAGATGAGCAATGATGGGT
The DNA here is from genome assembly GCA_007258455.2 of Sequoia sempervirens. Lineage (NCBI taxonomy): Eukaryota > Viridiplantae > Streptophyta > Pinopsida > Cupressales > Cupressaceae > Sequoia > Sequoia sempervirens. Next base: position 496,478,583 of record VDFB02193867.1, on the reverse strand, counting down.
GGATATGAGAGTATGCATGGAATTAGGACCAACTGTTTGATACACTTTGTACGTCGCTTGAAAAGCCTGCTTTTTCTTTTGCAGACATCTTTGATGGATACTTTTCCCTTTTTTATTTTTCCCCATAGTTTCTTTGAATGATGGAGTTTGATAGGGTTAATCTTTCTTTGTATTCTTTGGTATCCATGTGTATTTGATTTTTCCATTATGCTTCCCCGCTTCTTTTGCTTTGCTAACATTCTTCGTACTTTGATTCAATTCTTTCTTTTGACATTGGTCCCAATTCATGGATGGGGTGATGGGTGGATGAAGATTCATGATGTGGCTAGTTGTAGTATTGACACTAGTTTCATCATAAGGACTCCTTGTGCTCCCTATGTTGATGTTTTCTTGAGACGAAGTTGCCCCCAGTATTGTGGAAGTAGTACCTTCATGCTTTGATTTTGCTTGTTTCAAGAGCTCTTGTTTAGAGTGCATTATCTGATAAATGACCACCGCAGATGATGTTATTTTGATTGGATACTCTGCCAACTCCAGAACATCTTGTTCTATTTGACTGGTATCCTTGAGTGGATAATGTTGGATATCTGCATACCTAATGTCCTCAGTCTTAATTTGGAATAAATTTGATCCTAATGTTGACAACTCATTAACCTTTTCTTTTTGTGTAATAATGTTAGGAGTAAGGGAATCCTGTTCTGTATGAAGATCTTCTACGTGTCCATCCACAAAAAGCATCTCATGGGTAGATGGAGGAGTATGTGCTACATGGATATGATCATCTTCCATAGATAGGAGAGTGTCCATTAGATCATTCTAGTATCTTGGGGATATAAATTCTTGATTTTGAATGATTTCAGAGTTGCTTTCAACATGCTTTGGATCAAGTTCTTGACATGGGTCTGTTTCAAAGGATGGATTGCTTACAAAGGGTTCTTGGACATCATCAGTAGTCATGGTAAGTGGTTCGATATCCTCTTGATCTTTGAGTGGACTTAGATCAAGTGTCGAGTTGAGGATTCTTTTGGCATCTATAACCATGAGGTCAAAGGGTGTCAACATGTCTTGGAAAGGACCATTGCTAGACCTTGGTGAAAGATTTTGATCATGCTTTGGAATAAATTCTTGAGATATGTCCTCTAACTCATTAGGCATTGTAGAGACATTTTTTTCATGATCATTGGTCGATGGATCATTCATTATGTCAATAGGATCAAATAATCCTAACAATCCTTGAAATAGATCACTAAAAAGTGGCTCTTGATGTATGGTGAGTTGAACATCGAATGGGGTAAAAACATCTTCAATGTGCTCCTTAATCGAGAGATTTTGAACATTGTTTTCAACAATTTTCATGGAAGAATTTCCAATGTCTTCAACCATAGGGTCAAATGATGTTGACATTTCTTGAATTGGATCATTGTTGGTTGGTAGATTTTGATCGTGATTGAAAAGTGACTCTTGACATATGTTGATTTGATCTTTGGACAAGATAGAAACATCTTCAATGTGATCTTTGATGGATAGATCTTGATCATTGCTTTCAGCAATTGTAGTGGGGGGATTTTCAATGCTATCACCAGTGGTAGAATTTTTTTGTGTTTGTGCTTGTGTTTGTTGGGTAGTTTGAGAGGCTTGTTGCACTTGTTGAGCTTTTGTTGCTTGTTGCATAGCTAGATATTGTTGGATGGCCTTTTGGTAGGCCTGGTGAGCTTTTAGCACAATGTTATATTGTCTTGCTATGTCTCGTTTTGGTGGTAGTGGTGGCGGATTTGGAATCATGTTGGATGTAGTGATGCATGGTTGAGATATGCTTGGAGCGATCATGGTAGTGAGGGTTTGAGATGTGATGGGAATGATAGTGGTGTTTGGAGTGATCAAGGTGATAGGAATGGTCAGAATAACCAAGATGATTGGTCCTTGGGAGACCATGTTTTTATTTTTCAGGATTAATGTTGTCATTTGATTAGATACCATTTGTTGGTGTGATGGCTTGATTGATGTTAGGTGGATTGATTTGGATGGAGTGATTAGTGCTAGGTAAAGGGGGAAGCCCTAAACCAAGGAATGATGTTGATATGGGTAATGGTGGTGGAGATGTCTCTTGGTGCAATGACTCAACTATTTTGGTAAGTGTAGCAATTTGATCTTGCAAAATTTGATCTTGATTTTGATCTTCACTCCCTTGATATAGTTGATTTGGTTTTTGTTCAAGCAAATTTGGGATGCATACTTGTGTTTTTTGAATGTGATCATGGACAATGTTCTGATTTGGGATGATGTTCGGATTTGGCATGATAGGTTGAAATTGAACATTGTTGGTGTTGGGAATCACATTGTCTTGATTTAGGTAACTTTGATTTTGCATGGTGTTACCTTGACTTGAATTCATTAACATCTTGTTTGTATTTTGAACAATATCCATATGATTTGCAAACATATTTGTAGACATGCAAAATTAGCATTATGCATTCAATTAGGTCCATTCATCAAGTAAACCAGGTTTCACATTCATCCACTCATCAAATTAAGCAAGTTCACATTCATCCATTCATCAGGTAAACTCATTAATTTCATTCTTAAGGTTATTCATTTAAATTAAATAAATCAAACATCATCCTTTTAATTAAATAAACCAAACTTTATTTAATTGAAATCCCCAAATGCATATTCCATCCCTTTTTTATTTAAATAAATCAAATATTCAAGTCAGAAAGGTCAAACTCACCTAAACATCATTTAAGTTAATCTAATCCTAATTATCATAACCTAACCACCCATCACATCCTCTAGATTTTCCCAGTTGCACCAATAAATCATTTTAATTCATTTATAAAATCAGCATTTTCCATCAACATGGCATCTTTGAGGAATATTCCCTCAAGTTTGAATTCAAAAAAATGTGGACATGTACACCCAACAAAGAATTTATGAGCTCTTGCATGGCTCTTACATGTCCCTTGCACAATTCAAACTCAACATTTACTCTCAAATTCAAATTTGAAATCTCTCTCTTTGGCACAATCCTCAACCACTCACAAGTTGACAAGTGGCCTCATCTCATTGGCTAAATTTTTGTCCCACATTCATCCATTTGGATATTTCTCTCATCAAAATAATCTATAAATGAAAGCTTCATCCTTCATCAAATCCTCCACAAAATCATCTACAAAGCTTATGCAAAGTCACTCTCTTCATTTGAGGACTGATTTTGTCCATCATCATCATCATTGGCATTATCAAGGGTTGGGAAAGGGCTATTTTCCACAATAGCACCAATCCACTATGGGATAGGGTTTGATTCATGTTATTATGTATTTTATTTAGTTTCTTGGATTCCTTTCATTTCATGATTAACATGTTTCATTATTTCATAGGTATGTTTTTATTTTGCTTTGTGTTAAATAAGAATGTTAATGTTTGTTTTTAGCAAATGCAGGATTTAGCATCTACATAATGGTGCTAGAAGGACGGCTTTTCATTAGTTGATGTCTTTCTTTTTTTTTACATGCAGATTTGTTAATTTATATCTATATTTTGATGCATGGTTGATCTCACTATATTTTCCTATGTTTATCTATAACCCACATTTGTGTAAGCAACATTCATTTGAATTTTATCTTATGCTGCTCAAATTTCAATTGCCTCATTTTTAATGATTGAGATTCATTTTGCATTGAAATATATGCGAGATAGTTGTTGATTCTCTTTTACAGGCTGCTGCAAGTGGTGGTTGGTGAGGGAGGCGAACTCAGACCGTTTGATGCTCGATTCAAAAAAAAATGATCATATTTATTGTGGTAGCAAATCAATAGAAATCAATTTACAGAATTTTCGCTAAGATTCTTTGTGAATGTAGGCATTCTCCTTTAATATTTTTTCATCACTCTCAGCTATTTCTATAAACACATCAAGAATTTTTATTTTTTAAATAAAAAAGATTTAAAAAAATGCTTTATTTACCTGTCATTATTGTCATCACTTTCGGCCTTTTCTTAATATCCTGCAACATCGCATCCCATATCAATCAATCCATACTTTCGCCTCTCCTTTGAGTTTTGTTCATTTATGGCACAGACTTAGTCACTAATATTATGTAACATTTGATAGCATTTGATTTACGTGGGCTTTAGGAGTCACTGTGAAGGTGTGCACCACATATGACCCTTTCTCCTTGTCCATTTGTATTTCACACATTTTCTTTTTCATTGTTTTTGGTGTGTATTTGTCTAGTTTGAGAATTTGTAGACATTTTCCTTCTGTTTCTCTGCGTACAGGATCTAGGTTTTAGTGTTGAATGATCTGTGCATGCATAACAAGTGCTGAGAGGCGATGGTAATGGCCTTTGGAGATCTTAAATGTGACTCTTGAACTTCATCTTAGATGGATTTAAGACATTAATTGTTTTATTACAGTCATATGATGTTAAATTTGGTGCTTGTTTCTCATCACTATTTTTTTCATTGCATACGGTAGTGGTAGTTTCATTCAGCAACTTGTCCTGCTATCAGATTTTTGTTTATCCTTTTGTACGAATCTTGCCATTAATTTTGTTTTGGTCATTTATTGGTCTTTCAATTTTTATTGATCACTTGAGCCACTTTCACCTAATCATCAACAAAGACCCACCAATTCCATAAATTTGAAAGTTTCTTCTAAGTGATTAGGTGCAAGTTCAGAGTTCTTGACTGCATAGGTTTGGACCTTTGTTTTCATGTCATAAATGCACTAGATCAAAAATATCTTAATAAGCATTTATTGTTGATTGGTTTTACACCAGCCAAACACATTTGCTTGTAGGTTTCTAAAGCCTTTTCAGCAAATCCATTTTGGAATTTACCTTACAATCATTGCAGCCATGGGACCACATCTTTTAGGCAGACTGTCGCACCCTCTCTATGCTTCTATTCTATTCACTGACCACTTGCATTTGCTTGAAAGAGATTTCTAAAAAAATCATTTGCTTGTTGGGGTGCAAATTTACACATGACAAATGCACTTGCGTGAAAGTTTTTTTTTAGTATTTATTCGTTTGTCTCCTTTGTTCGCCTACCAAATGCATTTACTTGAATTTTATTTGTTGCCTTCTTTGTATGTGGATTAAATGCGCTAGATTGAAAGTTTTATCTTATTCGGCTACTAACCTGAGGCCTGTGAAAACTAAGATCCTGTGTGGTAGTGACTGCACCAAATTGAATTTTTGTCTCACTAGCTAGAAGTGAATTGAGAGGAACCGTTGTTGGTTGTCCCTTGTGTTACCCCATGCTCCCACACCCTTGCTGCTAATCACTTCATGTCCTGGGCTTTGATCTGTGTCAAAATGTGAAATAGCAGGCGTAGGATATGGCTGAATGGACTTTAAAGATATTGATATTTTATCATTAGATCACTTGGTTTTCCCTGCTAGTGAACCAATAAGGGCCAGCCTAGAGTAAAAAAAAAAAGGACATTGAATACCTTAGCATTAAAAGACATTAAATATTGAATACCTAAAATATAGAATATGTTGTAGCCTTCTATGTTTGATCTTCAGGAATAAAGGACATTGAATATAGATTTGAAGTCATTGTTTCCTAGCTACCTTACTCTTGTTTTTATTGTGAATATCTTTAGCTAGGAGCAATGTCTTCTTGAGAAGATAATTGAAAATCAGAAACCAAAGATTACAAGCATCCTTATTAATTGGTGTTGAGTAAAAGGGATTTGTAATCTTACTCAAATTTTTGTGAATATTTATCTATTTGCAAATTATGATTCTAATTAATGATTCATCTCATTAGTTTAAAATCATTAGTCTTTGTCATTTTCTATCATTTAAAGTTAATGTTTAAAATGATTTTAATAAACGGATTTTCTTTCTTAATAGGTACAAGGAAAACAAGGTAACCGAAAAGATAACGAAGGACAACAAAGGTAAAAGAAGGAAAACGAAAGGAGGAGAAGTAATGAAGATGATGCTTTGAAAGATTAAAGTGTTTTTTAACACTTTAGTGTTTGTTTAAACAATTTTCACGAAATTGCTACTTTTCTTTCTCAGGACATCAATTTTCGTTTGGGTTTAAAAAGAATCTTTCAATTTCTTCTTGCAAAGGCTAAAATGAACATTAGGAATGCAACTTACTAGATTTTGTTTCTTGGATTAACAATTGAACAAAGTATCTCTCACTCGTCTTTTGGTGCTTAAAAAGAACTCACATTTTGCTTTGTGGATTTAAAAAGAACAAGTGCAACTTTGTTTTTCATGAAAGCTTACTTAAACTAAAGGCATTGAAAAAGGATGTATGCGCTTCTCTCACACTTTATAGCGATCTTGAGAATCAAAAGGCCTTTTTTATGACTTTAGGGTAAGATAAAGCAATCACTTCACACTTTGATTTGGGTTTAAAATTGAACAAGATCTTGTACGAGTGTGAGTAGGGGAATTATCGCGTACATATTCTCTCTCTTTGTTGCCATCGAAGATTGATCGAGTTACGAATTTGTCTTTATTCGCTTTTGTTTATCCTAGAGGGCCTTCCTTGGGGAAAAATTACTCACCCAAGGGAATGATTCAACTAGTAACACTCTAAAGCCAAGATATTTCCAACTAGGATATAAATGTGGGTATTGGAGTAAATGCCAATATCACGCGGTTGATTCCAACAAGATGGATCTGAAAGGGGATTCTTGTCGTATGGGTCAATCTCTACGAATGGAAAGTCCTTATTAAAACCAATGTGCTAGAATTTTCCAAAATCCTTAATCTATTTGTTGGTGCAAGAATGGTCGTTCTGAAGCCGCCCCAAACTTTTACGGTCTTTTACTAGAAATGGAAAACATGCCATGGGAGTTTCATGGGTATTGATGCTTGGCTGCCCCGTATAAGTGAGTTTCATGGAGGGGAGCCATTGGGGTCAAGCATCTAACCATTCACTAAAGATAAGCATAGCTGGACTTGTCCAAGTGTGGATCCAACAAATATTGTCTTTCACATCCATAGGGTTGTACTTGTTCTTGTTTGAAAACATAGTGCTTTGATCGAAAACATTTGAAAATAAACATTCAACATGATCCTCAAAATTTCAAACCCTTTAGGAGGAAAATACCATTGACCAAATTCTTGTGTTATAGCTTGCCCTTGGTATTACATCCTTAGAGGTTTCTAAGCACTTGAATTTACATCTCAATTTGCCTACTAAAGTTAAACAATAGGTAACCCTTGCCTTAATTTCATCAAAGTTTCACATAATATACCTTGTGAAATGAGACGAAGTTGAGACATTGGGCATTCAGTTTGAAAGCTAATCAGGAAGTTTTTGTGGTAAAAAGAATCCATTAAGCAAAGATTAAAAACAATTGGACCCCACACATGTTTCTCCAATGATTTCACGCAAAATCAAGATCAAGAAACCAAAGGTGAAAGCCCTTAGTTTGAAAGCCCATCAAGAACGTCTCTCTATGTTATACGAAGTCAGACAAAGATTGCTTTTTAACTTTTACAAAAAGGATTCAAGGAACAATCCCGATTTGTATTCATTCTATTACTACCAAAACCCAAATCTTTTTAGAGAGTTTGAACATCTTGTTTAGAGAAAAGCTTATTCTTCAATACCTAGGTCTAGGCAAATGAAGTTTCTTTTTTAGGTTCATCTTAGGATCAAAGAAAATAAAAATCTTTTCCATCCATCCTTCAAACATCAAAACAAACATCATCTCACAATCATCTTTTGGAAAATCTTGAAATCATCCTTAATGCTAGGATTTTTGGAAAAATCAAAATCATCAAAATCCTTGAGACTAAATCTTTGAAAACATTATCAAAATCACCTTTGGCTAGGTATGTGTAGATGTATCCTCTTGCATATGCTTAGTCAAAATTTATCAAAACCATCTCGTTTAGCTTAGTATATGTAGATGAATCATTCATCATATTCTTAGTGAAACTATCATCTTGTTTGGATAGGTGTGGGTAGATGCATGCTTCTCCCCACACATATTCAAATTATCATCCTTTGATCAAATCTATCCCTTAGATAATCATCCAAACATCTTAGGGTCTATTTGTTTAAAATCAAAATCAAAATCAAAATCAATCAAGGACAAATCCCAAATCAAAATTTGAAACATATCCGAAAGTCCCAAAAGCCTAGTATTTCCTTCAAGATTTACCAAGAGATCATAACATCCACATCATTCATCTTTTACATCATCATCATATCACCTTTTGATCCTCAAGATATCCTAAAATTTTCCACTTTGAGACATAAAATAAAGATCAATCCAAAGAATCAAGAGATTCATCTCCCATTCTTAAAAAATTGATCCTTGTTTTATGGTTCAAACCAAATCTCAATACAAGAAGAGCATGGAAGCCAACAAAGAAACACCAGCTTCAAGTGATTTAAGTCAAACCACTTCTGAAATGAATCCCATTGGGCCTGTAACTCTCACAGTTAACCTTTTGACATCATTGCAAAACCCACAAGAGGAAAACCAAGGAGAGGATCTTACCTTTGAAATGACTGAAATGCTTCAAAATCTGGAAAACCATAAAATCATCAACATCATGATGAGGCTCAACCCTTCATTATAGATGCTTGAATTAGCAAAACAAGGACCCAAGTTACCTTCAGATTTTGACATGAGTACCATAGTGGAGACAACATTTCCTCTAATCTCATCCACCATTTGCATCTCATCTACACCCCCATCCCAAAAAATCATGCAAAACATCCCACAGATCACATCATTTGCTCCAACCCAACCCAATGTTAATAAGGGAAATGCATTCCTCAATACTATTCAAACACACCTCCTTGTTAATAATAAAAAATTGGATGCAAACACTATATTCAAACAAAACATACCCCAAAACCCATTACAAAAAAAAATTCCTCTCACATTCCATCATGATCAATCATCATCATTTTTTACGCAACACCTCAAACACCTCTCCTCACAAATTCACAAGAGGAAGGAGATATGTTCAGACCTGGGGGTATTTTCAGCACCATAAAATTTTCAAAACTCACACCCCTTATATTTCCACCACTTCCGCCATTTCCATCATCATCCACACCACTCCTTGGCTTAGGGCTTCCCCCTTTACCAAGTATCGACCAAAACAACATCCCAAATATCAACCAAAGCATTATGTCAAATGCTCAAAACTTTTCGTTGACATTGCAACAATAGATGACAAATGCACAAGCAATTGCAACATCATCGACCACCCCCTAACATCATAAAACATGGTCTCTCAAGTGCCAATCACATCAAAAACACCACTTATCACTCAAACCACCACATCAACAACACCATCCACCAATCAAATAATCAACACGACATCACCATTCACCACCACCACAAATGCCATTCTGAATCCATTAACATCCCCACCACCACCAACTTCCACCACATCAAGTCAATACAACACGACATTGCAAGCTACTTTTCAAAGGGGATTCCAACACGTGTAAAAACAAAAAACTGTACACCTAGCTGCTCAACAAGCTGCTCAAGCTACCCAAGCTGCACAAGCCGCTCAAGCATCACAAGCACAAAAGACCACTCAAGTATAAGCTCTATTGCAACAACAAGCAGTACAAGCACAAGCAACACAAGTGCAAGCTCAATATCAGACACAACAAGCCCAATATTAAGCACAACTCCTTGCACAAAGACAAGTAGCGCAATTGCAAGCATATCAACAAGCAATATCAAGAGCAACAAGAAGTAGCAGAATTGGTAGCCCAACAACAAGCACAACAATAAGCATTGTTGGAACAATAAGTGCAACAACAAGCACAAATCTTAGCGCAGCAACAACAAGATCAACAATAGGAATTGTTAATACAAAAGTAGGTGGAACCCTATCTAGCTTGACAGAACATACAAATACCATCAAACAACACACCGACCAACCCACCCATCCAACCCATGGTTGAAACACCCCAAAACACTTTCATCCCACCCCCTGATCTACAAAATGATGTAATGACACAAATCAAGTTGCTCTCGCAACAAGTGCTCGATCTTCAATGAGGGAAAAAAATGAAGACACCAAGAAAAGTTCTTATGTTTTTATCCATTTGATAGGAGCCTAGTAATGAAACCATTCCGCAAGGGATTTGAGATCCCAAAAGTTGATAAATATCGAGGGACGGGAAACCCTGAAGATCACATCAGGGAATTCTAGGTTCATTACATGGAAGTTGCATACAATGATACTTATCTGATGTGGCTATTCCCTAGGAGTTTGGCAGGCCACACTATGGAATGGTTCTCTTGCTTACCTTCAAGCATTAGAACATTTCAAGAAATTATAGACGCATTCATTAAGAACTATGCATGCAACATTGCAATGGATGTTATTCTAGAAGAACTCTCAACTCTGAAACAAGGAAAGGGTGAATCTTTTGCTTCATTTCTACAATGATGGTGATCCAAGGCCAATCAGAGCAAGTGGAACATGCTAGAACAACAAGTTTGCACCATCATAGCCAACCTTGAAGGTTGCTTGGAATTTCATCTCAAGGTTCAAGGCATCACCACATATGATCAATTGATCCCCAAGGTGCTCAGCATCGAAAGAGCCCTTATGACTCAACCCACGGAATCAACATCATACCCCAAACAACAAAACAACAACCCACCATCCAATTACAATGATAAACCTTGCACATGGGCAAGGAACAAAAACATTACTAATGATGGTGTTGTCGATGCCAAGGTGGTCATTAGTGCTCCTCACCAACATACACCCACACCACAAATCCAAAAAACAACACCAAAACACTCATCACACAACACACCAACCAAACAACAATCCAACAATCAATATTCTCAATGAGCAAAGAGGACCACCTCAACGCAAGAGTTATCCCAAGCAAAAATACACCACTTTGGGGGAACCACTTGAGGACATAATGAAAAAGTTGATAGACGAAAAACTCATCAAGCCTCCTACATTTGATAATTTCCAAGAACCAAATGTGAAACCTCCTTGGTGTAATGAAAATAAACTTTGTGAATTCCATAAAATCAAAGGCCATACCACAAACAGTTGCATGAAACTGAAAAACATCATCCAAGATCTCATTGATAAAAGAATCATAAACATGGAACAACCTATAGGAAATCAAGATCTTAAGATATATGTGAATCTGATGCCGAATCATGGCAACAAAGGGAATAAAAATGATAAATGGAAATGCACCCACTCAAACATAAATCATGTGTATGAAACAGTTGTTGCCTCCCTAGATGAAAACTACATTGTCATCACCATCGAGGGCGCCTATGCCAAAGATTGTGGAGTCACCACAAGAGGCGGCAAAGTAACCATTGCAGGATCATCCCAGCCAAACAGAGTCCTTGCATCTAGATCCATTCCTAATGGCTACAATGTCCTAGATCAACTCAAGAGAATGCTAGTGCAAATCTCCATCATGGAGTTGCTAAAAATATCATATGCCTATAGGAAAATTCTTGAAGAAGTGTTGGCCTCATCCACTGTCCCTGCAGATCTTGATGTGAAGCAATTCCAAGCTATGGTCAAAAATATCATTACACCTAATCTTCTTACACTCTCTGACCAAGATTTCCCTACCCAACCATCTCACAACCATGCACTCCACTTGGAAGCCATAGTACATAAGAGAAAAATAAAAAGGGTCTTGGTGGATGGAGGTGTGGGTTTGAACATCTATTCTCTCAGCCTCATCAAGCAGTTGAAAATATCAGAAGATTCTATCGACAAAGGGAAGGGTATCACGATAAGAGCATATGATAAACAACAAAGAGTGTCTCAGGGCACAATCAAACTCCCTATTCAAGTAGGGCCCACCATCATGGAAACCACTTGTCAGGTCTTGGACCTTGACTTTCCATATAATATCCTCCCAGGATGTCCATGGATCCATGCGATGAAAGAAGTAGCATCAACCTTCCACCAATGTGTGAAATTTACACATAATGGACAAGAAGTTACCGTCCATGGAGATCCTGAACCTTTCTCATATTGCAAAAATATTGAAGAAAAGTATTACAAAATCCCCCAAGTACCAAAAAATGATGAGGGCCCATCCACACCATACATCGATCCCACCACCCTTGCATCCACTTTTGTGAAAAAGACACTCGCCACTCCTACCATTCCCACCATCTTCGACATCAAGCTCATCATCCAAGATGATGGTTATGGAAGCTACAAGCTCCCTAGTAATGACTTTGTGGTAGGAGAGTTACCATAATCTCCTAGATCATGGGGATGTCCACAAATAAATGTGGCTTCCACATCTCAAATGTCCCCTATAGACTATCTTGAATTTACAAGTTGGGGAGATCTTGGCTGGGAGGTTATTGAAGCAAATCCATCTCACATGTTATATCAAGATGAAAGACCAGTACCAGACTTACCAATGGATAACCAAAGCAAGGGTCTACAAATGATGCTCGCAATGGGCTACGATAGAAATCAAAGACTGGGACAAAATGACAATGGGCTCATAATACCTATCATGCCAAAGACGCAAACAATAAAAAATCTTGGCCTTGGATGTACCCCTCTGAGTATAACCATACATGGCCAAAGTCCTCCAATTAGAGCAGTTAATAAACCTCATCAGCCAACCACAGTAGAACTACGATTACCAGTATCCATAGGTCATGTTCTAGATATCTATACCTTTGATAAAACTAATGTTTGTAGTAGTAACAATGATGAGGGCCCCATATCCAACCTACCTAGGCTATTCAAAGATACCACTCTTTGCATGATTAGCACCCTATCTTTTGAATCAGATCACCAAGATCATGAAATCTGCTTACTATACCCCCAACTGATCGACTATGACCAACGAGGACCACCAGTTCTTGATACATTCAAAAATGATGAGGTGCTCTCAGAATTCATGGGATTGCGGGACAACATTCCAAATGGGGATCACAAAGCAAGGTTTATAATGGAGTTGGACACACATGCCTATTATGGGGAAACGATTGAATCCTTCAATCACAGAAGTGAGAAATTAAGAATAATATCCAAGTCCTTGAGTGAAAACCACACTGTGGCACTCTCTGACAAGAAAAAAATAAAAAGAAAGAATGCATCTAGCAGTGAAAACCTCTTTGAGGTGCCTGAGGATGGGGGATTCAATCTTCCTTTAAGAGCAATTCATCAGGAAAAGTTGGCAGTCTTGGCAGAAAAATGCAATCTAATCAACCTAGGAACAGAGGAGACCCCGCCTATCACATTCTATATAGAATCACTACTATCAGAAGAGCAAGAGCTCCTAGTAGCTTTCTTGAGGGAAAGAAAGATAAACTTCGTATGGAGTTATGTTGACATGCCAGGACTTGATCCAAAGATTGTGGTTCACCACTTAGCAGTGTATCCAGAAGCAAATCCTATCAGACAAAAGCTTCAAAAAATGCACCCTCAGATCATCTTATTGGTCAAAATGGAGCTAAAAAAGATTCTAGATGTAGGATTCATTTGGCCAATAGATTATCCAGAATGGGTATCAAACTTGGTACCTATTTTAAAGCCTGATAGAGCCATTAGAATCTGTACAGACTTTAGAGATTTGAACAAAGCATGTCCGAAAGATGACTTCCCGCTTCCAAATATTGACATGATAGTAGATGTGATAGTAGGACATGAGATGCTATCACTAATGGACGGATTTTCAGGATATAATCAAATCATGATAGCAAAAGAACATAAGATAGCTTTCACTTGTCCATGGGGGACTTACTACTAGAACATGATGCCATTCACCTTAAAAAACATAGGGGAAACATATCAAATGGCCATGACATGATTCATAAAATAGTCGAAGACTATGTTGACGACATTCTAGCTAAGTCCAGAAAGAGAAAGGATCACATAGCAACCCTAAGTGCCATCTTTGACAGACTAGAGGAGTACAAGGTCAGACTAAACCCAAATAAGTGTGTCTTTGACATACAATTAGGAAAGCTCTTAGGATATATAGTGTTAATGAAGGGTATTGAGGTAGATCCAACAAAAGTAAAAGCAATCCTCGAGATGGAGGCACCAAAAAAATTGAAGCAACTGAGAGGTCTCTAAGGCAGACTACAATCCATTCGAAGATTCATAGCACAACTGGTGGACAAACAAAACCCTTACTCTCACCTACTCCATAAGGGAGTAGCGTACAAATGGGATACCAAGTGTGAAGAGGCATTCAACAAAATCAAGGAATATCTACTGACACCACTAGTCTTAATTCCACCCATCCCAAGAAAGCCATTGATTCTATACATGTCAGAAACAACAGTAGCCCTTGGAGCTCTCCTAGCTTAGCATGACGAAAATGGAATGGAAAGGGCTATCTATTACGTTAGCAAGAAAATGGTTGGACATGAGCTAAACTATTCATTCATCGAGAAATCATGCCTCACAATAGTGTTTGCACCACAAAAATTCAGACATTACATGTTGGCACACAAAATAAAGCTCATTGCCAAAATTGACCCACTCAAATACCTACTATCAAAGGCAATGCTCATAGGAAGAATGGAAAAATGGGTGATGATATTATCAGAATATGACATCAAATATGTGGAGAGGAAAGCAATCAAGGGCCAAGTCATCACAAACCAACTGGTAGAAGCACCAATCTAGTCTGAGAACCCTCTCGTCTTAGAGTTTCCAGATGAATCCATTTTTAATCTCAACGTAGCTAACCACTCGAAACTATACTTTGATGGCTCATACACATAGCATGGATCAGGAGCTGGTGTCTTCTTCATCACCCCACAAGGGGATTGCATACCAAGGTCTTACAAACTAGCATTTCCTTGCACAAATTACATTGTGGAATACGAGGCTTTAACCATAAGGCTCAGAATAGCAGTGCAATGGAACATCATAGCTCTCAAAGTATATGGAGACTCCCAATTGATCATAAATCAAGTCAATGATGAATATCAAACCAAGGACAACAAGCTCACTCAATACAAGAAATTGGTGGAGACTCTCAAAGAATCCTTCATCGAAATCACATTTGAGTAGACTCCTAGAGCCAACAATAGAGCAGCAGATGCCATAGCAACAATTGGGTCCCTATTGGACATCCCCAACAATGTTCCAAAATATGAATTCCTAATTGAGGAGCTTCTCATGCCCACATTCGAGGTACCAGAATCAGAATTCATGTGTGAAATCATTGGTCCTAGTGATCCTTGGTATCATGAAATTTACAAATACCTTTGAATAGGAGTCATACCCGCCAACCTACCATCAAACCTAAAACAAACCTTTGTAAAAAAGGAATCCAAATCTTTCATCCTAGGAGATACCCTATATCGTAGGAGCATAGAAGTACATAACGGTATTTGTGGTTCGCACTCGAGCAGAATGACCATAGCTAAGAAACTACTGAGGATGGGGTATTATTGGCCCACAATGGAAAGAGAAGCACATGATCATGCCAGAAAGTGTCTACAATGTCAATAGCATGGGGACCTCATCCATGCTCTAGCTCAAGAGCTTCATCCTATCATCACACTTGTGGCCCTTTTCGTAGTGGGGACTCGATCTCATTGGAAAAATCATGCCCACCTCATCTAACATCCACAAATTCATCATAACTGCAATAGAGTACTTTACTAAGTGGGTGGAAGCCATACCCATGATGTACATAACTAGGAGTCAGATTTCAAAGTTTATCCTAAACTATCTTATTTGCTGCTATGGTGTCCCACAAGCCATTATCTCAGATAATGGGACACCATTCAAAAATCAGAATGTCTGTGACTTATGTGAAAAATTCAAAATCCAACATTGCTTCTCTACCCCATACTATCCCCAAGGCAATGGCCAAGCAGAAGCTACAAACAAGACCATTCTAAAAATCCTTAAGAAAACAGTCAATGATGCAGGTCGTGACTAGCACCTATAGCTTAATCCTGCCCTCTAGGCCTATCGAACTAGTATCTGCACACCCACTGGAGCCACCCCCTTCTCCTTGTTCTACGGATTAGAAGTCGTACTCCCCATTGAGATTGAGCTCCCATCCCTTAGGATATCATTGCAAAACCTCATCATGGATGAAGAGTACCGCGTATCAAGATTAAATGAGCTGGAGTTACTGGATGAGCGACGTATAGATGCTTTGAATCATTTGCAAGTCTATCAGAATAGACTCAAAAGGAGCTACAATAAGAAAATCAGAAGTAGGATGTTCCAAGTCAGAGAACTGATCTTCAAAGAAAATTAGAAGAATGTCCCAAACCCAAGCAGCAAAGGAAAATTTGAACCCAATTGGTTGGGACCATTCATTATAACAAGTTACAAATCAGGGGCATATCAGTTATCAACACCCAAAGGAGAACTTTGCAAGAGCCCATGAATAGCTCTCATCTCAAAAAGTTTTATGCCTAAATCTTTCAAGGTATAGAACCAAAAAATCCAAAAAAAATCAGAAAATGTCCTAAAAAATGGTACTTCGGTGAAAACCTGGCAAACAAACATCTTAGTGAAAACAAAAAAAGAAAAAAAAGAAAAAAATATCCAAAAATAAAAATAGAAAAAGGATTGAAAATAGTAAAGAAAAAAAATTGTCCTCTAGTGAAAACCACTTCGATGGCACTTTGGACAAGTACCTTGGTGAAAACTTGGCAAATAGGCACCTTGTGTAAATAAGCACTTCCCATCCACCAAGATCTTTATGGCTTGTTCTACATCATCCATCCATTTCGCTTCCATTATCCATCACGTTCAAGTCTCCATCCATCACTCATCCACTCGCATACGCACCATAGCTTGGTCTTTTTTTTGTATCATGATCCCTCCTAGTACTACTCGGCCCATCCTTAAGGTCAGTTTTTCTTGCCTTTATCGGAGTAGTCTAGTGCATCACACTGGGGGCATGTTCTCATTGGATTGGATTCGTGTATATTCTTAAAGTCCTCAAATCAGATCAGAAAAATCATAAAAAAAATCATAAAATCCAAAAAATCAAAATATCAGAAAATCCAAAAAACGTTAGAATATTAGAAAATACAAAAACATCAGAAAATTAGAAAATCCAAAAACATCAAAACATCAGAAAATCCAAAAACATCGAAAAAGCACAAAATCCAAAACCAAATCAAAAAGTAGGTCAAAAAGTCAAAAACAGAGTCATCTTGTCAAACTACGTCATCTCTGAGCTTGAACATAGGCAAGGTTGATCTTTGATCATCCCACGAGACACTTAGGTCAATCCTTTAGGAGTCTGTCATAATAAGCTTGCAATTCATCATGTATATCTTCATCTGTAAATCAGTCAAGTTGTCAGTCGAACTACGTGGTCTTTGCATGTATAACGTAGGAAAGGCTAATCTGTAGATCAGCCCCCGAGGCCCCTAGGATAGGTCTTTAGGTTAGTCTCTTGGTCAAAATCTCAGAAAATCCCAAAAACATTAGAAAATCAAAAATCAAAACATTTGTAAAACCTCAAAAAATACAAAAAATAGCCTCAAAACATTGTAAAATGTCAAAAACATCCAAATATTTGAAAAAATCCATGCACCTCATCTCGCTTGCACCTGCAATAACACCATCCATAATAAACTGATTGTTATCCTCAACCTTTGGTGAAATAGTTAGAAACAAGTCTAGCAGCTTAAAAGTACAACTCAAAAACGTCAAGTCTCAAGTCTAAGCTAGTACGTAAACAAGTTGGTCAATTCTTTGTGTCGATAGTCCATCATCCAAATAGTCCCATATCAATCATCTAATTACATCATGTCCTAGGATGAATCCTTCCTACAAGGGGAATTATTTATCAGAAATAACAATTTGGATAAACGAAATGATGTGCCGCCATCCACTAACATGTCCTAGGATGTATTCTTCCTACAATGGGCATTATCTTTTGGCAATAGTTTTAGTTCTTATCCTTAAAAATACATTCCCTTTTGGTTAGCAGTATTGAAGAACATCAACTTTTTTGTGTGCTTTATCTTTTTCCTTTGACTTATCTTATTGGGCTCAGTTCAAGGACCTCTCGATGATATCCAAACTAAGGATTCAAAGAGATAGGAATGGGGCAACAATCATGATCCTTTTGTCTGCTATGCTTGTTGAATGTTCTTGCAAAATAACTTGGTGAATACTTGCTTTGTTAGATATGTATAGAGGATTTTTCAGACAGCTTGTTGACTATTGCATTGATTAGTTATACCTTTCCATTTTTTGGTTCGAGATGTTTGAAACTTCTAAAGCGCATCCTAGCAAGGTTTTTGTATGTCAAGTGTGAACAAGAATACTCCTATCTATCTGTCAAGTCAAATTCCATCACACTAAGTACAAAGCCATCCTAGTCCTTTATACCTTGATGCATCATGCTTATGCATGTTATCAAATATAAGGTAAGTAACCCTTTTAAAATCTCAATCCTTGATAAGAAAATCATGCATTTCTCATTATCATTTCATCATCATCATCTCTCATAAAGTTGGCTTGTTGGATCCTCTTGTCATCATCTAATGTCTTCTTTTCCACACTAACATCACATCATGATCAGTTAATCATCATCACCAGTGCATCCATCTTGCATCCACAAAGCATTAGTATTTTGCATATCATCTCACATGCATGTCCATCATCATAATATAGATATGTTAGTCTAAGCATCTCATAAATCACATATTTGCATAAAATAGCCATGGCATAATCAAAGCATATCACATCATCCATCATCACGTCATATCATCATTTAAGTTGTTTAAGATAATATAGATCTATTATTCTAAGCATTTTAAAATCATCTCATTTGCATCATCATCCATAACCATCCATTTTAAACCTCTTTATCACGAGATCGACCCTCAAATAGAATATTTTCTCTCGATCTCTCGAGGGGGCAATGTACCAGTGTACTTCTTTCCATTTGGGCAACTGAAAAAATCATAAAATTTTTGAATTTCGATAGCGAAAAGTTTATTCTTTGAACCAATGCAGCAAGTACATTGCTTCAAAGAGGGGAAAAATGTAGACATGCAAAATTAGCATTATGCATTCAATTAGGTCCATTCATCAAGTAAACCAGGTTTCACATTCATCCACTCATCAAATTAATCAAGTTCACCTTCATCCATTCATCAGGTAAACTCATTGATTTCATTCCTAAGGTTATTCATTTAAATTAAATAAATCAAACATCAACCTTTTAATTAAATAAACCAAACTTTATTTAATTGAAATCTCAAAATGCATATTCCATCCCTTTTTTATTTAAATAAATCAAATATTCAAGTCAAAAAGGTCAAACTCACCCAAGCATCATTTAAGTTAATCTAATCCTAATTAGCCTAACCTAACCAGACATCACATCCTCTAGCTTTTCCCAATTGCACCAATAAATCATTTTAATTCATTTATAAAATTAGCATTTTCCATCAACATGGCATCTTTGAGGAATATTCTCTCAAGTTTGAATTCAAAAACAAGTGGACATGTACACCCAACAAAGCATTTATGAGATTTTACATGGATCTTGCATGTCCCTTGCACAAGTCAAACTCAACATTTACTCTCAAATTCAAATTTGAAATATCCCTATCTTTGGCACAATCCTCAACCACTCACAAGTTGACAAGTGGCCTCATCTCATTGGTTAAATCTTTATCCCACATTCATCCATTTGGATATTTCTCTCATCAAAATAATCTATAAATGAAAGCTTCACCCTTCATCAAATCCTCCACAAAATCATCTACAAAGCTTATCTAAAGTCACTCTCTTCATTTGAGGATTGATTTTGTCCATCATCATCATCATTGGCATTATCAAGGGTTGGGAAAGGGCTATTTTCCACAATAGCACCAATCCACTATAGGATAGGGTTTGACTCATGTTATTATGTGTTTTATTTAGTTTCTTGGATTCATTTCATTGCATGATTAACATGTTTCATTATTTCATAGGGATGCTTTTATTTTTCTTTGTGTTAAATAACAATGCTAATGTTTGTTTTGAGCAAATGTAGGATTTAGCATCTACAATAATTATCCCAAAGTTTTCCAAATTCATGTTTGGAGAAATTGTACTTGGTACATTCTCATTTGGAATGTAGGGATTTTGTGGGATGACATTGTTTGTTTGAAGGCTCATGCATTGATTGTTCGGTTGGTGGATTCGTAGGTTTGGACTTGGATTTAGCATCAGGAAAGGTGTTCCAATCTTTGATTTGGGCATACTCACACTTGTTGTACCATTGACATTTGTAGAAGGTAATGATCCCATGTATGGATTGTATAAGTGTGAGTTTTGATAATCAAGCGACATTGCAAGGTTTGGAAAGTTTAGTTGATTTGGATTACTCATGATGTATGGATCAAGTTTATATTTCATGTTATTCTTGTGTTTTGACCTTGTTTCAAAAGTGACCTCTAAGGTTCTTGGGACCAATGACGAGATGAAGGATGAAAGGGGTGAATGATATGAGTGTTGAACATTTAGGAACTTTGGATCGATGCTAGACTTAGGGATTGATTTTGATTGGTTTGATTTGGATAATGGACTTGTAAACCCTAAGATGTTAGATGTGATCTTAGGAAAAACTTGTTCAAAGGGGTGCTAATTTAACTAGAGGTATGAGAAAGGATGCATTCCCATACCCCTAACTAAACAAGGTGATTTTAATTTTGATGATTTACCCAAGTCTAGAATGATGTTTGCAAAGTTCTAAAGTTGCTTGTTGGGATGGATTTTGATAAATGTTTGGAATTTGGATGAAGTGTTTGATTTGATCCTAAATGAACCCAATAAGGACTTGTTTACTAGGCCAAGATAGTGAAGAACATGCCTTTCTCAAAGAGTATTTTCAAAATCAAAAGACCAATGTTTGCATGAAAACCATATGACCAAAAGATGACAAGCACATGTGTGGGGTCTAATTGATTCAATCTTTGCTTAATGGATTATTTTTACCAAAAACACACTCTTGATTAGCTTTCAAATTGAATGTCCAATGTCCTAATTTTCTTTCATCCCACAAAGTGCATTATGTGGAAATCAAGGAAATCAAGACAAAGGTTACCTAAAGTTGACTTTGGTAGGAGAAAATTGAGATGAAATCCAAATGTTTAGAAGCCTCTAAGGATACAAATCCCAAGGGCAAGCAATAACATGTGAATTTTTTAAGGATATTTGCCTCTCCTAAAGGGTTTGCAATTTTGATGATTTGTTGAATGTTGGTTTTCCAATGTCTTCTATAAAAGAACTATGTTTTCAAATTGACTCACAAGCAATATAACATCCTAGCTCAATTGGTACATTTTTCTTGGTGGGCTTGCCTCATGCCCTTCGTAGAAGAAGAGATGATTTTACATGCAACCAAGGAGAGAGTATAAAGGTATGTTAAGAATGAAGTCTTAACCTCTATACTTTAACCAAGATCAGACATGACAAGTAGCTTCTTGGAATCTATGTTCCAATGCACCACTTTGATAGACTCGGTGAATGAGTTAATAGGCCACTACAAACAAGGGTTTTATTTTGGACTTTCTATTCATAGAGATTGACCCATATGGCGAGAGTCCCCTTTTGGATCCATCTCGTCAGAATCAACTGCATGATATTGGTGTTTCTTCCAATACCCACATTTATATCATGGTTGGAAATACTCTTAGGTTTAGAGTGTTACCGGTTGAGTCATTCACTTGGGTGAGTACTTTTTCCCCAAGGTAGGCCCTCTAAGATAGACAAAAGCAAGTAAACATATTCATAGTTTGATCAACCTTCATTTAGAAACAAAGGGAGAACACATGCAATAAGTTTACTCACACTCGTAAGGTGTTTTGTTCAATTTTAAACCCAAAATGAAGTGTGGGGGTAATTAATTACACAATTTAATGTCACCAAAAGCCTTTTGATTCTCAAGATCATCGTGAGGTGCGAGAGGAGCGCATACGTCTTTTGATGATATTACTTTGTCTAAATAATTACAATACAATAAAGATACACATTCATTTTATTCTTCAAAGCAATGATTTGATTCGTTTTAATTACCAAAGGAAAGATGAAGATTTGATTGTTCAATTTGTTAATCTCAAACGAAATCTAGTCAATGTTTCCTAAAGTTCATTTTACCATCTTTGCAATGAAATTTGGAAGCCTAGGAAATGTTCGTTTTAAAGCCCAAAACCAAAGATGAGTTAGCCTAAAACAGAAAAATTAAGGCGTAAGATGGAATCTCCAAGCATTAAAAAATGCTCTTGAATTTCAATTTTGATGTTCACAAAATCCCTTGCAAGCTCAAAATGCTCCTTGATTCCTTTGTTTTCCTTCTTTGTTTCCCTTTTTCTTTCCTACAATCATCAAAAATAAAAGTTATGCATGTATTGCAAAATGATAAAAACATATACAAGATTTATCAACCATTTGTGGAATCCTTTTGAAGAGAGGAATAGAAAAAATAAAATTGAATTGACAAGGCATGAATTTGACTCAATAAAATGTCAATACATTTTCAATTTACCACCACCTTCATAAGAGAACAATTGATTTGAAAACCCTATGCATTCAATATCTTTAAGTTGGAAACAAAATTAACCATGGATTTAAAAATTTAAAAAGAAAATGATTTTTTCCTCTTCCAAAGGTAAAAGGCGGTAGCCAAATTGCAAGACAAGCAAGTAAATGCAAATTTTAGGACATTTATTGCATTAAATTGATTTATTCAAATCTGCATATGATAATAAAAGCATATATGTGTAGATGTGTTGACTCTTTTCATGCTTTAATGGTTTGCACAATAATATCTTATAGAGATTTTAAATTGGGAAAATTTACAATGAGATCTATGCGAAAGGTGATACATTTTGGGCCGTTTTGGTAGAGATATCATGCTTGGTTGGGTATGTGTGGAAGGAGTTTTAAATGCAGTCACATGGTCAATAGCAAAGAATACGGTGGTAACAGTTACAGTGAAAGAAAGACTAAATTGTATCAAAGGCGCAATTATGATAAGACATTAAGCAGCCTAGTCAAATTTTCTGTCAAATTATTCTTTTCAGCCTTTTAAAGTTGCCCAAATAACAGGTCATACCGCCTTCCACAAAATGCACAATAAATATGCAATGTCAAACTTAGGAATGATGCCAATAGATGAGCATTGCTATTCTACAAAATCCATAGTTAATGAATCTAATACATTTTCTCTACCTCAAATATTTCCATCATAAAAGTAATAGCAGCTATAGTGCTTAAAGGTTAGAGTTAAATGTTAAAAAAAATGGCATCCATATTGGGGTCTTCCAACCATCGATAGCAAGTGATATTAGTAGGTGTAAAGCTGAATTTTACAAATCATTGATCAGCAATCTCTGCCTTTAATGCATTGATGAAATTATTAATGGATTGTTGCACAGTCGTTCTAAACTCAAACCCGCAACCATCACATCTCGTGCTCACCTAAAAGATAAATGTTAGATCTGTATTTAAAACAAGAAACCAGATATAGATGCAATTTTGTACTTGATTCAATGAAGATTTTTTTTTACTAAATAGATTTTAAGTTAATGCTAAACCTACAAGAAAGACAATTAATGTCGTCAACATGAGAGCACACTGCCAACTAAGTCATAGTTGTGGTTGATTGTTGGGTTGGATGATTGGTCATTCATGGCAGGGTCCAGATATGTACGTGGGTGGTGATGTCAACTTCTATGAGTGTTGTAACCTTCGATGTTAAATGCTCACAGTTGTCAAACTTTCCTTCTTCTTGAACTCCTATTATTTTTCCCACAAATTAAAGATGTGATCTATCCATAATCAATGACGATTTCTTCTACATATCCTCCCGTGTGTGGCTCTGAAAGAAGAAAACTCTTCATCATTCTAGTCTCTTGCTATGCCAGCCATTGCATACCATCATCACAAACTCCTCCTTGTCTCCTTGTCTCGAGACATGCCGATACCTCTCTCTCTATCTCTTCCTATTTCTATTTTTGCTTGTCTCTGTCTGTTTCCCTCAGGAGGAAGAACTATGAGAGAAACTCTACAATTTTTTAATTATTTGCTACTTTCCACCTATGCCAAAATGGAAGTCGGCAGACTCTTTGACATAATGCATGACAAAATGTCTTCAATGATTGCAAGATATACGCTGAATGGATTTGATGAAAATGTTTTAGAAACTGTCAAGCTAATTCAATCAATAGGTGTAAAATAGAATTCCACAACCATTCCAACATCCTCCTTTCCTATGCACAAATGTTATATGACAACAATATTAGTGAGATAAGCAACAGTCTATAATGCAAATGGCATGAATAGTGCACAGATTTTATGCTCGAGGACATGAATCTTTAAATAAAGTTCCTCCAAAGAAGAAACTGGAGACATCTTCATTTGATAGCAATGATTCTGAGTCTGAAAAAGAGGAAACACTTTGAAAACCAAGTGCTTTGGGATAAAAATGGGTAATTGGTAGCAAAGAATGGGTCCCCAATACAGGTCATTGTTAGCAAAGAATGGGTCAGTAGCAACTTTTAAAAAAGAAGGTAAACAAGAAACAAGCGAGGAGGAGTCTTTTGATGAGGAGCCTACAGCTAAAATTATTCAGCCATAAAAAAAATCCTCTTTAGGATCTAAGAAGAATACTTCAATGCCAATTAAAGCCATTCCAAAGAACATACTATTGACCTATTATGCACGTAAAAGATCTCTTAAATAACATGCCTAAAGGTCGTCGGATGTAATGGACTATGCAGATCAAGTGGAGTTTTTGGAAATAAACCCATAAAGGAGCCACGCCAAAAAATGAAGATGACTACACTCGAATGCTTTCAAAACAAACAGACTTGGGATTATGTTGATCTTGAGATGTCCAATCTATTGATATGATTCAATTCTTATGAGTCTAGGTCTGGGAAAAGTGTCATTTTTCACAAAACAGTGATTCCATTAATGCCTAAATAAAATCCGCATTCAAATCAAATTATGTGATAGATTTAACATTCAAAACATGATGATTTAAATAATATTTACATTCATAACACAAATCATTTGAAAGATTTAGCTATCAGTACAATGATTCTATCAAATCCCAAGCCCCTCCCTCTAGCACCATTATGTGGACGTCAAATTCTGCATTTTCTCAAACACACACATTAGTATTGCCATTTGAAACAAAACAAAATAAGAACATCCCTATGAAATAATGAAACATGTTAATCATGCAATGCAAGGAATCAAGGAAACTAAAAAAAGCATATAAAAAATATGATCCAACTTTATCTCATAGTGGATTGGTGCTATTGTGGAAAATAGCCCTTTCCCAACGCTTGATAAGCTTGATGTTGCAAATGATGGTGGAAAAAATTAGTTCTCAGTTTAAGAGAATGACTTTGTATGAAGATTGTGGAGATTGTGAAGGATTAAACCAATGGAAATGATCTTTATTTATAGAATAGAATGATATAAGAATGCCAAACATGGAGGATGTGGGACTAAAAACAAGCCAATGAAAAGAGGCCACTTGTCAACTTGTGATAGGTTGGAGGATGAGCACATTGGTCACTTGTCAACTTGTGATAAGTTGGAGGATGAGCACATTTTGGTCAATGTGCCAAAGAGGGGGAGATTTCAAATTTGAATTTGAGAGTTAAATGTTGTGTTTGACTTGTGCAAGGGACATGTAAGAGCCATGTAAGAGCTCATAAATGTTTTTTTGGATGTACATGTCCACTTGATTTTGAATTCAAACTTGAGGCAATATTCCTCAAAGATGCCATGTTGATCGAAAATGCTGATTTTAATAAATCAATAAATTGATTTATTGGTCCAAGTGGGAAAAGCTAGAGGATGTGATGGGTGGTTAGATTAGGTTAATCGGGATTAGATTAGCTTAGCTGGTGATTAGATGCTTTTGATCCATTTGACTTAAATATTTTGATTTATTTAAATCAAGAGGGAGAAATATGAATTTTGGGATTTAATTAAATAAAGTCTTGATTTATTTAATCAAAGAGGGAATGATAGGCCTAAATTAAATAAAGTTAATTTATTCAATTTAAGTGAATAATCCTTAGAGATTAAATGAACCTGATTTACCTAATGAGTGGATTAATGTGAATTTGATTTATGAATGTGATGATATTTAAGTGCACAATGCTAATTTTGCATGTCTACAATAACTTGGGTAGATAATTTACTAGATCAACTACTAAAACTCAAGTAGCTAAGGATTTGATCTTAAATAAAATTGTAGCATCAAAAATTGTTACACTTGACAATTTCACACTAGGTTTAGCTCCTCCCTATGTTCTTGGATCTAATTATGTATTTGATTGTCAATTTAATAAATATCTTTCAAAAATAAAACAATGAGAATGAAAATAAGCATTTAATATTTTACCCCAATGTTTAAGGCCCTTAGAAGGATGGGCCTAGTCTAGGGCACCACACACCCTTGTCCAACCATTTTTTACTCTATTTTTGATATTTGGATGTTAGTAATTTATTATTTGAAATTCCAATTTCATTTGTTCGCTATTGATATTTGATTTTCGAGAAATTAGAAGAATTACATATAGATAAAAATTATTTTAACCATTTTAATCCTAATTAATCCTAACACTTTCATTGAGTGAAATTGAGTATCCTAAAAGCAATAAAGAGTAGTCAAGAGAAGAATTATCAAGATTATTATAGAATTTGTTTCATTCAAGCATCATGTCAATGGACTATATCATGTTTTTATGTAAGTTTGTTCATGTTTTTTGTTCATTTATTTTGTGAGTACTAACACTTGTAGGACATCATATCGAACAATAATTTATCCTTAATGGTGATGAGTACATGAATTGTGTTTAAATCAAGGAATGCATATTTGAGTGGTAAGTTGCAGGAATTCTTCAATTTATCATTTTTTATCATTTAGGCTTTACCCAACCGAGGTTAAGTTCTATTTATACATAACCATAGTCATTGTGGAGGTAGAAATACCAAAATAGGGTTGACTTAGCAAAGACCCTATAAGGCACAACCCTCCCCCCTCTTTCATGTGTGCAAGTTTTCATATCTAAAGAAAATTGGAGGAAGATTGAGGATGAATTTCTCATTCATGTATTCAATCCCTACAAGTTGTCAAGACAAGGAAATTGAATTTTAATAGTAATAGAAAATGTTCCATCAAGGACCCCAAGAGAGAAGTACTTATAAATCAAGAGCTACAAGAGCATGAAATCATATTTTTAATAGAAGGAAATCAATCTAGGGAACCCCATGCCCCTAACAAGTCATTTCAACCTCAAATTTTATTTTATTTTTTCAAAAAGAGGGGGTAAAAATTTATTGAATCAAAGAACAATTACAAAGCACCAAGCATCTAGCCCACAAAACCACCAACCAACTAGCACCAAAAGTCCCCAAAGTAACCCAACCAAGGAACCAATTACATATGAAAGTCTCCATGAATATCTTTTCAAGGGACATAGAGAACTTTGAGGATACAAATGACTAAATTCCTCAATAATCCACCTCTCTGAATGCTTAGAGGCCCACTTTTCCAAAATATCAACCACCCTATTCCATTCCCTAGGAATATGTCAAAAAGAAACAAATTCCAAAGAACTACATAGATTCACAAACTGTTTGATCACAATAGTCATCTACCAATTAACCCCATCAAGTCTCTGTTCATTTACCATATCAACAACAATCTGTGAGTCAGATTCACAAATAATCCTTTTCTAGCCTAGGGAACAACTTCTTTCAATATCATAAAGAATCACCAAAGCCTCCATGAGATTTTTAGAATGATGACCCTTATAAATAGAGAAGAAAAAATCATCCCGCCATTACTATCTCTACCAATACTTCCAAACCTAGCATGCCCAAGATTTCCCCTAGAAGAGACATCAATATTTATCTTCAAAATCCCTTGAGGAGTAGGATGACACCAAACCTCCCAATGAATCTTTTTCTTGATCTAATGAGGACCTTGACTAGGAGACAACCCAGACCCTCATTCCACCAAGTTCATATTCCTCACAAAAGGAATATCACTAGGATTTACAATAACTGAAAGGTCACATTTAGCTAAAATAGTACATGGATCTTGTTGAAGATATTCTCCCATAGTTGATCCCCAACCAACTTCACATCCTGAAAAATACTTCTAGTTATCTCTAACAAAAGCTACCAAGTAATGAAAGTAGGACCAATAACCCATGCAATCTGAAGAAAAGAAGTCTTAGCAGGAGGTCTCCCCAAACTTTCCCAAAACTCTAACAAAGAAGAGGCATGAACACAAGCATGATTCCAAACCCTCCACCAAATATTCCAAATCATCCTAGAGTAAGGAAATTGAAAGAAGAGGTGAGAAATGCATTCTTCACTATTATTACACAAAACAGAGATAAAAGGGGCCTGGAAGCCTCTCTTTTGCAGATTATCCCATGTAAGACATCTATTTTTAACAACCAAACATAATAATAAGTTACACTTACGGCAAGAAAATATATTCCAAACCTACTTCCACCAAGGTATCTTAGACTTCCCATAAATGCCAAGTTCTTATGTGTTTTCCCTCTATATTTTTTAAATCTATTTCTATCCTTTTTTTGCATTTCTCAAAAATCATCTCAATTTGCTACTTTTTTATAGTTAACGTAGGAACCACATTGCATCATATAATTCAATAAACTAAAAGTAAATTGATCATTATCACACACACAAAATATGGATTAAAACCCTAATCTAGTATTTTGGCTCTTCTATTAAGGTTTATAGAAAAGTGGATATTGGGATCACTTCTAATCCCTAACATTCCTAATTGAAAGAAGTGTGATTTAAGACCTAGATCCCTTTTCCCAATCAAACATTTTTGTGAACCTGACTATTTTTACACTTTAAATCTTCCAAAATCTGAGTATTATCTTAGGTTGTGTGAATTCATCATTTATGCATACATAATTTTTACAAAAAATATTGAAAAATTAAAAATTGCATTTCCTTTTACATTCAAAATTCAAATAGGGTTAATTTAAGTTATTAAAAAGAAGATTTAAATGATAATTGCATCTCAAATTTGTATTAGGTCATATCAAATCTGAAAATAATATTTGAAAGTGTTTAAGTGATCATTTATGCATATGCATATTGTGAAAAATTTAACAATTGCATTATTTTTTTGGAAAAAAGATTGAAAATTTTCACATTTCTAGATTTGTCAACTTAGGATAATTCAATTTCTATACTGTATAGTTTTAAAATTATAACTATATTAATTTCTTGAAAATTTTGAAAATTGTATGCACTATTATGTTATAGATAGAAAAATTGAAATTTAGTACACTTCTGAAAATCTCCAAAATCTTAGATCTAGATAGTTTCAAAATAGGACACTCAGACATTATAGACCACATTTAGATTTGAATTTGATACAAATAAATTATTGGTGTAGTATTCTCAACACCAGTGTCCAATCATTTTTTCCTAAAAATTGCATCATAATCATATCTTTGTGTTTCTTGTATGGTTTTACTTTTTGTTTTTGCAAAATATTTCATTTTTTGTAACTATAATGAATGCTCCTATCATAGAAAGACTAATTAAGTTTTTTGAATCTCATATGGGCTTCATGGCCTAGTATACTATGGCTAATACCCCTATGAAACATAGATTTAGACTTATGGCCTCGCACACTACAATCACAATCTTTTTGGAGTATGAGTTCTATTACTCTTCCACAAAAGGAATTGTCTCTACATAATCTATGTTGGATTCCATCCCTAATCATACATTACCAATGACTTCATCACATGCCAACCTTCATGTCGATTTGGATGCAAATATTTCCCATGTTCTTGAAGATAAAATAAAATGATTAGATAAGGATTTAGAAGGTCTTAAAGACTTCCTATGTACCGAGACTTTGGATGGAGAGATAGTGCCTATTGTGGAAAACCTTAAGAATTTAATAAATAATTTTGAAGGAATAGAAGTGTTATGTATTATACTTCACAGAGTAGATTCCAAGATACCTATAGTAGGTAGTTGTGCTCAAGAATTCACCAATTCTCAAAACCAAGTAGAAAAACTTCCTCTCCCACAACCATATCTTTTATTCCCATATTCACACCTCCAACCATAGCATCAAAAATATAATTAGCAATGTCATAAAGTAAATCTTAGGGCTTCCTAGTGGTAATCTGTGTATTTTTTTCACTCTAACCATAAAATCATCATCTCCTCCCATAAACATGTAGAACAATAACCCACAAGTTATTCATACTATTTCACCATACTCAAAAAACTCTCAACACATGTCACCTAATGATCTAGTGATAAATCAACTTTGACAAAACATGACATCACTTCAACAATAAATTTCAACAATCGCAACCTCCAAAATATCCTACATGTAAACTTGTACAATATCTTACATGTAACCCATTGTAATTTTCTATCTGTGTGAGGGGGAAAATCATAGAGCGTAAATGAGATAATGCAATGAAATAGAAGCTAATCTAAATCAAAAACACTAATCTAGATCTTTTCCTTCATTCATGAAATGAAACTAAACTATTAATGTATTCAAGAAACAAAATCAAAAAATGACAGAATACATGAATTCATAAAAATAATAGTGTTACCATCCTATTTTAGAGTGTATTTGCACGATGTTGGGTTGTTCATATCACTATGAAGCCTCCATTTCTGCCTGCGAGAAGCTTTGATGCTATGCATGTGTTGATCAAAGAAATATGTTGAAGCATTGTTAATGGTGATTCATATCTTGAAAATACTTCGTTGTGCAAATGATGTTGATTCTTTGATCCTTTTTTGTGTGGAAAGAGGTTTCTTATATAGAAATTGTGATTTGAAATGGATGATTGGGATCGTGTAGTAGAATATCTTGATTGACAGTCGAAAGATATTCAGAGGAAATAGACATGAATAATCTATGAAAAATAGATTACATGATTAGTGTGATTGAAGAAATAGATTGAATAATCTCTGGGATTGGGAGATAGATTGATTAGTCAAGATTATAGATTGACCAGTTAGGAATAGATTGAGAAATCAGGGGATCATAATTTTCTCAATTAGAAAAACTGGTTGAGAATGATTAATTAATTGATTTAATTCATTCATTCATTTTGGAGTTGAACATGCAAATAAAGTTTGAATTTTGCAAAAAAAAGTTGCATTAGTTTGATATTATTGATGATTATTTGAATAGTATTTTTCAAATTATTCAAATTTTGGAGGGAAAGTAAGTTAACTAAATTATTATGATTTAAGAATTTAATCAACTTAGGGGAATAAAGTGAATTGGCGACATAATTAAATAATTGGTGGTATGTAATTAATGAGGAGGAATAACGTTAGATTAGGACTTTATTAAATAAGTGAAATTTATTTAATTAGTCGAAATTGATGAAAAGTCAATTAATTAAATAATGTTGTATTATTCAATTGGTAGAGGAATTTTAGGGGTTTGGATGCAATTGATGTGAAATGTAGTGATATATGCTAGTTCGTAGGCTAGGACAATTTTAGGTGTCTACATTTTTCCCCTCTTTGATACAATATTATTTTTAAGCATTGTGTCAAAGAATATTCAAAAATTCCTTCTCAAGAGTTGCCCCAGTATTCCCCAGATGGGATAGCTTGGTGCCCCCTCAGGAAATTTGGTAAAAATTTTGTATAATGAACCAAATTTTGAGATAAGCTAATGTGATGTGTTCAATACAAGGACTAACAGAAAAAATGGTGAGAAGAAGAAAATGTTAATAAAAAGTGAAGAATAGTTGATGTTGTTAGTCATTGATGAATTTCCTTTCATTTTTCTTGAAGACTTCGCATTTTGAACATTCCTTATTGACATAGCAAACAGACATGATGCGCCAGGGTATTAATGACCAAGGTGGCTTTATATCTATTGCATGGACTTTGACTAAGCCACAAACAAGGAATATTCTTGCTCATACCAGACATATGAAAACCTTGTTAGAGTGTATGGGTGAGAAGCTTTAAAACATGTCTTACTAGTAACACAAGAGGTATTAAGCACCTAATGTGCCACTTCTACATGAAATGCTTCAAAACAACTTCCATACACAAAACAAAGAAAGTATTCACCATGGTAGTATAACAAAAATATCCACAAACATAACAAATTGAAATGATGCTCAATTGCCCCCATTCCTTCCTCTCTAAATCCTTATGGACATCCTCGAGAGATCTTGGGAATGAGTCAATAATGTAAATAGAAAAGATAAGATAACAAAAAGATAAAACAATATCACTTGCCATATCTATTTGGGGTGGGCTATTATCCAGTGTTGATCATGTCTATCATAGGAATGAATCCGTTAAGACATATCTCAAGATGTTGTTGGTGAATTGTTAAAAGAAATGTAGTCAATACTTTGGCATTGTTTTTGTCTTTCTATAATCAAAGCTTTCTAATTGTTTTGCTTGAAAGTTCTAACTGTTGAGGTTGCTTTGTTTGTTTGTCTGTTTTGTCCAAGGGTGAGCACATGATGATCTATTTATTATGGATGAACCTTTATTGCAAATACGTGATGGTGGCAATAGGATTTTTGAGATTTTTCAAATGTTTTATGATGTTGTTTTTGGTGTTTTCAAGATATTTGAATGTTTTTTTTTTAATTCTGTTTTGTGAATGTTTTTAGATTTTGTACTTTTTGAATTTTTTTTATTTTGAACTTTTTCAACTAAGTTGAAAGAAAGCATGATAGAAACCTAAGATGACTAACCTAAGGCCTTGAGGGCTGATTAGAGATAGGCATTGCCTATGTTGTACACACAGAGACCACGTAGTTTGATTGTTTGACTAAAAGCATAAACTTGTTTTGGGGATTACAAACAACATTGTCACCTTAGATTGATATTCCACTTCTATTTCTAGAGGTTATGTTGTAGGAAATATACTTGAACTAGCTATGAGGTTCAAGCAAATGTTGATATCTTAGAATGTTTGAGTGAAGGAAGAATCAAACAATGTTTTGTTTTTGATATTTTTTTCAAATGTTTTTGATTTTTTAATTTTTTAAATGTTTTTGATTTTGTTGTTTTTCAGATGTTTTTGATTTTGTTGTTTTCAATTTTATTGTTTTTTGACCGTGATGGGATACACAAGGATCTAATCCATGACCAACTTTAGGAAGTTTCCCCTAGTTTAGGAGAAGACTACTTTCCTAAATTAGTATTAAGCCATGGTTGGACACATGTTTTATTATGGAATGAATGGGTTAATGCTTTGATAGTATTGATAGATAATGGTGCAAGTCTTATTCAAACATAGCGCCTATTTGCCAGGTTTTCACTATGGTACCTATTATAGGAGTGCCACAAAGTGATTTTCACTCAAAGAACAATTTATTTCTCTTTACTATTTTTCCTACTTTTTGATTTTTTTTGTATTTTCTTATATATATTTTTTTCACTTTTTTTTTTGTTGTATTTTTACCCTTTTTCTTAGGGTATTTTGATGTGCTTTATGTGTAGAACTTCTTGATATGGATTCTATTCAACATTTTGACTAGGGTTTCTCCTTTAGGAGTAGTCAACTGATAAGCCCCAAAACCATAGATTGTTGTTATGATAAATAGGCCTAACTAGTTGGGCTCAAATTTTCCTTTGCCCATCCTGATTTAGTTGTACCTTCTAGTTCTTTGTGCCATAAAAATGATCCCTTGTCATTTTCATCACCTTTTAGGTATTTCTTTACAATGATTGGTCCATTTTTCTTTGATTTATTGATGTAATGTGGCTTGAACATGCACACTAGGTCCTTAAAATTCAAATTATGGCATCTCGTGAAGGTGTTGTGAAGTGTTGTAAAAAATTTCTACACTTTTCTAGACACTATTCATTACAATTCATGTAAAAATCACCTTTTCATCACTTATCAAGTCATATTTTGAAGTGTTGTAAAGTCTTGTAACAATATTTCACGCTTTTCTAGGCATAATTTCACTATTTATACCTTTATTATGCCTTATTTGACCCCTTTATGACCTTATGAGGCTTAATTAAGTGTATTTTTGAATGTAAGCCAGACAAACAACATTAAATGCAAGATAATTCCCAACA
Organism: Sequoia sempervirens; assembly: GCA_007258455.2. Classification (NCBI taxonomy): domain Eukaryota; kingdom Viridiplantae; phylum Streptophyta; class Pinopsida; order Cupressales; family Cupressaceae; genus Sequoia; species Sequoia sempervirens. Next base: position 496,444,508 of record VDFB02193867.1, on the reverse strand, counting down.
CCCAATTTCAAGTCCAAGGTGGGACCTGTTAGAGTAAAGTTTTTAACTTAATAATGTTAATTAAGTTACCTTTATTCCTCTCTTAAGATTTCACTTTATTTTGCATATTGTGACATTTAATAATTATATTAATTATTAAATTTCTACCTATTAGGGTTACTTTTTAGGTTTTTCTTGATCTCCTTTTAAGGATTGATCTTTGTAAATAATTCATATATTTGTTCTGATAATATATCTCTCATATTATAGAGCTTCAAAACCCTCTCTTGCTTTTTTCTCCATTCTCTTCCCTATGATAGGTATCTCTTTGCATGTAGGTGTTCTTGGACTCTGAAGTTGGTTTTGACAACTTCTACATGGTATTAGAGAAAACCTGTTGCAGCCTGTTCTTGTTTTGAAGAATTTGGAGCTATGAGGGTTTGATCAGGCTTTCACAGGTTTTTAGGTTGTCTTTTTGTGGATCTAGCTTACTTCATTCTTTGGGTTCATTTTGGGCCCAAACAGACCTCACTATTGGATTCACAGCACCTGAAAACCCTTATTTTCATATAAAACTTGTCCAATTTGGACACAGTTGCACTAGAAGGAAAAAAAAAATTGCCCCAAGGTCGTACGGCCCCAGGGCATGACTTCCAAGGTGAAATTTTTTTAAAAAATATATTTAAAAAAAAATCATTTTTTTGGGTGAAATTTCACCGTTGCCAATACAAAAGGCAGTCGTCGCAACCCTGTAGCTAAGCACCCACTAATAGAGGCGATGGCCACTAACAATCTCCGTTGGGCCGTCACGTCCACCGACCGACTGCCCAGTCACTGTCGATGCCCAGCCACCGCCGGCCCACCACCAAAGCTCTGCCGCCACACCACCAGCCACTCAGCTGCCGCTAGTGCACCATCGGAGCACCACCAGGGAGCCACTAGGGCCCTTCTTCAATCCCTTTTTGACCCTTTTCACAAAATCGGACATATCTCGAGCTTTTGAGCTCATTTTTTCGAATGAAAATAGGCCTTGGAAAGATGGCTCTGAGCCTATTGTGATGGTGTAGGATTTTTTTCAAAATTTTCTAGTTTGATTGTATTTTTTCGTAGTCAAAGTCAGATGATTGTTTTGCACTCTAGGGGGCATAACTTGCTCATTTTTGCTCTGTTTTTCAAAAACGAATAGGCATTGGAAAGATCTTCATGCACTCTATTCACATCTTCTGTTATTTTTTCTAGAAAAATTATCAGGTACAAAAGATTTAGTTTGAAGCCTTTTTTCTTTTTTTCCTACTTTTTAGCTGACAAATCTCTACTGGGGTTTGGTTTCTTGCATTATGGGGGGAGTTTTTTTCTTGCTTTCTCTCATTTACTTTAGAAAACCAAAAATATTAACATTAAACATTCATTAAACCTTTCCAAACATGGCTAGAAACCCTTCTACTATTGAACTTATCACACCTCATAACTATCACACTTGGAAGGCATTCATGGAACATCTTCTTAGATCAAAGGGGTTGTGGTCCTGTTTAGATACAGTTCAACCAGTTTTGACACAGCCATTTGAGGTTATGCAACATAGAAATAAGATGGATGAGGCTATGGGTTTGATTTCCTTACATGTTTCAGACAACTTGTTTCATCTTGATGGGTGTAACAATCCTCTTGAAATGTGGATGAAGTTCAATGATTTATTTGGTACCATCAATCAATTCTATGCCATATAGATTGAGGAAGAGTTGAATTCACTTGTACCTAATTCTTTTCCCACTATTGAGGACTTTCTGATGAAATTCAAACAACAGAGATCTCTTCTACAGGGTTGTGGTAAGAACAAAATAGATGAGGAGTGTATTTACCTGATTCTTTCTAAGCTTCGAGGTCTTTTTCAGATCTTCTCTTTGAAATTTTATTCCACCATGGATGCATTGGGCAATTTCTTTACCATGCCTACTTTTGAGGTGTTTTGTGATCAGTTGACATGAGAATAGGCCAAGATATCACAGTTGGATGCTCTCATAGGATCACAACACCAAGCACTGGTAGCACAGTCATCTTAGGCGAAGTAGAAGTAGAAGTAGAAATAGAAACCAAAGACCACCAAGCATTTGAAGGATTCCAGTTCACATCACACCTCTGATTCACCTTCTCCTAAGGGGAAATCATCGAAGAAATACAAACCTAAGTGTGCTTATTGTACTAAGCCAGGACATGATGAGTCCAAGTGTTATGAGAAGAAGATAGATGGATATTCCAAACAGGTTTCAAATTTGACAGCTCTTCTTGAGAGGAACAATATTCATCCCTCTTCTTCATCTATATCAGGCGGGTCTTCTTCTTCACCTTCATTCCAAACAGATGGGCAGGCCCCACATAAGGGTCATGCATTATGTGCAACCACCAGTTCACATTCATCTAGATGGCTACTGGATTCAAGTGCTTCACACCATATGGCATCTTCTCAGGACATGTTCTCATCTTTCAAGGTTGTGTCCTCACCACACATATTGATGGGTAATAACACTTATATCAGTGTATGTGGGAAAGGTTCTATCGACATTTATGACAATACATTCAATGATGTACTATGTGTACCATCTTTGTCCACTAACCTTCTCTCCATCTATTAGATTGCTCACAATGGGATAGGGAAGACAGTTGAGTTCACACCTAATTCAGTGCACATCAAATACATTCAGACTAGCAACATTGTTGCAACATGGACAGTTGATCATTCTTCCCGTTTGTATGCATTCACACACTTTGGTCCACCATCTCCACTATCTGAGTTTTCCTCTCTTTCTACAAGAGAGCATGCAGTATCTGAGGTGAAGTTTGGTCACTTGAACTTATGTGTTCTTCCATTTGTTCATAAGACTAGTGTTGAGACTTCTACACCTCTACCTCCTGTTGAGATCACATCTATTCAGCAGGATTCCTCTTCAGCTGTGACTGATATTGTAGCTCCACTCATCGAGCCATCAAGTGCATTTGTTGAGGCCATATTAGAGGATGTTCCTTTCCTCATAGATGACAGTTTCATCATACCTATTCTCCCATCTTCATTGGAGATTCCATTTCAGGATCATCTTGAGTTGTTTGATTCACCATCCTATTATTCAAACACTCATACTATCATTCAATTCTTCACTAAGCATCATACAGGATTTCCATTTTCATCTCACATCTAGGGATTTCCTCTTCTTCGACCGTTGGATCTGTTTCTTCCTCCGAGGAGACACATTGGTTTGATCATTGGCATAGGATTTCTCTCATTTTGGGGGGGCTTTGGAGTCTCTTCTCTCTCCTATGGGGGGAACATATTTTGTACTTATGTGATAGAAGCAGTTCTTAGGGGGTCATGTTGAGTCCTCTTTCTATCTCTCTTCTTCTTTCGCTCTTGTTTTTCATATCTTTTTGAAGTAGAGTTTTTCCCATGAGGTTTTCTCTATTTCTCCACTTTATAGAGATTTGGTTGTATTCGGGTACTTGATCAAGCCTAGTTGTCGAGACCCTTGTTTACTTTCATGCATTGTAGTTACCTTTTCTTTCTTGCACATGTTTGTAGCTGCACTCTTGCTCATCTTAAGGGGGAGTGTTAGAGTAAAGGTTTTAACTTAATTATGTTAATTAAGTTACCTTTATTCCTCTCTTATGATTTCACTTTATTTTGCATATTGTGACATTTAATAATTATATTAATTATCAAATTTCTACCTATTAGGGTTACTTTTTAGGTTTTGCTTGATCTCCTTTTAAGGATTGATCTTTGTAAATAATTCATATATTTTTTTTGATAATATATCTCTCATATTACAGAGCTTCAAAACCCTCTCTTGCTTTTTTCTCCATTCTCTTCCCTATGAAAGGTATCTCTTTGCATGCAAGTATTCTTGTAATCTAAAGTTGGTTTTGACAACTTCTACAGGACCCATTCTCCATGGGTGGTGAATGAGTCCCTCTTGGCTCCAAATTTAAAATATTTCAAATTTTCTTTTGGGTTTTTATTCAAAATTACTTGATGTTGGCCTGTGATGAGGTATCAATGGGTTACTAAGTCACAAGAATGTATAAATAAGTGTTTTTCTCCTCATTTTACATCTCCTAACACATTCAAGCACTTTGCATCATCTAATCAAGCATTTTGGAGAAGCCATTGATATATCTTCATATTTTTAACATCAAAGGTGTGGTAAGTTTTTGACATTTGCATGTTATATATTTATCATACTCTTTTCAGTTCATTTCATTATTTAGGGTTTGAATACCAAAGTGGGGTTTGACCAAGGCAAACCCCTATTCTCTAACCCTCAACCATTTTCCCCCTCTTGCATGTGTATTTGCAGACTTGTGTATGCAGATTTGACAAGCAATGAGGTGTTGAAAAGTGGTCAACAAGTCAACAAGGTGCTTCAAGTCAAATCAACCTCATTTCAAGCTTGGTGAAGATGTTTTGCTCATTTTCTGCAGAATTAACTTCGTCAACCTAACAAGTAGACAACCTCAGATCTAGTGTTGCAGAATTTTCCCCTAATTTCTCAAAATTTTGGGAGAGGACTGATTCACCATCAGTGGTGAATGAGTCCCACCTTAAGGCTTGAAATCTAGATTTTGTCAGATTCTAGATCCCGACAATCAGAAACCAATTTCTGACAATTTTCATTGTAAGCAACAATGATTCGCCATAAGTGGCGAATGAGTCACATTGGTGATTTTTCAATAATGTCATAAATCATTTAGAAGATTATAGATTCTCCATTCCCTACCCAAGTTCACTCTAAATCAAGCTTCTTCTTTTCTGTTTTGCATTTGTTCATTCATAGTTCATGTTTCTATATCACATTGTGTTTTCCAACATTGCATAAATCTTAGCTTTTGCATTCATAATCATTCAAATAGATCATCTAATTGCACTTAGTTCATTCCATTTAGTCTAAATAACATCATACATTGCATAATTTGAGCGAACCTAGCTAGATCTTTTGTGTGGGGTTTATCTCTCTCCTTTTAGGTGAAACATCCTAAGAGCGTAAGAGTAGCCTATAAGCCCCACCCAAAAATCTATGGGTCATAGGTACCTATTATAAGAGTGCCACAAATTTTTTTTCACTCAAAGAACATTTTATTTCTCATTACTATTTTTCTTGCTTTTCGATTTTTTTTGTATTTTCTTTTTTAAAACTTTTTTTTTGTATTTTTACCCTTTTGCTTGGGGTATTCTGATGTGCTTTATGTGTAGAGCTTCTTGAGATGGATTCTATTCAGAATTTCAACTAAGGGTTCTCCTTTAGGAGTAGTGAATTGATAAGCCCCAGAACCATATGTTGTTGTGATGATAAATGGGCATAACCAGTTGGGCTCAAATTTTCCTTTGCCATCCTGATTTAGTTGTACCTTTTGGTTCTCTTCGAGCACTAGGTCTCCAAATTGAAAGATTTTTTCCTTGATATTTTTTTCATAGCTTCATTTGAGCCAATTATGATAAACTTGAAGATGGTCTAACGTGCTCAAACAACTTTCATCCAGGAGCTCCAATTAATTTAACTTGGATACCCGATATTATTCACTATTGATCATGCATTTTAATCATATTCACAATGGGGGGATTTCAACCTCGATAGGTAAGATATCCTCTAATATGTAGACCAAGGAAAATGGTGTGGTACCTATAGGTGTTCGGATGCTATTTCGATAAGTCGAATGGGTTGAGTTTAACTACAAATTCTAATCATGATCAGCTTCATTAACAATCTTTTTTAGTATTTTTCAGTATGGTTTTATTAGATGCTTCAACCTGACCATTTCCTTGGTGGTAATAGGGCATGTAAAATCTATGCTGGATAGAAAATTGTGAGCAAATTTCTTGGATGTCTTGATTTTTGAATTGGGTTCCATTGCCCGTTATTACTATTTGGGGAATTTCATACCTACAAATTAGATAATTCAGAATGAATTTTGATACCTATTTTCCAGTGATGTAGGTCAATGGAATTGCCTCTATCCATTTAGTGAAATAATTTGTTGCTATGATAGTAAACTTGTGCCCATTAGATGAAGTAGGAAAAATCTTACCTACCGAGTCTAATTCCCATTATGAGAAAGGTCATGGTGTTATGATGGGTTTCAACTCCTGGGCTAGTATGTGAACAAGGTCACTATGCTACTAGTATTTATTACACTTTCTAGAATACTAAATGCATTCTTGTTCCATGGAGGGCCAATAATACCCCATTTTGAGTATTTTTTGGACTAGGTTAGTTCCACTAGAGAGGGACCCACAAACACCTTTGTGTACCTCTTGTAAGGTCATTTGTGCTTCTTCTACATTTAGACACCAGAGTAACATACCATCTAGACTATGATGATATAGGGTACCTCCTAGGATTGTAAATCAGGAAGTTCTATGGGTGAAGGTTTTCTTTTGAGTGGTCGTTAAGTCAAGTGGTATGATACTATGCTAGATGTAGTCGAACACATCTTGGTACCATGAAGAGTTAGGACCAACAATAACACATACTAGTTCTAATTTCAGGATGTTGAATGCAGGTACGAGTAGTTGTTCCACAAGGAACTCATACTTAGAAACATTTTGTGGAATATCAAGAAGTGATCCTATTGTTTCCATTACGTTGGTAGCTCTGTTATTGATCCGAGGAACTTGTCCAAAGGGTATTGTGACAAAATATTCTTTAAAGCTATCCACCATCCTTTTATATGGCATAAACTTGTCATCTTTTGTCTAATATTCATCGTTCACCTATCTAATCACTAGCTAGGAGTCTCCAAAGACATGTAGATCTTTTATTCTCCATTCAATAGCCATTTTGAGCCCTATCATTAAATATTCATATTCTAATATATTGTTCATGCATGGGAAAGAGATCCTATATGCCTTGGGTATACCATCTCCTTTTGGTCTGAGAAATATAATACCTACTCTAGAGCCATGTTGAGTATGGGACCCATCAAAGTATAGAGTCCAATGGCTAGTCTCTTATGTTATTAGGATACTTTAATTTGGAAAGTCCACTGTGAGAGGCTTGTGATCATCTATGGGTGCTTTGACCAGTTGGTCTGCTATGTTTTTTCCCTTGAGAGCTCCTATATCCACATAATCTATATCAAACTCACTTAGGATCACCACCCATTTGGCAATTTGGCCTATTAGGGCTACTTTTTCTAGTAGGTACTTTATAGGGTCTACTTTTGAAATCAACTTTACCTTCTTGTTTAAGATGTAGTGTCTCAACTTTTGTGTCACAAATATGAATGAGATACATGCTCTTTCTATGGGTGAGTAGTTCATTTTATATTCCACCAATGTTTGGTTGATGTAGTCAACTACTCTTTCTTTGTTATCATCTAGCTAGGCTAGGAGAGCTCCCAACACTACTTGTGTGGTAGAAACGTAGAGTACCATTTCCTTTTCCAAAATAGGAAACATGAGTATAGGAGGAGTAAGTAGGTACTCCTTGACTTTTTGGAATTCTTGGTCACATGTCCCATCCCACTTTAAGGTGGTGTCCTTGTATAGGAGATGAGGGAAAGGGTGACATTTTTCTACCAGTTGTGCTATAAATCACCTAATGGATTGCAGCTTCCCTTTTAAGCTCCTTAGTTGTTTTAGTGTCTTTGGTAGAGGCATCTATAGTATAGCTTTTACTTTTTCAATATCCACTTCAATCCCCCTTCTTGAAACTATGTACCCTAACATATTTCCTAATGTTACTCTGAACATGCACTTCTTAGGGTTGGGTCTCAAATTATATAGTTCAAGCCTAGATCAAACACCTTTGTAAGATTGGTCAAGTGATCTTCCCTTTTGACTGACTTATCTATAATGTCATCCATATGGTCTTCCATGATTTTCTGTAGCATATTGTGGAAGATGGTCATCATTTCCCTTTGATGTGTTGCTCCAATTTTCTTTAGACCAAATGGAATTACATTCCAATAAAAAGTACCCCAAGCACAAGTAAATGTAGTTTTGTGTTGATCATCTGGAAATATTTTTATTTGGTTATATCTAGAGAAACCATCCATTAAGGATAACATCTCATTCCCTACTATTAGATCCATGATCATGTCAATACTAGTAAGGGAGAAGTCATCCTTTAGGCAGGCTTTGTTTAGGGCTCTAAAATCTACATAGATCCTTATACCCCCAGTAGGCTTTGACACTGGTACTAGATTTGATATCCATTCTAGATAATCAACGGGTCTAATGAAACCCACATCTAGTAGCTTCTTTAACTCTACCTTTACCAATAGTTCTATTTGAGGATGCATTTTAATGAGTTTTTGCTTGATAGGCTTTGCTCCAGGCATATCTAACTAGTGTTGGATCTAGTCCAAGGATATCTACATAAGTCCATGCAAATTCTACTTTCCTATCATTGATGAATGTAGTGAATTTTTCTTTCTCTTTAGGATCAAGCGATATCGCATGGTATGTTATCTTTGGGTCTTTTGTTGTGCCAAAATTTATGGACTCTTCTTCTTCTACTAGGAGTGTAGATCTTTCTTGGGAGATTGAACCTTCCATCTTCAAGTGTCTCGTAGATGTTTTCACCATCATATGCATCCTTTATTTTCTTCTTTTTTTGATCTGATAGAGCCACACTGTGGTTTTCTCTAGGGGATGACATTTTTATTTATATGTTTTATCTTTCATTTTTGCAACTAGAAGATTCAATCTCTCCACCAAAATATACATCTTGTGAACAAATTCCATGATGAAATCTGCTTTTAAATCCCCTACTGGTATGTCCATTTGAAATCCCTTCAACTCCACAATTGCCTCATCATTCTAGAATTGATACCTGGAACAGGTCTATGTTTTTGTTGGTCCCAATCTATCAGTTGTGGGTAGAAGAGTGGTAGGCTATCATCATTATCTGCAAAGCTTATTGAGCTTTCCAAAATGGTCAGTATGGATCTGGTATCTTTTTCCCATTTGGTGTCTAGTTCATCATTACTAGAAGTGGGGGAACCATATCTAGTGATAAAGGAACGGGAATCCCATTCTTATTTGTTAGAATCCATTATAGAATAATAATAGACATTGGAAATGGTTTTGATAAACTATAGAGGAAACCTATCAATGCTAAAGTTGTCGAATAAGTATTCGATGAGTAAATCGTTATTCATGATATTGTAGATATCCAGTGCCTTAAAGCTAGCAAAAGTTTTTTATTTCTTAAAAGAGGTTTGTCTGGTTTTTGCAGTAACATCATTTGGCTTGTAACCTAGTCCCATATTTTTATTTCTCTATTCCACTATGATGGGCTCCCATTGGCCTTGTTGTGCATCCCCAAGCCACCTATTCCTTGACATCCCATTCATTTAGCTAATTGATAACCTCTACTATTAGGATCAATTAGAATGCATTGTGGCTTCTATAGTTATTTTTTATCCTCTTTGTAAATCATGGATGAGAAGTCCTCTTTGAATATTTCCTTATCCTTCATTTCCCCACACTTGGTGAAGATCATGGGTTTGGCTATCATTTTCACTATCTGAGCATACTTGATCTCTTTCAGACCTCCATAGACATTAGGTGTTGGTGGAAGCATATCAATGCAAAATGCTTAGTTGAAGTGGTAGTTTCCACTGCCCCTATCTAGTACTTGAACCTTGGTTTCTATTTTTAGTTGCTCACTTGAAGTGGTCTTGGTTGAAGTCAATGGTAGCATGGAAGGGTCAACATATGAGAATGAATGGAAGGCTATATCATTGCTAGGTATGCATTTTATTTTATTATACTTCTCCTCCAACTTTGCACAAAAGTGTAAGGGTTCACGATCAACATATAAGGTCACCTCTTTTCCTTTGTGATGGAACTTTAGGCATTGGTGAAAGGTCAATGGTACTTCTTGTAATGCATGGATCCAAGGGTGTACTAGGAGTAGGTTATACTAAAATTCAAGATCAAGTATGTGACATGTAGTTTATGTGATGGTCGATCCTATTTGTACTACTAGCTTGACTATTCCTTTTGAATTCATTTCAAGGTCATCATAGGCCCTTATAGTGATACTCTTTCCTTTTTCTATCACATCATCATAATACCCCAAATTTTTGATGAATTTTAAGGTACAAATATTTAGACCTACACCATTATCTATCAACATCTACTTGACCATGTTCTTGTGAACACCAACCTCTATGTATAGGGCGTAGTTGTGGAATGTGCTTTGTGGAAGATCTTTCTTGGAAAAGACTAAGTGATTGTTGGTTGTGATTTTTCAAACCATGGCTTGGAACATATTTGGATCAAGGGAATTAGGGACTAATGTTTCTAATTCTTTTTTCAATATCTCCCTATGTGTGGGTGACAATTTTAGCAACTCTAGGATTGAGATTAGGGAAGGAGTCTTCTTTAGCTATTCCACAATGTTGTAGTCATTTGATGACTTAGTTGTTGGTTTGGGTGGGGCTCCTTGTATTGTAACTCTTCCTAAATGAGTAGTTACATTGTAGTTATTGTCTTCACCTGGTATAGTCAGTACATTTTCCCCATTGTCATCATCTTGCAAGAGCGTTCCTAGAAGTGTGTCACCATAGGTATAATTAGCATTATGATAATCCTCATCCTTTCCTTTGTCATTCCTTTTAGTGTGGTTTGGGATTGGGTTTGTGTATATTTGAAGGTCCTTGTTTTTTGGGATGATGTCCAACATCCACTTCTCCTTTGTCTATCAAGTCTTGGGTGAGGTGTTTGAGTCTCATGCAATTGTTTTTTGTATGTCCTTTTATTTTATGGAATTCACACAAGTCTTTCTCATTATACCATGGTGTTTTGAAGCTAGGCTCCTCATATTTTGGGTGATAATTCACCTTGATGAGGTTATGTTGCACTAGTTTACACATGATTGTCTCAAGTGACTCTCCTAGTACCGTGAACTACCTCCTTGGTTGATCGTATTTCCACTATTTCCCTCCTTGATTAATTTGTTGGTTGACTACCTGATTGTTCTAGGATAGGTAAGTTGGTTGTTTTGTGTGTTATTTGGAACATAGCTCATTTTTTCCACTTGAGGTTTGTTTTGAGGTACATTTTGCACATGCCATAGTGCTCTAGAGTCAACTACTCAATAATTTGTAGCATTCTTGTTATTTTCCCAAATCATTGGTTTATCATTTGAACTAGAGGGACTTTCTTTTGAGTTGTTCAATTTAAGGACTCCCCTTGCTATGAGGGATCTCTCAATATATAATCCTTTTGTCAATAGTTTCTTCAAATTTTGTAGGACATAACTTAGTGAGTTGGTAGTTGATCATGGGTAGGACATTTGAGAAGAATATATCTACCAATTCCTTGTTGGGAATGGGCCATTTGCATTGACTAGCTTTGTGCCTCCATCACTGTAGGTAGGAGGTAAAGTACTCTCCTTGACTCTATTTAATTTTGGATAAATCTATGATGGTGATGTCTTGCTCTATGTTGAATGATAAGTGGCTTATGAGCTTGCTAGATATTTCATTAAGGGTTTTAATTCTTGATGACAGATGGGAAAACCACTCCATAGCATGACCTATAAGGATGTGTGAAAAGAGCCTCATGAGGGAAGAATCATTGTTTTGTACTTCCATACATGACATTGAGAAGTCTCGTGTGTGCTCTACTAGATCTCCTCTTCCTTTATACTTGTCAAAATTGGGCATTTCAAAGCTTTTTGGAAAAGATAGTGTAGTGATGGAGTGATCGAATGGGAATGGACATATTTCCAGAAGGATGTTGGTCTTCTTTGTTTTCCCTACCTACATGTCTTCTATCTTTTTGTTCACTACTTCTAGTTGTAGTTCTATCTTTGTTTTTTATACCTTCATTTGCAAGTCTTCCATGTAATAGCCTTGTTGTCCTACCATTCTTTGGTCATAGATCAAGTATTATGAAGGTACTAGAATTTGGTATCCATGTTGGGTGGAAGGAGGGTTAACTCCTTGTTGGATGCAAGGGGGATTGGATCCTTGTTGGATGTAAGGAGGGTTAGCTCCTTGTTGGATGTAAGGAGGGTTATATCCTTGTTGAGTGTAAGGATGGTTAGCTCCTTGTTGCTTGAATGAATTATACTGAAGGTTACCTTGTTGATGAATTGGTGGGGCACCTTGTTATTAGGACGAATTGGGAAGGGTACAATGTCACACATCTTGTTGTTGGTACAAACTATTTTGAAGGTTTCACTGATGGTGGACTGGCGAGTTACCTTTTTGGTGAGATGAATAAAAAAGGGTGCCTTATGGCATAGCTTGTTGCTGGGATGGACTAGATACTAAAGGTTTCCCTAATGGTACATTGGTTGGTTACCTTGTTGATGGGATGATTAGGAAAGGGTGCCCTATCTCATACCTTGTTGTTGGGATGGACTATACTGAAGGTTTCCCTGATGGTGTGTTGGCAAGTTACCTTATTGATGGGATGAACTTGGAAGGGTACCCTATGGCACACCTTGTTGTTGGGGCTGCTATGGAAGGGGACCTTGTGGTCCACCTTGTTGATGGTATTGATTTGGAATGGGACCTAGTGGTCCACCTTGTTGATGGTGTTGCTAATTGGGAAGGGGACCCTATGGTCAACCTTGTTGATGGTATTGATTTGGAAGGGGACCATGTGGTCCACCTTGCTGATGGTACTATGTGTTTTGGGAAGGGTTGACATTCAAAATTTTTTGAGGTACATATTGTCCTGGGGGTGGATTGTCTCTTTGTGGTATACACTAGGATGGACCTCCCTGATACTGTTGTGCCACTACCACTTGTTTGATCTGAATTGGTTTTCTATACAATGGGTTTTCCATGGGTTGACCATTGTTTTATGAGACTATGGGTGGCATGTTTAGAATCTCCATGGGTTCAAATATCTGTCTCACAATTGAGTTATCTCCTAAGGGAATAATATTAGGATCTTTGAGATCCTCCTCATTAAAATCTATTGCTAGTTTAGCACCACTCTATTCTAACTTAAAGAAGTATGAATTTGGGTCCTTTCTCAACAATTTTTCCATTATTTTGAGTACCTTTGGGTTGTTGGAATGTTCAAATAGTTCCTCATAATTTATTTCCTCCTCAGTATCTACCTCATCTATGACTACTCTTTCTAGGTCATGGTAGGATTGTTCTATCAATTATTATCATTTGTGATTTATCTCTTCCTCACTAAATGTGTCTCTATACGTGGGTCTCTTTTGAGGTCTTTCATGGTCATTTGGTTTATAGACCCTTGGGTCACCTTCGTCGTTTGTGGTGTTTGTTGGTGGTACGCTGATATTGCTCTTTTTTCTTCCATGTTCTTTCTATGTTGTGATCTATTAGTTGTCATAAAAAAATTGCCAATATTTTATGAACGTTTTTGTGACTCCTAACTATGGAAAATAAATGCTTATGTTTTTGGATTTTCTATTTTAAGGAAAATTAAATTGCTTTTGGTTTTGGATTTTCTTTTGAATATCTAAGGGTGGTTGGCCCATTGAAAAGTGCAAATAGAAATGGTCTAGTCAATTTTGATGGGTGTGATATCTTCTCAAGATGTACCCTTTGGAAAAATTTAGAGTAGAATGGTTCTTTGAAATTTGGAGCATGGATTTCTGCTTAAGGATTTTTCTTTTGTTGAAGATCATGAAGGATGGGTACCTAATTCCATGTAGGAGGTAGTAACACGGGTCTTCCAGTTGCTAGATTTGCTTTCTCTTCCTCTTTATTCAAGATGTTTGTTGTGTTTCTCCGCTAGTTTGGTGTTTCATTCTTCTCAAATATGAAGGTCTTTAAACTACTAATGATATCAGTTTTGTTCACCTTCAATAAGTGTGATACTTGTTTGGAGGATTGTTGCTATAAGGTTCACTTGTTGGACTGGAGCTACTGGTTGCCAAATGGTCATATGGTGAAGGTGTGGATTTTTTTATATAGTTTTTTATGAAGCTCAAGACCCTAAGGTTTAAGTGTTATTTTGAAGTGACACTATTCTCAAAACTCAAAATGTTGAGAGGCCTCGATTGATATCTTACTTATTCTTCTAAAGGATATGTTGCAGAAAATCTTACTTGAACTATCCTTGAGTTACAAGTGACTATTGATATCTTAGAAGTGTGAGTGAGGGAATAATCTAGGTTTTTTTATTTTAATTCTGATTTCCAAAAGTAGGATGGAATGTGGAGAGTGGATGAAGGACTTTATGACTTATCTAGATTTTTGATTTTTTTGTTCTAACAAGGATCTTGTAAGTAGCTTTGATTCATTTTTTTTCTATTTGTTAGCAGTATAGCACTAAAGTAATGTGTTTTGAGCAAAAGTGACATACTATGAGAAAAAGTGGCCATATTTATCAACTACGACCTAAAATTTATCAAGTGCGCTAGGTTCTGAGAAGCAAGTGTGAGCTGAAATGTCAAGTGTAGCCTCTGTATGTTTCTGTCAAATGTGGTGATTACTCAATCAAAACTGAGTTTTCTTTATAAATTGTGAGCATATTTTTGGCAAGTGTGCTATTTTTTGAGAAGCAAGTGTGAGCTGAATAGGAGCAAGTGCGTTGGTTTTTCATCAAGTGTGCTGATTCTATCAAATGCAACTACTTTTAATCAGCCAATTTTTTGGGATAGAGAGCAAAAGAAGGAATTTTTGGAAAGTGCGACCAATTTTTGATTAGGTGTGCTAGAAACGGTAGCAAAAGTGGCCTCTATGTAATTTTTTTTCTAGTTTTAGTATTTTGGCAACAACGTTGATGTTTTTCTTGATATTTTTGGATATTTTGATCTATTTCTAGATGTGGAAAGTGATACAACAAATTTGACTGACTCAAAAAGCATGTACTTGTGTGACCTATATATTTATGGATTTAAGTTATGAAATCACAATATCCAAGCAATAGTTTCCAATGTTTACTTTGAGCCAATGTAGCTTGAAATAAAATCCTGAATATTCAAAAACCTTTAAGGAGATCCTTAAGGAGAGAAAATATAGGGATTCTCTTAAAAGCATACACTAAGTCAAAGGGTGTGTGATTCAACCATCATGTTTAGTGTTTTTTTTTATATGTTATGTTTAGCTCAAGTATAATTTTTTAATGTCAAAATTTGTTTTGAATGTTTTTTGCAAGTTTTACATAAACAAACATTACAAACATAGAGATAGAAACCATCCTTTTAGGTAGGCTTGCCACATGCCCTAAAGGGATGATTTTACATGCAACTTATGGTGTGAGCTTGAAGTCGGAAATGGCAAGTAACTTCTCAGAAGTAAATTCTGATGCACCACTATCAAAGAAGGTTTTTGGATAAAAGGGTAGCTTCTACAAACATTTGGCTCTTAGTAATTTTTTTGGAAATTATTAGTTTTAAATGTCTATACATGTGGCATTTTTCTTAATTAAGAGGCCTCCCATCCCTTTTGGGTTTTTACGTCTCACACAGATACTAGGGGAGACTGATGTTGGTATAGAACAACATCACCTGACGGGTGACAACTTTCATCACACCCACAATAGTTTATATAGCAATCTAAAATGAGAGAATTGCTTGGGTTGCCTATGAGTTCTCCAATGTGGGATGTGTCTCAATAGGCAAGCCCTCTAAAGGTATACTTTTGAAAATAAAAGTGTGAAGCTCAAAAATGATTTTGCTCACCCAAGATCACTAAAAGGTGTGAGGGGAGAAGATAAAAACCTAGCTTGCCACACATGAAATACATGAAATATAATTAATATTATCAATTTGATTATTTTTAAGCACCTTGAGTGGTGCTATCCATAAAAAAGTGTGAATAAGATATCAATGGTTCTTTTTAAAAGAATCTGATGGAACTGTTCTGGATATCAGTCAATACTATAGCAAGGGTGCAAAATAAAAGAAATATTTGTTCATTTTTAAGCCCCAAAATTGAGTGTTCCTAGATCTTGGTATTGTTTGGTCAACAAAATAAATTTGAGCATGCATCAACAAAAGGAAATCATTTTGGTAATTCAAACAAAAAATCAAACATTCCAAGTGTTTAATTAGAAAGCTTAAAAACCTTTTTAGAGCACCAATTCATTTTTTTTTTGTGTTCTTCTTTTTATGCACCAAGTGAAAATTCTCTAACTATGAAAGCTTGGAAAGAGTTCATCTTAGAGCACTTAAATTGAAAAGTTTTTTTTCTGTTGGTATTTTTAAGCACTAAATGAAAATTCTCCTAACTTAAGAAAGCTTTGAAAATGATTTATTTTAGGGAAATTAAATTGAAAATGTGTTGTTGTTTGTGAGTTCTTTTTAAAGCACCGAATGAAAATTCCTAACTTTAAGAAAGAAGCTATGAAAATTTTGATTTCTTTGATCGTTCATCTTCCCTACAAAAAAATTATTAGTGGTTTCTCAATCTTGCATACATATACATTAATAGTTGTCACACATTCAAATTAGGCATCTGTTAGCATAAAAAACCAAAATTCATCTTGTAGATCTTGGACATAGGTTTGACAAAGAAAAAGCGCAGAAAAATCAACAAAAGTGCCCTCTGTCAAAGAGAAAAAGTGTTAGAAAAATGCAAGTGCGCCCTTTGTTAGAAGAAAAAGGCACTATAAAATTTTAAAGGCACAAAAATTAGGGTCAAGTGGGCTAGTTTCAAGGTCAAGTGCACTGAATCTGTGAAATCAAGTGCAATAGTTTTCTTGAACTTGTGCATGAAGATTTTTCTAGAGCTCCTCCAAGCCCTGTGACTTCAAAATTAGCTTACAAAATCGTTAGTGTTGGGGACTAGGGTCCCAATGGGCATGAAAAAAAGTGTAATGAAATAAAAACTAATATAAATCAAAAACACTAATCTAGTTCTATTCCTTCACTCACAAAATGAAACTAAACTATTACTAAATTTAAGAAACAAAATCAAAAGATGAAAGCATACATGAATTCATAAAAATAATAGAGTTACCATCCCATGTCAGAGTGTATTCACATGATGTTGGGTTGCTCATATCACTATGAAACCTCCAATTTTGTATGCGAGAAGCTCTGATGCTATGCATATGTTGATTGAAGAAATATGTTGAAGTGTTGTTAATGGCAATTTAGATCTTGACAAAACTTCATTGTGAAAATGATGTTGATTCTCTTATCCTTTTTTGTGGGGAAAGACATTTGTTATATATAAATTTTGATTTAAAATGGATGATCAAGATCCCATAGTAGAATATCTTGATCGAAGGTTGAAAGATATTGAGGAAATAAACATGAATAATCTGTGCAAAATAGATTACATGATTAGTGCGATTGAAGAAATAGATTGAATAATTTGTGGGATTGTGAGATAGATTGACCAGTCAAGAATAAAGATTGATTAGTCAGGAATATATTCATAAATTAGAGGATCATAATTTTCACAATCAAAAAAAATGGTTAAGCATGATTAATTAATTGATTGAATTCATTCATTCATTTTAGAGTTGAATATGCAAATCAAGTTTGACATTTGCAAACAAAGTTTCGGGTATGTGCAGGATCATCATGGAAAAAATAGGCCCTTAAGCGGCATTAAATTCAGAAAAATCAGAGTTGGGAAACTTGACATAAAAATTTGAATAATTTATCTGTATTATTTCAAAAATATCTAATAATAGAATCTGTAGAAAATTGAATGTAGTTTCTAAAGTACTAGGTTTTTTTTTTTTTAAATCTATTTGGTGAAAATTTGAAATTTCAATGCAGTAGTACTTAAATTTCAAGGAAAAGATAAGATGTAGGTGTCTGTCTGACCACCCTAACCACAATAAAATGATAATATTTTTTTATAATATTTTAGACATAAGTAGAGGACTCATGTCTGGATGTGATGCATATTTTTTTGTAATTTTTTTCCATGTAAATAATTAATTATAAATTTTTTATTACACCTTTTAAAAAATATAAAAGCTTGTATGTCTGACCACATTAACTTGGTCAAAACTTCATGAAATTCAATATTTCTTTTTTTAATCCTATTTTATGTGAAGCATAGAATGTGATTCATGTTTTGGATTCCAAAAATGTGATACTGTTTGAAAGCTATAGATGTTTTTCAATTAGCCTATCAACTAGGACTTTAGTCATAATTTAAATAGAAAATGAATAATAATTATTTATTAAATTCAAAATAAAGCATAATTTATATTGGTGGAAAGATGAAAATCTCCTTTAAAAACCCTTTTCATTTCATCAATTTTGGGTTAAAAAAAAGTCGTCAGCCACATACCCTACAAATACCCATCATATCACCACTTTTTGGCCCACCATGATCTTGCACATACCCTTTCATTAGTTTGATTTGATTAATGATGATTTGAATAGTTTATTCAAATTATTAAAATTTTGGATGGAAAGTAAGTTAATTAAATTAGTATGATTTAATAATTTAATCAACTTAGGGGAATAAAGTGAATGAGCAACATAATTAAATAATTGGGGTTATTTAATTAATCAGGAGGAATAACATTAGATTAAGACTTTATTAAATAAATGAAATTTATTTAATTGGTCAAAATTGATGGAAAAGTGAATTAATTAAATAATGACGTATTATTCAATTAATAGAAGAATTTTAGGGTTTTGGATGCAATTGATCTGTGAAATACAATGATATATGCTAGTTTGTAGGCTAGGAAAATTTTAGGTGTCTACACTATCCTCAAGACACCTATCCCTCAAAATATTGAAATACCTCGATTTGAAAAGCACAATGGTAAGAGAGATCCTAAAAACCATGTGTTAGCCCTTACCACATTATGTAGTGGTTTCAATTTTGAGGATGTAATCTTAGAAAAACTCTTTCCTAGAACATTGAAATATATGGCCTTGGAATATATTTTCTTATTTACAAACAACTCAATAAGTTATCTCAGACAATTTGTTAGTGCATTTCTCCAAAAAAAATTAAGAAAGAATTGGTCCTCAAGTAACATTAATAGACTTAATGTATTATAGACAAGGATGATACACATCACTTTACTCACATATACTCTATAGTCTTCCTTATGCTAAGATTTAATGAGTGTTTATAGGAAACTTGCAACCTAGTATATGAGATAAGATATTGTTGATAAAGGATCCATATTTTACACACTTGATTACAACTTTTCATGATTATAAAATAATAGTTATTTAGTATGAATGTTCACTTTCATTAGATCCTATTGATCAATCTAAAGCTATACCTCAATGTATTTATTAGACATTTAAAAAGAAAAATTAAAAAATTGTATTAAAATAAATGCTCCCCAAACCTATAATAACATTGAAACACAATTCACAAACATAAACACAAAATCCTATTAATTTAGGCCAAGAGATAGACAATTTTCACAATTTCCCAATTCTCTTCATGTAATAATGTTACAATTACTAAACAAGAATATGATTAAACTCCCTCTGATTAGGCCTATTGACATAACTAAACATTTACCACCAAAATTTAACACAAAATAATTTTGGAAATATCATCATACACCTGGACACAATAGAGAATGATGTATGTGTCTTAAGCACCAAGTGCAAGACCTCAACAACTATAATAAAATCCAATTGGCCAATGTTAATGCCAAAGTGAAATGATGGAAATAGGCTACCCTATCCTCGTGGAGGATAGAGAAAGCTAGGGTCTAGGACCTAGACATATTTCCCTCAAGTTTCACTCAAGGAAACCCTAGAGATGTCAATCTGAATGTGGAAAGGGGGGAAGAGATCTTGCAATAGGGTATCCTAGGGTATGATTAAAGACTAAAAAAGGGTTCACCACCAAGCTAGGGCTTGAAAATACAAGTAATATGTAAGATCTAATTATGGAACTTAATGATATGCAAGAATCAAATAAATGACCTAGAAATGAATGCAAAGTGGAAAAGAAAACAGAGAAATTAGAGAGGTGCGCCTGGAAACCTATAGCTACTTGAATGAAGAAATGAAATGCTAGAAATATTGAATTTAATACACACTGGGATTCATACACTAGGCTAGGTGATTTAGTCCTAGATTAGGGTTTCTAGGTAGGAACAAAAATCTGGTAGAGACAAGTCTAAAACACCTGAAAACTTGAAAAATCCCTATACTAGGACTCATACACCAGAAGTGGTGTATCAATCTTGCTCATCTTTTTTCAAAAGTCAAAGTCTGAATCTACTCTTCAACCTCTACTCTATCTTTTCAACTTGATTTTTTTATATGAATTGTTGAATTATGCTCTATAGATGCCTTTTAGTGATCTTCTAAACAAGGTGATAACTTGGAGAAATTTGTAACCTTGACTACTTTCTAATCTTTCTCTTCAATGTGTCCTCAACCTAGATTTGTAAATCACAAACTAAAGAGAGGTAAAAATGTTTTTTTGTTAGTAGAAAGGGGTTTTCCTTGGTCAAACCCCATTTATGTAATCAAATCTTGAAATGAAATGAAATAAGGAGGAATGATTAATGAACAAAATGGTATTTTGTAACTCACCAAACCCTTGAACAAGATGTTGCAAACATGTCTGAAATGGCTAGCATGAATGCAAATCTTGACTCTTTCTTGAATGATATGGATCTTGAATCATGAAACCATATATCACAAATTTTATCTCAAAAACAAACATAATGCATGATGACTTTGACATAATGCTTGATACTTGAATAATGCTCTAAAACACTTGATATTCAGCTCTTTAATGCTCTTGTAAACTCTTGAATGCTCTTGTAATCCCCAATTTTCTATTAGGAGTTATCTCGTGAAAGTCCTAGGTGAAAATGAGTAAAATAACCTTGTATTTATACTCATTAGTTATCTCGTGAAAGTCTTAGGTGAAAATGAGTGAAATAACCTTGTATTTATACTCATTTATGCAAAAATCCTCAAACTTACAACATTACAAGCCGACACCATATCTAGGAGAATAAAATCTCGCCAAGAACTTGAATTTAGTTTAGGTTTAAGCCACATGACACTCATATGTTGGAAGTCATGTATGAATCTAATTAGGCTAAGCTTTGGGACACATTTTTTAAGAAATGCTTAGATTAACGTGAAATCAAGATTGGGGCCCCGAAACTTAGGTGGGACCCATATGCCCAAGGTGGTGTATGAGTTCTAGATCACTAAACATGGGCCATAAAATCTAAAAACACATGATTTATGATTGGATATTGGTTTATGTTAGGATTAATCTCAAAAATATGGATTAATTAAGGCTTGTGGAAGCAAAATAAGGCAAAATAAGGCATAAAGAAGCCCAATTTATTAATGAAACCCTAGATTAGTGTGAAAGTATAAATGTGTACTTTACAACACCCTAAATAAGACACAAATAAGTTCATTTAGTTTACAAGGGCTGAAGACTTAATGTGAATGTGTTAAACACATTAGAATACCAAATCAAGGAAACATTATGCTCAATTTAATAGGGAGAGCCTAAACAAGTGTGAAAATGTACGGGTATACATTTTTTTTCATTACATTTAGCCCCCACTTTAGTCAAAGGATGAACTTGCTTCAAACTCACACTAAAGTAGAAAAAATCACATCAAGAGGGGTCCAAGTGTACTAATGTAGATGCTATAGGATGCAAAAAATCAAAGGAGATGGCCAAACCCCTAGGATAAAGATCCTATAGAAAACCAACATAGGCACAAGAGGACACACATGAAAATGTTATAAGGAGCAACATCAAGGGACAAACATACATTGCTAAAGACATAAGAATGAAAAAAAAAAGGGATGTATGAGGCTTCGACTGTTTTTCCTACACGTTGTGGATTAGATCTAGGTTGTTGGTCCAAAAAGAAACATTTACAAGTGGAATACGATGTCCACTATCCAAACCAATGTATGCTCACAAGGGATAGTGGAATCCAATATCCACTAGATGAGCCCCCAATGAGACACATATACACACGGATGTATGTGCTCACATAGAAAAGAAAGTGGCTATGGGAAAGTCATGCCTAAGTTCAGCTCCCATATGGTAACAATACAAAAGTTTTCTCTCAAGATAACTTTGATAATGTGCCACACAACAATGAAATTTGAGCTTCATGAGGCAAGCAAAGCTTCGTATGCTTGACACCCATGAACAAACAAGATGGCACCATAGGCAAGTAAAGTGTATTATGCAAGGTGGCCATATAATTGAAATGTAAAAGAGTGTGAGGTATGTTCAAAGGAGTTTTTCTTAGTTCATGTAAGGTCTTAAATTAGGGAACATTGTGCCTAATGTCTCCAAGAGAGGACCAATCAAAGAATAGAAGATTCACAACTAGGGGATGTAGTGTGTTGCATTGAAAACCACTAAGAGGAATATAATATGCCAAGAGAGATCACGCTCTTGAGGAACATCACATCCAATGTCACCAAAAAGAGAAAGATGCATTGCATGAAGTAAAAAGACTACATAGTGAAGTGTGAATTGAAAATGTGCGTGAAAAAGGGTTGTCCCCACAAAATCAGACAAAAGATCCATGGATTTGAGGTTAGTATGTCTTTTCTACAATGTTTTTATAGAGAATTGTCATCATTCCCCAAATACTCATGGAATAGGAAGAATGACACAAAGAGAGTGAAAAAAAAGAAAAATCCTTTGGGTCAACATGGAAGAGACATAATTTTCTCAATGCCTTGCATCATCCCCAAAAGGAAAACAAAAGACAAAGAAAATATAAAATTTTATGATATAGAGAAGAATGTAGATACAAATAGAGGAATGTCACAAAGAGAGATACATCAAATGAAACATCATGGGGGATTACATTATGCACATGCAATCACATGAAGAAAAAAGACAAGACTAGTAAGGCACATGTGAATCAACCTATTAGCTAGTTGTTTGCCTCCCAATTGTGTTCATCGTATACAAAAGGTGGACAACTAGCCAAAGGGATAATAGCAAGTGTCAAACTAGGGTCATTACCAAGTTCAACACTCTTTTTAGGAGAATTATCATTTAAACTCATAGAAGAAGAAAAAAATGTATTCAATTCATTATGCACTTCATCATCAATTTTAGCAACCTCATCATTGTCATCTAAGTTAATCACGATGGGAGGTTGAAGGATAATATCTAGAGAAGGGTTTATCCTATTGTAGTTGCGGTATAGGATCCATTTGTTGTGGTGAGGGAGACTCATCATGCATTGCTTCAGTCAAGTTTGGATTTTTATTTTCTTTGTTATTTTTTTCATTTAACCTCTGAGCAAGAGCACGATGTCTACGCCTACACTCTAGCATTTCTATTTCTTTTATTTTGGTTTTCAATTTGTGTTTGTGTAGGAGAGGGTTTATCAACTAGAGGTTTCTTTTCTTCCCTAAGGGGAGGAATGGAAGGAACCATAGGAGGTTGTTCAACCACTTTCTATTAAGCTTTGTAAACTTTTTTTATCTTAGGAGGTGTGACAAAATTGCTTTCATTACCTCTTTGTCTTTTATAGGAGATAGGAAAAGAATCTATCTTAGGTTGGCCTTTTTTGTTTGGAATGTATTTAGGTTCGATCATGGTTTCATCAAGTATATGAGGCTCAGTCAAGGTTTGAGGCATGTTTCTAATGCACATTTTTTCTATACATTTTGCCTTAAATTTTTGGTAGAACTTGAAAAAGAAGTCCACAAGGTTTAATAGGTTCCATAGGTTATGCACAAAATAAATCTAAGGAAAATTTTACACGAGAAGATAGAGGATTAAAGCCACTATGATGCATAGTAAAGATTTCATTGTCAAAGGAAAACTTTAGGAATTTATGCATAATTAATGGGCTGACTTCCATGGAGTGTAGCCAAGGATAACCAAGATTTACATGGAATTGATCCGATATCAAGATGATAGAGAATGAGATCTAGTTATTTGGGTCCAACAAGTAAAGGAAGGGTGATCGATCCCATCGTAGGGAAAGAAAAACCATTATGCACCTTTATCCATGCTTTTAGTTTATCATATGTTTATTGATAGATTTCATGCATAAGTAAGAATTCCTCAGTGATTACATTCTCTCTAGAGATGGGATCAATTAATATCCCATTAGTGGGCTTGTCATAGATTCAACTGACTATGTAAAGAGGACCATCAAGTGCATGTTTAAGTATATCTTGTGAGGCGAAAGCAATTTCAAGAGGCTTTTTAGTTTGGCCCTTATGAGGTTGAATTTCAATCAATCCAACCATATCATCTTAAGGACTTTGTTCATTAGTATCCATAGGATCTTGTTCAACAATATCCATGGTGTCATCATCTGTATCAAAATTATTCACTTCATTATTTTTAGTTTCTTTGACAAATGAACCATCATGTTTTGGCATAGGGTTGGTAAATATTTGCAAATTTTGGTTAGGAGTGGAAAAAAGCTTATTTCCTTGATCATTAACACCTCCAATTGAAAGTCAACCGAAATCAATGAGGTCTTGCATGAGATGTTTAAGATGCTTACAATTTTTTGTTTCGTGTTCATTTTTTCATTGATAATAGCAATAAGCATTCGATATAAAGCTCAAAGGTAAAGGTTTATTAGGATCATGTGCTCTAATGGGAGGAAAAGTGATCATTTTGTTATGAAGGGTATCAGGTAAGGGAGTAAATTTCCTAGCAAGATCCCCAAATGCAAAAGGAGTTGCATTTTTTATGGAAGCCACTTGGCTATCAACATTTTGAGTTGGTTGAGGGGGGTTTAGTTGATGGAAAAATTTATTTTATTTTCTAAAGCATTGGTAATTGTTTTGATTTGTGGATTCAGACTTTTTAGGATGGCTAGAAGTGGATTTAGTTTCATGACCACAAACTGAGTTTTGATAATCATGAAGGGAAGTGAAAAAGTGTACAAAGGAAGGAAATTTCATCATGCATTGAGCTTATCTTGCATCTTAGTTTGCAAGTTCTCAATGAATATTCTTTAAAGGCAACAATCAGGAATTTGCATGTTGATTTGGGAATAAAGCGATTGGTAGTGTGAAATGAAGTCAATAACCTTTTCATCATATTTTTTCTTACATCTTATCAAATCAGCCAAGGTAATATTAGGGGTCATGTGCACTTGGAAATGGTTAATAAAGTCCTTAGCAAGTTCATTAAATGAAAAAATTGAGTTATTCAGTAACGAGGAAAACAATTCCAAGGTAGTATCTTTCAAAGATCTAGGGAATAGTTTAGCCAAAAGTTTATCTTCATAGATGAAATCACTACATAGAGTGGTAAAAGTGGAAACATGGTTAATGGGACCTCCCTTACCACCACATTTCTCCAATCTGGGAACTTCTACACCTTGTGGCATTTATTCTCTCAATATCTCGAAGGAAAAGGGATTGATTTTGATGTATTATGAAGGTTGACCATTGTTATTTTGATTTAAGATTGTGACATGTTGTTGAAGGGATGCCATGCTTTGTAAAAGTGTGTTAATGATAGCATCATTGTTGTTGTAAGGTGGAGGGGTATAAGGTGGAGTAGGGTGTGTATGTGGAGGAAAAGTGAATTGTAAACTCAAGATGGAGGAGGTTGTAGGAGATACTGTAGTTGAAGGCACATAACTAGAGGAATTCCCTAAGGAAATGCCTAAGGAAGTGTTCACACTACTAGTAGGTTGAATTGATATGGTAGGTTGAGTACTAGAGTAGGTAGGGATGGAAATGGGTATCATAGAGGTAGGAATGGAAGTTCCATCTTGTCCTTGAGTGCATCCAAGAGCTTGAGTGGAGCTAAGGATAGTAGGGATAGTGTTGTTAATGGGAAACATAGTAGTTGAAGGCATGATAGTCATGGGAAGTGAACTATGCATACTAGGATCCATATATAGGTTTGATTATTAGCACTATCAAGAAGAGAGCTAGAAAACCCAAAATCCACAATGAATGGTGTATCATGGGATGATATGAGTCTCAAAATACATCTCACAATGGTATTACTAATAGGACACCAAGTTGTAAAGCTCATAGAATATTTCACAAACTTACTAGACAAACCAAAATGGAAAGAGGGTAAAGGGAAATGAAAGGACATAAAATGAAGTGTGGATGCAACAATCTAAAATGAAATGCTCTAAATGCAATTTTGAATTTAAGAAATGCACAAAATGAACTAATTGAAGCTAGATGCAACAAAAGAAGAAAACAAAAACTTTGTAAATAGGAACAAATAACTAACAACATCAAATAGAAACATAGGAACATATTTTTTAATGCCGGAAAATAGAGTTTCAAACCTGACATGAGACTAAATCACCCAGAGGGGCATATTAGTCCCAATCATATTTTTTTAGGGGTTTGAATGTTGAATAATAGTCACCACATAATACCTAGGAATTAGGAAAAACCACTTGTATTGGGACTAAATTACCCAGAGGGCCAGTGTATGAGTCTCAGATTAGGGTTTTTGCACTGTTTTCAACAAATTCTATGTGAATGTTATGTTTTCTTTTTTAGATGATGTCTAAACTAAGTGCAAATGTAGATTTCAAATGAAATTCAATGATGCAAGATGACAAAATGCAACCTAGATGTAGTTTCACTAATGCAAGATTTGGAAACCCTAGATGCAAATTAACTAATGCAAAATCCTAATGCAAAGTTATGATGCACTCCAAATCAAAAAAATAGGTATTCACGTCAGGGTCACCAAATGAAATTATGGAAATAGGCTACCCTATCATCATGGAAGATAGAGAAAGCTAGGGTTTAGGACATAGACCTATTTCCCTCAAGTTTAACTCAAGGAAATGCTAGAGATCTCAACTCAAATGTGGAAAGGGGGAAAGATATCTTGCAATAGGATATCCTAGAGTATGATTAAAGAGTAAAACAAGGCTCACCACCAAGCTAGCACTTGGAAAGACAAGTAATATGCAAGATCTAATTATGGAACTTAATTATATGAAAGACTCAAATAAATGACCTATAAATGAATGCAAAGCAAAACAAAAAATTGAGAAATCAGAGAGGTGCACCTGGAAACTTGTAGCAACTTGAATGAAGACTTGAAATGCTAGAAATACTAAATTTAATGCACACTAGGACTCATATGCTAGGTTGGGAAATTTAGTCCTAGATTAGGGTTTCTGGGAAGGAACAAAAATCTGGCAGAGACAAGTCTAAAGCACCTAAAAACTAGAAAAACCCCTGTACTAGTACACATACACCAAAAGTGGCATATTAGTCATGCTTAGCTTTTTAGAAAATAAAAGTTTGAATCTTCTCTTCAACCTCTACTATGTCTTTTCAACCTAATTTCTGGATCTGAATTATTGAATTCTTCTCTATAGATGCCTTTTAGTGATCTTCTAAACAAGGTGACAACTTGGAAACTTTGCAACCTTGACAACATCTTTCCAATCCTACTTTTCAATGTGTCCTCAACCTAGATATGGGTATGTACAGGATCATGATGGGCCAAAAAGTGGCAATATGATGGGTATGTGTCTGATGACTATTTTTTTACCCAAAATTGATGAAACGAAAAGGGTTTTTAAAGGAGATTCATAAATTTCCACTGATATAAAGCTTTTTTTTGAATTTAATAAGTAATTATTATTCATTTTCTATTCAAATTATGACTAAAGTCCTGATTGATAGGCTGATTGAAAAACACCTATAGCTTTCAAATGGTATCACATTTTTTGAATCCAAAACATGCATCACATTCTACACTTCACATACTATAGGATTAAAAAAAAGAAAATTTGAATTTCATGAAGTTTTGACCAAGTTAAGGTGGTCAGACATATGATTTTTTATATTTTAAAAAAATTGTAATAAAAAATTCATAATTAATTATTTACTTGGAAAAAAATTACAAAAAAATATGCATCACATAAGGGCATGAGTCTTCTACTTATATCTAAAATCTTATAAATTTTTTATCATTTTATTGTGGTTAGGGTGGTAAAAAATAAACCTACTTTTTTTTTCCCTGAAATTTAAGTACCACTCCATTGAAATTTTAAATTTTCACCAAATAGAATTTTATTTTTTTTAAACAAACCTAGTAGTTTAGAAACTACATTCAATTTGCTACCAATTCTATTCTTACATATTTTTGAAATAATATAGATAACTTATTCAAAATTTTACATCAAGTTTCCTAACTCTGATTTTTCTAAAATTTGCCACTTAAGGGCCTGTTTTTTCCATGATGATCCTACACACACCCATATGCAAATCACATGCTAAAGAAGGAATTTTTTTTTTTTAAGTAGAAAGGGGTTTGCCTTGGTCAAACCCTGTTTAGGTAATCAAACCTTGAAATGAAATGAAATAAGGAGGAATGATGAATGAACAAAATGGTATGTTGCGACTCACCAAACCCTTGAACAAGATGTTGCAAAAATGTATGAAATGGCTAGCATGAATGTGGATCTTGAATCTTGCATGAATGATATGGATCTTGAATGGAATGCTTGCTTGAATCATGAAACCTTACATCATAAGTGTTAGCTCAAAAACAAACATAATACATGATGACTTTGACATGATGCTTGATACTTGAATAATGCTCTAAAACACTTGATAATTAGCTCTTGAATTCTCTTGTAAACTCATGAATTCTCTTGTAATCTCCAATTTTCTATTAGCAATGCTCTCATGAAATTGTTAGGTGAAAATGAGTGAAATAACCTTGTATTTATACTTGTTTATGCCAAATTCCTCGAAATTACAACACTACAAGCTAACATTAGATCTAGCAGAATAAAATCGTACCAAGAATTTGAATCTAATTTAGGTTTAAGCTACACGAGACTCATACATAAGAAGTGGCATATTAGTCCCATTAGACAAAGCTTTGGGACACATTTATCAAGAAATGCTTAGATTGATGTGAAATCAGGGTTAGGGCCCCAAAACTTAGGTGGGACCCAAATTTCCAAGGTGGTGTATGATTCCTAGGTCACTAAACCTGTGCCATAAAATCCAAAAACACATGAATTATGATTGGATATTCGTTTATGTCAAGATTAATCTTGGAAAGATGCATTAATTAACGCTTGTGGATGCAAAATAAGGCCAAATAAGTCATAAAGAATCCCAATTTATTAATGAAACCCTAGATTAGTGTGAAAGTGTAAAGTGCACTTTACAACACCCTAAATAAGGCATAATTAAGTTTATTTAGTTTACAAGGGCCCAAGACTTAATGTGAATGTGTTAAACATATTACAACACTAAATCAAGGCAACATTATGCTTAATTTAATAGGGAGGGCCTAATCAAGTGCAAAAATGTAAGGCTATACATTTTTCATCATTACATTTAGCCCCCACTTTAGTGAGAGGATGAACTTGCTTTAAAATCACACTAAAGTAAACAAACTCGCATCAAGAGGGGTCTAAGTGTACCGATGCAGATGATATAGGATGACAAAGATCAAAGGAGATGGCCAAGCCCCCAGGATCAAGATCCTCTAACGGACTGACATAGGTGCAAGAGGACACACATGAAAATTATATAAGGAGCAATATCAAGGCACAAGCATACACTACCAAAGACATAAGAAAGAAAAAAAAGAAAAAGAAAAAGAAGGGATGGATCAAGCTTTGACCATTTGTCTTGCATGTTGTGGATCATATCTAGGTTGTTTTTCCAAAAAGAAACATTTACAAGTGGAACACTATATCCACTATACAAACCAATGCATTCTGACAAGGGCTAGTGGAATTCAATTTCCATTAGGTGAGCCCCCAGTGAGATGTATACACATGTGGTTGTATATTCTCACATAGACAAGTAAGTGGGTATAGGAAAGTCACACCTAAGTTTGAGTTTGTTTTGAATTTGAGTTTTGTGTGAAGGTGGGTAAAGGATAAATTCGAGTTTGTTTTGAGTTTGAGTTTTGTGTGAAGGTGGGTAAAGAATTAGAGGATTCTTAGGATGTTCCACGGGGTATATAGGAGGTCCATTAATCAAAGGGGATCTAATGGAAACTTGTACATTCATAACCTCGGTGGTCTTGGTTTGATGTATCTCTAATAAAGGGAAATTTAGAATCACCTATTTTTCATCACCTAAGGAATCCACCTTACTATTGTTGTAATTTTCTCGCACCATGATATTCTCCCTAGGAGGAGAGTTTTTAGGAGAACTACAAACCATATTTTCATGGCATTTAAGGATTGGTTCTTCTAAAATGACTTTATCACAAGTAGGGGAATGATCAATGGTTGGATTTTCTTCTTTATCAATAGTGGGGATATTAGGATGAGGCTCTATTTGATTGTCCTTTTTCTTGAAGGTCTCATTCTCTTGTGCCATAACTTCTACCCTAGTAGGAAATCTTTTAGGAGAGAGGCCAACAAAAGGGTCACCACTCTTCATCGTTATGCCATGTAAAGTAACTTCATCACTAATAGGGGAGGTATCAAGAGGAGTACTACTATGATTTAATTTTTTTTGTTTAAATAGTTCTTTCCAAATGTTAGGGACATTACGAAAGAGAGAGATAAGGCTATCACTATCAATCCACATGTCCTCTTGACAAATTTGATTTTCATGATCGTTCACGATGATAGATCCTCTTTTACTAAAGTCTTCTTACAGTTAGGGGAGGTGTTGAGAGATGGATTTGGATAAGCCAAGTGGTGGAAATGATCTCATCTTCTTGTTTTCTAATGTCTTGGACAAAGAGGGAGAAGGAGAGGGACAATCAAGATTCTCAATGCTTGTACCTTCTTTCACCAAGATACCTTCATCACTAAGAGGAGAGGTATCGAGAGAAGAACAAGTATGATTGTTATGATTGTCTACACTATCATCCTCACCAATGGGCAGTGCAATATTGAGGATTGTGCCAATGGTTTGATCTGCTTGCTCTAGGATGTTCTCATAATTATGAAAGATAGTAGAAGGATAACTAACATGTTTCCTAATGACCTCATTGTTGTAATCTAAACTAAACTCATAAGAGGGGATGTTGTACTTATGCAATCCATTTTTAACCATATCAAAGCCACATCTCTTGAAAGAAAACATGCTATCATGAAAAAGTAAATAAAGTGCAATGCAATGACTTAAAGTGAAATGTTTAAATGCAATTTTCAGATTTGAAACAAGGTAATTTACTTATTACACTATGCAATGATATGAAAATGAAATGTTGTGAATGCAAAATTGAAATGAAGTAATGCATGAAATGGACTAATTCAGGCTATATTTAGTGAAATTCTTTTAATAGAAACTCAACCAACTTAAGCAAATAGTTAATGGTAGAAAAAAAAAGCGTAGAAACAAGGTTTTCATTGTTGTAAAAGGCAGTTTCAAGGGTGCACTTTGAATGATTCTCCCAAGGTGGCGAATGAGTCC
The DNA here is from genome assembly GCA_007258455.2 of Sequoia sempervirens. Taxonomy (NCBI): domain Eukaryota; kingdom Viridiplantae; phylum Streptophyta; class Pinopsida; order Cupressales; family Cupressaceae; genus Sequoia; species Sequoia sempervirens. The sequence continues at coordinate 496,413,300 of VDFB02193867.1, read as the reverse complement.
CAATAGGGATTTTTTTCAAAATTTTCAAAGATTTTCAATTGATTTTGATGCTCTTTATGTTATATGATGTGTATTCTAAGTGCAAATGCAGTTTTTAGATGATTTTTCAATGATTAGAGATGCAAAAATGCAACCTATATGCACTTTCACCAATGCAAAATTTTGAAACCCTAGAATGTCAATTAACTAATGTAAAATGTAATGTAAAGTTAATGCAAGATATATCTAGGATGATAATGGACTCCAAATTATTAAAGGAGATATTCTAAATGCAGGTTCACCAAAATGGAACTGAGGAAAATGGGGGAATAGGGATGAATGATATTCACACCCACTTTCCATGATATTCCACTCAAGGATAACCCTAGAGATATCAATGTAAAAGAGAAAGAGATCTTGCAATAAGGCTATCCTATGGGCTGAAAATAGATTAATAAGAGGTTCACCACCAATTTTAGACTTGGAAAAGATATTGAAATGCAAGATGTGATGCAAAACTCTAGTATGATGCAAAATTGAACTAAATGATTTGAAAATGCAAGAAGAACAAAACAAAAAGCTATAGAAAAAAATATGTGTACTTGGAAATGTGTTGAAGACTAGAAATAACTCTCAAAATACTCAAATTGCTAACTTTTTGACCTAGTGGGACTCATTCTCCATTCTAGGTGAATTAGTCCCAATTCTGGATTTTTGTATAGGAGCAAGTTTCAGGCAAATGGGTATCCAAATCTGCAAAGATCTTTGAAAAAACCCCATAGTGTAACTCATTCACCACTTGTGGCAAATGAGTCCATTTTGGCTTTTCTGGAAATTCAAAGTTCTGATCTGCACCGAGCTCAGTCTGCTCTTCTTGCTTCTCCAAGTTCCCAGATCCAAAAATCCAATTTCAAGGTTGTAGATGACCTTTTAGTGAATATTTTGACCTTTCAAATGGTGAGACAACTCCATCAAGCTTGTAACCTAATCTTCAATGATCTTCAAGTCTTCAAAGCACTTATATCTACATTCACACAAAGAGAGAGAGAGAGAGAGAGAATTATTGATTTTTAGGGAATAGGGGTTTGCCTTGGTCAAACCCCTTGTAGGTAATTAAACCAAATGATGAAACAATGGCACAAGGACATGAACAATGATACATTGAATGATGTCTTGTAAATCTGCAACTCAACATGAAATGACCATGAAGGATTTATATCTTGATCTTTAACAATAAGAATAGAACAATGCTTGGTCTTAGATCTTCAATGCTACATCACAACACTAGCTCACTAAAATGCTTGATGCTTGATAATCTTTGACATGATAGTTCTTGAATTGCTGCAAAAATTGATGAAGAATCTTCCCTTGAAGACACTTGAATTCCCCTTGTGAATGCTTGAATGCTCTTGTGAACTCAATTTTCTATTATTCTCTCACAAAAGTCTTGGGTGAACATGAGTGAATAAACCTTGTATTTATAATTAATTATGCAAGAATTCCCAAAATTACAATACTACAAGTCGACATTAGATCTAAGAGAATAAAATCCTGTCAAAATTTTGAATTAAATTTGAATTTTGGTCACATGGGACTCATTCACCCAAGATGGAAAATGTGTCCCATCTAGAATAATGTATGGGACCAATTTAAATAAAAAGTGCTTAGAAAGGTGTAAAAAAAGGTTTGGGACCAAAAAATCTAGGTGGGACTCATTTTCCCAAGGTGGAAAATGAGTCCCAGACACTAAATCTGGGCCACATAAGCTAGGAACACCTAAATTATGATTGGTTACTAATTGGTGTCAAGATTACCCTCGAAAAGATGCAATAAATGAGGCTTGTGGATGCAAAATAGGGCCAATTAAAGCATAAGAAAGCCCAATTATTAATGAACGGCCTAAAGTAATGTGAAAGTGTGTTACAACACTTTACAACACTCCAAATAAGGAAAGATTAATGTTGATTATGATTAAAATGCTTAGCTTATTTGATAAAACCCTAGAAAAGTGTGAAAGTGTGTTACAACTCTTCACAACACTTTTGCAAGGCATCATTAAAATTCGACTAGTTCACAAGGGCCCAAGACCTAATGTGAATTTTTTATCCACATTGCAACACTAAATCAAGGCAACATTAAGCCAAAATCCACAAGGAGGGCCCAAACAAGTCACAAAAAGTAGAAGGGTTACCTTTTCCATGACTCCACAAGTGTTTTGGAGCATTATTCAAGTACAAAGAATCATGTAAAAGTCTTCATGCATCATGTTTTTGTTTGAGCTAACAATTGTGATGTAGGGTTTTGTATTTCAAGCAAGCATTCAATTCAAGATCTACAACATTCGAGCAAGAATCAAGAACTGCATCCATTAGAGCCATTGCATACATGTTTGCAACACTTTATTGTTAGGGTTTGGTGAATTGTAACATTTCATGTTGTTTATTCATCATTCTCTTTTCATATTTCATTTCATTACAAGGTTTGACCAAAGCAAACCCCTTTCTACTAACAAAACAACATTTTTCCCTCTCTTTAGTGTGTGATTTGCAGGTCTAGGTTGAAGACACATTGAAGAGAAAGTTCAGAGAAAGATTTCAAAGTGTTCAAAATTGTCAAAGTTGTCACCTTGCATTGAAGATCATTGGAAGACTTCTATAGGTTGCAAATCAAGGTTTCAGATTTGGAAATCAATTGGAAAGGACATAGCACACATTGAGGAGTAGATTAAAACTTTGAATTTCTAGAAAACTCTAACAAGACTGATATGCCAGTTCTGGCGTATGAGTCCAAGTATAGGTAATTTTCTAGATTTTTTCAATTCTAGACACCCTTTTGCCATATTCTATTTTCTACCTAGAAACCCTAATTTGGGACTAAAACTCCCAAACTGGTGCATATGAGTCCTAGTAGGCTTTAAAATCAGTGCTTTCAGCATTCCAGGCCTTCATCCAGTCATCTCCATATTTCTAGTTGCACACCTTTCATTTCTCATATTTCTATTTTTATTTACATTCATGTTTAGGTCATTTAGTGAAATATTGCATTGCATTAGGTTTAACCATTAGGTCTTGCATTTCATTTGTCTTTCCAAGCTCTAGCTTGGTGGTGAACCCCTGATTAGCTTACAATCATACCCTCGGACAGCCCTATTTCAAGATCTCTTTCCCCTTTGCATATCTTGGATTGGGGTCTCTAGGGTTTTCCTTGAATGAGAGAGTGTGAAGATTGTTATTCTATCTCCTAAGAATAGAACCAAAAACATTCTCACCTTTCACCATCAAACACAACGTAGGGAGTTGGCCATGACCATCGTTGGATAATCGCTTCTACCCCAAATGATCCTAATTTCTTGTCTTGAATAAACACCCAAAAAGGAAAAAGGATCCACAAAACATTCATTTGATTACCTATTGCCTAATTTTTGTAAAAAATACATAAATTCCACCATTCAACCCAAGCCCGGTGTCATCTCTAGATACAAAAATATTTTTAGATATCTCACTCCGTGCTTGGACTTAATTCTATGGTGTGCCAAATTTTCATGAGAGATTCCCAAGAGGAAGTAGTAGCATTTTACCTTAGCTCCTGGTACAAAGAGGAGATGCAAGTCTTGTGGGAAAGGTATTCCTTCTCCAAGATGAGCCATTGTAATCATGTCCTCGACTCCATCCAAATATTCCAACCTAATGAGAAGACAAGACATGGCTAGCATCATACCCTTGTAAATTTGTAGGTCAAGAAGGGTGATCCTACAACAATGGTTTACACTTTTTTTGACATCCTATTTTTTGCTGAAATCACATATTTTAAGAAAATATAATGATTTAAGCCTTGAAAAGTTCCATTTAAAGGATTCCAATTGAAGATGGTTTGATCAAACCACCTTAGATCAAACCCCCTTGGATAGAACCCCTCTAGTTTTAAACCATACCTATAACAGAGTCTCCTTTACACCTATCAAAATGCTGATAAAAAACCACTCTTGGTTTACCTTTTGGGGGATCAAATGAATTCATTTAAAATTTATTTTTGTATGTAGTCCTTATTATAAGCTTCCCAAAAAGTATAATTTTAAATATATTTAGTTTGATTATTGTATTTTATTTTATTTTTGTGAACATAGGTTTTTCACTAAAAAAATCAAGCTCAAGCTAAGTTCACTTTATTATGAAATATATTTAGAATCTATGAAAAATTGTCTTCAAAACTTGATTAAGAAAAAAATATTCAATAAAACTATGAAACCAAATGAACTTGCTAGATATCATAGTTACAAAGCTAAATTAAAAAAAAAAAAAATCTTACCTTTCATGGAAAAAAAAAAGTTATGTTTTTTTACGGTGAGCATCACTCTTTAAAAATGGTGTTTACTGATAAAACCTAGTTTTCGAAGGAGATGGAAAAATAAATTCAATCTAATTAGGTGCTCAAATCTAGGTGAAGATTTAGTTAAAAAAAATTAGTTCAATGTCCATTTTGGCTAAAAATTGTAAACCAGTATCATGGGATCATCTAGAAATATCGCAACAAACCATGCGTCTATGTTAGAATTCACCCTATGTCTATCCCTTTCCTCCATGAATTCCCACCCTAGAATCAATTTCATAGCTTCTAGTTCTAAGTCACCTTAAATAAAAAAACCATCTACAATCTCAAATGTATTATCATGCCCAATAAATTCAATTTCCTTCTTGAGCTCATAAGAAGGATTGGAGTATTTTTTTTTTCCCAAGATAGTCAATGTAGTCCCAACTATATCCCAAATTTTTTATTGCATTCTCATAAATAATGATCAAGAACTTATTTGCTTCAATCATCTTTGCAATATTAATTGCCTTCAAGTTCATTGTACTACTATTCTTAATTTATTTATACTTTGAGATGACCTTCAAATGAAGATTTTTTTTTTTATTCAAGGGGTAAACGCTTTTGAACCAGAGCTATGAACCAAAATACAACCATTCAACAATACCACCCCAATGAGGTTTGAACCTTGGTGGCAATAACAACAATGTCACCTTTAAACCATCACACCATGCCAGTACCAGCTTGAATGAAGATTTTAAGGACCTTTAGTTTTTTCATTAATTAGGGATGCCAAATGATGTTTGATATTTCCTTGTTAATACCATCTACCCCTAAATTTAATACAATATATGATCCATGATTGACCTCCCTAAAAAATGTGATGTAATAAGAAGTTGTTGAAATTTCCTAACATTTCAAGTGCATTTTCCAAATATCCTTGAAATTTATAGTTCAATGTCCTCCTAGACCTGATTGCATCATCAAATAAGTTTTGAATCACCCTCGATTTGAATTTTTATTATTCTTAGTTCCTTGCAAAATATAAACCTAAAATTAAAGCTTGGAATTTTGTCGTGACATTGTTTGTCCCTACTAGAAGAGATTTTGAATGTTCTTCCACAATTTTCCCTTCATAATTTTTAATTAACATTGATTTTGCTAAGCATCATGAGGATCATTTTTTCATATCATATAAAAATTTCAAATCTAAACATATATCCGACATATCTTGTAGTAATATCCCATAGGTTGTGGATGAACCTAAGTCTAAAGCAAGTATTCTCCCTCATTCATGTGGCATGTATGTTGCGATTCCACCTATGCCATCCTATAAAAGACCAAGGGATAATTATATAATTAACTTTGTGCCTTCAAAAGGAAAATAAGTTTTAGACCTAAGAATATAGTGTTCTCTCAACCTATAGTGTTCCCTTCATTTCACCCTCAACCATGTTGGGAAATACCTCCATTACCCCTTCACAAGTCGAACCCTATACGAGAAGAAATAGATGTATAAAAGAGCATAAAAAATACATCATGCCTTAGCTCATCAAATTGCTAAAAAGAGTGAAACCTTACCTAATAATCATCCATCCATCCTCATCATCACCTGACTCCACCCCACCACCCTCATCAAACATGAAATTGAACCTTATCTATCCCAAGCTTAGAAAAGAATGAAATAAAAAAATATGAATGATATTACTCAAAATTATAATGATAGTACACAATCTATTTTAACACATACAAATAGTAAAGAAAAACATACGATAGAGGGACACACAAAATACCATAATAAACTAGCTCTTATATTTTCTAAATAAATGAACTTAACTAGGGGTATCGTGGATTTATGTTTAAAAAGTATTTCAATATTCTTCTCCTTTTGAGCATGTAGAGAAATCTAACCTATCATGGATTTCTCTAATATTTCCTCTTTCTATATCTTCTTCCATACTTTATTTGATTAATAAATTCTACATTCCAATCCATTTCTTCGTGCATCCAATAGAGTACTCAAAAAATTGCTTCTACAATTTCTAGAAATATGCCCAAAGTTGTTGCACTTGTGATAAATGATATTAAAATTATACAAAGGTGTAAATGCATGATTGCTAAAAAAGTTATTTCTTCTTATTATAACTCTTTTGCAATCCATGTCCTTATGACCAAAATGATTGTAATTAAAATAATAACAATAAAATGAATGATTAAACCTAGTATTGTACCCTTGTCCTCTTTAGGCTTGTCTTCTAGAAATTTTGTTATTTCCTTGTACTTGAATGAAACAGTCATTATGCACATTTCTATCATTGGTTTTTGCACTTTTTTCAGACTTTAAACTTTTGAAACCAATCTCTTCTAGAATCTCATTAATGGTTATCACTGGCTTCTTTATCACTTTTTTCTTTAGTTCATCAAAACCAATAAATGTTTTGATATGAGGATATCTTTGGCTATTGATTATTTGATCCAAGATCTCAATGCTCTTCCCAAACTTCATCTTTACCTGATGATTCACTTTCTCAAGATCCTTCCTTAGAGATACAATTTCTACTTCAAGCTTCTCATAGGCCTTGTCCCTTGACAATAGCCATTCAATTAAAACTTATTCAATCCTATTTTCTTTTTCCACTTGAACCTTCAAATCAATGATCATATTTTCCACATTCTCAAGCTTCCAAGTTAAAATTTTGTTAGCCATCACTTCCTCAAAAATCCATTTTTCAGTCTCTTGATCTCCTTTATAGCACAATGCAATTCTTCCACAAGATCTACTTCTTCATCACCATTTCTAGAATTCATCTTTGCAATATCTTCAGTATTTTCCATAGCCATTAACACAACCATCTCTTTTTCATCACCAAATATATCTTGATTATCTTCATCAATAGAGTAGCCTTCCTAATTATTGAAGAAACTATTTTGTTTCTTTTTAACTTTATTCCCTTTTTGATATGTTTTAATTCCATATTTTTTCTAAACATTGTTAGAATATTTATAAGGACACTTAGCCATAAAATTTCCTACTTCACGATAATTGAATAATTTGAAACGTAACTTACATTTATACTTTATAGAACCTCTCTATAACTTCCTGAAAAAAATTATTCATGTGGATTAGATATAATATTGATCAGAATTTGAACTAACTTACATCTTAGATTCTCTAACTTTCTAAATGTATTCCTATGGATCAGATCTTACATTTGAATTTAAACCAACTTTCTAGGAAGAGATCTGAGTACCTTTTTCATAATCATGTTTACTTTTGATTTCCCACCAAGACCTTTGATAGATTTGAAAAATTTAACCTAGAGTAGGAATGTGGCAATGTTTTTTTGTTCCCTCATTTTCAAACTTTCAAATTGGGCTCTATGAGTTTGAAGCTTTTCTTCCTTGAACTTTTCATCACCTTCATAGATAAAGTGCAATTTATCCCAAACTTCCTTCATCATCTTTCACTACATGACTTTCACAAACTCAAAGTTGGATAAACCACATAAAAGAGAATTCCTAGACTTAGCATTATTTTCAGAAGCCTTTTCCTAGCCTAATCCCTTCGAGGATTTTCATGAATCTCATATCCATCTACAACTAATTGCAAAATTTTAGGACCTAGGGCCATCAAGTATGCTTCCATCTTTACTTTCTGAAAAGCATAATTGGATCCATCAAAGAGTGGTATGTTATTTGTAGATAGTCCTTCTTGAGCCACTAAGTGTACCACCTCGAATCTAGCACTGGTTTTTAAGCTTCTTCAAAGGAACTTGGATTTGATACCAATCAAATGGCATGCAATCTATTGAGAGGGGGGTGAATTAGTAGATCAAATCAATTTAAAAATATTTAGTTCAAAACTTATATGAAGCATAAAAATTGAATCAAAATACATACTAATAATCAAGCAACCACATTAACACACACATTTACACATAAGAACACCAAATATATGTAGAAACCCAAGATGGATATACCATAGTGAGAAAAGTTTCTTGGATCTACTATCCAAATGTAGCCTCACGAAGTAGGAATATAATAAGGAAATTTAAAATATTAAGTAGGCACCAACCTACCAGAGACACCAAGCCCCAATTGTATCTATAATAATTAACCTACAAGAGACACCAATCTCCAATACAAAGATATGAGCACCAACTCAGTAAGTAGAACACTAGTCCTACCGGATTACAAATATAAAGCTTGTGGATCTTCAATGTTGATTACATAGCTTTCAAAAAGTCTAAAATTGATTCATAAACTCTACTACACTCCTCAACATCTTCTAATAATGGTGCATAATGATTGAGATGCTTCACTTTGAATAACACTCTATCACACAAATTTGCATCCTTGTATATTCACTCACTACCTAAGTACTCTTCAATTATTCTTATACTTCACATGCATTTGCACAAATATATGATTATTATATACAAGAAATTTCATTAAAATTACTCCATTTTGGCTAGGTATCCACAATAAACCAGGATGACATAAGGTAGACCTAAATTCAAATTGCATGAAACATGTAATAGGTTGGTCCAAAATTATTATTTTTCCTTCAAAAGAACATGATATCATGTGCTTCCATAGGAACCACGGTTAACCTAGACAAATTTTACCACCACATGCTAATTTTGAATGATGCACACTACTATTTGTTAACCTTTAGTTCCCAAACACCAACAGGTTGATAGACAAGCATAGAGAGCCTTCAATAACTTCAAAAAATTCACCTGATTAACATCCATTTTGGAAACTCTATAATATGATTGAACATGTGTATGCATACTCTCCATTAAAACTATAGATCCAAAAACATCTTTAGGAAGAAATAATAAATAAAATTGTATTACTAGAGAAATATCTTTGCACTGATTAACTAAACTAAATTATTTTGGATCAGACTTCCAAATCACTTCTATCAACATGAGTAGTTGTAGTATGATACTATAGACAATACTCAACTTATTTTACTAATATAGATTCAATACATACTTTCACAACTCAAAATGATATGATAATACAACTTACATTTAATTCTCACTAATCTTCAGCCATCAATGAAATCCCTTGACATCAATGACAACTTTTGTTCAATAATTCACATCATTCACTCATCCAAAAAACAAAATAGGACCAAAACCTTGACCAATTGTTCAAGCTATTCCTTGAGGAAAAAAGCCTAATAGTTTTTCTTGGTCACTTTTGTGTCTTCCAACGTCATAGGTGGAATGTGTGATTTAGGCTATCCATTAGCCTTATATCCCATTTCACAATCTCATAGGAAATCATTATTATAGGTTTAATCTAATATAAAAATTAAATCATACCATTTCAAGCCATATATTAATCCACATAAGATATGAATAATTCTCACAAATTATGGTTGTTTTCTATAACTAAATAATATGACCATTACAAGAGGATCTTGCACACATTAATAACATTAAAAATTATATAATAACATATTATAGAAAACAAGGCATGAGCCCATGGTGCATTGGATGAGTGGTGGTGTTGTTGTTATGGCCACAAGGGTTCAAGTCTCCAGACTTGAATCATAGCATTGTTTATATTGTTGACGACATTGGACCAGCATTGAAAATCACCACCCTAGGCTAAGAAGGGAGAAAGCTCATGACAAGACCAAGCATTGAGGATTTCCCTAATGAAGAGGATGAGCTCGACGTAGTACCGAGAACTTGTGTCTGGGGCCCACTCCCTCGCTGGGTTGGTGTGCTCATGGGCTTTGTGCCCCTGCTGGGCTACCATGCTCGTGGGAGTGGTGGTTGTAGTGTATCCATGCTGGGATGAGGTCCCCATTTGTGGCCTCACTAGTTCAAAGCTCTAGTCAAAAGTGTGGGGCTCTAGCTCTTTTTACAAACCAAAAAAAAAAAAAAAATTATAGAAAAATTATATTTGAGAGAATTGATTTTGATGTTGTGACTTAGTATTTAATTATTCATGATTGAGTTGAATGTTTGTGTACTATAGGAAGGTGGTAGTCATCAGATGAATTACGATTGCTAAATGGTACTATAATATAAATATCTAGTAAATAATGTTATATTTTTTATGGTGTGATATTTTTTATGTAATGTTAAGAACATACTAAGAGTGTGGAAAGAAAATAATAAGGAAAATTTAAATATTATTGATAGTATAGATTCATCTAGTGAGTAATGTTAACTATACTTCATCACAATTTTTTTTGTTAAATTCCATCTTTTATATCATTATATGTAGGGTGATATTGTCTCTTTTGGTTAGATCTCATGACAATGTCATTTGAACAATTTTTTTGTGGGGATCATTGAGCAATAGAAATCAATCAAATTCACTTCAAGTGTGGAAAGAAAAATAACCAAGTCTAGATTTTTTCTACATTGATAGTAAGAATTACTCTAGATCTTTCTATGGAATAATTTTATTAATTCAAATTATGGTAACATATATAATAAAAACATGGGCATAGTGTCATTGTCTTGTATTGGTGTAGTAATGTGGTTGTTTTATCCCATACGATGTTGTTGTTCTCTCATGGTTTTAGCCTATGTCTATAGCTACCCCTCATCTTCTTAAAAAAAAAAAAAAATTCATTATCCTGCAATAAACTCACATACAATATCCTTCCAAATGTTACTGTGTTATAAATGCTTCTTTTAGGATTAACTCCGTAGTGATCGCTTCATGCTAATAGTTCTACATTCAAATAAAATGGATATCCCATGATCATCACCCTTTCCATAACATGTTTAAACAATGAATTTGTAGAGCCTCACAAATTAGGATTGCTCCAAATGACCTTGGAAAGCTGGTGAAAGAGATGTCCCCACCAACTATAATTAATAACTATGGATTCATCTATTACCTATAATGTCATTGAAATAAAGAACTTAGAATTTAGAGAATAAATTGAATATCTATGATCATGATCAAATTACAAATCCAAAAAAAAATGTTCAAGTTGGATTGGGATAGGGTTTTAAGGAGGCCTTGAAACATCAACTATTCATAAATCGGATAGAAAATGGAAATTCTATCCACCAAAAAATAAACCTTTTCTTGTCAACAAGCTTCAACTATAAGTAATGATTCTATGGCTTGGGGATTTGAAAGACCAATCAAGCTTGTATTGCAAGCTTCCCTTTGTTCAAGGTGATTTCTAGCTTGCATTGCAAGCTAAAGCAAGCAAAAATTAGGTACCTATTTCATATGAATTCAATTGTCACCACTTTCATAGAGCAAATTCAGTCCATTCATTTCAAACTACCCACATCGTTACTATAAGTTGATTTAACGGTTATGGTCATTTGGATTGTCATCCCTAGACCCATGATGTGTTTTAGATAATCTATCTCCATTTGACATTGTATGAGAGCTCAATGTGATCCATAAGGGATGGCTATCAATGTAATTATATTTTTTCTTATTTTTATATTTTTTATTAAAATAATTTAATTTAAAGATTTATTTTTTAGATCAATGTAAATTAAAATAAGATTTATTGTTCTATATATTTTTTCTAAAATGTTTCAATCTACTTATTCAAGATTATTTTTACATAACAATGATTTCTTGCTGCCATATCAAATATTGGATTAACCTCTGGAGGCATCGCACATAGTTCATAGCTTACATTCTCTACATTCTAGAGAAGACCTGTTGGAATTCCAGCATTGACAAGAAGGAAGAGTTCCAATTCTTTGCAGGCTTCTTTCACTGTAGCTACCATGGTCTGATTCTGAAGCTTGTTTAGTCCTCCCCCTCCTTCCTCGCAGTCCATTGGAAACTCTGATAAATGTCAATCACAGGGAGAACAACTTCATTTTGCAGCGACGAAGGCATGGTAAATGCATGGTCTCGATACAAAAACAGAAGAGCTATTGCCTTGAATTTCAAATTGCTCTAATCTTAATTAAATTTCTGCATATGACAAAACTGATGAGGCCCAGCTCGGAGGCATTGCAGGGACAAACGTTGACCTGGAAATAGTGAGGGCACAAGAATTTATGAGTATACGTTGGCTAGGAGCCAAGGGGAAAACCTTCAGACCTAGGTGATTACATAGTTTTTATATTATATTTTAAAATGGTTCTCCAAACAATAATCAGATTCCATGCCATTCATGAAACGACTGCTTAAATTGAGACCCAACAAAAAAAATATTGTGTCACTTCTGATTTTGAGTCTTGGCCATATTAGCACGTGAAGACTTTGTCGATACTGAATCTGAAAAGACTTAAAAAGCTTTGATTTGTTGTCCTTATTAGTTTGTTAATTAGTGGTATTGATGTAATTGTATTATCCAATTATGCAGATTAATCGAATTATAATCGATAATAGTGGGATCTCAACATGTTAGTCCTTGGTCTTTGGTTACAAATTTGCATCTTCTATACAAATTACAAAATTCAAATGATATTACGATACAATGTGAGTGTCATCCAAGACTCTAACTTCTTTCTTTTTTTCTTTTTTTTGCTTTCTAATGATTTTTGTTATTTAATATTGAAAACATGAATTTAGGACTTGAAAATGATGCTGAACTCAAATGCAAGCCTAATGGACAAGATTTTTAAGATTTTGAATTAAGACATGAAAAATATTTATACTAAGTCTCAAGCTTTTCATACAAAACATAATGCACAGATGTTATGTTTGTATTTTAAAAAATAATGCAAAACATAACATGTGTACATTATGTTTTGTATTGAAAACATTATGTATACACATTATATCATGTATGTATTATAGATCATATGTATTATGAATCATATGTGTTTTATATAATGTGCATATATTTTGTGTAAAATCTCTTTTTTGGTCTATAAAGTATCACCCATATTGTTGCACTTACTCATACAAACTTTCTTACAAAAATAGGAAAAAATTATCAACTGAAATTGCAACCTATATTGTCTATGAAATGGTAGATAATGCAAAGGAGTTTGATTTATTCAAACATTCGAGGAGTAGATATTGAAGAATTTTGGGGAGGACGTCATAGTGAATCCAATATACATTAAGGTATAAATCCCTCATTTGATTCTTTACATTTTTACTTTATGAAGAGGTTACCAAGTACTGTAGATGTTTTGGATCTAATGAAAAAATAATAGGAGCCTAAATAAATGCACACTCATAAAATTAAAAAATATAGAGAAACATATGATGGGTTCTTTGAAAAATGTAGTTGTTTATGTAAGCTAAGGACAAGATTTCATATGAACTAATGAAAAAGTATCAAAATAAACTCACCTTCAGAGTTTATACAAAAAAATTATTAAAGGAGTGGTGAAACCTAGAATATCTTGGGTATCATAACAACCATGAGGTATCAAAAAAAAAAATATAATCCAATGTTGTACCATCTATCCTTGCTTAAGGATCCCAAGGTTGAAAGGTCTAAAATATGCATCATATATAGAAAAAAATACCAAGAAAGAAGCACCCAATAAAGTAGATAAGAAAAAGGGTAAACTATGTGAAAGAAATATAATACATAGAAAAGGATCCAAAACCCCATGGAATAGAAGTGATATCTACTTATCCTTCTATTTTGGAGAAACAAGAGTTAAAAGAACAAGAAATGTAGATCTTACAAAGGGTTAAACATGATTATCTATCTTTTCAAATAAAAAGATTTGAAAAGTGATCAATCGTGGGGAGATCTAATGCAGGAAAGAAAATCACCACATTATGGGACAAAGAGGAATTTCCTACTACAAGTCACCATCATGATAGAAGGAAGGGGGGGAATTATATTCACATATAAGAGTTGCAATATAGGCATTGCTGCAAATGTGTATTGAAAAGAAGGGAGAATGTAGACCCCCACATGGGAAGATAAAATGAATATAGAAAGCTAAGTACACATTTTCCAAGTATCTAAGGAGGAAAAAGATGAAGAATAAGTTCTCATTGAGCCTACTAGAAATTAAAATTAGATAGACACCCTAAATAAAAATGAGCAAAGTGCATAAAATGAAAGAAGGTGAAGAAAATGTAATTAAAAGGAAGAAAATAGAGGTATACATTGCACCATCAAAAAGTATAAAATGTTATGTGCAAAAGGAGGAGGAAGTATTAAATGAGACATATCTCTACATGTCACTCTTTACTAAAGGAAAAATATTATAGGTAGCATAGCCATATGAAATAGCCTCTACACAAAATATATAAGTTGTTCTTTAATCCATGCTTGATTAAATTTTTGGGAATCCTTAGTGCATGGTTAATATAATAAAATATTTTCTTGAGGATTTACAAGAAACATTAAGAGAGCAAAAAGATAGAGAGGAGGAGATATCCAAACTTGAAAAAAAATTGGAAGGATGCATTTAAGAATATTCTTTAGGAGTTAGATTCATCTCACAATTAGTAGGACACAATTTAGATATTTATAGAATGAGGAGGTAATATCTAGGAAATGGGTTGGTTCTTTGTTATCATAAACACATAAATTAAAATTAAAATGAATGAAATGATTGAAGCCACAAAGAAGGCTTATACTTGCCTAATTGTAGAAAAGACTACATTGGAAGAAGAAAAATTAATAAAATTAGAGATAGTGTGTGGCTTGGAAAATATATCATCACAAGAGTTATTCAAAGACATTCAAGATATTGAAAGTGAAATTCAAGAATATGAAGGAAAGAAAAATATATGAGATAGAAATGGGTGATATAGGTACATTTCGATCTATATATGAAGACAAAAAATTGAGAATCTATAGTAGTGGGACAAAAGACATTTACATAAATAGATCTCACTACAAGATGATATTTTGGATATTTGATATTTTTAAGATTAAAAGAGGAAACAAGAAAAATGAGAAAGGTACTTCATTGGGTTATAGATTCTTTGATCCCAGTGAAGGTACTTCATTGATCCCCTTATAACCCCAATGAAGTATAGCTTATTTGATCCACAAGCACCTTAGACTATTGAACATCTATCTATTCTATGTTGTACTTCTCCTTGTCTTCAAAGTGTTGACCTCTTCAAAATAGGACAAGTGCCTCATCTTCAATGAAATCGTCATCACTATCAATATCTAATGATTATTTAACAATGACTGGAATTTTCTCAAAGTTTATAGTTGCAATGAACTACACAGCATTAGGATTCTTTTCAATAGACTTTGATGTTGTGTAAATGGAAACATAAAATCCAGAAAAGTAATAATATTGCCACACAAATTAGTTGCAAAGAATTAACGAAAAAAATGAAATGGAATAATAGAATAATAAACAAGACGTAGATTTGTGTGGTAAAACCTTGACAATATGCCAAGGAAACATCCATGGGGTAAAGTATCAGTATTCTTATTGCTTAGAGAAATTGATTACAACCTTCATATAGTTATTGCTCTTCAATTACAATTCATTACAATATAATTTAGCCTTCAAGGCAGTAAGATATAAATAATATTTTCAACTTGTGTTGAACATAGAAAAATCTAGCTTTGTTTGTATTTTGTTTTTAAATATTTATCTTTTGTTTAAAATCTTTATCTTTTCCAAAAGATTCCAAGGATAATATTTTTCAAAGATAAGACATTTTTTTAATTCTCTTATCTTTCCAAAAAAAAAACTCTGCTTTCATTCTAATTTTATTGTCATAATTTAAAAATATCTACCTTGACAATAATTTACTTGATACTTTCCCATGCCCATTCATCACCTTTTCTGCAAGCCAAAAGAAGTCAAACTCCACTTCAACTTCTCTAACTATATTGTTTTTGTAAACATGTCTGTATAATTTTCTAGTGTATGAACTTTCTCAAGAGCTAGTCCACCTCCATCAATAACCTATATTACAAAATGATATTTAATCATAATATGCATAGTCCTACTATGATAAGCTATATTTTTAGTTAGATGTATAACACTTTGACTATCACAAAATACAATCATCCTATCCTACATTTTTCCAAACTCACCCAAAAGACAATTCAACCAAATTTCCTCTTTGCAAGCATGTGAGATGACCATATACTTTGTCTCAATAGTGCATAAAGAAACTATTTCTTGAAGCTTTTACATCCAACAAATAGGTCCACCTACAAGAGTAAAGACATAACTTGATGTAGATCTCTTTTTGTCCAAATCACCTAGAAAATCTGAATCAACATAACCACAAGTTGAACCACTACAACCATCAAAGATGATACAATAATCACTTGTGCCTCTATGATATTGAAGCACCCATTTCACTCCTACCCAATGCTCTTTACCTAGATTTTCTATGTATCTACTAAGAAAACCAACTACATATAAAATATTTGGTCTTGTACATACCATTGCATACATTAAACTTCCTACTACATTAGAATACGATGCACGAGACATATAATCCTTTTATTCTTTATTACTAGGACATAAACTTGAAGAAAGCTTAAAATGAGAAGTGAAAGGAACATTTACTAGTTTCACATTTTTCATACCGAATCTTATGAGGATCTTCTCCATATACTTTTGTTGTGATTACCAAAGCTTACCATGTTCCATTTCTTTGTGTATTTCCATGCCCAATTTTTTTTTTGTTTCTCCTATATCCTTCATATAAAATTTTGTAGCCATCTGAGCCTTTAATCCATTGATCTCAACTATTCTTTTTCTTGCTACAAGGATATCCTCAACATATAATACCAACATATTGAATAAACCATTTTTCAAACTTTTAAAGTAAACACAATGGTCATACTCACTCCTTGTAAAATTTTGGCTCACCATGAAGGAATCAAACTTATTATACCATTTCCTGAGAGACTCTTTTAGGCCATACAATGACTTCTTGAGTTTGCAAAAAAAATTCCTGTTGTGATATTGAACAAACCCTTCTGGTTGTTCCATGTATATCTTATAATCCAAATCTCCATATAAAAAGATTGTTTTAACATCTAATTGCTCCAATTCAAGATCAAGTAAAGAAAAAAATGCTAAAACAACTTGAATAAAAACTAGCTTAACAACTGGTGAAAAATTTTCATGAAAATCAATACCTTCCTTTTGAGAATACAGTTTTCCTACCAATCTTTCTTTGTACCTTTGAACTTTATCATCAAAACCCTTCTTCAATTTGAAGACCCATTTGCAACCAACAACTTTCCTACCCTTTGGAAATTCTACCAAGTCTCATGTTTTATTCTTCTCCAAGGCATCCATTTCTTCTTTCATTACTATTTTTCATTTAGCATTTTCAACATCATCCATTTCTTCCTGATAACAACTAAGTTCCCCATCATTAAAAATCAAAGAAACAAATGAAACATAATCATCATACCTTTTAGGTGGATTTCTAGCCCGTGTAGATTTTTTGCATCCTCGTCTTCTTCAGAAGCTTCTTCTTGCTCCATGTTGTCTATAGATGGACGAGTTTCCAATTGAATTTGTTGATGTTGAGGTACTTGTTCCTATTTCAAATAAAATTCTACTATATCTAATTTTAAGAGAGAAGAATCATCAAATGCATCTCTGTTAATAATGAATTTTTGGGTAGTAGGATCGCACAATCTATATCCCTTAATTTGATCACCATTTCTTAGATTTGGGATATAATTTAGAATGATGATATTTTGAAATAAGAGCATATGCATCACAACCAAAAAAAATTAGATTTGAATAATCACAAGAATGACCTATCCATACCTCTTTAGGAATCTTACAATCTATTGCATTTGATGGTCATCGATTTACCAAATAACAAGTTGTAGAGATTGCTTCTTCCCACAAATCTTGCTACAACTTAGAATTATTGAGCATACTCATTTCTCTCTCTAGAAGAGTCTTATTCATGCATTCAACAACACCATTTTGTTGAGGAGTGTGAATAGTGGTTTTATGCCTTTCGATCCCAGCTTCCTTACAATAATTTTCAAATTCCAAAGATGTGAACTCACCTCCATTATCTGTTCTTAAACACTTGATTGATCTACCAATTTTCTTTTCAACCAAAACTCTAAGATACTTAAATACATTAAACACATCAACTTTTGTTTTAACAATATAAACCCATACCTTTCTAGAGTAATCATCTATAAATGTCACAAAATATGATGATCCTCCAAAATAAATTGTAGGGGATAGTCTCCAAACATCTGAATGAATATAATCTAGAATACCCTTACTTGTATGAATCCCTACTTTAAACTTATGTCTAGATTGCTTCCCATAAACATAATGCTTACAAAAATTCAAATTCAAAGATTTTAAATTTGTAACTTATGGTTTAACAGTACCTTCAACCCTTTCTCACTCATATGACCCAGCCACTGATGCCATAAATGAGTACATTCATTTTCTTCCTTAGATACCACTACCACTTCATTTATTAACGTACACCCTTCTAGCTTTTAAAGGTTTCTACCATTTTTAGCCTTCATGACCACCACAATGCCCTTGGACACTTTCATTGATCCACCTTGACTTGTAAATTTATAACCTCTAGAATCCAAAAATCCCAAGGAAATTAAATTATTTTTGAGTTCAGACACATGTCTTACCTCTGTTAAAGTCCTCATGATACCATCAAACATTTTAATCTTAATGCTCCCAATCCCAATAGTCTTACAAGAAACATTATTTTCCATAAGAACAAAACCACCATCAATAGCATGGTAAGAAGAAAACTAATTCCTATGTGAACAAATATGATTAGAAGCACTAGAATCTGATAAACATTCCTCATGATATTGTAAGAAATTACAAACAGATAAAACTTCAACAAACATACTTGAACTTGTCTCAGCCGGCTTTGCTTCCTTTTTCAAGTTATCATTGTCTTCTTTCCTCTTCCAACAATCTTCCTTGAGATGCCTTGATTTATTGCAATACCAAAATTTTCCCTTACCCTTTTTGTCTTTTGACCTAGATCTAGATGTACCTCTCAAATTTTCCCCTTTTTCTATGGATTGACCTCTAACCACCATTGCTTCTGATGTGGAGGTTTCTATGTTAGATTTTCTCTACACCTCTTCAGACAACAAATCCCCCACAATAGAATCAAATTCAAGGGTATCAGTTGTGCTAAATCTAATAAAAGTGACTAAGTGATTTCAGGATTTAGGCAATGAACACAATAACATAATTACCTTGTCTTCATCTTCAAATTTTAAATCCATACTAGCTAATTGACATATAAGAGTATTGAAATTTGTAAATGATCAACAATTTTTAGACCTTCATTCACAAACTATACAACTGCCTCTTCAAGTAGATACGATTTGTCAAGGATTTTGTCATATAAAGACTCCATTTTACTCCATAAGCCTACTATCATATCCTCTCCAACAATATTAAAAAGAACATCATCTGCTAAACACAACCGAATTGTGCTTAGAGCTCTTGTAGCAAGATCCGCCCAATCTTCATCAGCCATATTTGCATATTTCTTTAACTTTCCTATCAATGCTTTGTGCAATCCTTGTTGCACTATCAAATCACACATTTTAAGTTTCCATAGCTCAAAATTATTATTCCCATTGAATTTCTCCACCTCAAACCTTGCATTCGAAACCTTTTCCATCTAATTCTATAAAACAAACACCAAATCCTAACACAAATGCTACAAAATAATTTCTTTGATACCACTTGTTGTGTAAACAAAAACCTAAAACCCAAAAAACCAATAATATTGCAGCACAAATTAGTTGCAAAGAATTGATGAAGAAACTAAAATGGAATAATAGAATAATAAACAAGACATAGATTTACGTGATAAAACCTTGACAATATGCCAAAGAAACATCCACGGGGTAAAGCATTAGTATTCTTATTGCTTAGAGAAATTGATTACAACCTTCACACAACTGCTGCTCTTCAACTACAATTCATTGTGATATGATTTAGCCTTCATGGCAGCAAGGTATAAATAATATCTCCAACCAGTGTTGAACATAGAAAAATCCTTTTTTTTTAATTTTGTTTTTAAATCTTTATCTTTTCCAAAAGATTCCAAAGATAAGATTTTCCAAAAATAAGACTTTGTTTTAATTCCCTTATCTTTCCAAAAGATAAAATCTGCTTTCTTTCTAATTTTGTTGTCAAAACCTAACATTTTCACCTTACATTTTGACTTCCTAACAGTAGAATTGAAACCATGCTTAGCATTGAGTGTATTCCTCTTGACAAGGAAAACTTATTTTTCTCCTTAATATAGGCTGCATCAAGCACGACTCCACTTGAACTTGCACTTGTTAGAACGACTTTCTTCACCTTTGGCAGTAGGTCCTCTGTCACATTAGATTACTCAATATCCTATACCAGTGAGCAAATGTCTCCTCATGATGGCTTTGGGGCAGATCTATTCTTCAGCAACGTTCTTTGTATTGCTATCGTAAAATACATTTAAGGAGCGGATTCATCCCATTCCAATCTCCACCGCCTTCACTCCCAATAAACATGAAGAAAATAAAAATTCGAGAGGAGGGTTGACACTACAACCCTTTGCCTCAACAGTGGATAGCACAGGGCATAATGGCTTAAACAGGAAAGGAGAACATGGAGCACGATAGCTCTGATATCAAATTAAAATTTTGAAAAATACTACACAGAAATACTCACTCAATGTTTTATTATCAACAGAGAATACAAATATATAGTTGCAGAAACTTCAACTAATTCCTATAATCATGCTAAATACATTGACCGATAACTGGAGTTCAACAGCAGCTGGAAATAGATTGACTGTTAACAAAGTCTTCGTGATAGGTCTACAGTTCCTTATTGAGATCTGTTCAACATCTGATGACACCTAAAAAACACATGCATGATTCAGTTATGAATTATACTCTCTAACACCCTCAACCATGCAGATACTGATGCATACCATAATTTCAATTATCAGAGGATACGCCTGCGTAGATCTCAATGAATCTCGTAGGATTGTTCTCTTTGGAGCGCATATGGTTGAAATAACCGTTCCTGTATTGGGAGTAGGTAAAAGGCCTGTAACATCGTGGATGATGGTCGTCCACAAGCTCCTCTAGAGCACATATTTCCTTATCGTAAGGAAAGTGCACAAACCAGATTAGAGACAGGCGATCCGTCCAGCCTTTATAAATAACCCGATGCTCAGCGCTGCGGTATCTACGGTTACTCCATGCCTGCACCCACAATAAATATTTACTCAAACAAGGAAGAGAAATAAGTGATAGCAGATGGGCTTCGTTTCAGAGATTCACACCTTGAGGCAGTCGCCTACGTTGACAACAAAGGAAGAAGGGGTGGGCTTCACATTCAACCACTTCCCTTGGTTGGATCGAATCTGAAGGCCTCCCTCATTGTCTTGGTAAAGGATAGTAAAGCTAGTGAGATCAGTATGCGCATAGAGAGCCTCTTCCTCCTCTGTGGATTTTCCGTCAGAGAAATAGTGGGTTATACGCATGTAAGCTAAGGAGTCCTCAAAATCGGACTGATAGAAAGTTTTGACGTCCAATCCGAGACTCGCAAGAATGATTTTACTGATCTTCTGTTGGAGATCTGCCATGGCAAATGCGTATGTCTCAATCGGCTTGCTGCCATGTTAAACATTAAGGGTAAATTAATTCTGACCAGTGATGGAATCTAAACGCGTGGAATATAACTTACCAGAAGTTTTGATTTTCCTTTTCTGGCCATATTTTGTGAGACAATTCCTGAACAGAATTTGAATGGGGCAATTTCAGCATGCAGAAGCTCTCGAACAACGACGAATGAACGTAACTCTCATTGGAGTTAGGTATGATGGCTCTGTCTTTAACCTCTTGAGGCATCGCACATAGTTCATAGCTTACATTCGCTACATTCTGGACAAGATCTGTTGGAATTCCAGCATTGACAACACGGAAGAATCCCCATTCTTTGCAGGCTTCTCTCACTGTGGCCACCATGGAATGATTCTGAAGCTTATTTAGTCCTTCTCCTTCGTCACAATCCTTTGGAAACTGTGAAATGTCAATCATAGGGAGATCAACTTCATTTTGCAGGGACGAAGGCATGGTAAATGAATGATCTCAATACGAAAATCGAAGAGCTATTGCCTTGAATGTCAAATGGCTCTAATCTTCAATAAATTTCTGCATATGATAAGACCGATGAGGCCCTGCCTGGAGGCATTGCTGGGACAAACGTTGACATGGAAATAGTGAGGGGCATAAGCGTCTTTGAATATATGTTAGCTTGGATCCAAAGGGAAAACCTTCAAACCCACGTGATTACATAGTTTTCAAATGGTGTTTTCAATGATTCTCCAACCAATAATCAGATTCCATGCAATACAAGAAACGACTGGTTAAATTAACATTCAACAAAAAAAAACAAATTGTGTCACTTTTGATTTTGAGTCTGGGCCATATTAACACGTTAAGACTTTGTCGATAGTGAATCTGAAAAGAATTAAAAGGGTTTGATTTTGTCGTTAATTAGTGGTATTGATATAATTATGGAAGAGGATCTAACCAGATGATCTAATCATGCATAATTACTTAGTGGAACAGCGAAATAGTAATATGATCTTTATTTATTCAGTCACAATGGAATTACAATCTGCCATAATAGTCTCCCAACATATTAGGTCTTGCCTTTCGGTTACAAATTAGCATATTATGTACAAATTACAAAATTCATTGTTTTGTAATATATTGGGAATGTCAAGCCAACTCTTCTAACTATTTTTATTTCTGTCCCATGATTTATAGAAGTGTTTATATAGCAACTATCAACATTATCAATGATTTCAGCTAGTCACAAAGAGGTTCTGAACTTAATGTCAACTTAATGTTAGTTTGCCAAACATGTGAAACAATCTCTATGAATGGATGCGGTGATGATGGATCAATGAATCTTGATGTAGTTCATACTATAAGTTCTCCTAAGTCCAATTAACCTATAAATGTATCCCTCTATCATTGTATGATTTGGCAAGGTGCCACAAGCCTCAAATAGTAAAACTAGATGTTATTACACTATTCTTGGTAATAAATTAAAAATCTAATTATACCTTTGCAATAATCAAAATCTTCTAAAACTTTGATGTGGCATTGCAGTCTTCCTGTAGAACATGTATTACTAGGATTTATGGTGCTTGAATGATTATTGTCCAAATGCTATTAAAAATCTGCAAACAAACAAACAAAGTAAAAGAAAAAATACAATTAATGATGAAGTTTGTTCCTACACCCTAAGATGCTCCTATATTAGGTATAATGTTTTATTCCCATGTTGTGGATTCTTTTAATTTCATTTCAATTTAATTTATGAATAAATGTTTATTTAAGACAAAAAAATAGTTTAATATATTGAAAGTGATATAGTGTAAATAAAATAAGGAGAGTGGTAGTTATCTCCTAAGAAAAAATGCAAGCAATGTAACAAAGGAAAGAACAAGCATAGATGGTTCTTCAAGGACTTGGGTAATATTTCTAAAATTTAAGGCTATAAATAAGTGAGTGATGGAGTGAGAAAATAGGAATCACTTAGTTCACAATGCTTCACAGAATAATAAAGTGAGCATACAAGTTGGCTAAGATGCCTCTTCCTATTAAACTGAGAAGGTTGGAAATAATTAGTATTCAATCTTGAATGAACCCCTAGTAGATGTGCCTTCAAAAAGTCATCAAAAAGGTCAAACATCTCTTACAATAATAGAGAAAACATGAGCAATGAGAACTAGAAAGATCCAAGAAAATATTAGAGAGACAAAAATGGACATCCTTTGATCTAATAATAGGTAGGGAATCTTTATTTAAAACATTCCTTGGTCTTTAATTCTAAAGAAAACAATTAGAGAACATGATACTCCTAAATAATTTAGTGTTATATCTCTATGCAAAGTTGGTGGGGTCATACTCGTAGTTGTGGAAAAGAAACCTTTAAGCTACAAGGAATTTAGAGTCTAGTATACTTAGGGATAGATGGGTACATCATTAAACTAGACGTATAGGTCTAGCAATGAAGTTTGGTAGATAGTGGTTCTCTATGTGTAATGCATGTGGACTAAACTAATGCTCTATGCATCATAATATGAATACCCCTAAGAGAGATCATGAGTATTCACTAAAAGTATCTAGGATAGTGATCCAACAATATCAAGGTTCGTGAGGTGCAACAAGGTGGAATCTCTTTCATACCAATAGGACTAAAGCCATGATCAACTTGTGGTATATAATATCTAAGGGAAATTCATGAATAAAAGAGATGGATAGTCTATGAGTTGACCATTGGTCTCAATTGGTGTGTCAAACTCACCACATTCAATGATACTAAATTAATATGAAGAGTTGTGTGTAATTACACAAAGATTAAAAGTTGAGAGACAAATATCTTAGCATGAATGTGTTTGAATACAATTGTAACCCTAGGTCCAATTAACCTATAAATGTATCCCTCTATCGTTGCATTATTTTGCAAGGTGCCACAAGCCTCGAAAAGTAAAAAAATGCTATTCTATTGTTCTCATTAATAAGCTAAAAATTTAATTATATTTGTCCAATGATCAAGATCTTCTAAAACTTGTATGTGACATTTTAGTCTTAGTGTAGAACATGTAGTCCTAATGGTGAGGTGAAATATGTAGGTATGGTGAAATGTAGTAGGATTTATGGTGCTTGAATGATGATTTGAATGTTATTAAAAATCTGCAAACAAACAAACCAAGTAAAAGAATTTTATTTTTTAATAATGAAAGATTGTTCTTACACCCTAAGATGCTCCTATATTAGGTATTATGGTGTATTCCCATGTTGTGGATTCTTTTAATTTAATTTTAATTTATTTTATGAATAAATATTTATTGAAGAGAAAAATTAGTTTAATATATTGAAAGTGATATAGTATAAATAAGATAAAGAGAGTGATGGTTATATCCTAAGAAAAAATGCAAGAAATGAAACAAAGGAAAGAATAAACATAGATAGTTCTTCAAGGACTTGGATAATATTTCTAAAATTTAAGGCTATAAATAAGTGAGTGATGGAGTGAGGCAATAGGGATCACCTATTTTGTGATGCTTCATTCACCAATAATATGAACATATAAGTTGGATAAGACGCATCTTCCTATCAAACTAAGAGGGTTAGAAATAATTAGTATTCAATCTTGAATGAAACCCTAGTAGATGTGCCTTCAAAAAGACATTGAAAAAGTTCAAACATTTCTTACAAGAATAGAGCACAAAGCCATGAGAACTAGAAAAATCCAAGAAAATATTTTGAGAGACAAAAAAATGGGCATCCTTGAAAGGAAAGCTTAGGTATGGAACAAACTCTCCTAACATCAAAACCTTAGGGAAGAATGCAGAGGTGACTTTAAATTTTACAACTACAGTTCAATTAAGATACACTTGAAAGGTTTAACAGAAACAGAGAAATAAACATACATAATTGAACACCAGATTTACGTGGGAAAACCCTTATGGGAGAAAAACCCACCACACCAAGAAAACCCCTTTGTATTATAGTAAACAAATTACATACAGAGTACAGGCTTCACTCTCTAATGTCAAATTACAGCAGCATAATTTCCTGATCAACCTTGTACAGAACATCCCAATTACAATGCTCTCTGAATTGGATTCATACACACTAATCACACATCAAACAGTTCACCGAACCGATCATCATCTTCGATTTCAGAGTATATCCATGTCATTCATGGTCTGTTGATCTTCCTCACAAGAATGGTTGCAATGGTCCAACTGCTAGCAGTTCACCTTTCGCTTCTCTGATTGGTCGAAGACAAACCATGTAGGATAGACATTCGGTCAAGGAGTTCAAACTGTGTTGCATGTCGGTGAGACACTAGGCCGTGTCTCCCCGATGCCACAATACCTGACTGTCGTTATCGCCTAGAGTCACCACCATCGACAAGAGTCATATCGAGTTCAAAACTATCGCTCATACTCACCCTATCGCTAAGACATCATATCGATATCCACTGTAGAAGCATTGGCCAGACTATTGCTATTGGTGAGAGGTCATACCGAACACAAATCTAGCTTGTGCAGATCTATCGGCAAGAGTTTTTCATCACTAAGAGTACTATAGATCCTATATGTCATACCGATGTTCATACCCATCGGTGAGACCAACAGTCATCGGCAAGAGATCACATCGAAGACATCACTCATGTAGCTCTATCGGCAAGACCATCGCTATCACCAAGAGGTTATATCTAATGCACCAGCCTATCGGCGAGACCACATCCATCAGCAAGAGTTCTTACCGAACCCAAACCTGTCAGCCAAGAGTCTCCTCGATGACATCCTTGTGAATAACCGTCGGCAAGACTTACACTTTTGAGATGAGTCATTTCAAACGTTCAAGCCTAATGACTTATGTCGCCACAAGTCTCCCCAATAACCATTAGACACCAACCCATCGGCAAGAGATCTACTCGGGTGAAATGAGTTGGAAACTTTCACAATGATCGACATCTCTTGCCGATGACTCCCGTTGGCAAGACAGAACCAAAGTCTCAGTGACCTGAACACTCCAAAGATTTAGAACACAGGTGCTAGTAGGTAAGACTTTCAGAGAGTCTCACTAAATTTTCTCTTTCAGGATTTTACATGCCAATAAGATTAAGGAACGTTTTCCAACAATCCTTTGATCTAATAATAGGTAGAGCATCTTAATTCAAAATATTCCTTGGTCTTTAATTCTAAAGAGAGCATCTACAAAATATGATACTCTTACAAAAATTAGTGGTATGTCTCTAAGTAAAGTTAGCGGGGCCATACTCCTAGTTGAGGAAAAGAAACCTTTAAGCTAAAAGGAAGTTATATTCTAGTATACTTAGGGATATATGAGTACATCATTGAACTAGAGGTATTGGTCTAGCAATGAAGTTTGATAGATAGTTGTTCTCTAGGTGTATTGCATGTGGACTAAAGTAATTCTCCATGAATCATAATATGAATACCCTAGCGGAGATCATGATATTTCACCAAAAATATCTATGATAGTGATCCAACAATATCAAGGTTCATGAGGTTCAACAAGGCAGAAGATCTTGTATACCAACAAGACTTAAAAGCCATGATCAACTTGTTGACGTATATAAGATCTAAGGGAAATTTATGAATAAAAGATATGGATACTCTATGAGGTGACCATTGGTCTCAATTCGTTTTTCAAACTCACCACATTCAATTATACTAAAGTAATTAGAAGATTTTGTGTAATTACACAAAGATGAAAACTTTAGGGACACATATCTTAGCATGAATATGTTTAGATAGAATTGTAACATAAAATATCTCCATGAAACTATAATTCATATTCCAAAGGTTTGAAAACCTCACATCTCACAACCATACAACATGATAGGCATGAATAATAAGTGAAATTTTTGGATCTTCATTTGAATTGCAAAAAACTAAAACTTGACATCATTTCTTGTCAAGGGTAGTAAGAGAAACATATCATGTGATTAGTCTCAACTTAGCAACCAAAATTGAGATAAAGCATGAGTCAAATAAAAGAACTTATATTTAAATATTATGAAGATGCAATAATCATAACCTTATCATCTTTCTAAGTATGAATCACCTCTCATCTAGGTTCTTTCTAAAATTTTTAAAATCTATAAATTTTATTTTCCTCAAAGTAACTTAAAGGTTATTCTTCTCACAAAATAATACAAAAATATCAAGAACTATAGTTTTAGACCCATTAGTGAACCATTAGGATAATGTCATTTACAAAAAGAATAATATCATTTTAGAGTTTGAATAATAAACAACCCTCTATGTCACCAACTGTATTTTATATGATCAATTTCTCTAGTTTATCAATGTAGAACCCAAAAGGTGTATGAGAGATTGGGCAACCTCATTCAAAAAATATGAAACTTTAAACATCCTCTATGTCACTAGTTTCCATTCATACCTTGCAAATAATAGAGTTCTGAAGTCTCATTACTAAAGAAAATTCTAGAGGTGGAGGACCTAACACCTTAAGCTTTTAAAAAATAAAGTGACATGGGATAGTATTAAAGGCCTAACCAAAATCAATAAAGAAAAATAAAACTTCATACCATATAACTCTATCATCCTTAATAATAATTAAAGTAAAGATGTGATATGGGGTACATGATAATTCCTCCTTAATCTTTATGTTCCTTTGGCCCTTAATTTGTTTATCTCTTCCCACTTGGAGATATAAATTTCTAAAGTTACAACAAATATTATGGACAAGGTGTGGCCAATCATAATGGTGTGGTAGTTACTTATATCATTCTAGTCTCTAGATTTATAGACAGGGTGGATGATATGTGAGGTCTAGAAAGGTAAAAATCTATGAGAAATCATATAGTTAAATAGATTAGTAACATGGACTTCTAGGATATCTAGGATACATTTAAAGAATTCAACTTTAAGGTTCCTAATATATGATGAGCTCTATTATGATGAAACTTAAGGATAGCATGAAATATTTATTGATTATAAAATAAATTCCACTCAAAAAGTTTTGGGTGGACTCTCAAAATACTTGGTAAACATTATATAGGCTAGAGACATAATCAGACAAAATAGAGAGGTCAAGTATTGAACAAATTAAATTTTAGGGAGGCATATTGTCCAAAAGAAATTAGGGTGAAATAAATTTAATTTATTATAATTTTATATTTATATAAGTGATAATTCCTTCTTTTCTTATATTTTCCTTAATTTGGAGTGTTTCTGCATCATAATATCGATGCATTGAGATGAAAATTTAATGTTTTTTTTGCTTGATAAAAGGTGTAAGAGCCTATATATATTTATATTATATAAAAGAGTTTTACATATATGTTAATCTTGATAAGGAAAAATATGCCAATGTTACATTCAAGGAACAAAGATTTGAAGCATTGCCGGAAGATGTGGCCAGGATAAAAGAACAAAATTTTGAAGCATTGCTGAAAGATGCAACCTAGACAAAAGAACAAAATTTTGGAGCATCGCTGGAAGATACAACTAGAATGGAGGAACAAAGTTCTTGTGGATCGTTGAAAGATGTAGCTAGAATGAATGAACAAAGTACCGGAGCATCGTTGAAAGATGCGGCTAGGATGTAGAAACCAAGTTCTGGCACATCATTGAAAGATGCAAGCGAAAAGTAGGAACAAAGTTCTAAAGCATTACTCCCATTAACTGAATTTGAACTTCTATCCCTCCTCCCCCTGCTAGAGCCCCCTGTCGAAACTACCACCAATCCTTCAAACTTTCCCTCCACAACAAACACACGACAACTACAAACTTACTTTTTCAACCTAAAACTAATATATATTTAGGCATGAAGAAATGAAATTAAGCACCCTTGCACGACCCTTGAACTAAATTCTCCCTTGGGTCTTCTTTAAGATCATGTCTGGGATAGGACCCTGCACCCTTCTTTCTTGAGCCAAAACTAATCTGAATTTTTTGAATTTGTTGCTCCAGAACTTGGTGCTCCAGGAACTATTGCTCCAGAACTTTGGTGCCCATTCCATTCTTTAATATGGTCCAGGTCACTGCCATAAGTTGTTACAATCATTGAAAACATAGTGGCAATCTGCTACCATCACTACAAAATAAGCACACATGTTAGATTAAAATGGTGGCTACCTCCATCAAGAGCATTGCCACATGCTTTGTACACTGTGTCTTCAAGTTTGACTCCTTTACACTATTTTCTTACATGGGATCCAAATCAAACTACATCCACTATAGTTGATTA
This sequence comes from Sequoia sempervirens, assembly GCA_007258455.2. Taxonomy (NCBI): domain Eukaryota; kingdom Viridiplantae; phylum Streptophyta; class Pinopsida; order Cupressales; family Cupressaceae; genus Sequoia; species Sequoia sempervirens. The sequence goes on along the minus strand of VDFB02193867.1, from coordinate 496,383,323 downwards.
GACCTTCCTTTATGCATTGCACCTACTTAGAACATGTTCATTATATGTAACCTTGAACCAACTCACATTCTTAAGACAATGGTTGAATTTTATAAATATTACACCTTTGATTCTTCACTTTGAGCATGCAATGCATCTTGGGCTACCGTTGATGATAATTGTTGAAACACTTGAATTTGACCCTCATCTAACAATGCTACTTCCTGACCTTCACACCCCATGTTTTCCAAAATATCAGCCACACAATTTCCTTCTCGATAGGCATGATTAATGGTTTATCTTTGAAATCTATCCAACAACTCCCAAACCTTTTGTAACACATTTTAGATTCCAATTTTGGACTTTCCTTTCCTTGCATGTGTTTATAGTAATTAGGGAATCACCTTCCACATGAAGGTTTGATATTCCTAACTTCAACCCAAGTTCAAGCCCAAGTAAAATTTCCTAGGCTTCATCCATATTATTAGTGCCTTTTGGGAGATGAGCTAAGTTTGTTGCTATCACTACACCCTTTGAATTCTGAATGCAAATACTTGCTCCTAACACCCTCGGGTTCCCCTAAGATGCACCATCAAAGTTGAGCTTCAAAAACTCTATAGACGGTGCTTTCCATTTGATATGGATTCTATTTATTCTACCTTTATCTGACTTGAGCAAGCTTCCTAGAAATGGTAAAACTATATTCTTCCATAACTTTGGAATGGAACTATCCCAACTTGTGAACAAAGAGGCAATAGTTTTGTGCTTTTGGAAAAATGAATTAACCACTTTTGAGACAACCTTTTCAATTTTTATTTTAATGACCTCTATAGGTGAAGATGGCTTCCTAGATATGTGCATATTACGCTCCCACCAAATGTTCCAAATCACTAAGGATGGTATAACCTACCATATACATGAGAAAAAAGATGACTTGTACAAAATAGGCCAGTTTGGAATACTTCCCATATGGTGTTTGGTAGAGGGGTGCACAATTTTAGTTTATTCATTACAAACTCCTAGCATTCTTGTGCAAAATTACATTGAATTAGTAGATGATCTACATTCTCTAACACAACGCCACAAATACACTACAAACTTTAATGTTTGTAGTGTATTTGTGTCCATTTTTATGACTGTAAAGAAATATTTTTCTTAACTAAGCTCATCTAGGGTAAAGAAATAAAATAATCAATAATTAATAAATTATCCTAGACAATAGAATTAGGTCTCGAAATAAATATTTGATAAAATAAAATAATTATATAGTAAGGACATAATTTTGAGTTGGAAATAAAAATTAGTGTGATGGATTTTTGATACCTTGTGTGTTGGTTTTGAATTGAATAAAATAAAATAAGTAAATTCTAAAACTTCTAGAATTATGTGAGATTATGTAGGTTAAATATGTTCTTTTGGATTTGATCTAAATGCCTATAAATTTGAACCTACATGTAGAAATAAACTTTAAATGTGAAAATCGACCTATGACATATAAGTATTTAAATCCTATAAATAAATACTTTCTTGATGTTTACACCTATGATAAATATTAATGATATTAATAAACACCCTTGGGATGTTTCTTAGAAAGGATAGTATCCTTATATCAAGCTTGTCAAATCGAATCAATTAATTTTGTTATAAATTAAGGAAGAAATAATACAATGAATGTAATGAGAAATATCCTAGTGAGGATAACTTTGAACAAGGAACAAAATGAAAAAGGAGGATGCTAAGAGCTAAGGTGACAAAACTATTTTTATGAATAAGTGAAGTAATCAAAACTTGACATTGTAGATAAATACTATGACAAGGGCTATATTGATTCCAAGTATAACTTAATTAGATAAGGATTCCTATGAATTCTTGGATGATACATGGATTGTGTATAAATGGATGTAAATTACCTCAAGAGTGATGCTAATATACAATTTGTAGTGTTATAAATTGTCACCCTTGACAATTACACACTAGGTTTAGCTCTTTTGCATTATGTTGTCATTAGTATTGTCATTAATCTCAACCTATGTCAACCTCTAGCATGGTTATGATGAGAAGGTTTTTGTGGTGTTGATCAGTTTTTGTAGATGTAGCATGGTCACTTGGATTCTAAGTGCTTTGAGAAAATTTGCAAAAAGAGTGTACAAGGTGATGGGGGTGTGTTCTATATTGTGATTTTTATTTCTTCATGCTTGAAGATGTGCTTGTGTGGTTTGGGTATGATGTTCAAAACTGTTAATAGGTGTTATATTGAAACTTTTAGGTCCTAGATTGTGTGGCAATAGAAGATGTGTTTGATAGTGTTTGGCCTACATAGAAGGTTGTTTGGGATAAATAGTATTGCTTCAAATTTCTCTATGTTGAAGTTTATTGTCTTGTGGATTTGGGAACATGCTAGTATCACCTTTATCTATCTTCCCTTAGATAGGTTGGTGTTTAGCTATTTCGCAAGCTTGGATCATGTGGTGTGCCTTAGTGGCAGTTTGAATGGTTGCAAAAGATGATAATGTTCTCAGTTGCATATGTCTATGCCAGTGATTTTGTGTATTTTGTTGGTTTCAAAATATTCTAGGATGTTGAGCAACATTTCTATGTGGTCTATAGGTTTTTTTCAAACCTAGTGAAGTTTGAATGTGGTTGCTTGTTAGTGTTAATGTCAATTTAGCTAACCTAGCATGTTAGCACTGCTTGCAAATGTGTTTCATTGTTTGTGGAAGCATGGTGTATCATGTTGGTGTAGATTTGGGTTCTTGTTAACCCTTTGTGTGGTCCACCTCCACATATTTCCACTACAGAGGTGTTTGGTGTCGACCTATTTGGTAGCTGCACATTTGGGGTGCATATGTTTCATTGAATTTGACTTGGAGAAGGTTATTCATGGTTGCAAAAGATATATATGTGAACCACAAATTTTTGTAGGGGCTTCTCTCTTACACTTCTAGGGTTTTCCACCTAAAAGGAGAAAGGTATCCCTCAAAAACTTGGAGGTTCACTCAAGACTAATGCTAGTATGATCAAAATATGTCTAGATGCAATGGCCTAAATGCAAAGAACTAATAAAAGTAATTACTTATCAATGAAAAACGTAAGAAATGTAAGATGTTTGAAAATGCAATGATGTACGCAAAATGACCTAAGAATGTGAGTAAACAATAATAGAATTAAACAAGACTGGAGAGGTGCACCTAGAAACTGAAGTCTGATGTAGAGAGGCTCTGGAATCCTGTAGAATTGACTGGAAAAGATGACTATGACACTTACACCAAGTTGGGCACTATTTCAGGTAGATTCTACTGAAACAGGTTTCTACCAAATGGGTACTCAGAAATGTCAAAATCACTTTTTAGGCCTAGTAGTGGGACTAATCCACCACACATGGTGACTTAGTCCACCTAGGAATCTTAGAAAATTTAGAACAAGAATCTATAACTTTCAGTCTACACTTCCCTTCCTAACAAGTGTTTAGTTCAGATTCTGCAGAAAATGGGTTGAAAGAGGTCTCCTAGCTTTAATTAGGGATTCGTTGACTTTGATGACTTTGATGAGTAGTTGACCACTTTTTAACACCAAATCTTTGAAAAATATACATACAAGACCTACAAACACACATGCAAAGAGGGGTAAAAGGGTTAAAGGTTAGAATATAGGGGTTTGCCTTGGGGTGGGTGAATAAAGATGGGTAGACAATTTGTGGCCAATTTACTTTTTCATCCCAAAATAGCAAAAATGTGACTACGTTATAGTAAAATGTGCTCATTTTATGGCTTGGTAATGACCGAGCCTAGGATCGGTCATTACCAAGCCATAACACGAGTGCATTATAATGTGCTCGTGTTATGGTTTAAATTTCAAAAAACATGTGCATTTTGAGTTCAAAAAATGTGCATTTTTTGAAATCAAAAAAACATTTCCAAAACACAAGCATGTTATAACGCTTTCACGTTTTGGTCTACATTCAAAAAAAATTCTTCTCTTTTTCTTGTCTCTTTCTTCTTGTTATCCTTTAGGGAAACAATATACATGAAATAAAAATTTAAGTATAAGTTCACATTTACATATGGACATAATTTACTTTCTTATAATTTAAGTTATATTTCATGTATATAGTTCCAGGATGTTTGAGAGTGGTTTCAGATCTCTAGGAGTTATAATGCAAATTGTAGTTTTTGGAAGATCTCAGAAAATTAAGACAATCAAATTTTAGTAATCGACATGTCAAATTTCAATAATCAGCAAGTTGTACATCATCTTCTCTCTCTATCTCACTCCTTTTTCATCTCTTACACTCTAGACCTCTCTCTTACACTCTCTCATTCCCTCTATACTTATATCTAGATCTAACCTCTCTCTCCCCCTCCATCCCTCCCTCCTTTCCTCCTTCCCTCCTTCCCTCTCTAATTTTCTCTATCTCCCCCCTCTCTCTCTTACTTCCTCCCACCCACCTTCCCTCTCTACTTCACTCTATCTAACCTATCCCTCTCCACCTCTCTCTCTCCCTCCCTCCTCTTTGTCTCTCTTCCTTCATCCCAACCACCTTCCCTCTCTACTTCTCTCTATCTAACCTATCCCCCTCTATCTATCATGCTCCCTCCTCTCTCTCTCAATCTCTCCACCTTCCTCCTTCCCTCATCTCTCTCTCATTCTCTTTATCACACTTCTCTCTCCTTCTATCCCTCCCCCTCCTCTCTCTACTTCTCTCTATCTCTCTCCCTCCCTCCTCCCCCCTCTCTATCTCTCCTTCCCTATATACTTCTCTCTACCTCTCTCCATCTCTACCTATCCCTCCCCCATTCCCTCTCACTCTCCCTCCCTCTATCCATCTCTCTTAATCTCCCAACCTTCCTCCTTCCCTTTGTGTTTCTCTCTCACACACTCTCTCCCTCCCCCATCTCTCTCTCTTTGGTTTAGGCTTTACAGTTTAGGATTTAGGGATTAGGGTTTAGTATTTAGGGTTTAGGCTTTATGGTTTATGGCTTAGGCTTTAGGTCCTACCCCCTCTCTCTCCCCATCTCTCTCAAGTCTATCCCTCCCACCCCCTCTCTCTCTTAGGTATATCTCTCACTCCCTCTATCTCTCTCTCTCAGGTATATATCTCATTCCCTCTATCTCTCTCTCTTAGGTCTCTCCTTCCTAGGTCCCCTCTCCCTCTCTCAGGTCTCTCCCTCCCACCCTAATGAGATAACTCTCTCTCTCTCTCCCTCCCTCCCTCCTGCACCCTTACCCTCTTCTCAAGTCTCTCCCTCCCACCCTAACTAGAGAGCACACACTCTCCCTCTATCTCTCTCTAAGGTATCTCCCTCACAACCCCCCCTCTCTCTCTCTCTCTCTCTCTCTCTCTCTCTCTCTCTCTCTCTCTCTCTCTCTCTCTCTCTCTCTCTCTCTCTCCTAGGTCTCTCCATCCCACCCCCTCTCCCTCTCTCAAGTCTCTCCCTCCCACCCTAACTAGATAATCTCTCTCTTCCTCTCAGCCCCTATATCTCAGGTCTCTCTCTTCCACCTCCTCTCCCTCTCTCAAGTCTCTCCATCCAACCCTAACTAGAGAAATCTCTCTCTCAAGTCTCTCCCTCCCACCCTAGCTAGATAACTCTCTCTCTCTCTCCCTCCTATCTCCCCCTCTGCCTCTCCCTCTCTCTCCCTCTCCCTCTCTCCCTCTCTCCCAGGTCTATCCCTTCCACCCCCTCCCTCTCTCTTAATTATATCCCTCCTAACCCCTCCCCTTCTCTCAAGTCTCTCCCTCCCTCTCTCTTCCCACCCCGTCTCCCTCTCGGTTTCTCCTCCCCATCCTAGCTAGAGAACTCTCTCTCTCTCTCTCTCTCTCTCTCTCTCTCTCTCTCTCTCTCTCTCTCTCTCTCTCTCTCTCTCTCTCTCTCTCTCTCTCTCTCTCTCTCTCTCTCTCTCTCTCTCTCTCTCTCTCTCTCTCTCTCTCTCTCGGTCTCTCCTTCACCTAACTAGAGACTCTCTCTGTAATGTTTGTGTCTAAGGTCTCCCTCACCCCCATCTCAGGTAGTGTGTGTGGGGTTGTGTGTGTGGTAGTAGCGTGTGTATCCTTAGCCCTTAAACCCTTAAATCCTCTACCCTCTACCTTTATCTCTCTCCCCTCCTCTCTCTCTCAAATTATCTCCTTCCTACCCCTCTCCTCTCTCAGCTCTCTCTCTCTTACTCACTCACTCCTATCTGTCTCCCCTCTATCCTTAACCCTTTACCCTCTACCCTCTACCCTCTATCTCTCTCCCACTCCCTCCTAACCCCCTCTCCCTCTCTCAAGTCTCTCTCTCTCTCATTCACTCCTTCTATCTCTCTCCCCTCTACCCTTAACCTTCTACCCTCTACCCTTAACCATTAAACCCTCTACCCTAGCTTTCTAATTCGATGAAATTGGGAATGTACTGGAAGACCCTATTTCTTGGACCGATTTTTTCAAGCAAGCAAGTTAGCTTGCCAATTTCACTGAATTTCCAAGCTAGTGGGCCCAGTGGCTTTCCAATTCGGTGAAATTGGCAATGTAATGGCCTATTTGAAAAAATGGGTCAAAGAAATGAGGTCTCTTGGTGATTTATAGCACTAGGAAACCCCATTTCTTGATCCCATTTTTTCAAACAAGGTAAGTTAGGTTGTCAATTTCACCAAATTGGAAAATTAATGGACCCACTGGCTTTCCAATTCGATGAAATTGGCAATGTAGTGGCCTATTTGAAAAAATGGGTCCAAGAAATGGGGTCTCCTAGTGATGTAAATCACTGGGAGACCCCATTTCTTGGACCCATTTTTTCAAATAAATCACTGGGAGACCCCATTTCTTGGACCCATTTTTTCAAATAGGCCAAGTGATGGAGAGGTAGTGGGAAGAAGATAGAGAGAGATAGAGGGAGGGAGCGAGAGAGAGTGGTAGGGATTGATTGAGCAAGAGGTACATAGAAAGAGGGAGAGGTTAGATAGACACAATTAGAGAGGGTAGGAGAGTGGGAGGGAGAGAGAGGTGAGATGTATAGATAGAGAGAAAGGGATAGGGTTTGAGGGTATAGGGTTGAGGGATTAGGGTTGAGGACCTATAGGGTTGATGATTTAGGGTATTGGGTTGAGGTATTAGGGTTGAGGTTAGAGGGTATTGGGTCTCTACCCTCAACCCTAATCCATCAACCATTAAACCCTTAAACCCAAGAAAACTCTCTACCCCAATCCCTAAACCCTAAGAGGGAGTGGGAGAGAGAGGGAGTGATGAAGAGGTAGTGGAAGGGAGATAGAGAGAGATAGAGAGAGGGAGCGAGAGAGAGTGGTAGGGATTGATTGAGCAAGAGGTACGTAGAAAGAGGGAGAGGGTAGATAGAGACAATTAGAGAGGGTAGGAGAGGAAGGGAGAGAGAAAGAGAGTGAGGGAGGAGTGAGAGAGAGTGAGAGCTAGAGGTAGAGGTAGGGAGAGGAGAGATAGAGAGTAGATAGGAGAAAAGGTAGGGAGGGAGACATCTATTGTGTGTGTGTGAGAGAGAGAGAGAGAAGGCTAGGGGAGATCAAGATAATTAGAGAGGGACGGAGAGGTAGAGAGAGAGTAGAGAGGGAATGAGGGAGGGAGGGAGAGAAGCAAGATAGAGAGGTGTAGAGAGATTGTTAGGCAGTGATGGATGGAGAGGTAGGTAGAAAGGGATTAGAGAGATAGAGAGTATAGAGGGAAGGAGAGGGAGAGGTATGGATGGAGAGAGTTGGAGGTGAGATAGAGAGTAATAGAGAGAGAGAGTGGTAGGTTGTGATGGATGGAGGGCTAGGTAGACAGGGAGAGGGGATATATAGATAAGTAGAGAGGGAGGGAGAGAAGGAGGGAGATGTAGTGAGGGAGAGAGAGGTGAGATAGAGAGAAATAGAGAGTGGTGGAAGGAGAGGTAGGTAGAGGGAGAGAGGATATAAAGAAGAGAGGGAAGGAGAGGTAGAGATGGAATGAGGGTGAGAGGGAGAGGTATGGAGGGAGAGAAAGGTGAGATAGAGAGGTGTAGAGAGAGACTGGTAAGGTTTGATGGATGCAGAGGTAGGTAGAGAGAGGTATTGGGAGACAGAGTAGATAGGGAAGAATAGATGGAGAGAGAAGTATGGAGGGAGAGAGAGAGAGAGGGAGGTGAGGTAGAGAGAAATAGAGAGTGGTAGGGAGTGATGGAGGGAGAGGTAGGTATAGAGAGAGAGAAGGATGTAGGGAGGGAGGGAGATAGAGATAAGTAGAGAGGGAAGGAGGGAGGGAGGGAGGGAGACTTGTGAGATAGAGAGAATTAGAGGGAAAAGGAGAGAGAGAGAGAGAGAGAGAGATGGAGATAGTGAGAGATAGATCTAGAGTGTAAGGGATAAAAAATGAGTGAGATAGAGAGAGAAATAATACAACTTACTAATTACTAAAATTTGACCTCCTGATTACTAAAATTTGACAAAGTCTAAAATTTATGAGATCTTCCAAAAACTAGAATTTGTGTTATAACTCCTAGAGATCTGAAACAACTCTCAAACATCCTAAAACTATATACATGAACTATAACTTAAACTATAAGAAAGTAAATGTCCATATGTAAATGTCAACTTACTTAAATGTTTATTTCATGTATATAGTTTCCCTCAAAGATAACGAGAAGAAAGAAAAATAAATTCAAAGTAGATCAAAATGCGAGCGCATTATAATGCACTCATGTTTTGTAAATGTATTCACAAAACACAAAAGCCATGTCAAAACTAAGATATAATGTGCTCGTATTATAATGCGTGTGTGTTATATCTTTCTTTGGGAATCCCCAAGCCTTGAGATTGGTATTTTCCTTAGAATACCAACCCAAAATCTTGGAGGGCATTGCCAATGACCATAGACGTGTTTTTTCAAATTCTACAATATTTCACATAATCGGGTTTATGCTCAATGTCAAGATTGCTCATGGTTCAATATTGAACAAATCGAACATCTGGGTAATGTTAGGTTCTCTCTTAGCTATCCAACAATGTAATTTTTTTCACTTTCTGACAATGTTAAGCCTTTCATCCATAATTTCTTTTGTTTGTGTGTCTTTTTTGGCAAAAAGCAATGTTTGGTGTTTTTTTCGTTATAAATTAACCCTTCATCAAAATTTCAAATAAATTACATTTTTAGAAACTAGACTCCATTCTACAAATTTAAAAAAAAAATCAATTAGTTTCTAAAATTTGTAGGGGTACCATGGCAAAAAATTTGTTTTTTCAGGAACTATCCACTTAGAAAATTAGTAAAAAATGTTAGAAAACCAAGATCACCTGCATGCAAGATGGATACCTATCACATGCAAAAGATATGAAGAACCAAAAAGATGTTCTTTGAACCTCAAAGTGTAAAATGCATTAAGAGAATTGGTTATTACAAAGTGATCAATCCTTATGAAGGAGATCAAGAAACTCTAAAATGGAAACCCTAAATGAAACCCTAGTGTGCACACTTAATAATTAATAATTAATTAATTATTAATGTGCCTAAGTTTAGCTTAAGTAATAAAGAGGAATAAGTGACTTAATTAATTAATCAATGTGATGTAATTAATTAAGCATAATAACTTATTACTCTAACACCCCCCCTTAAGATGAACTTAGGAAGAAGCTAAAACACTAGAATAAGATGCATGAAAGCAAAGATGGGTCCCGGCAACTAGGCCTGATCAGGTACCCATTTACAAATGCAATATGAGGTAAAGAAGGAAAAACCCAGTGGGAAAAAACCCCCCTACAATGTGATAACATGCTGCAAAGAAGCACTGGAAGAACTTTGTAGAGTAACACTAGAACAACAATCTGACAAGCAAGGAAAGATATCTCTGTCTACAACTGAAACCAAACCGGAATCAAAATAATGTGACAGCAGACCCAATGCCACGGAACACTCGAAAACTCCAAACGGGAACAACCCTAGAATCTATGAAGCAGCAAGCAATTATTGAATGATGTATTACTGAAAACAAAGTGCAAAGATGCAAGATGCACTCTCCCAACTGCCAAAACATCCAAGTAATCACCAAACAACCCATCGGGCCAAATCTGGACTAACTGATAAACCTATAATAGATATAGAAAAAGTGCATGGACAGCAACATAGAGCTCCTTAATACCTTTCCAATGTCGCAAATGAGGCAAAATTCGGACATCTTGGCAAAAAGTTATGATCTTGGAAGTCCAAAAACAACATCTGACTTCAAACAGAAATAAATGTAGGAAAATACTAAAATACTATAAAATAAACTACACCAAATGAAAGTACTCAGAACCAGCTTTCCGGTGATATCTCGTTTGCCCGATTTCGATACCATATGCCCAAGTTATGGCCAAAAGAAAAAAATTGCTCTTTTAGAAAAAACTAAGGTTAGGAGGGGCAAAGAGGGTCGTACGACCGCTGACGTCATGCTGACGTCACCCGTTCACGATTATAAATTTGATGGCCGTCTGGCCATCACCGCAAAAAATCGGCCCCCCTACAAAATGAAAAAAATTTGGGCCCCTAGTCCTATGGGCGACCAGGGGCTGGCGGGCTAGTGCTGTGGGCTGATCACCTGGTCCTCCATAGGACCTGCGCTAGGGGCTGACAGTGGCCGGGGGCTGGGCGCATAGCGCCTGGTCCCCCATGTGACTGTCACCTCTACGCAGGTGGCCCTCAGGGGCTGAGTGAAGGCTCTGGGCAGCGGTGGGGGCTGCTTGAGGGTGGCGCAGCCAGGCAGAGTGGCCCTCCGGTAGCCGCTCGGTGGCCGATGGGTGGCATTGCCCATTTACACTGGCAGCGCAGATTTTCTGTAAAAAATAAAAAAAAATTGATTTTTTTTAAAAAAATTTTTAAATCCACGCCTCGATCTGCGTGTTGGGAGGTCGTACGGCCTCCCAGACAAAAAAAATTTGCCTCCTAGATCAACTTGCACCAAATTGGATGATTTGATAGGCATTTCTAGGGTTTTGGGACGCTGCGAACGCGATGGCAATGTTCGTTTGAGCCCATTGTGTCCCAAAAAAATGGCTACCCCCAGATCTTGCAGAAAAGATGCCTATGGAAACCCTTGCACTTGAAACTCACAGAGAGGCCATATCTTCAGATCACGAACAAGCAGCTGTAGGTCTAGAGCTCTGATACCATGTTAGAAAACCAAGATCACCTGCATGCAAGATGGATACCTGTCACATGCAAAAGATATGAAGAACCAAAAAGATGTTCTTTGAACCTCAAAGTGTAAAATGCATTAAGAGAATCGATTATTACAAAGTGATCAATCCTTATGAAGGAGATCAAGAAACCCTAAAAGGGAAACCCTAAATGAAACCCTAGTGTGCACACTTAATAATTAATAATTAATTAATTATTAATGTGCCTAAGTTTAGCTTAAGTAATAAAGAGGAATAAGTGACTTAATTAATTAATCAATGTGATGTAATTAATTACGCATAATAACTTATTACTCTAACAAAAAATCAAATATTCATTAAATAATTATCAGAAAAATCATGCATCAATTACATACTATTAGCTAACTTCTGACCTTAGTGATTTTAAAAATAAAAATAAAAAATCACCATGCTAGGGTCATACAAGAGTTGCTATGTTATGTTTTTCTAGCAAAAACAATACCAATTTGTGTATGTCCCTCTTTTGAACCCCTTAATCTCAACTATTTTCAAAATAAATTAGTAGTTTAGAAAGTAGAGTTAGAGCACTTTGATCCTTATTTTTGTTCCATTTCAAAATTTTGAGTGTAACTATCCTCAATTTCACATCCAAGGTTAGTATGTCCTTATTTGAGAAAAAAAAGTGGCCACTTAAGCCCCCTTTTTGGGAACCATGTTTGTGAACTTACCCCTTGGGAAAACCCCAATTTGGTAATCAAACCCTATAAAATGAAATGAAATAAAGAGAGAATGATGAATGAATAACATGCAATGTTACAAACTCACCAAACCCTTGATGTAGAAATCTGAAGATATGCAACAAGATGCTCTAATGGATGCTTGAAAGTGCCTAGAGTGCTTGAGAATGATTAATTAAATGGATAAATTGCTTGAGTGAATGAATTGGGGATTATAAGATGCAAAATGAGGAGAAAACCCTTTATTTATACTTGATTTTCCAATATTTCTTGAAAATAACACATCACAGGCTGACCTCAAGGTTAAGAGAATAAAATCCCACCAGAAAATTAAAATTATTTTGTTTTTTGTGCCCAGTGGGACTAAGTCGCCCCAAGTGGTGACTTGGTCCCACCAGGGAAATTTTACTGGGTATCAGGGATTGAAGTGTATTTAATGATGTTTAACGGGAATATTCTAAAAAAATACACTTAAGTATGGCCAGAAAGTGCATTAAGGGGTCATTTAAACATAAGAAAGGGGTGAATTAGTGATGACAAGTCTAGAAAAGTGTGACAATTTGTTACAACTCTTTATAACACTTTGAAATAAGACTTGGTAAGTGATAAAAAGGGGTTATTTAAGTAAATTATAAAAAAAGGTCCTAGAAAAGTGTGAAAGTGGGTTACAACACTTTTACAAGACATCCTAGAATTTTTAATGATTCTCAAGGGTCCAAAACCTAATCTAAATGTGTTGACCACATTACAATATTAAATTTAGGAAAAATCAAGCCAAAGTCTATGAGAGAGACTCAAGTGAGCGTAAAAATGTCCAACTATACATTTTTTAGCGACACATTAAGCCCCCACTTTAGTGAGAGGATGAACTTGCTTCAAACTCACACTAAAGTAGCCCAATATACACATCGAGAGGGATCTGAATGATGTTGGTGAGATGAGACAACAATAATCAAGAGCGATGATCAAGCCTCCATGATCAAGATCCCATGGAAAACCAATCATAAAAACAAAGGAACACACATGAAAATGATGAAAAAGAATGAAAGAGAGAAATTGAAAGAAAAGAAAGTTGAATCAAGCTTCGATCATTTTTCCAGCCCGTTGTGGATCAGATCTAGGTTGTTTGTCCAGAAAAATAAATGTATACTCAATATAAGGCGACGGAACTCATGGTTGTCTATTGGGTGAGAAGGCCTAAAAGGTGAGAAACATACACTCATGGATAGTATGCACTCACACATACGTAGGTGGCTATGGGGAAAAGTCATGCCTTAGAACGAGCTTCCTATGCAACCATACCAAATTTATACCTCTTGATAACTTTAATAAGGTACCACAAAAGAAAATGACATTTTGAGCTTCACGAGACAAGAAAAGCTCCATATGTTTGGATCTCATTAAAAAATGTGATGGCACGACAAGCATGCAAGTTGTGTTATGCAAGGTGGCCATATAACAAATGAAAAATGCAACATGCAAAATATGTTCAAAGGAGTCTTCTTTAGTTCATGCTAGGTCTTTAACTTAGGAAACATTGTGTCTAATATCTCCAAGAGAGGACCAATCAAAGAATAGAAAATTCCCAACTTAGGGGATGCAGTGCGTCACATCAAGCCACTAAGAGGAGTGTAATATGCTAAGATAGATCATGTTCATGAAGGAAATCACACCCAATTTCATTCACAAAGTGATAAAACGCATTGTATGAAGTAACAAGGCTACACTAAGAACCAAGAAAAAGGAAAAAATGAAAAATAATAATTCCAATGTATGGCCCCACTTTAAAGGAATTGCTACACATCGTACTATGAGAAATTACTTTAAAGTAGAAAATGAAAAATGCAAAAAGAAAGAAGACATGAGGCCAACTTGGAAAGCCACTATGCCAAGTCATACGTTTCTGAGTAAGACTACATCATGTGAAGGAAAGGAAAAGGAAAATTAAGGAGTTACCCCTAAAATCAAAACACCAAACACATAAGGGATCTATGGATTTGGGGTCAGTATGTTCTTTGTTGCAATGTTTTGTGTAGAGAGCTCGGAATTGTCATCATTCCCCAAATACATAGAATTGGAAGAATGACACAAAGAGAGCAAAAAGAAAAGAAAAAGAAATATCTATTTGGGTCAACATGGAAGAGACATAGAATTTCTCAACACTTTGCATCATCCCCAAAAGGAAAACACAAGCAAAAATAAAACAAGAAGGTGAAAGGAAAAGGAAAAAGCTTTTGGGTCAACATGAAGTAGACATTGCGGTATCAATGCCTTGTGTCATCCCCAAAAGGAAAACAAAAAACAAAAGTGAAAATGAAAATAGAAAGACCTTTTGGGTCAACATGGAAGAGACATAGGGCATCTCAACACTTTGTGCCATCCCTAAAAGGAAAGCACAAGAAAAATACAAAGGCATAAGTGGTGTATGACATATAGAAGAATGAGGGTGAAAATAGAAGAATGCCACAAAGAGAGGAAAATATCAAACACCATGTCACAAGGGAGCACAATACACACATACAAACACACAAAAGAAAGAGGAAATGAAAAGGAATAATAAGGAAAATGCAAGTCAACTGTCGAGCAAGTCATCTACCCCCCATTCATGTTCATGATATGTCGAGGATGGGAAACTAGCCAAAGGGACAAGTGCAAGTGTTTAACTAGGGGAAGTATCAAGTTCTACACTTGTTGTAGGAGATTTTTCATTTAAGCTCATGGAAGAGGAAAATAACATATTTAGATCATTATGCATCTCTTTGTCTATTTTAGTGATCTCATCATCATCATCATCATCATCATCATCATCATCCAGATTAATCACAATAAGAGGATGAATGATGATGTCCAATGAATTGTGTATCACGAGTTGTGGTTGTTGTATTGGATCATTTTGTTGTGATTGGGAGGAGGGTTGTCACGCATTACTTCAATCAAGTGCGGATTTTTATTTTATTTGTTTTCTTCATTTTGTAACTTGCGAGCAAGGGCACGATGTCTATGTCTACACTCCCTAAATCCTATATTTCTTTTGGTTTTATTTTCAAGTTGTGCTTGTGAAGGAATGGGTTGGTCAACTAGTGGTTGTTTTTCATCCCTAAGGGGAGGAACAAAAGAAACCATGGAAGGTTGTTCATCCACTTTCTCCTTTGCTTTATAAAATTTTTTATACGAGGAGGTAATATGGGGTTGTTATCATTATCGTGTGGTCGTTTAGATGATGTGGGGGAAGTTTCAGGTGTTGGTTGAGGTTGAGGGTTGGTTTTTCTTCAGGTTGAAGGATTGTTTCATCTAGAATAGGAGTGTTGGAAGTGGACAGGGATATGTTGCGGAGAAATAATTCAGCAACTTTCTTTGCTTTAAACTTTTGGTAAGAAATTAAAAAGAAGTCTTTACAAGGTGTGATAGGTTTCATAGGCTCAGGAAAAAAGGCTTCTAAGGAGAAGTTTCCTTTAGAAGAAAAAGGGTTAAAGCCACTATGGTGAACAGTGAATATGTCATTATCAAGTGAAAACTTTAAACAATTTTGTGTATGACTAAAGGGACAACTTTCATTGAGCGAAGCCATGGATGGCCTGGTTGCAAACGAAACTATTCCAACTACAGGATGATGGAAAATGTAACATCCACTATTTTAGGTCCTATCTGTAGTGGAAGGACGATCAATCCAATCGTAGGGCAGGAAAAACCATTGTTTTTTTTTATCCATGCTCTCGGTTTGTCATTATCATCTTGATAAAGATCATGTATTACCAAAAATTCCTCGGTGATCACATTCTCTCCATAGGTGGGATCTATGAGTATCCTATTAGTGGGCTTATCATAAATATGGTTGACTATGTAAAGAGGACCATCAGGAAGATTCAGAAGGATTTCCTTAGAAGAGAAAATAATATCAAGGTATTTCTTAGGTTGGCCCTTACGAGGGATAATGTCTATCGTGCCTACCATTTCATCCATAGGATTAATAGTAGTGGTATGTGGAATAGGATTAGGATGCTCAATAGCTATATGAACATTCATCACATCATTGTTTTGAGTTTCACTAGCTTTGACAAATGACACATTATGTTTGGGTATTGGATCGGTAAAAAATTGTAAATTTTGATTGGGCGGGGCAACAGACTTATTGCCTTGAACATTAACAATTGAAATGGATAGATGACTCGAATCAATGAGTTCTTGCACAAGGTGTTTAAGATGCTTACAATTTTCCATGTCATGTCCATTTTATCTATGATAATGACAATAAGCATTAGGTTTAAAGGTTGGAGGTAAAGGCTTAGTAGGATCGAGTGGTTTAATAGTAGGTAAAGTAATCATCTGTTGCTGCAAAAGTTGGGACATTGTGTTATGAAGAGTGTTTGGTAAAGGTGTAAACTGTCATTTTGGATCTCCATAACTATAAGGTATCACAGCTTTAATAGCTGCTACTTGGTTTTTGATGGGTTGAGTTGGTTGTTGAGGGGGATTGAACTATAAAAATCCTTCATTTTGTTTTCTAAAGGGTTGTGAATTGTTTGAAGTGTCATGTTCAAATTTTTTAGCTCAGTTAGAAGTGGACTTTGCATTGCAGCTACTATCTAAATTGTGCTAGTCGCAAAGGCCAGTGCACAAGTGCATAAAGGAGGGAAATTTCATCATTGTGAGTTTATCCTGAAGTTGAGTTTGCAAGCTTTCAATACACATGTTTTGAAGATGTGGATCAGGAATCTTGACATTGATTTGAGAGTAAAGTGATTGATATCGTGAGATAAAATCAGTTATCTTTTCTTCTTCATGTTGTTTGCATCTCATCAAATCGGCTAAGGTCTTCTTTGGAGTCATATGTACTTGAAAATGATTTATAAATACATCAACTAGTTCATTGAATGAAAAAATTGAATTTTTTGGTAAGGATGAAAACCACTCTAAGGCAATGTCTTTTAAAGTCCTCAAAAATAGTTTGGCTAATAGTTTATTGTCAAGGACAAAGTAACTACATAAGGTTATGTAAGCATTAACATGATTAGAAGGATCTCCCTTCCCACCATATTTCTCAAATCTCAGCATCTCTATTCCTTGTGGCATCGATGTTTGTAGTATTTCTAAAGATAGAAGGCTGCTACGAACATAATAGGTGGGTGGTCCATTCTAGTTTTGGTTTATGGTGTATATTTGTTTTTGCATGGAGGAGATGGTTTGGAAAAGGTGTAAGTGGTATGAGGTGGAAGGTAAATTGGTGATGGAGTGTATGTAGTGGTAGGGCAAGTGAATGGAATGCTTATAGATTGTATGGTGGAAGAGGAGAGAACATGCAATGCCACATAAGAATTAGGAATGCTAGAAGGAATAGTCGAGGAAGGAATCACATTACTAACCTATTGCATTATGGTAGTGACTTGAGTGGTATAGGTAGGTATGGATGCTACTATTGGAGGAGGAGTGGTAGGTCCTCCTTAACTAACCACAGTGTTTGTTGATTGAGATGTACTATTGGTGGAAGGAGCATGTTTGTGGTATATCTCAGCAATTTTTTTCATAGCATTTAGGCCTTCATCACTTTCAATCAGGTGATGGATGTTTTCTATAGTAGGAATTGCAGTGGTTTAAATGTTTTCAAGACACAAGTTATGTTAAAGATGTGTTAAGTCCTCATGAATGTTAATGACTTTGTCTTACAGAATGTGATCAATTTGTGTGTCGACTTGCATGTTATTGGAAGGAAAAGCTATGTTAAAGGTAGGGTTCATGCCTAGTGTACTAGTTGCAATACTAGGAGTGGAAGCATTAGACAATCCAAGATCCACAACGAGTGTATTATCATTGGATAACATGAGTCTTGAGCTTCTTCTCACTAAGGTATTAGCAATAGGACACCAAACACTCATGCAAAGGTTTTGAAATAAGGGTTAACTGAAATGCAATGAAACTAAGAGAAATAAAATGCTAATAGCTAAAATTTTAGAAATTGTAATAGCAATGCAATAAGAAAAAATAGAAACATAGCAAATGCTCAGAAAATGCCAGAAAGTACAATGCAAAATGTGCAGGAGGACTAAGTCATCCAATGTGGTGAATTAGTCCCAATAATGATTTTTTTGAGATTTTTCATAATTTTTAAATGAAATTTGATGTTTTTTAGATTTTCAGATCCAGCTATAGTATGAAAATGCATAATTTTGTTGTTTTCCAATGAAATATAATGCAAAAATGCAAGCTATATGAGCTTTTCACTAATGCAATTTTTAAAACCCTAGGATGCAAATTAAATAATGCAACACCTCATGAAATATTGATGCAAGTTAAACCTAGGATGCAAATGCAATTGAAATCAAAAGTAAAATATTCAAAAGTTGGGTTCACCAAAATGAACCACAATTTTTTGTAGGGGCTTCTCTCTTACGCTTCTAGGGTTTTCCACCTAAAAGGAGAAAGGTACCCCACAAAAAACTTGGAGGTTCACTCAAGAATAATGCTAGTATGGTCAAAATATGTCTAGATGCAATGACCTAAATGCAAAGAACTGATAAAAGTAATGACTTATCAGTGAAAAACCTAAGAAATGTAAGATGTTTGAAAACAAAGTGATGTATGAAAAATGACCTAAGAATGCGAGTAAACAATAATAGAGTTAAACAAGACTGGAGAGGTGCTCCTAGAAAATGAAGTCTGATGTAGAGAGGATCTGGAATCTTGCAGAATTGATTGGAAAAGTTGACTAGGACACTTACGCCAAGCTGGGTGACTTAGTCCTATTTCAGGGAGATTCTACCAGAATAATTTTTTGCCAAATGGGTACTTAGAAATGTCAAAATCACTTTTTAGGCCAGGAAGTGGAACTAATCCACCATGGATGGCGACTTAGTCCACCTAGGAATTTTGAAAAATTTGGAACAAGAATCTGTAACTTTTGGTTTGCACTTCCCTTCTTGATAGGTCTCTAATTTAGATTCTATAGAAAACAGGTTGAAAGAGGTCTCCAAGCTTCAATTAGGGCTTTGTTGACTTTGATGACTTTGATGAGTAGTTGACCACTTTTTAACACCAAACTCTTTGACAAATCTGCATGCAAGACCTACAAACACACATGCAAAGAGGGGGAAAAGGGTTAAGGGTTGGAGTATAGGGGTTTTCCTTGGTCAAACCCCAATTTGGTAATCAAACCCTATAAAATGAAATGAAATAAAGAGGGAATGATGAATGAATTGTTATCTCCTAAATTTGCACCCTGTTGAATCTAAAATTCAACAATCTAGTGAAAACGTGGGAATGATCCCAAGGTGTGGGTACCTCAAATGAGGCCAAACCTCTAGAGAAGGTCGGCTTCCTAGCTAGTTATCACCTAAATTACTTCACTATTCTATTGATTGACAAGAAAAAGGGAAGAGATATGCATAACTGAGAAAGTGAAAATGAACAAAAAGACTAAAGAGGTGCTACACCAAATTGAACTTGGACATAAACTCAAATAATCAACACTTGCTTAAAATGACTGAAAATAAACTTGCACAACTTATTCTTGTATGTCTTTGCATAAGTACTTCATAACAAGGTCCTGATGCTTAGACTTCTAGAAGGAAGGTGACTTCATAGCTATAAGCCATTCACAAAAACTTGACACAAATTATGACCTGCATAAACAAACTCTTGCATAAAGGTGTTGAACATGACACAAAGCTATAAGGTGTGGATGCCTTTTCTACATTTTTCTCAAAAAAAAAAAACATTAGTATTGTTAGTTAAATTAAGAAAATCAAATAAAGCATCCCTATGGAATACTTAATCATGCTAAAATATGCAAACAATATAAATAAAACAAAAACAACTAAATGAAAGCACATGAAAACATGATCAAACCCTATCCCATAGTGGATTGGTGCTACTTTGATGTGGAAAGTAGCCCTTTCCAAATCTTTTATAAGCTCTTGGATGATGAATGAAATGTGTGCCCTAAAGATGCTATGAGTTATGGATTCAAAATGCACAAGATTGTCTCCCTTAAATCAATAGAGAAGGGCTCTATTTATAAGGAAGAAAGATGGAAGAATGGAGAATAGGATGAATGTGGAACTAAGGATCAACCAATAGCAAGATGCCACTTGTCAACATGTGAATGGAGAGAGGTGGAGCACATTTTAATGAATGTGCACATAAATGCTATTAGGTGGAATTTGAATTTGAAGAAGTGACATGTTGGAGGAGATGAAAGATGAATTAAATGCCACTTGGCTCAAGAAAAGGACATGTAAAAAGGATTTTAATGCCATGCTGGAGGGCAAGACCTTTTGGGAGGGAGATTTCAAAATGAGGGAATATTCCGACTTTGATGCCTTTTTGAATGAAAATAGGAGATTTAATAAATCAATAAATTGATTTACTTGAACAAGTTGCAAACTCTAGAGGATTTGAGGGATTAGAGTTAGGATTAATCAGGATTAGATTGATTTTAATGGAAATTAGCTGATTTGACATTTTGACTTAGAATTTAGATTTATTTAAATCAAAATGAGAGGAAAATGAATATTAGTGATTTAGTTAAATAAATTTGATCTATTTAATTAAATGAAGAACTTTAGAAGTTAATTAAATAAAATTGATGTATTTAACTAAAGAGGTGACTTTAGGATTGATTGATGACTTAATTAAATAAAATTGATTTATTTAATTAAAGAGGAGAATTAGGATTTAATTAAACAAAGATTGATTTATTCAATTAAAAGGGGAAATATGATTTAATTAAATAAAGATTGATTTATTTAATTAAAAGAGGAAATATTATGATTTAATCAAATAAAGTTAATTTGTTTAATCAAAACAGGAGAATTGGGATTTAATTAAATAAAGATTGATTTATTTAATTAAAAGAGGAATTTGATGAATTTAATCAAATAAGGATTATTTAATTAAATAATTAGTAAAAAGGATGATTAAAGAAGAACTGGTGTTAGTAAGTCAGAATCGAGTATGCATTTATCAATCAGGATAAGTTTTGTGTCTACATTTTGCCCCTCTTTGAAGCAATGTACCTGCTACATTGGTTCAAAGAATAAACTTGCCGAGATCAAAATTCAAAAAAATTATTATTTTTTCGGATGCCCCAATGGAAAGAAGTATACTCATACATTTCCCCCTCGAGAGATCGGGCGAAAAATTTGATTTGAGGGTCGATCTCACGACAAACAGGTTCAAGATGGACGTATGGAAGGTTATGATGATGATGCTTATAATAACAAATCTATATTATCCTAAACAACTTAAATGATAATGCAATGCATGTGAGATGGATGATATGATATTCTATGATTATGAGATGTATGTATGCTAATGGTTTGTGGATGCATGATGGATGCATTAGTGATGTTTTTAATTAATTGTCATGATACCATGTAGGCACGATGAGAAGAAAGAAGAAATGAGACATAGACAAGAGGATCCAACAAGTCCACGATCCACAAGACTTTATTAGAGATGATGATTTTGTTATTAGGAATTGGTATTTTAAAAGGGATACTTACCTTATGTTTGATAACACATGTAGGCATGATGCATCAAGGTATAAAGAACCGGGATAACGTTGCACCTAGTGTGATGGACTTTGACTCAACAATCAGATAGGAGTACTATTGTTCACACCTAGCATATGGAACCTCATTCAAAATGTAGTTCAAATATTTCAAACATCTCAGACCAAAATATAGATAGGAAATCCTTCCTATGTGGTCAACAATATACCTAAAACATCCTCCCTACAAACCGAACAAAGCACGCATGAGCAAGGTTATATTACAAGAATATCCAACAAGCACAACAGCCAAAAGATAATGATCAAATTTCCCCATTCCTTTCTCTCTAAATCCCTTCATTTCGAACATCATCGAGAGTTCATCGAAATGAGCGCAATAAGATAAATCAACAAGAAAAAGATCAAGTAAACAAACAAGCTAATGTTATCCATACCGCTAGCCAAGACTAAACTACGGTAATGCCTGATGTTGATGTCCATTGTAGGAAGGATGCATCTAGGAAATTATTTTATCATATGACTTGGGATTGACTGGATGATGGGATATTAATACCAAGAGTTGACCAACTTGTTTACTTACTAACCTAGACTTGAGACCTCGATGTTTTGAGTTTTCACTTTTGAACCCGCTAGACTTGTTTCCTATTGTTTCACCAAAGGTTGAGGGTGATGATGATTTATTATGAGTGAATATTTATTTCGGGTGATCATGAAGTCGGATGGATGGATTTTTTCAAATATTTGGATGTTTTTGAGGTTTTTGAAATGTTTTGAGGTTGTTTTTGGTCTTTTCAAGATGTTTTGCAAATGTTTTGATTTTCAAATTTTCCAATGTTTTTGTGTTTTTTTAGATTTTATGAATGTTTTTGGATTTTGAGTTTTTTCAATGTTTTTTGTGTTTTTTGAATGTTTTTGTGTTTTTCACCCGATTTTGACATTTTGGATATGGACATGTGTGACGATATCAATGCTCTGTTTGGGATTTTGTTGAAAACCAAGCTAGGGTTGATTGATTAGAGTCATGGATTGATGATGATAACATTGTTGAGGATACACAAAAATTCAAGGATAGTGTTAAGAAACACAAGGATTAGGATGGATATCCCAAGATAATGAGGGATTGATTAGATTCAATTGATTAGGATTGATGATGATAACATTGTTGAGGATACACAACAATGCAAGGATACTGTTAAGCAACATGAGGACTGAGATGATGATGGATTGATTGGATTTGATTGATCAGGATGTGTGAAGCTTTAGTTTGGAACAAAATATATTTGAATGATTTGATGTGACATTGAAGCATACATTAGATGCGACCAATATTGATTGTTTGGATCAATGTTCGATTAAAGATAAAACTTGATAAGGAACATCTTCTCATCAAAATATGCCATGGGCTAGTGATTTAGATTTTGGCTCACAAATGCTTGACCAATTTTATTTTACATTTTCCAATGTTTAGATCACCACATAAGCTAGAAGATATAGATCAATATATATTCCTGAAGCAAGATGTAAATACCTGCCCCAGTGTTTAGCAATGTATGGAATGCCATGGGTGGATGCTTGGATAGATGTACGGATGGAGCGATATGAATTATCTTGTGACAAGATAAGGTGTTTGAACAAAGGATGCTCATTCGGATAATGCTTCATGGCTCAGATAATGTTGGGTAGGATAGGATCAATGAAAATGACCTATGTCAAGATGTTTACCATAAGAAAGTGTAAAGTGTACATCAAAGTTTTTCAAGATCAAGATAACTTGGACTATGGATGTAGATGGACGAAAATGGATTGGATAAATGGTTCATGGATGAATGGACTCATTATCGATAAGATCGATGGAATGTTGGATTTGTTATGGATGGGATGAGATGCTTCCACCTAAACTAGCACACATAGATGTTCAATTCTACACATGACACCTATTTTCCAGGTTTTCATCTTGGTACCTATCCAAAGGGCCACCATAGTGGTTTTCACTGGAGGATGATTTTTTTCTTTACTATTTTCAAGATTTTTTTTTTATTTTTTTGGATTTTCATATTTTTTATTTATTTATTTTATTTCTTTGTGAAATATTTTTAAGCTCATGCTAAATCACCTGGTGGTGTTGATGTAGATGCTTCTATCATAATGTTCCATCGATATCCTACCTAAAGAAGTTGTTTTTCCAAGATACGTGCACTTGAATACAACTTTTGAGATTCTTGATTTACTTTGTTGATACCAAAGTTAAATTTTTCTTTATGTGCACATCACAATAGAATGCCTTTTGAATCCTTATGATAAAGGGTGGATGCCAATACATGATGTTGGTGTTCCAAATATCAACAAAGCAATTGAATCCTAAAGACTTATCCAATGTCTTATGCATAGACTCAAAGGTTGATTTGGCCAACTGACAAGATTCAGTCAAAGACTGAGATCTCCTACACTTCTAGCTCTGTAGGACCAAGGCAGGTCAACCTATACAATGCCCAAAACTTAATTCAACCATACACAAACATTGCTTTTAATAGCAGATATACCTCAAATCTGGCTACATTCTTGGTATATCAACACTCACTCAACAATTGGGAAGAAGAACAGTAAACCAAACAATAGGGATTTAAAGATGATTTTGAATTTAAACTTGTTTCTGAGATGCATCAAGGTGAACAATAAAACAGTGCCTAATTTTGGGTCATGGAATCAAATTCATAAAGAGAATTCATCAACAAATTAAACTCAACCAGTGGATTTAAATTGTTAATGCATTGCATCAATAGATCCTCTTTTGTTATCAATCAAATTATACTTATCAAATCCAACTTGCACACTTCAATCAAAATCATCTACTCAAAGCATTTTAACCATTTCATTGAAATAGAACAATGAACAGACAAAAAAATCTCATGAAATTTGAGATGACAAACTCAAAGATACTCTGTATTATTGAATTCATATGATTAAACTGTACAAATTTGGGGACAATTTGAAGATATTCACGACTTTCATGTTTTAATTTCACAAACTAGCTGATATTCACTCATGAAATTTGAATTTATAGCTTATAGACTCAACTAATGACTCAGAACTTAACATCTTCTATCTACCTAGCCCCATACAAGAATACAGAACCCTGAATAATGAGAGAAGAAAAGAAGATATAGAAGAAAGGAAAGCCCCAGAAGAATGATCTGCAAATGCCATCTGGAAACATCTTTTACCATTGATTCAAAATTTGCAAAGAATCTCTCCTCTCTCTTCAGCAAACATTTTTCCTCCAATTTTTCCTTTGTCTCAAGCAACAGAAAAATCACCTGATCATGAGAAATCTGCACTATTTTCACCCAATTGCTAGAAAAAATCTCTACCCATGGAAACCTTCATATTTTTTCCCTTTTGTTCTCTCCACATTATATTTTTTTCACATGCACTAAAAAATTACTTTCACATTTATGTGCCCAACACATAGTTTTTGTTCACAAATTGAATAAATTCACTTTACCTTTAATTTCCTTTGCTGCACTTCAATATTTAACTAAGCACAAAATATTTCACTTTATAAAGTGAAAGACTTGTAAACATTTAACCATAGGCTTAATAAAACTTTCACCTTCATTTTCACGGGCATTATTTTATCCTCATCAGATAAAAACTCTCCATTTAAAATTTTTACCTTCTCACTTGTTTTTCACGGGTAAAATACATTACCTATATCTCCCATATAAACATGAACATTTAAATGCACCCCATTTAAATGTTTATGGATTTTACATAATAAAGGCTTTTTAAAAGTTTATTTCTGGCCCCACGTGTATTTCACCACCGGCAATATTTAATATTTTCAAATGTTTTTCCTTTTGCCGGAGGCTTTTCAAAAATTAATCAAGGAAACCCAAACTTCTTCCCATGCACGTGAGCCTCACCCTAGCTCGCCACTACCATGTGGTGCGAATTCGCTCACCCTGCAAGTATTAAAGAGTGAGCATCTCCAACCCGCGAGATAGCGAGCAATGGCCCAGATTTGACTTTCCATTTCACCCACCATTGATCTTGATTTGCTCCTCATTGTTTCCCTAATTCTTATCCTTACGCATTTTCACTGTGCTCGATATTCTTCTCTATAATTTCTTCCTATCCATGGCGGCTAAAACGCATGCCTTTCATTCCTTGCATTGCATTTGCTTGAAATTTCAGAGGCATTTTCAACAAGACCATCTATGCAAACTATGTTCCCATTGTATGGCATTGATGGATTTCCATATCATTGTGCATTGGGCTCCTTTATTAGGTCAATGCCTAATGCATTCACTTGAAAGTTATTAGAGTGTTTTCTACAAAGATCTCTTTTGTTGTACTTAGCAACATGGCACCCTTCTTTCCTGCACTAGAAATTATACCTATTTGGAGTTTCTTATTTTTAAAATCAATTCATATATCTTATCAATACTACGTTGTTTCTTCCTTTTGTGCACAAATAATTTCATGAAGCTACTCTAACTAGTTCACTAGTACCCCCATTTCTTAGTTTCTAAAGCTGCTTACATTGGGTGCCCAATTAGCAACAAAGCACTCCTTTTAGTTGCACACAAAACACAATTTCTTCAAGCATTTTGATTCATTTCCTGAGGAATGTGTCACCTATATTCATATCTATTTGTATCTGCTTGAAAACCATTTTTGCTTGACTGGTGGCGCCTTCTTTATCTCCAATTTTATAGTTGCCAGTTGCATTTACAAAAAGCTTCTCAGAGCTTTTTCAAAAATCCCTTTGATGCACATGTTTCCTTTTGGCGTTTCCACTCAGGAAAATTGTGTACCTAAAATTCATCTTCAAAACGCACTATGGTGCTCTGTTTGCTCACTATGTTTTGTGCCCTTCATTGCGAGTGTGGCTTTCATTGTTTGAGCTTCCTCTACTTTTTATTGCATTTTTTCTAAAAGCTTTTACAAAAAATTTCTCCTTTGAAGTATGCAATTGAGCTCCTCATAGTGTGTTGGCTACCCTCCATGATGCACAAATGAATTTTCTTTCTAGTAGTCAGCATTGTCATTGACTTTGCTAGAGTTCTCTCTCTATGCATTTTCATCGAACATCCTTAACAGCCACAATAGTTGCTAGATGGAATGAAACAAATCAATCACAATTTTTTATTCTTCATTATGATAGCAAGAAACCAATTTCCTCTTCTCCATAGCAATCAGAAGACAACATTATATATATCATGTCTCTAATGTCTTCATTGTAATGTTTATCAAACCTTCACACTCCCCATTTTATTGAAGACTGTGAATATTTGATCCATTTCATCCATTACAAGAGGAGGATTGACATGAGGGAATTATCTCATAAGTCTGTTTATAGGCTTCACCAACAACACTTGTGTGACACAAGTCGGGCCCCCATGTGGGTCCGACTAAAAAAAATCTATTTTCAGACTACTTTCATGCTCAAATTGTTCTGAGACAACATCTGAATGCATCTGGAGTTGGAAAAATGAACTGGATTTACATCAGAATTTACCTTCCTGACACTTTGAAGAATGGTACAAACTGGCCAAGTTAGCTCTGGAATTGCTTTTGAAAACTAGGTAAACGGCCTCTTGGAACCACAAAAACGTGTAGGAATGCAGACATTGATCCAAAGAATTGAATTCAATAGACGGATCGGAGAAAGGAGTCACGAGGTGAAAGTTATCAACCATCAAATTTGCTCAGTTGGACTTTATGCAACAGTTGTTCTGAATCAATTAAAACTCAAGAGATCGCCTTGTTGGAAAAATATCAAATCAACTCCTGGCAAGCTGCCATTGGACACAGTGGATCATCTTGGTACATTGAACATGTGTGAAAAATTTCTTGGCTTTAGATATCTTCCATCAAAAGATATTGACGATCAAAGTTGACCTCTCAGAAAGATTTTTGAAAAAGCGGGTGCAAAACTGAATAAATTGCATTTGGTTTTCATCTATTAAAAATAGCAAATCAACTCACGAAGCTTTGAAACCTAACATGTGAGCTCATCTTGGTGTGGAGAATGTAAATTAGCACTCATTTTGACTTGACAGTCATCTGGTTGCAAAATGCAAGCTCAAACGGAAGGCTACTTTGCAAAACTGAACGTTTGCAAATAGCAGAAAAGTGCCAAAACCCTCCAGCTTCACTTTTCAAAACCCTGTCAAAACTCTTTGTGGGAAGCTAAAATTTGACATGCCTGCTCACATAGGACACATGAGTTGGCTTGCAAATGGATTTTGCACAATAATCAACTGGCTCCAAATTACGACCCTCCAAAGTGGGTCACTTAGGTAGATTCATCAAGTGCACTTCTGAAAGTGCAAAGGAAAATTTTTGAAATGGGCACTTCAAATTTGCAAATTTTGAGAGTTTTATCACATGGTCAATGTAAGAATTGGATATCATCCATGAAGGCATGGATGGAGTGTGTTTAGAAATAAAATATGGATTGGTTGACTGTTTGGAACCTTTGACTCTCCAAACTTGGGAAGATAAGCAATGATGGGTGGATACAGAGGTGTGCATAGAATTCAGACCAACTGCTTGATATACTTTGTACATTGCTTGAGAAGCCTGCTTTTTCCTTTTTGGACATCTTTGATGGGTACTTTTCCCTTTTTTATTTTTCCCCATAGTTTCTTTGACTGATGGAGTTTGATAGGGATAATCTTTCTTTGTATTTTTTGGTATCCATTTGTATTTGATTTGTCCATTATGCTTCTCAACTTCTTTTCCTTTGATAACTTTCTTAATGCTTTGATTCAAATCTTCCTTTTGATGTTGGTCCCAATTCGTGGATGGGGTGATGGGTGGATGAAGATTCATGATGTGGCTAGTTGTAGTATTGGCACTGGTTTCATCATAAGGATTCTTTGTGCTCCCTATGTTGATGCTTGCACTAGGTAAAGTTTCCCCTAGTATTATAGAGGTATCACTGATATTTTTAGATCCCTTAGTTGTCGAATAACAAAGACCTTGATGCTTAGGATTTCCAATAATTTGCATTGGTTCTAGGATACCCTATTCATGTAGGCCTAATCCTCTGCCTTGATAATTCATCCATTGGAACATTTTATTTGCAATAGGATATGATTTACCTTGGAAACAAGGTGCTCATCCTTCTCTACTTTGTTGTGGATCATCAAAGGTGATAGTTTCTTTATTGATAAGATAGCTTTCCCAAAAAAAGGTATGTTATCCAATTTTATAAGTGATAGGATCCTCCATGTGTGGGATAACTTCCTGATTGATATCTTTGGCTTGATCTTGTGGAATATCAAATTTTAATGCTTCTTCAAGAGGTGTCGATGATTCACTATCCTCGTAAAAGTCTTCCTTATTATTCATTTTTGATATGCCTTCACAAAATGTTCTTGATTCACAACTTCTATAGAATCCCTCTTCATGATCCATTTTTGATATGTCTCTAGATTTTTCTATATCTTGATCATGTGTAAAAATGTTAAGAGTAGGAGACTCTTGTCCCTTGGTAATTATACCAAGAATATGAGACTCTTGTTTTGAATGAAAATCATCTACATTTCCATTAGGAGTAAGCATCTCATGGGTAAATGGAGGAGTATGTGCTATATGGATATGATCATCATTTGTGACATCTTGTATAGATAGGAAAGTGTCTATTAGATCATTGTAGTATCTTGGAGATACGAATTCTTGATTTTGATTAACTTTGGAATTACTTTTGACATGATTTGGATCAAGTTTTTGACATGGGTCAGTTTCAAAGGATGGATTTCATATAAAGGGTTCTTGGATGTCTTCATTAGGCATAGGAAGCGGCTCAATATCCTCTTGATCTTTGAGTGGAATTGGATCAAATGTTGAGTTGAGGATTTCTTCAATATCTCTAACCATGAGCTCAAAGGATGTCAATATGTCTTGGCAAGGACCATTACTAGACTTTGGTGAAAGATGTTGATCATGCTTTGGAATAAATTCTTGAGATATTTCCTCTAACTCATTAGGTGATGTAGATACATTTTCAACATGATCATTGGTTGATGGATCATGGATTATGTCAATAGGATCAAATAATTCTAACACTCCTTGAAATAGATCATTGTTGAATATTGTTGAGGGGTTTTGATCATGACTAAAAAGTGACTCTTGATGTATGTTGATTTGATCATTGGATGGGGTAGAAACTTCTTCAAGGTGCTCACTGATGGATAGATCTTGATCATTGTCATCAACAGCTATGGCAGAGAGATAGTCAATGTTTTCAACCATAGGATCAAATGATGTTAACATTTATTGAATTGGATCATTGTTGGGTATTGTTGGTGGAGTTTGATCATGATTGAAAAGTGAATCTTGATACTTGTTGATTTGATCGTTGGATGAGGTGGAAACATCTCCAAGGTGCTCATTGATGGATATATTTTGATCATTGTTTTCAACAATTGTGGTAGATGAATTGTCACTACTATCACTAGTGGTTGGATCTTGATCATTGTCCTCAATAATTATCATTTTTTTATCAATAAAGTTTTGGATGAGATTTTTGAGTGGAATACATTTTGATGTTTCATGAAGATTTTCTCTATGATACTCACAATAAGATTTTCCCCTATTCCAAGGGAAGTCTAGGAAAGAGTTGAAAGCACTTACTTTTAGAAGAGTGATGAGTTTTTCATCGAGTATCTTTCTTAGCATTGATTTGATTGGATCTCCAAAAGGAGTGTATTCATGTTTTTGATCTTGTGAGATTTGTGATTGTTGAGGGGATTCTTGTTGTGATTGATCTTGGATATGTGGTGATTGATCTTTGAGATGTGGTGATTGGGTTTGTTTTTTATTTTGTTGATCTTCATATCCAACCTCTTGACATTGGAGATATTGTTCTTGATGTGGTTGTGGACACAACTCAATGCTTTGATGACATGGTTTAACCAATGGAAGAGCATATTGATTTTTGGGTGGAGATGTCTCTTGGGGCAATGAATCAACTATTTTGGTAAGTATTGCAATTTGATCCCGCAAAATTTAATCTTGATTTTTATCTTGACACCCTTGATATAGTTGATTTGGTTTTTTTTCAAGCAGATTTGGAATGTATACTTGTGGTATTTGTATGGGATCACGGAAAAATTAATTTTGGAAAATGTTATGATTTGGGATTATGTTTATATTTGGCATTATAGGTTGAAATTGAACACTGTTTTGGTTCAGAAACATATTTCCTTCATTTAGGCAACTTTGTTTTTGCATGGTGTTACCTTGGCTTGGATCAATACATGAAGTCATTAACATCTTGTTTAGACTTTGAACAAAAAATTTATGATTCACAAACACATCTATCCCAAAGTTTACCAAGTGTGGATTTCAAATGTTCATGTTTGGTAAACTTGTACTTGGTATATTCACATTTGGCATGTATGGACTTGGTGGGATAATATTGTTTTGTTGAAGACTCATGCATTGATTGTTTAGTTGATAGATTTGTAGGTTTGGACTTTTATTTAAATCTACCATAGGGAAAGGTGGTCCAAAATTTAGATTAGGAATACTCACATTTGTTGTACCATTGAGGTTTGTAGGAGCTAATGATCCCATGTATGGATTGTATAAATGTGAGTTTGGATAATCAATTGGCATTGTAAGGCTTGGATAGTTTAGTTGACTTGGATTTCTTCTTGTGTTTTGACCTTGGTGACCTTTAAGGGATTTAGTCCTACCAATGATGAGATGAAGGATGAAATGGGTGAATGATATGGGTTTTGAACTTTTAGGAACTTTGGATCAATACTGGACTTTAGGACTTTTGGATTTTGATTGGTTTGATTTGGATAATGATCTTGTAAACCCTAAGATGTTAGATGTGATCTTAGGATGAACTTGTTCAAAGGTGTGTTGATTTAACTAGAGGTATGATAAAAGATGCATTCTCATACTTCTAACTAAACAAGGTGATTTTTATTTTGATTATTTACCCAAGTCTAGATAATGATGTTTCCAAAGCTCTAAAGGTTGTTTGTGGGATGGAGATGATAAATGTTTGGGATGGATGAAGTGTTCAATTTGGTCCTCAATGAACCTAAGGAGAACCTTGTTTACAAGACCAAGATAGTGAAGAACATGCTTTTCCCTAAGAGTGGTTCAAACCAAAAGACCAATATGTGCATAGAAAACCATATTACAAAAAGATAGACAAACACATGTGTGGGGTTCAATTTGTCTTTTATCTTTTCTTAATGGATTCTTTTTACCACAAACACTTTCTTGCTTAGCTTTTGAACTAAATGTATATGTCTTAATTTATTTTCATCCTACAAATTCCACTATGTGGAAATCAAGAGAATCAAGGAAATAGTTCCCTAATGTTGACTTTTGAGAGAAAACTGAGATATAAACCCAAATACTTAGAACCCTCTAAGGATAATCCCTAGGGAAAAGTAGTAGTACTTGGATTTTTCAAAGGTATTTGCTCCTAAAGGTTTGAAATTTGATGACCTTGTTGAATGCTTATTTTCAAGATTTTGGATCCAAGAAATTTGTTTAACTAACTCAAAGATTGCACAACCCTAGGATGGAAAAGAAAATATTTATTGAATTCCCACATGGATAAATCCAGCTGCACTTATTTAGAGTGAATGATTAGAATATTGACCACACTGGCTCCCCTCCA
The DNA here is from genome assembly GCA_007258455.2 of Sequoia sempervirens. NCBI lineage: Eukaryota > Viridiplantae > Streptophyta > Pinopsida > Cupressales > Cupressaceae > Sequoia > Sequoia sempervirens. The sequence goes on along the minus strand of VDFB02193867.1, from coordinate 496,351,348 downwards.
TGACACTCACTTCTACAGGTCATCCAAGCTTTAGTTCTCATGAATCTCCCATGACATACTTTTCATCTCTACAAAGAATTGCAAATGTGTGGGATGACTTCGGAGGTTTGATCTCCTGACGCCAACAAATATTGGGATTTTGGATTATAAACAAAGGTTCATAGTAAGGGCATCCAGTTTAGGGGGTGTAATGATAAACTCCTTGTGAGAGATCTCCCAACCCTTAGAACAAGGGCTTTACGCATCATAAAGATACTAGGGGAGAGTTATCATGCACTGCTTCCCATTGTTTATGATTTTTATCGCAACCACAAATTTATGACAGTTTGGAAGAGCTTGGCTTATGCTCATTACCACTTGGGTCATTCCCTTGGGGTGAGTACTTTTTCCCACCAAGGAATTCCCTTTAAAGGTAAAAAAAAGAAAGTAAGTACATCCATAGTTCAATCAATCTTTGTTTGTGTGAACAAAGAGAGAACACACACAATGTATTTATTCAGACTAGCAAGATTTGTTCAATTTTAAAACCCAATTTTGAAATGTGGAGGCAATATTTTAGACAACCTAATATCACCAAAATACTTTTCATTCTCAAGGCCACCATGAAGCGCGAGAGAAGTGCATAAGCCCTTAAATGATATTATTTTGTAAAAAGGATTACAAAACAAGAAAGACACATGTTCATTTTAGACTTCAAAAAGCAGTAATGGATTCTTTTTATAGCACCAAGATGAAGTGTTTGGAGTTTTTTGTTCAATTTTAGCCCAAAATTCTTTTTATACATCCCCAGTTGGAGCCATTGGTGGAACTCTTAATTGTATCATTCCATTTCTGCTATGTTCAATCCTGTGAGTTGTGATCCTTCAGCATCATTGGGGTTTAGAGTTTTTTCGCCCATTATACTCTTATCATTTCCCTAAGCTTTTCATGGGCTCATGTTTGATTGTTGACAGGCTACACCAAGTCACCACTAGAGCTAATTTTCTTTTTGTGCCCCTCACCATCATTCTTTATTGGCCCCATTTCTTAAGTGACCCTTTGTGCCTAGGATGGCACTTTCCCTAGGAATGACTTATGTGCATGTGTGTCTTTTTGCTTTATGAAGGCTTGTTCATGGTCTATCACTTACCATGGGATTTGTTTTGGGATTCTACATTCGACTGGAAATGAGTGACACCTTTCTAATGGCATCATCAAGACAAAAAATTATGACCTCATTGCCTGTCATAGGTTGTGCTTCATCCACCATAAAGAAACCGGTGATGAGCGACATATCATTTGCTTTCGAAGCTAGGCTCATCGCCCATCGCGTGACTCATTGCTCGTTTGGGAAGGTAACTGGTGATGAGCGATGCAATTACCCCAAGTAACCCATCACTGGCACATACTCTATCACTGGTGGGTTTTAGCTTTCTAAAGAGGAACCAGAGACCATTGATGGGTTGAGTTTTCCCCATCGCATGGTCATGGCTTATTGCTGATTAAGGCAGCCCGTTAGGAGGAGGACCCGCGTTGAATGATGATGAGCCAAGATTATTTTTTATAACATCTTCCAACATCAAATCAACGGTCACCATCTCACCACTAGTTTTTAGGCCATCAAGTGATGATGTTTTGAGATGGGTTTAAAACTGGCAATGGGCAATGCTGTAGAAATATGGTTGGGATTTCTCCACAACTCAAATGATCAATGGCGGATAGAGCAAGGATGATTTGGTAAAGATGTGAACAGACGCATGGCTCTTTAAAGCAATTATTGATTGTTTCTTGGCACATTCCATAAAGCAAGTGGTGATTCTTAATCTGCCTCATCGATCGAGTTTTAAATCCACAGTGATCAATGATAGAGATTTGACATGTAGTAATGGAATTCTTGTTCATGTGAGCAAGCCGAGATGAACATTAATTGCACAAAATCCTTACAATCTCTTATTTAATGTGGATTTGTTGTGGATGATTCATTCATTCACAAAGTTATAGCCAGAGTCTGGAATTAATTGCTACAACTACATGCAATAGAAAATTGTAGGAGGTTGTGAGTGTAAGTGCTGCTAAGGTGGTGGCGCATTGTAACTTGGGTTGTGAAGAGTTTTGTTGCATATACGTGGGGATTGTCTAGAGTTGCAGTCTTCATCCTATTTCATCACTTGCGCTAGTTATTGTGCTACTCAGAGAAGATGAGTGAATCCAACACTCCTGTTGCACCAACATGAAGGTCCTGGAAGCTAAGTATGCAAGAGCCAATTGCATACACACTAGAGGATAAAATTTCCTCAACTGAGGCATCTGTGGTTTTGAAGAAGAGGAGTGTACACAAAAAATTAGAGAAGGTGGCCATCAGGAGCACATATATTCTAAGAAGCTGAATTGTTTCACAGAAATTGACTATTGGAAATGAGAAGGGACCTCTATTTGTGAAAGAATTGACGAGGACAGGTCTGGGTCTGGGGGTTTGTTCAGAGAAACCCATCACTCTTATTATGGTCTTTGATGGTTCGTTGAGTGATGAGGGAGGAGTTGGCCCTGGCCCTAGCAATGCCCTACTTCCCTGGTGCCTTATAGTGACTCCAAGGATGAGATTGTGATTGCAACCACTCTTTGTGGTGTGACCTGGAAAGGGTGGTTACCCTATGGCTGACAAGGCCAAATAACACATGTGTCTTCTATTAACAGTGTGGGGTTTTGGGTGATATGATGATGTGGCTTTTGGATGGTGGGCTCTGTTGTTCCTTTTGATGGTGACTAGTTCATGTACATGTGCTAATAATCATGATGGTGGTTAGTCTGAGTATTGATAAACATTCCAATTTTGGTGATGCCTTTTGGAAGCATTGTGTGGTATCTCTGACAAATGGGTTAGCATTCATTTTTAATTTTTTCTTTTCCCATGTCTATGGATTGATTAATGTAATAGTTTAGGAATTAACCCCATCGAAATGAATTTTGAAATGAATATCAAATGTAATTACATTTTGAGCCGGATGCTTTTGTTGCTTCCTTGTACTATAAAAGGGATTTCATGGCTCAATGTAAGGGGTTCTAATCTAAAATTCTCTAGGTCTAGTTTGTCTTAAGTATAAATTGGTCATAGTAAACAAGGATAATGCTAAACATTCAATGAATTCATTAGCAAGTTGTCTTGGGTTTAGGTCATATGGGTCATGATATTAATAAGTTTTGTATCGATTACTAGTATTAGTACAGAATTCAAAAGTCCAAATTACATGTTCTCCTCTGTATATTCTTCACAGAGTATAAAGGAAGATATCAAAGATCTTTTTCATCTATCGACAATTGTTCAATTGAATGCATGACTTGATTTCTTTGTTTTAACTCAAAGGGTTAAATAAATTGCTTAGGGATAGTTATGGGAATGTGATAATTTACAAGGATTTGGTAAGAAATAGTGTTTGGATAACATGAATCTTTGCAATGTAAAGCATTACAGAGATGGTTTAAATATATCAAAGTTAGATATTCGGTGTATTTTTGGCTGTTTCCAATTTGACTCTGTTTACCCAATTTGATGAGGCACTAGTGATTTGTTGATTGTTTAATAGTAGAAAAAATGAATCCCATATTAAGATATGGACTCACAATTAGAAAAACTCTTATAAAATCATTTCAAAATATTTGATGTATATCCACATTCTTAGCAAAATAAGCATTGATTCATTAAAATATTTTCCAACTCTTTAACGAGGTTAGTGTGATTGCATTTAAAGGAATGAATCTGTAATGAAGTGGTTTTTCTTAAACTTGATACACCAGATGAACACATGAAGGAATACCCTCCTTGGTCCTATAGAGCCTAAAGTGTAGGAATACAGACCTCAAAAACCTCTATTCGTTGTGTTGGCCACTAGTCCTTGGAAATTTTTGACAATAAAGGTTGGCATCCTTTTAGAAAATCCCAAGGTTAGCTAGAAAAATTGCCAATAGAAATGACAACTCTTTTGGGGAGAAATATTTTCATCCTCTAGTTGTAGATGGTTGTAATATAGAGTCACATGGTGATGAATCTAAACTTTTAGTCTAGATTCTATAAATTTTTTTAACCTGGTCAAAATATTTGTAGTAGCAAACTTTGTGAAAAGAAACAGTGACTTCATTGGCGAAGTAACCTAGAATTTGATCCATTTTGAAATGTTTCAATTTATTTGAAACATAGTCCTCTGAAGAAGAGGTGGTGACTCTAACTTGATGAACCTAACAAAGAATAGAATAAAACTTCAGATCTGCATACTTTGAGACCAAAGGTGAAAAGCTACTCTAGAATGCCAAGTATTTTTATAAATCTAAGGAAGTATTGTTAACTTTGTAGATAATTTGTGATAATTTTTAAGATTTAGGCCATAAATGTTTCCCAATTTGGTGAAATAGCACTAAAATAGGGAAAGGAATGATATATTTGCATAATCCTGAAGTAAAATTGAAATAAATGTTGAAATCTGTCATATTCATGAATGTCACCTATTGAATAATATTATGTAAGGAAGTACTAGAATATTTACATCATAAAGGCTTGCTCCCATAAAAGAAATTTGGGTTACTCTTTTGATGATATTGACAAGACTAGGAAAGGATAGAAAGAAGTGTCTTGTCAAGTTATACCTCTGGAACTAAAATGAATAGAACCGAACATAATGAATACCCCTTGTCACATCAAGGGAATTTCAGTACTAAAAGGTACAGGGCCATAAATTTTAGTGATGTTATAGGTTACCCAAGTATTATACCACCTAAGATTAGGGACAAAATACCAAAATTCAGTGGTGAAAAGTCTGAGTCAGCAAGTAAGCATTTATAGGAATTTGCTGATGTAATGGGTGGCTATGAGATTGATTGTGAAGATGTGGTTATGAATTTATTTGTTCAATCCCTGAAAGGAGATGCAAGGGATTGGTTCTATTATTTTCCAATGTCTTTTATACATTGTTGGAGTGAACTAAAGACAGTTTTCATGGGACGGTTTGGTGAGAGGATAAACCCAAACATTGCAAGAAAGAATTTCATGGATATCAAAAGCAGTAAAGAGGAGTTGGTCCCTACCTTTAACCTTAGATTTTTGAAATTCATAAGAGAAATCCCTAGACACATAAGGCCAAATGATGTGGAATGTCTAGTTTTATATTTAGGGGCATTTGATAGTAATATGAGTTTCTTGTTGAGGGATAAAGAGTCTGCTACTTTGCAGCAAGCTTATCAAAGTGCCATGGCTATTGAGAACAATTTGAAGTACTCAATCATGAGGGGACATGTGATTGAAAATATGGATGGATCTAGTGGGATTCAATTTGTTGAGCCAATTCAAACAAGAAATAAATTTGTTTGTCAGAGTGAGGAGCTTTTAGATATTGTATCTACATTACTTCCTAGAGATGCAGAACATGAACAAGCATCAACCTCATATCAACCTGTATCGAAAAAGGTTGATTTAATTCTCTCTATTAGAAAGTTGTATGAGATAAAGAGACATGAAAACAAGTCCTCATATGACTTATTCTCAATATTCTTACATATTCTAATAGAGATACCCAAGAGTTTTAGGCCTAATGATTTAATGTGCATTAACTTGTTTTGTGGGGCTTACAAATTAGGAACAATCCAATGGCCTGAGAATCAAAAGCCTTGTAGCCTTGACCAAGTAATGGATTGGATAAACATTGTGGAAGATTCTGAGCATGGTTATGTGCCCCTAGTTGTTTCCCAAAATGGTAGTTATAGCTGCTATAATGAAGAAAACCAAGGGCTAAGATTGACACATCAGAGAGGATTTTCATAATCTAAACAATTGACTATTGAATGTTGCCATTTCATGAGAAACATAGAAGCAAATTCAACTCGTAGTGATGAGGTAAGTGCACCAAGATGGTTCCCAAAAAGGGGGATTAAGTGGCCACTTTTTTCCTAAAATCAAGAAATACTGACCTTGGACGTGAAATTGAGGATAGCTACACTCAAAATTTTGAGATGGAACAAAACAAGGATCGAAGTGCCCCGAGTCTACTTTCTAAACTACTAATTTATTTTGAAAATGGTTCAGATGAAGGGGTTCAAAAGAGGGATGTACCAAAATTGTTGTTGTTTTTGTCAAAAAAACATAACATAGCAACTCTTGTACGACCCTAGCACAGTGAACTTTTTTGTAGCATTTTTAAAATTACTATGGTCAAAAGTTAGCTAAGAGTATCTAGTTGATGCACAATTTTTCTGATAATTTTTTAATGAATATTTGATTTTTTACTAATTTTCTAATTTCCTAAAAAGCAGAAATTTGGCCGTGCTCCCACTACAAATTTTGGAAAGTAGTAGATTTTTTTTAATTTTTATTTTTAAAATTTGTAGAATGGAGTCTAGTTTCTAAAAATGTAATTTATTTGAAATTTCAATGAACAGTTAATTTATAACGAAAAAAACACCAAACATTGCTTTTTGACAAAAAACAAACATACAAACAAAATAAATTATGGATGAAAGGCCTAACATTGTCAAAAAGTGAAAAAAATTACATCGTTGGAAAGCTAAGAGAGAACTTAACATTACCCATGTGTTCGATTTTGTCGATATTGAACCAGATGCAATCCTGACGGTGAGCACGAACTTGATTATGTGAAAAATTGTAGAAT